>OY735222.1:20563758-21769673 GCA_963457665.1 Thysanoteuthis rhombus
ATACAAATTGTTTTTGTTATAATTTTTTTTTTCAAGTAACTCATTGCCAGGTTGTTGAGGCATCCCAGATGATTTCACTATGGGAGTATCAAGAGGAAGATAGCATGACAGGCAATGATAGAATAAAGAAACAAGCCACAGGTAGGATCAATTGGTTAGCACAGACAAAGGCTACATAAGAGCTCCCATGGTAATGAGTGTGGGTTTTAATTTCACCCTGGGTCCATTTCTTTATTTTTTGATCATCATCATTGTTTTGATCACTACCGTAAATGATTTGGTTAAAGCAAAATTTAGTTCCTAATACTGTCTTTCCTCATTCACATTGTCGGATACTAATATCCATTATTTATATATATATATATATTATATATATATATATATATATATATATATATATATATATATATATATATATATATATATAGGTTTTATTATGATAATCATATGGCAATTTCATTTAACAGTCCCAATAAGGTAAAATTCAATTTAAATCAACTTCATAATAAATCCACACACAAGGCTTTAGTGCTTACCGATTTCATTGGTGAAGTCTTGCAATTTCTCCTCCAAGGCACTCCTGTTCTTTTCACTCTTCTCTAGACGCTGCGTAATACTGTCAATGTCTATCAAAGCTCCATTGTAACTGATAAAGCCAGAATTCGGTGCAGAGTCCTCTTTCTCCTTTTTCATATTTTTGGTAAAATCCTCCGATGCATTCTTGTGCTTTAGTGCATTCAAATACATGTAATTACCTGTCAAAGACACATTACAATATTGGATCATAAAACGAAGAAATATCATTGATATACAAAATTATCCTATTTGATATAAGTAATAATTTTCAAATAATCATATTGATTTCATGATAAATCAAAAACAAGTTTATTAAGTTTGGTAAGTTACCTGAGCAAGAATTCTAAAAGGTATTGCTCTTTATACAACACCATCTTGTTTATATAAACAAAAGAGTGATTAATTTCAAGCAAAATGTTAACTTGGAGCATTTATCTATTCATGTGTTTTGCTGAACTTTTTTACTTTTGCACTGACAAATGTGCTGTGAATGCAAGTGTCTTTTTACTACCTCTTATGCAAAATATATTTTGCTTACACTTACGAAAAATGGTGTTTTTAATATGCACTAAGCCATCGTATCCATATGAGCTTATGTATAACTTGATCAAACTTTAAATGGCAAACAATGATAATACATCTTGAATTCATTAACAATATAACATAATATAAGACACATTAATAACTCATGAAATAATGAATGCATCAAAACAATGTAAAGGTACTGATTCAATTAAAAGTATTGATTAGATGATTACCTTGAGCTAATTTCATGTCATCAATCTCTGTAGATTTGATATCAATTTTACCATCTTCTGATGAATCTTCAGATTTAGGTCTATCAGTCAATTTCCTGTAGTTTAGAGTATCTCGGGTGACAAGTTTTTGAACAAACTTACGAACCTAAATTGACAAAAAAAGAAAAACAAAAAAACATGAAGGAAATGTTGTTCAACTTTATTTTATTCAACAATAAATCTCAAAAGGTAAAATGATAATGCTACTATGTGTGTGCCAGGATTATTTTCTTTTATAGACAAGAAAAAGATCAAGAAAAAATGAATAGCATAATTTAACAGAAGCTGTATTTGGAAGGTGAGAATCTTGGTGTGATGAGTGACTTTTTAAAAAATGAAATAAAAAATAATATTCTTTTAACCAATACATGTCTGGTGGCCTATATTTAGATCACACAAAAAGTATATTTATGAAAGAAAGCTGATCAAATTACTCATGAACATTATCAATGATAATTTTTTTTAATAAATAAATCAGCACTATCACATTAATACACTTTTTCCCATTATACTAATTATACTAAAATCGTTTGAAAAATCTGATTTTAGGCATTTATCAAAAAAAGGATTGTGTTTTAACTAACAGAAAATAATATCGTGTATAGAGTTAGAACTCAATTTCCAAAATGGAAGTCTATATTTGGATTGCTTTGTAAAACCTATATAATATAATAATCTTCTATAGCCATTCTCTAAAGATAAACAAAGGTGTGTGCATCTGATTACTTATCTGTCTATGTGTATTTTCATCAGTGGATGGATGAATAGTGCATATTCATAATCTATTTCATCGGATAAAGATGACTATCTAGTAAAACAATACGACACTCAACATCTTTGAAAAGATGAAACATATACAATACTATTTGAGACAATGAGTACCTGTGCCCGGGACAGTTGCATTCCTGTTGTGTGGATGATTTCCTCAATGTCTTTGTCCAACAAGTAACCCGTATGATTTTGGTCAAAGTAGACAAAAGACAACAGTAAAGAAGGGTCAGCGGTGTGATATTTTCTCTTATCTTTCTTTTTGTCATCCCGGTCTTTTTTAGCTGCAATCAAAACACAAAGCAGTTAGCATTACTAATACCAAAAAGAAAGACACTTTTTTAAAAATTATTCTACTCAACAGACAATAACAAAAAAGAAACATTACAAAGCAAAGAACCAAGTTATGAAATTACAAAATGGCTATTTGTAGACTAGACATTTGGAATAACTGTGGCCTGGACATGGTTACCAGTGTTACCTTTCCAAAAGATTTTTTTTTTTTTTTTTTAGACCAGATTTTTATGTCTTAATTCCCTTAAAGAGTAAACAGTTTTTTTTTGGTTTTTTTTAGGTCTTCCAAGGTCATAAGGTCATTTCTAATTTTCATTAGGTAAGATAAATGTAAGGGATACAATTCATTTTTGCTAAAATTTAATGAAAATTCGGTAAAAATTGAAAAAATTCAGGCATTTTCTTCCGATTTTTACTGTTTTTTTTTTTGGGGGGGGGGGGTTATTTCATTCACATTTATTTTTTTAATGATTTTCAACATTTCCACTCAATAAGTTTTGTTTTGGTAATTACTTTTTCAAAGTATTGTTTAAATATTTTCCTATGATTAACCATATATTCTTTTACAAATATCTGAGGACATTTTTATTTCATTATTTCCACCAATTCAGCAACACAGTTGAGAAAGATGGTCTTTAATATAATCCTTTTGATACAAACTAAACAATTAAGCAAAAATCAGCTTAATTGAGTGGGCACAAGGATATTTTGGATGATATTTTAGTACTCTCGCACTTTTTCTTCTCATGTCTAGTGGCACACACCCCAGGCTGGCCTATACACACTTCCAGGCAGATGCATGCACAAATATTTGTCTTAATCAAATATTTAAACATTTAAATAAAATAATTTTTGCTGGTAATTTTTTGTGCATTACATCCATATGACCTTTGTTTCCTCGAGTACAATTAATCGACTAAAACAATCATTTGATTCTATGAAAACTTCATAAAATATAATTTGTTTTCCTCGTGTTGTTATATTTGAAGTTATGTGGCGAAAAACACACTAGATTCTTTTCTATGACCCAAACCGACTTTTAGAGCAATTTTCAAAAATGTTCAAGGTAAACCTACCTTTATCTCTCTTGTCATCTTTATCATCATCTTCAGGCTGTTGAAAGTAAAAAGGAATAGCAATTATAGGTTTAGGCAGGATTTCCTTCAGAAGCAGAAAGAAAACTTACTAATAAATATAGGGAATGTTTTTTGTTTACCTGTACCTGAGAAGGTATTGCATGAAAAGATGAAAGAAAAAGATTTTAAAAAAGGTCAGTAACATTAGGGTTAGGGTTATTATATATACCTATTATTGAGTTCTGTCAATTACTATTTCTAGGGTGTATTAAATGAAACACATTCAGTATCCCTAAATTTCTAGTTTCCCAACATTTTCTATTCACATTTGATCAATTTCCCAAGGACATGCATTTATATTTGACAACATCTTCAATCTGTAGCAACTCTGTAGGAACTTTGTTAACCTAGCAAAAAGTCTGATCTGCCATGACAGGTTTCTTCAATTGTTAAATCATAGTGTTTGACTTTTGGGGTTGTATTGCCATATCTATTTCCATCATTAATGAACAGATAAAAGTTACAGGCTTTCAAATTTATTAAGTGTACTAAATCTTGACACCCTAGAAAAAGAAAGCAGAATGGCAAAGGTTAAAATTACGACCTGCAACCTTCCTCAGAACCAATGATACAATATAGCATAATTTTTGTCACAACTTCATCAAAATATTTGACGAAAATTCAGCAGCTATTTTTGATGAAGTGAATAACAAAACTAATCACAAGCATAAAATCAAATGACAAAAACAGAGCAGCCTGTGCAAGAAGAAAACCTTAAAGGATGATACACATAAGAAACATCACGTCAGTGCCGAGGCAAACAGGGAAAAAAAAAACAAAATGCTTTGATTACAGCATAATTATTGCCGTCACTGTATTGGATTTTTATACATAAGTTATATGATCTTGCTTTAATTTTTTTATACACCATTTCATTACATAGTTGTGTACATACGTAAATACAGCCATTTTGTGATACACATTATATTCACAGAATTGTTGTATTCCATTGTGTCCTCCAAGGTCAAGAGGCTTCTAATGCAGCTATAAATTTATCCATGGTTAGAAAATGTAAAATGAAATAAAAATCTGTTAAAACAGTTGATAATTCCATTAAAGTGATAAGGACCTGATAGAAAAACATAAATTACTGAATCAAACTCACATCATCATCATCCTCGTCATCTTCCATGTCTTCATCATTGCCATTCATTTCTTTACCACTGTCATCTTCTCGTTTCTTGTCAGATTTTTCTTCATCTGACTTCTTAGCCTCCTACAAAAAGCAAGCATTAGGATTAAATGATTGTGACAAGAGAAAGTTTTCAACATGAAAATCATTTGGCGTACAAATGAAAATCTCACTTAAATTCTCAAGTCATTATCAAGATTCATTTCTTGTTAGACAAAGCCTTATTATTATTTTTGATTAGTATGGTCTTTCATCTTGAATTCTTCAGCGTAGTCATCAACTTCCGCTCTTATTCTGAGGATGGAGCATGGGCTTGGAGGAGTTCATAGATTCTGAGTTTACTCGACTTACATTCTAACTCAGAGGATGGAGAGGATCCTATTTCAGTTGGCATAAGGTTGGCATGGTTCATGGGTCCTTGCCTGGAACTGGGAGGGACAATAGGGGCAGGGAATTGCTCTTGAAAGCTAGGATAGCTCTATCCAATACTCGCATTCTAGTCCTTTTTGCCTGGATGGTTTGGGCTCTCAGGGTTTCAAAATGTTTTGAGGATTCATGTATGATGTTTCTACATTTCTGTCCAATGCTCCTGTTTCCCAGGTCAGAGGGTTCAACCGTACATCTTTCTGTGTTTTCTTGAACAGGTATTTGTATTTGTGCTTTGGAGCATCCGGGTAGCTAGGTCCCTGAGGCAAACTTGCAATACAAGTTTTGTTTGAGGAGTCTTGTCCGTTCCATATGTCAGACGTGTTTCATCTAATGCTGAAGCCTACAGCAGTGACTAAACAACTTGCAAAGTTTTTGTTTTTGTTTTATTCATTTCCGATCCGCGATCTGTTCACTCATTGCCATAGACTGATGGTGTGAGTAAGCTCCAAGAAAAAATAAGAAAAATTCAGGACAAAAGAAAATACGAGTCAAAAATAATAATGGTTAACAAGGTTTCTAACCTGAAATATATGCAAATACTGGTATTGATCAGATAATTTTAATCAATCTGCAATTAAAATCAATAGTACAAGATAAGGCTGATTTGATAAATGTCTTATCACGGGAATGCAAACAATCACCAATTTGAAAATGGTTGGAAAATGTTCAATTTGGAAAGTGCTTCCTATTCAAAATTCTAAGCACAAGTTCATGTTTTACTTGCATGATCAGATAATGCTAAATCCTATCTATAGACTGTGTCAAAATTAACAGTACACACTGAATAAAAATTAGTAGAAATTATATCCAGACATAAGCAAATTAGCATAACATGTTTATAACTAAATAAAATATTTCCATACCCTGTCTTCCTTATCACTAGAGGATTTCTTTCTCTTGTTATTAGAATCCTAAGAAAAGAAACAGATTAGTGAGGTTAATAGATGGTACATAACACATCTAAAATAAAGGGCAAAAATTAATTTCCATAAAATAAAATTTATCTAAGATGAATACAGAGGAAACTGCTCATTATAATCACAAATAAAATTATTAAATGCTTATTATAATCAAAATCAGTCAGTTCCAAGCACTTTATTCAAAGTGATCACAATAAGTAACTTCCGCTATGAATCCTTTGCTCAATGCTATCAGCTGGTTATTACTGTCTAAAAGATCCTTTTCAAAGTGATCACAATAAATGGCTTCATCTGAATAAGAAAGTCTCAATGGAACTACATAATTATTTTTTGTCACTTTCAGTATGGCTATTTATTGAGCATATTTCAATTGATATTTTCATGAAACTTTCTGCCAATTCTCAGTTTGGATGAATTTATCACCCAGATTTATTTCTTGAGGATCATTTTATTAAAAATATGGCCATGGCGACCAATTTGTGCATTGTGATTAGAATGTTCAGTGACATAAATGATGAAAATTTGAATAAGAATTCTTTTTTTACTAGAATTCAACAAAATGTCTCATTCTTTCTTGCCCAAGACAATTTTAGAGGTTAAAAAATATGATATACCTTGTCTTTTGATGACCGCTCATCTTTTGGTGATGACTTGTCATCTTTTGACGAGGATTTTTCATCTGATTTTTTCTTGTCTTTCAGTTTGTCATCCTCTTTCTTTTCAGGAGCCAAAGCAAGAGCCTTGTAGATTTTAAAGCCAAAATCACGCATCAACATCTCATTGAATATTTCTGCAAACAAAGACACCTAAAAAAAAGAATGGAGAAAATTATTATGTTGCCATTATAGACACAGGAGAACAGAAATCCTCAGGTCTACAATTATCAGAGCAAAAAGTATAAAGAAAAATTTTTCATTATAATTTTTCTATTCCGATTTATAGAAGAAATTGCAAAGGAAAAGGCTGGGGACTAAGCCTAAAAGCCTGAAGTATTTCAGATGATCTAGATACTATATTGAATATAATGTTTTTGTTTTTTTTTTACTAAAAAAATGATCCTCAAATCAGCAGTTCAGATCAATCAAAAATGGCCAATGCTTTGGCCTATATGAATACAGCATTGATAAACTTGATGTATTTAGCAAACGGCAATGCTGGTTGTTTCAATTCATTATCATTTAGTATGAAACGCTTTACTGGCAGTACATGGGACATATTGTGTAATATCCATCATTGATGAAAATTCTACTTCTACGAACTGAAAACCACTTCAAGACAAATGGTTTACAAAGTATTTGGAGGACTAACATTAGACACAGTGTAATATTCACATAGTTTATTTTTTTCTTTTTAATGTCCATCATATCTACAATTATATATGATAAATGAGTTGGCTATACTCAAATATGACCCAATAGCTCTCAATTTGGATTTCTGCCCACAGGTAAGGATGTCAATCATGATTAATTTCAAATATTTTTCTAGAACACTATTTCATTACCCATCAAACAATAAAAGGTCCTACTTGACAGTAACTGGTTTTGTTGATTTAGTAAGTAATGAATATAATTCAGATATATACACTTTGCCATGGAAAATTTTCATTTTTTTTGTTTTATTACAAATTCACAATGTTTTGCCAGTATCATAAAAATGTTATGGCTCATCTTGGACTTGGAAAACCGCTTCACATCATCTTAATAAAATCTAATAACATCAAAAAGACAAGTTTGTTATAACCAAATGCTAACCAAGTCCTACAAAAATGCAATTAGGAATTTAAAATTGCTGTAACAAGATGAGAATGATAGCAACAGTAGAATATCATGTGGAAGCCAAATAACAAAACTTCCAAATAATGGGAGAAAACTGATCAGTTCAAGCACATGCAAAAAATCATGATACATAAGACAAATAAAAACATTAGTGGAAAGAAAGATTAAAACTTTTCTCAATTATTATAGGAACTTGTCTCTGACATTCAGAGGGGTGTATGTGGGGGGGTGACATTTTCAAAATGTCATTGTACTCAGAAACAGAGTGCAAATGATTCCATACATTAGGAACACATAAGGCTATTCGAGCAAATTAACTAAGATGCAATTATTTTGAATTTTTATGAGATGAAACATTGTCATTTTTGATAAATTTTTCTTTTATCTCAATTTCAGTTGCTTTTTATCACAAGTACAGACAGCAGAGATTGGAAATAAAGAATGAGCCTTTGGCAAGTATTGAACTCGCATACCTTCTGCTTATTTTGCAGTGATAATCCTCTTACCAATTGTGATAAGAGCGTTTTATGGACAGAAGAAGATCAAATCTGACCATTTCAACTTATCCATACACCATCCATCATTCAGCACTAGCATATTTGATATCATGGTTTTGTTTATATACACTAGTAATAATATTATCAAGATATTTTTATTGAAAAATTTACCAGAGCATTCAAGATTGAGAAAATATAAAGCTTGCAGCAACTCATTGAAAATAAACCAACAATTCAATCTTCCTTGAAGAAAGATAATCACAACATTATCCTGATTTTTCTTAATAGATGAACCATTGTCAACTATTATTAATTAAACACTCGGAGACCATGCATTCCTGCTAATGCCATACACTGATGAAAAAAAAAAAAATTTGTGGATCCGCCCACAAATTTAATCAGTCCTTCCTTAGCCTATCTTCTACAAAATCTAATTTGAAAGTTGAAGTTCTTGAGATATTAGATGGATAAAGATGAGTGAATACATAAATATATGGAGAAGGAGAGAAAAAAAAAAAGAAAAGGAAAAATATCTCATTCGAAAATGAATTCCTTGATCTGACAAAATTTTATCACCAACCAGACAGAAAAGAAAAAAAAAAACAAAATTACTGAAATTCATTGAAAACAATTGGAGATATCATGTGGACAGAAGAATGGAAGGAAAGGCACAGGATAATGTGTCTAATTAATTAATAATAGAGGATAATCAAAAATAGTATTTTCACCCAAACACTACAGATTTTGAAGTGGTACATGACTTGGTTAACTCACCTCAAAAGAATGTTCTTTATTGTCTTCTTGCCGATAGTCTAGGAGGACACTGAGGGACATAACTGTGCAATCAAATTTTCCTCCCTTAGCAGTAGCCGATGGATGCACGATGATAGAGGGTTTATCTGGAAGCGTATATTTGCGTTCCATCAGCGCTAACTCTTTTTCTTCTTTACGTTTCTTTTCTTCCTCCTATAGATAATACAAATATCAACATAAAAGCCTCAATCTCTTCCGTAAGCATGCATTAAATACAATTATTTGAAATCAAAAACAAGTGATCAGCCGGCAGTTCTCTCACCAAATGAACCGAACGGACATGTCTTACGTATCTATGAAAATTTATTTTTCAAATGCGCAAGGACTAAAATTGTTCTGATAAATAAATACATTTATGAAATGAACATTCCCCTACCGAGATTTGGAATCAGAACCAGATTAGTATGTAGCTCTCTTATCAACTGAGCGAAACTGACTAGTCTTACACATCTACAAAAATTTATGAATGAGTATATTTATACTAAAAAAATTTTTTTTTCAATTTTTCACTCATTGTGTATACAATACAAAAGCTAATGTTGCAATCATTGTCAGTCAGAATAGAAGTAGGAGAGGAGTTTGTGGCAGCAGAAGTCAAGCGTATTTTTTCTACTTGCATTAATTTAGCAAGCAAAAATATGGTGAGCTGTAATAGCTATAATTATTCAAGTGAGAAAAAAAAAGATTGAGCAAAAAAAAAAAAAACATGATGCAGACTTTCGAAAACCTAAAGGTTTCATATAAATTTGTTATCAGATTTCAATCCATTGTCAATATGTAGACTACTGCATCAGAATCAGGAGTAATTCTGCCCAGATGACATGTGAATAACCCTAATTGCGAGAGTTCTTGGAAGAGAGATGCATTGTTATATTTTTTCTTTTGAAATTCTAAAAGCTTAATAAAAAGGATATTTCCAATGATATACTGACCTCTTTCTTTTTCTTGTCATCTTTATCATCAACTTCCATTTTCTGAAGCTCTTCTTGCTTTTTAACTGCTTCTTCCAGCTAAACAATCAAAAGACAATAAATTAAAAAATGTCCATTAAAACTTGAAAAATGATCAATAAAACAGAAGTTATTATACCAGATTCAAAATATCAAAATAGCGAGCAAAGTAACTAGAAAAATCTCTTAACTCTTATCTAAAACATGGATTCAATATTTTCCGAGTGGGAAAATTTTTATTATCGATAAAAAAAATAAGTGGAATTTAAAAAAATTACAGGATACAGATGTTTCATTCTATAAATGAGGCTGTAGTATACATTGTATCAACCGGTTTAAAATTGACACAATGATTTGAAAATGACGGGTTTACTTTAATATGAAGATTTCTGTGGCCTTAAAACCAAGCTGGCACCAGAAATAGTTTTAAAAGGGGAAGAAAAAGTAATAATGAAGAATAGCCACAAACAACGTACAAGAGCCACCTTGTTACTTTCCTGCTCTTCCTCTTCTTCCTTTTCAGTTTTTAGAACTTTTGTCAATCGAGCAATAAGCTGAGACTTCAGTCCTTTTGAACTCAAATTACGATCTTCTAATTCACGGCGGAGATCAATAATCTGAAAAGAAAAAAAAAATAAATATATAAAATAAAAAGGAAAAGGGGGAAGAATACATATCACCTTCATAAAATGAGGAGATTTTACCATTCCAAGATTTGTCCAGGCAAATGAACTCATTCTTCATGTTACTTGTGGGCTAGTTGCCCAACTGTTTTTTTGCTTAGCAAGGAAAGAATGGGGGAATACTTTGGTGTATAAATCAAAATCACCTACGTTACATCGGTGGCAGTAAATGGCATCATCCGTGTTTCTGAAGTTACTGGAATGAACCAAACTGGTTGGTATATCAGCTACAATTTTCTGTTCAGCATCTTCTTCTATAAGAAAAGATACCCCTCCTCTCTTTCTTTATGAATTATACAAATGCAATTATTGGTATTGATCAGATTATTTTAATAAAATTGCTAGAAATGAGGCTGATTTGATAAACATTTCATCACAAGAAACTATCACTATGATTTTAAAATGGCTGGAAAATATGTTGCCTCCTAGTTTCATGAGAAAATTCAAATGTTAATTCCAAGGTGAATAACTGCAGATCAAAATTACCTACCTTTTAACATTAGGTAAAGTTTTGTACTTATTTTTCATTCCAACTTAGTAAATTCAACAAACTTTGTTTCCGCTACAAGAGAGCTCTGCTCTCTGTGGAGAGAAGTTTGGAGAAGCAGAAACCCAATGTTTTGATAATATCAAATTCTATTCATAAATCATAAGCAAATTTGTATAACATTTCTTTAACTAAATAAAATATTTCCATACCTTGCCATCAGTTTCCAGCTAAATAAGAAAAAGACAACTAGTTTTAAAATGTCAATTAAAAAAAAAAAGATCAGTAGAACAGGAGATATTTTACTAAATTCAAAAATAAAAATAGCCAGAAAAGGCTATTTGCCAAGGATCTAAACACTTATTTATGAATTCAACATTTTGAGGTTGAGGAAAATAAGGATCATTCATTCCAAAAGTAAGGCTGTAGTATACTGTATAAGTGCACACTTTATTATAAAAGAATTAAGGAACATTTTTGTGTATAAATTAGAATAACCTGTCTTACATAGGTGACAGTAAATGATATCATCTATACGTCTTAAGTTACTAGAATGAACTAAACTGGTTGGTATATTAGCTACCATTTTCTGTTCTCCACCTTATTCTATAAAAGAGAGACCCCTTCATTTCCTTATGAAATATACACCAGAAGAAAACAGCAAGAATGGATTGGACATAACATTGTGATAACTACATCAGAAACATGTAGAAAGAGTTCAATAGTATGAACAAGTTTTGGAATGTTAATAACTCACTTCAAAATAGTAGACAAAAAAGGAGATTCTACTAAAGATTAACAAAGCTCAAGAAGTTTTCAAAGTCAAACCTGGACATAGATGGCTAGCTTGTGGCTTTGAATCTCACCTGTGATAAATTCATTAGGCATTTGTTTCTATATTTCTATATATTCATTCAGTATGAAAAAAAACTGCTACAAAAATAAAAAATGAAAGATGAGAAAGTTTGGAGAATTTCTTTTAATTCACTTCCATTCATCAGTGGAAATCAAAAAAATTAAAAACCAAATTGAATCTCTTTACAGGGAGATGTTTTCACTGGTTGAAGTCAGAAAGTAAAACAATACTTATTCATCCAATGAAGAGTGTTTTTTTCTATTAGTTTCTCTGTCTATAACATCAGACTCTTCCAATCAAAGGTAACAAGTTCACTGATAAAAATCTCATATCCATCAATTGAAACAAAGGACACTCCTCCTTGAACAGGTTCAATATTTTCTTCTCAATAAGATAGAAAATAATCTCATTTCAATGGACTTTTTTATGGACAGAAAAATAAAAGATCTCAAAAATCATTCATGGGGACTAACTAGCAAACTAATATTTGCTAGAAGAAACTGAAAATAATTCCCAAATACACTATGTGAATAGATCAGCAGCAAATAGAATATGAATTCCTCATCAAACCAAAAAAGTTCTTCAGTGAAATAACAGTATCCAATCAGAGAGAAAAAAAAATTACCTTCATCGTTTTAGGATCCAATTCAGAAAAATGTGTTGGTTCTTTTTCCGGATTCGCATTTTCTTCTTCTTCCTATAGAACAGATAGCAGTGGTCAGGATATGAAATAAAACCGTTATGATAGAGCATTTTCAAGATAAAAAAATTAAAAGATAAAAAACAATTGCTGCTGTCGACAATTATTGCTATCGCCCGTAACCATTAGCAATAAGTCAGTTATCCCTGGTTTGCTGCATATAAAAAAAAAAAAGAAAACCTGAAGTAGGAGGTAGAAATTGGTTGCCCGAATTATTCTACGTTAGCCCAATCAGTCCCTGTTCTGTCCCTGAGCTAGTCTCAAAACTCACTCATCATCAGCTACTGGGGCTGAACGTATGCTAAACAGAGTAACAGATCTAAGACAAAAAATTCAATGGTGAAGTCAGCACGCACTGGTAGCAGCATTACTCATTACATGCTTTGCTTGTTTGCAAAAAGAAATAATAGATGCACATAAAGAAAGAAATAGAAAAGTTCAAGTTATAAAGAGATTACTGCCATCAGAAGAATTTTTTTCTTCTACATAAGTTGAAGGCTATGACCCACCAAGTCTTTAGAAATAAAGTAACAATGAAAGAAAAAAACCAAAAATGATAGTCTAAATCAAGCCGAAGTCTTTAAATTTAATTTGTAAGCAGGTAAAGTTTTATGTTTAGGGAAGTAAGTAGGAGAGGAATGTTTGTTTATATCTTAGTCTTGGTGGAATTAATCTAAATTCTGAAATCCTTACCAAACTATATTATTTCACATGCACCCCTACATAAAATGCAGCAGCATCAGAGCAGTTCCCCCCCATCAAATTATTCTTGATCAATGTGGTCCAGAACAATTAATGTTCGACAAAGGGGAAGGAAGTTGCAGAGAGATATAAAAGATAAATATTATAGAAGTGTATTACCATAATTCTACCATTTTAAAATTAAGTCTCGATTCTATTTGTTATAACCTGACCTGCATATTTTATCAATCTGACTGAATTATTTTCAAATATTTCAATATAGTTTAAATAAAATCTTTAAAAGTAATTTCAGCTATGACAGAGATGGGGATAAAATTTTATCATATATTTATAATTCATAATGTTATATATTTTTATTATATATCACCAATTTATCAGTTTCATCTATTTTTTTCGATGTTTACTGAATTACAAAAATGACCAGAAAGATACGTAACCCAATATTCATATGATATAGGAAGGCAAGGGAATATTTGATTCTTCAAACAGCTATCATTGCCCAGAAATTCACTGGAGAGACAAAACTTTGTTGAATAGTAAATCTAACTTATCCAAGAGTTAGTTTTTCTCACCAAAAGATTATAAAATCTTAGAGTTTTGGTATTCTTTCATCAATGAATGGTGATTGAAAACTAGTGGAGAAGTACAATTCATTACAAAAGGCAGAGAGAAAAAATTAAACTAAAGGCAGTAAGGTATGAAGCTTTCATCTTTTTTTCTTTTTTGTTCAAGATTTATAATCAAATATAAGCACATTATCAGGAAAAAAAAAGCCATATGTATCTTTCTGGAGGCACCATTACAAAGCAATCTGCTGACTCCACAAAATGACTTTAGGCCGGACTGTTTTCTAAAAAGGAGAATAAAAAAAATGCCCCCACAAAACATAAGAGCATGTATGAAGGAAAACAAAAACAAAAGACAAACAAACCAAAACATACACATTCACGCACACAGACGATTAAATCATTTTAAATATTCTAAAAAGAAAAGCATTTCTTCCTTTTAAGAAACCCCTAAGCAGAGGGGAGGAAAAAACATCCTAAAGCTGAAATGGAAAAGCAGTGTACAAGAGTAAATCAAGGAAATAGAATTAGGGGGGAAAAGGGTGAAAAAGAAAAAAAAAAAAAAAAAAACTTTCTCAGTAGGAATGTAGCAGCTGCAGCAGCGTTGACAGACCACCATTAGTGTGTCGTCTCCACTGTCATCAAAACTGATATATGCAATTGTTCCCTTCACACAATGCCCTAAAATACGAATTGAGCAAAGAAAAAAGAAAAAAAAAAATCAGAGAGAGAATGAAAATTTATACTTTTCTTCTGCATTTAGTATAATCTTTTTTTTTTTAAATGGGTGTACACATTAATGCAAATGTATGTGTTTAGTTGTACCTGCTTATGCATGAGTATGGATGTGTGTAGTATGAATTCTCTTCTAGCCAACAAACTGTAATTTGGTCAGCTTTTCCAAGGGAATATTTGGTTGCCTGAGCCATAAGAAAAACCAAGGCATTGGGAATGAATGAACCTCAAACAGCTGAGGTTTTTGCTGGCAAAATCATTATTCAACTTTAAAAAGAAAAAATATTATTCATTTTCATTTCACAACTTGCCCATGAAAATTACCAAAATTTTAACTTCCAAAAGCTACATTTTTTGTTAATAATGTTTTGAATGAATAGGTTGTTAAGAATTTTATAAACATTAGAAAGATAGATACATAAATCATACATACACACACACACATCTAAATGTACAATTTTTCTAAGAAAATAAAAATACAATGATGTAAATAGACAAGCATTCTCCAGCAATTTCAATGTTTTTTATAATCACATCAAATATATAACCAAATGTTGAAAAAATTATTCCAGGGTGGAATTTGAACCTATGATGAAACTCTTATTAATATCTAGCATTATTTCTTTCACAACAGCATCTTGATGTTTTTGTCAGGAGGTCTGTTCAATTCTGAAGACCAACCAGCATCAATTATTAACAATCAACGTATTAGTACTTACGAAAAGACTCCATATTCAATAAACTACAGAAGAGGGGGGGGCTACTCAACATTTTGGACAAATGTCACAAGAAAGAAGAATCAGTAACTTGAAACAAGATAAGCATAAAAATACTTCAAAATGATCATGCAATCAAAATCTTTTCCTAGACACTATTGAATCTAGAATATCAATACCTTCTGAGTATGCATTAGTAATCCTGGTAATCACAATAAAAGTCTGAAAATGATCATGATATAATCTAGGATCAATTTAAATTAGATCCACCTTAGACTAAGATAAAGACATTACTATTAAGCAAATACACAATGACAGATAAAACATCAAAAGATTAAGCCGATATGTATTCATTTTAGTTTAGGATACCAATATCACAAGATATGAGAAAAAGGATCAAATCATGAGTAAAAGTAATGTAGATTTTTTTCCTGCTCAAAATTGACATTTTCCCATCTATGAAAAATCTGAATACTTTATACAGTATAACACTGATGCTCATTTAACTTTATGAAATAAAAGGCTTACCTATTTTTAAACCAGTTTTTCTACTGACTGACCTACCAAACATCTAGTGTACCAAATATGATTCATCAATCATTAGTTCATTATTTAACAAGAAATTATAGCTATTCCAACATGACTGACAAATTCAAAGAATTATAAGCTCATTCATTTACATGATAAAGAAAAAATGAAAAAGACTATATAAGCATCAACATACTCGAATAAAAAAAATACTAGGAGAAAGAATATCGGAGCTTATGCTAAGTGAGATTTTTTTTACTAATTCTTCCTAAAAAGGAAAAATATTTTCACAGGTGATATTAATTTCCTATGTATACATACATGCATACATATTTTTTTAAATTAACAAATGTAATAATAATCGGTAATATCTGATTTGTAAGGGGTGGATGGGGGTAATGTTCGTGGGCAGGTTGTTTTTGTTTTAATTTTATTTGGATTCAAATCCAAAACTGGTTGATAATCAGTGTATGGAAATGAATGTGCATATATATATATATACACACACACATATATATATATACACACACACACATACATATATATATATATACATATGTATATATATATACACACACACATGCAAACATGAAAGAAGATAAAAGGATTAGAAGGTTGAGTGCCTGAGTCGTGGTGTCATCCTTGCGGTCATTTCCGGAGCCGCCTCCTCCACTATTCCCACCAGTGCCACCCCCACTGCTGCTGCCTCCGCTGCTGCTGCCGGCTAGCCGCTTCTGCAGGTGAGTTTTGTAGGCAGCCCTGAGGGCATCCCACTCCAGGCACGTTGGGCGAATACTCCACACATCTGGTAAGAAAAGCACGACAGTTTCAACACGAGCAGGCACCAGTCGGCCCTTGTGCATCTCCTCAGGACGAACGTACCGTATCTCTGCGAATCGATACCTGTCAGGAAGGGGTTAATGAAAAAGAAGATTTCGCTAAAAAGTGGATAAGAACTTTACACTTCTGGCTGCAAATGACAGCCATGGCTAAAAAAATATAAAAACAGACAAAAAGAAAACATCATTAAATGGAGGAAAAAAAAAAAAAAAATTCAAATCAACAATTTAGAAGATAAAAAAAAAATTGTCCCGTCAAATAATTCTGTTTTATATGACATTTTCACTAACAAAATTTTTTAAACAGCAAACAATATCAGAATTTGGAAAATCTCTGAAATATCAGAAAACTGCTGATATTTCAACCTGCTTGCTCAATGCAGATTTTCCAAAGATTCAAGTGACTATCCCAAGGTTGAAACTTGAACCAGCCATCTATCAAGATGACTAGTGCATCAACTTGGAGAGCAATGCCACTGAGACTTCCAAATAGCTTGAGAAGAATTATAAATTAAATAGTGGGCTAAATAACAAGTCTTCTAATAAAGCAAAACACCAACTTATCACAGACTAAGTTTTGTTATTTTACTAGAAATTAACAATTTCTTTTATACTCTATATATGCTAAATAATTAACTTTGACAAAAATAAAAATGTAAAACATTCAAGAATTGTTTCCTAGATCACTTGGCATTTTATTACTTATATATTGAAATCTATCAAAATTTACATTTTCAAAGAGAATTTCATGTCAACCTTTCTCAGAAAATAGATTTATATCAAATCAGAGGCACAAATGTTGCACTTACACAACCTAAATTAACATTAAAAAGCAAACAACTAGTCATTAACAGAACAAAAAAAATGACTTATCCAATGAAAAATTCCTCAATTCATTTAGTATTACAAAATACGAACCAAAATGACATTTATGTTGACATTAGTCAGTAAACAAAACTTGTAAGAAAAAAAAAAAAGGAGGGGAATAGGCAAACAAAGAAGCATAAAGAAATACTTGGATCCAGTCTGATTGTAGCTTTCTGAAAAGGAAAAAGTAGAGAGAGAGAGAGAGAGAAGGCTGATATCAATGACGAAAGCACTCACCACTGTGTGCACATGCTGAGATCAATATTGGTTAGTGCTCTTGTGTTACGGATAGCGGTCTTGATAAGGACCTTAGGATCTTCACCAGGATTGGGTCCATCAAGAGAAGGAGACCAGGGCCCACCAATTGCCATAGGCTCATTCTTGCCTTTCAGTCCAACAAGGAACTGAATCATGCGTGTTGGGTGCTGATATGTGGTTTGCTCACCTCGGAAGCTATCCTGGGATTCTTCACCCAGGCCACAACATTTCTGATAGATTTCCTCTATTTTGGGGCTTGATAATAACATTACCTAAAAATAAAAATTTAAAAAAAATGATACACCTTGAATATCTTTTGTTAATAATCAAATTGTTTGAGCAAACATCTATTCTAAACTTGGTAGTTCTCTTTTCTTTTTTCAAAATATTCATTCCCAATTACATGCATAGGATTCAGGAATATTCACAGCAATTAATTTGTAAAATCAATTTCTAAATTAGCCTTACCTCATATCCTTTGCAATCCTAAGTTTACTCTTTTATAAACTATATATTTTTTTTAGATAAAATGAAGAAATCAGTGAAAATATGAAAATACATTATGATTATTTTTTTAAATGTAGTATATGAAAATAATACATGAATAGCCCTGACAAAATAACATTACTTTTGTATATTATTGATGCTTTTTATTTTATTGCTATATATTGACATTATATTAGTTATAATGATATATACTGCATCTTTCTGGATTTTGAGAAGTAGTGAACCAATCAAAAGCAAAGAGATATTGATAATCTTGGGTATTTCTCAGATCCTGTGGAGGTTTAAGATATAATAGGACTAATTAAAAGATTGTGAGATTGTTATAAACTGTAGATTCAGGTGAAATAAAATATCAGTTACTAGGAATAGCAGTTCGGGGTTTAGTAGGTCCAATTTTGCAAGAACAGAATCAAATAGACCATTACTATGCAACTGTTTAAAAATAACAACTGCTTGTTCCGCTTAAGCAGAATCTACTGTTTTATATATATATATATATATATATATATATATATATATATATATATATATATATATATATATGTGTTTTATACAGCCCATTTGGTTTTTACATCAGCCATAGGTAGTGGTAGATCTTGTAATTCTTTGTACTATGTTGAGGATCAAAAGAGCAGTGTTACTTTTTATACCAGTCAGCCACTGGCGAAAAAGCAATACATTATGTAACGAGAACAAGGAAAATGTTTTACTAAACTTATATAAGAATTATGTCTATTGTAAGAAGTTTTTATCCCATTCATAAGAATAAATGGAGAATTTTTCAATCTAAAATTCATTTTTTTCCCCCCTTTTTTAGAACAGGAGTTTTTCCCTTGGGCCCGGGGGAGGGGGAGGCTGATAATGATAATAATAAAACCTGAATCTTCACCAAAAGGTTTGATAAATTGAGAAATCTAGCTCCATAAGAATGAGAATAATTGAATTTATTGCAAAAAATTTCATCTTATTTTATCCAAACAAAATATTCATTCATCACCTGAAAGTAAAACTAGTCTCTGCTCGGCACTTCTTCAATTTTCTTAGGTATTTCGATCTCATCATTTTTCGATCTTATTTCTTCGCTTTTTCTATTGCAGGATTTGAAAATATCATTTGTCTTGCTTTCTGAGTAATTTTCCCCACAAAATTGGATCAATAGTTTTGAAAAAAAAAATGATTTTATAGTTACTTGAATTTAAAAAAAAAAAACTTTTCGATGTCTATATAGTAAATATTTATATTCAATATAAATGAATGTGTAGTTTGAATTAAATGACATTTCCTTGCAATATGTATTCAAATATTCTTATTATTTTCATTTGGAGATAGATTCCTCAATCTATCAATCCTTTTTGATTCAGAAATTTATTATTATCATCATTATTATAAAGATATTGTGTTCCTGGGAACACGAGGAATCAAAAAAAAATAATGTAAATATCTTCTTTGGAGTTTCAGTTTTGGATTTAAATACAAAAAAATAGCCCCAAGTCAGTCGTAGAAAATTTTTTTTTAAATACTCTAGTGCAATTGAAAGATGGTTTAGATAGTTTGTGGAAAAATGAAGTGTTTTTTGTTCCAACACAAAAATCCCCAGTTGTAGGGAGAGGAGGGGGGGATAATTCTTAGATCAAAAAATTCTCCATTCAGTCTTCTTATGAATAGGATAAATACTTCTTAAAATAAACATAATTCTTATAAAAATTTCAAGTGATTTTCCTTGTCGTATATCACTTTCTCATTCAAAGTTTGCTGCACTCTCAAAAGAGAACATCAACAAAAGAGAACATCAACAAAAAAAAAAACAAAACAAAAAAAACTCTTTACTTGTAAAAAGCAATCCTTACTTTGGCACTATACAAATGATCAGCATCTGTAGGCTCTGATGTTGGTGTATTGGACTCTGCATCATTCAAAGTGATGGGTTCCGTGTCTTTAGGCATGACATGAAATGAGCAGTCAGTGCCCAACTGGAATGGACGATAAAGTGGGAAAGCAGATGTCCAGGTGAAGTTAGCCTGGAAGAAGTCACTAGGGATGTATAAATTGCTGTAACGTGACTTCAAAATAATGACATTAGCTTCATTCCTGGGAGAGAAGAAAAAAATTATTTTTTTGAATTTGAAAAAAAAAAAATAAATAAAATAAAAGAATGAATATGGTTTTAACAAAGGACTAAATGCACAGAAATGTAACATTCAAAACAGAAAAAATAGTAGAGCATCAAATAATGATATTGCTATTCAATCACATTGTTTGGTATGATAATCCTGGTTCAACTAGGGACAACATTTATAACTTGAGCAAATTTTCAACAAGCTCTCATGTGGATAACTCTATTTCATGGTCTTTTTAAATCTGCAAGGCTGTTTAGACTACTACAGCGTACTGCAACTCATCCAAGCTCCATAACTGTCTATATTGAACTTTGGTCATTATACCAGCGCGATGCTTAATTTTACTCAAGTAGACACTGATATAGGTAGGGTCTGTGTTTTAGCACAATCTTTACTGTAATACTAGTGAATTCAGGGGAGGCAACCTATGGCATGCAAGTCAAATCCAGAATCTGGTCTGCAAAGGGATTTTGACTGGCCTGTAAGCAAATATTGGGATACAATGCTTACTTCTTATGATTTGAAAATGCTTTGTGTCTTTTTAAAAAAATTGAAATTTTGATTGAAATAAATTGCAACTAAATCAAGTTCTGGGATTAATAATTAGCATTCTTAGTTAAGCACAAACGATTTTCCAGCATGCATTCATTGATTTTAAGCAAAATATAACCAGATGTATAGAGATAGATAATTTGAAACCTTTTCATGGCATTTATCTGGCCCACCCTCCATTCATTAATACACAATTGGCACGCATAGGCAAAAATGTTACCGGCCAGACTTAATTATTCACATTTTCCAATGAGATTTTGAGTTTGTTCATGTGACAGAAGGAACAATAAACAGCTACATCATACAAAAAGATAAAATCTCATCAAAAATTAAGATAATCAAACACAGATAAATTGCCTTACAACTTACTATCTCCAAGGTCCAGATATCTACTTCAAGAATCAAAGATGGATTGGCTTGCACCATCAATAAGATATGCTAAAATTCATTCAATATCAAGAAACAACATAAAATATAAAAGTTCTGTAATTTTCAGACTTTTTCCTGATCTTTCTGATATTTGATTTATAACACGGTTAATGAAACCTTAAATAATAAATTAACTCAGAGCAATGGGAGTTTTTATAAGTCTAGTTTCCAGTAATATTTGCTTGATATTTATGTGAGATATGGAATAAATATGTGAAAACACGCTGAACTGTATTAATTCTCTTCAGGAATTTCCAAGGGAATAAAATATTTTGAAGGTAAGACTCACAAAATGCAGAGTAAAAAGATTTGAAAGAGCAAAAAAGTTAAAAAAAAATTGTAGTTATGTTACAAATGCACATGGAGAGAAAGAGTAACTTCAAACCAGACCAAAATCCAATGACTGATGTTCTAATAGTTCTTTTGGAAGAAAAGCAACTGCCATTTTTTTTCTATGTAACTGATTAAGACTCAAAGCTAGTAGATATCTACATTACAAAAAGCATTTTTCTCTGCAAGCTCTCCAATTAATTCAATTATGGACTTTTAAAATTCACAATACTTGAGTTGTAAAAGCACATATCTCAATATCACAAGATTAAAAAAAATTTTTTTTAAATAAATAAAACAAAAAAGAGACTTACGTTTCAAGAGACAACTTTGGTATTTGGACAACATATCTAGGTACAACGCGTGGATTTCTCGGTCGTCTTTTAGGGCTACGGGCTCTCTGAGAGGGGGAATGTGAACGGTGATTACTTGGGGACCGGGGTCGCTTGCTGGATGACTTGTCTCTCCTTTGATCTCTTCTCTCTCGTTCTCTCATATCCCTGTCCTTTTCTCTCTGTTCTCTTTCACGATCACGGTCAAACCTCATCCCCATAGTGTTCCGCCGTGATGATGATATTGGCACTCGTACAGCAGCACCTTGCTGGATCAAAGCTAAAATGAATAGAATTAAAAAAAAAAAAAATTCAATTTAGAGTTTATTGCTATTGTAGCATTTTACAAGTTTGAAGATTGAACAATCTTTCTTACATTTCTATGAAATCCAAGAAAAAGAAAACAGCAAAAAAACGAAAGAAAAGAAGAGCTATTTTCATTTTATTAACATTCATATTTATTGTCCTATAATTGAAAGAATGAATAATAATTGGAAATTAATAGTATCTTGACACATTGTTTTTAAAAATGACAAGAAAGCATCATAGACAAGTGAGTTTGATTATCTATGGCAGTTGTACTAAGGTGGTCTCTTACCAGATTAAGCAAAGGTCAGTATATATTTATACCTCATGGATTCTATAGATTTTCAGTCATTCTTTTAGCATTTTACTCAGGTATACTTCACTTGATGTTCACGAAAATACTTACAAAGTATGATTAATATGTCAATATTACAAATGCTTAGAAAGAAAAAAAATACAGGATCATTTATTTTTATGAATTTATTTCACTCAGTGAAGAGCGCATTTTCAACCCCACCATTCTTACTGGATTGTCTCCCTTTACAACAAGCTCAGTTCAAATTTACTCTTTTCAATTCACTCAGCAGAGCTTGCACAAGTTTCAAAAAGAGATACAGAAAAAAAATACTTGAAATTGAATTTCATACCAAAAAATTACAAAAAAAAAATGCATTGAATAACAATTCTATATGAAAATAGTAGTTGAAGTAAAAATCTTTTTCTTTTTCATAGGCTAGGTATCAAAGTAAAATCATTGTATCAATTTTTGATACAAGTAAGATGGATAAATTGTCAATCAACTGAATTGATTTGGAAAGCATGGATACACTTATAACCATGATTGTCAGATAAGATGTCTCTTTAGTGATTAAGATTTGTTGAACTTCAATCCAATATCACCGGATAGAAAAACAGAAATTCCACCCACCCTATCCCCACTCCATACAGTAATTAGAGGGAAATATCAACTTCTAATTAAGCCACACAAGAAAGAATGGAAACAGTGTTATTCTGCAACTACAGATCAATGATTTTCATCTGCAACAATCTGATCAGATTATATAGGTGTCCATGAAGTCCGTATCTATTTTTGTTTTAACAGTGTAATAAAACAGGTATAGATTTTATGGACACCCTGTATAAACAAACCAGCTAATCTGACAATCTCTTGTCTATATACATATTGCTCTAGCTATCTGGGCTCAAGTTTCACAATGAGCTTTTGAATACTCAATTTTTTTTCTCACCTACATCATAGGTTTGTATATTTCAGGCATATTAACAGTTCTCAATATAAAACCTGTCCATCACCCCATTTATGAGACAGTACAATCTAAATAACCTCCTAATGGAAAATTATAGATATATATAATAAATAATTTATCACACCTGTTTTTAAAATCCAATATTTTAACATTGTTTTGTCCAAATAGATCATCAATTAAAGATTATTTTGATTCATACAGAAAATTCTTTTTTGAGCAATTTACATTATGTCCGAATACACTCTTTTTAAATCTTCTTGATAAAGTGAGATTTTTGTAAATACTTACGTGGTGGTTGTGGTTGAGCAGGTCCTGGTTGTCGTATTTGTGCCATCAACGGTGGAGGTTGCTGAGTTATTGCAGGGGGTGGTTGCACAGGTGGTGGTGCTGCCACAGGGGCTGGAATGGATGGAGTGATACTGGGTGAGACGGGCGGGGCAATGCTCGGAGCCATAACAGGTGTGTGAACCATGGTGGGTGTCACAACAGTGCCAGTCACAGCAAGTGGAGAAGAACCCACTATTGCTGGACTGCTCATCACCATTGGAGGTTGACTGTTGGACACTTGATTCATTTGATTACTGGCAACATTCTGCGAAAAGAAAAGAAAAAAAATTACTATCCATTCATAAATATTGTAATTGCAGGACATGGTAGAAAAAAGAACCTGCAAGAACTATAGAACAGAATTAAACATTTAGAGAATACTTTACGCACACACAAAACGCTTGTTAGAAAATGTAGACATCAGTAATTATTGACCAAGGATATTGTAGTCTCAGTTATGAGAAGAGTAAATTACATATGCATAAATTCACCCCTTCTTTTATGATTATGCTAAACTATAGATGAATGGCAAAAAAATAAAGGGAAAAATCAAAAATAAGATTTCTCTGGGCATAAATACAAACATAGCATCAACAGCTGTAAGCGAGAAAGGACTTGGTTCATCAATTATTTTCCAAACTAAGAACAGCATCAATAAGTACCTCCACTTTTATATACAGAGCAGAAATTCATAACTCAAGAGTTTAGCTTCATACAACTACATATCATAGAAGATCAACACTTATAGTAGTCCAGTAACAATAACCATTATTTCCTTTTCAGTTGGTAACACAAGAAACAAAACTGTCTTATTGTCAGTTTCAAAAAAGCAACTGACAAGACTGGATTCTATCATCTCTTAAATTATCCTAAAACCAACTGAACTCAATGCTACCAGAAGAAAATCTGATGCCTGTAGACATTTCTAGTAACTGTCCTGAAATTGAGGCTTTTCCAGATATTTCAAGAATAAACTAAACATTCGATGATGCGTATTGGTGGGGAAAGGACCTAGCACCCACAAAGGCAATACCAAGCCAAGAAATTTATATCATGTTAGAATACATACCATGTTCTAGATTTCATTAATATGGGGAAAATATATCTCAAGTGAAAAACTAATTTTGATCTAAAAAGGGTTTTTTTTTTTCTAAGGAGTCTAAAATCAAATCAATGTCGACAGATTCACTAATGTAATTTATAACTTAACCATGGTAGACTAGAATCCAGGGGATTAGTTCAATATTCATTTAGAAGGGCGAGTCGCCAAATTGTTAATGGTACAAAGAAGGGAACTAGCAAACTGAATTTAAACTCCACTTGGGACAGTTTGTGTTCATTTTGCCCTTGGGAAAGGCATGAATCCATTTCTCAGCCAGCTAGGAGTAAATAGCAGGGTAGTTAAACCTTTAGGAAATCCATCTTGGGCATTGCGCTTGCCCCCTATGGTCCTAGTCCTTTTTCTTAGGAAGTCCATAATATAACTAATTTTGTAAAATTACTATTGTTTGGGATTTATGAATCAATTATCTAATACAATTAAATAAAATAAATGAAATGAAAAACTTGAAGTTTGCAAAATTCAATGGAATTTAATAAATAAATATCAATGATACACCTTAGTATATATGTAAAAGAGAATGGATATATTTCAGCTTCTTATGCCATTGTCAGTGTTTAAAAATAAATATTTCCAGATGTGTTCAGTACTTAGAAAAAAAACAGTCATGAACTCTTTTACAAAATTCACCAAAAATGCAATGACATGTGCAACTCTCATGGTGCATTTTAATCATTCATCAAAAATAATACCTTTTCAAATTGCATTCAAAATACAGTAATTCTGAACAGCATGGGGAGATCAACTTGATCTGTCAGGAGCAACACTAATAAGTAGTGAAAAATTTATATACATAACCACTGGTGGTACCATTTGAGCAATGTTAATAGAGGATCAAATGGTTTTCACGCTAAACAATCCCCTTAAAATTACATTCCTCTAAGAATGTTACCTTTAATGCTTTGTGAAACTTTAGGTCTGGTGTCTGGTGTGAGCCAACTTGAGTATTTATTGGCATGTTTCATAAGAGCTCGACTGTCTTTTTGTTTAGACTAGGCGTAACTCCTTCAATTCTTATGATGGTCATTGAAGCATTTCCGAAATGTATTCCTAGTTTGTCCGGTGTATGTAGCGCAACACTGGGTACACAAAATGACGTAAATACTGATATTACTACAGGTGAGGCCCTGATAAAAGTCGATTTCCATACCTTATTCAGTCTTGATGGCGTTGGTTCATGATAGCATTGTAAAACTGTATTAATTGTTATGTAGTCTACACAATGTACAATTACTGGAACCAGGCCCACTTGAGCCGAGCGTTTCAGTTGGGTCACTACATGTAATTTTTTTGAATCAGCAGAATATATTTTGTAGTGTGGGAGCACATTTCAAAGTTCTGATGTTAGCGTTTTGTGAAGTTAATAAAATAAGTTTGAAAATGTAAGAGTAATGTAGTCCAAGTAATTTTTGAAATTTCTTTTGGCGTCCGTAGGTTTGAGCTTTTAAATTGACATTTTTTGGCTTTCCTTATCATATCTTCTATCATGGGCAATGAATAGCCAGATTTGATAGCTTTTCCAGCATGTCGGTCAATATAATAGTCATAATTCATGTTTGAGTTAAATAACAGTTGAGTATGCTTTCCATAATATGATCAACATTTTTCAAGTCAATGTGCAGCTCAAATAAAGATGAGAGTGTCCCATGTGGCTAGCTACGGCAAAAAGGTAGCCGATGTCTGGTCTAGAGCTAGAGATAAACCCATAAATAAATGGCATAAAAGCTAAATGGAATTAAGACCAACTCATCATATATATATATATATTAAACGAACTTACCTGGTTTGGCAAAACTTGAATCCTTGTGGCATTCCACTTAAAAGGCATATTTGCATTATACGAGGCCTCCACCAGAACTCTATCAGTCAATTTTGGTAAAGTTCCTTTGCAGCAACTACAAGTAAAAAATTAAAATTCATTATGAAAAGCACAAGAAAAGATGCATTTAAAAGCATTAGCAAAAATATAACTGAATTCAGTTGATCAAGTGAAAATTTACTTTATACTGGCATCTCCTATTATAAAGTGGGTTTTGGGGTCCAGAAGCCAACCACATTATGACCAAGCTGCAACAATTGTGGGGTGGGTATGAAATAGACAATATTCATGAGTGAGCCATAATTTAGACAACAAACATTGTCTATCATATAAAAACTAAGATTTGAACAAATAAACAAATGTATTCTTTAATGCTTGTTTATCAAATAATACCACCAAAATAACTATGATATACTAGCATAGTACCCATAAAAAATTATGGTATTTTTCAACATTATCTATGGATAGAATAATATTTTAGTATATTTCTATTTCTAAATACTGGTTTGAAAAATCTATATAGGGAAGGTGATTTTTGAAATTTTTGGGAAAAAAAAAAAAAAAAAAAAGAAAAGAAAAGAGCTCTGATTTGTTTTTGTTGACTTGGTGAAAAATTGTTGCTGCTATTCATATTCAATCAAATAAGTCTCTCTTGTTCTCTGTGATTAGCTTAAAAAAGAAGAAATTTGTAATCATTTCTACCCACATAAGATCTTTAGCTTCTGAACAGACACAAAGCAATAGCAGTCAGCGAAATTTTGGCTTCCTGAGTGGAAAAGCTCATACTCGAACTCAAACCATTCAAACTCAAAAGATCCATTCATTTCATTATTAGTTGGTTTTCCAGTGTAACTGAAACATATTTCTCAGCGATGACCATGAGTTGTCATCTCTCTCATAAAATTGGCTTAAAAAAATAGTTCAGTCAAGAATGCCAGGTGTACAGATTCAGAGAGAAAATCTTTCATTTGCAGACTTTTGGACAAATGAGCAAAAAAATGGGCAAAAATCTTGGGGTGCACCACCTACCCACCTTTTATTCAGGGAATGCCTGTATTTAAAATGGCTAACAATGAACAGAAAGAAAAGAAAAATAGGTGCCTTTTTAATACAGGCATAAGAACTAGCATCCCAAACAACTTGCTATATGAGCATACTTACTTCATCTGAAAGAAAACATCTTCATCGACAAAACCAAAATTGTCCATTATCTTGGTCACTGTTCCTGTGAAGAAGCGTTGCTTAAGAGACTGCTGAGCTGGTGACACTCGGTTGCTAGCAACAGGTGGAGGGTAAGAGACGCTAGCCACTTGGGTAGTGGAAGCCAAACTGGTTGGGATAGCAATCCCTGGTTGTGATAATACTTGCCCGGGCTGAAGAGCAGGGGGCTAAAAAAAATTGGAAAAAAAAAAAAAATAAAAATAAATAAATAAAATAAAACAAGACATGAAATGTAAATGAACAAGGGTGGGGGGGGTCAATAAAGGAAGCTTGGAGTTTAACGAAAGTCCAAGAATTTCATCATATATCAACAATGGTTGATTTATATATATTACATACACACACCAAATAACAGGTGAATGACAGCCTGTAGACTGTTTCCCAAGTATTGGATACATTTGTTGATTTAGAGAAGAACCAGATACACTGATATCTTTTTAAAGAACTTACTAGTCTTGTTTGACACAACTAAAAAACAGATCATTCATAAATTCAACTGATCAATTGTCTCGTTTGAAATAAAAGCATTCAAAGTTCAAATAATCAACAGTCAGTTAGTTGGTAATCTTGTAGCAACAATTATATTGGCTCTGCTATCCAATACTATTTTGAAAGAGTTATGTGTTTTGTAGTCTCAAAAAAGAAAAAATTCTTTCTCATAAAATAACGTTAGCGCAATAAATAAAATTTGCGCAAATGTATAAAAAAAAAACTTTTACATCCACAATTCCATATTACACACAAATCAAGAACTTTGAATGAAAAAGGTCTCCAAGCTACTCCCGTAAGCAACAGTTGTGTTTTTCAAAATACAAACTGACAAATATCATTCAAAGCTAGTGAACAGATTCAGCACATTTTCAAGTTAATGTTTTTGTGTTCTTTTCAACTAAAATGTATGTTTAGACCTTTCACACATGCTAGATTATTCTGTTAGCAGCAAGTGAACAGACTCCATTTTTCATGGCTTGCTACTGAAAAATAATGAACCAAAAAAAAAAACAACAAAAAAATTATTTGGCAGATTTATTTTCATAAGATAAGAATCCTGAAAGTTATTTTTATACAAAACCCATTTTTATAACCAAGTTTGTTTTTTTTTTGTTTTTTTACTTCATCCGAAGAGTTTTCTAAATATTCAAGTCTTGAACATCTGGAGTAACTCATATCTTGATTTCAAAGAAAAAAAATAGTAAATCTTGATTTCAGCCCACAAAAATTATAAATAAAACCCCACAACCTGCATATTTTAGCATATTTCCAATACACACATCATTGTCATAAACATTTTTGTTGAGATGTCGAAGTTATAAATCGAAGAAATGTATATTATACAGCAGCATGAGAAAAAGTCAAAATAACGGATTTAAAAAGACACGGATATAATTTTAATCCATGAGTGCACATACCAACATTTCAAGTCTTTAAGTCAAAGTCACATAAATCTTTCAATGAAGAGAAACTTAAGAGTGAAGGTGGACAGACATAAATCCATTATACTGAAATGTCAATGTGTACATAAAATAGCTAAGGACCTGTTTTCATATCTTACAAACAACTCAAACCCACTCGGAGTTGAGAGGCATTTTTGATAATAAATATCTCAAGTAACAAGATTCCATATTCATCTTCTATAAAAACATCAATATCCAATATCCAGACAAGACTTCCAAAGTTCAAAGTGTTCAACTGTTTCAGTCAATGATATTTACATTATACATATGCCAACAACAGGAAATTAATGCCATATTCACTCATCACTTTTCATATAAGGATAGCTAACATAAAAAATTTTGAAACGGAACTTTTTTTCAAAAACTTGTTTTTTCTTGACTGTTCTTATGTAGGTTTATTCTAGCTATTTCACTTGTATGTCAGAATAATCCCCACCCCTAAATATTGTGGGCTGAGGAGAGAGAGAAAAAAAAAAAAAGAATTGTTCATACATCTGTGAGCTTGTGGCTTGTATAAATAAACAGCCATTATTTTTTTCTTTCATCATTTGCTACAACCACAAATCGTTTGAAAAGTGAAACAATATAAGCGAACCAACTTTTTGAGGATTTTAGTTCTATTTTTTCCTTCAATGAACTGACAACAGGAAGTACTTTCAATTTTTGTTAAATCTATTCCTTTAATCATTCAAGCAAAGTGATCAAAGATTCCACTCATTTAGATTTTAATCTATATCTTCATAACTCTACGTAGAAAAAATCTGAATTTTAAGTCTCTTCAGCTATTCCATTATTTCTGGTAAAATATCAGGAAATGAGTTGGCATTCACATTAATTTGTAAATTTAGGTTAAATACGATAAATAACACCAAAAGAGCCACTAGTTTGATAACTTAACTCAGAACGAGAAGTAACTTGACCACTTGTTTGACATAAAAAGCAGAGCATCGTCAGGCTCTAGTTCAAGTGCAGGTCTGAATTCTGCTACTAATTTATTTCATCAGAAATTAATTGGGTACATAGTTGAATAAATTATCCTCATGTGTCTCTTGAAGAAAAAAGAAAGTGATCCACATACACAGAAAATATACAGAACACAATTTGTGCAGTCTGAATAAATCAGTTTTGACCAATGGTGTAAACATTTAATCAGGTATTGTGATTAGTTTTATTTTATTTTATAATTATTTCTGTTTCTTATTACTTACAGAAAAACAAATCATATCAAAGGTAACTGATTGAGAAAATCAATTGAAATGCCAGCTTTACATGCCACTAAACAGACCTAGTAAAATAGTTGTTCATGGAAACATCGACAAAGAGTCAAAGAACAGAGACTTGCAGATACATACTCTTGTCTGAACTCAATACATTTTAGCAACACATTTTAATACACCCTCCTACACGCATTCTTCAATACCAAATACACAGAAAGAGAGAATAAAATGTATAAGTCCATTTAATAAAGCTGTAAATGAAACGAAAGAAAATTCATTGGAAATAACACTTGTGCCAATCAATTTCCTAAAAAAGTTGATCTGGCAAATTGAATTCTATGCAAAAACCATCAACAAATCAAAATCTGCTGATCAGTTCAATGAATGAACAGAGAAAATTAACTCTTTCAAAACAGCGCTAGCTTTCAATCTACAACACAAGAAAATGGTTTCCTTTATAGATTGATACAGTTCACAACATATAAAGGACGGAAAATAAAAGTAAAAAAATTAAATTGTTGACTGACCTGTGCCTGCATGCCAACAGCAGCCAACTGTTGTGGTGCATACTGTGGCTGTGCAATGGGGGCTGAGGTGGGTGTGGAAATAGAGTAGACTGTAGCCTTAGGGACACCACCAGCATTGGGTTGGTTGATTAAAGCATTGGTTACCATCGGCTGGCTCAGAGAACTCAATGAGTTGGTTGCAGTCACTGCAATGAACTCTGAAACCAAACAAAATAAAATCATATGACAAAATTCTTTGTTAAAGTGATATTATTTACTGAATTATAAATTTGGTAAAAAATAAAATGAATTGCAGTTAATAATGAGCTGCTTGGAAAAGAAAGAACAAAAAAAACATCTGTCACACAATTTTTGCTTTTCAGAGATACGTAGCAAGACGAAAAGCAAAACTATGCACATCATTGCAGTTGTAAATCAGTACATAACATAATCTGAATAGTTATTTCTTTTGAAAAATAGTATTTTAGTTTGGTTATTTCGACACTCAATATAAGAATTAAATAAACTGGAAAAGGTGAGAAGTGATGATGAAATAACAATGAAGAAACAAATTTAGCAAAACCTGTGAGGAACAAAAAGGAAAAGCAACAAAGATCATTCAAGGCTCATAAGGAATTATATTGGAAGTTGAACAAAATTATAAATAAATAATTAGTAAGCAAAGGTGATGAATTAGTAGAAAATTACCAATGACTCAAGGATAATTGCAAAACAACTAATTATCGTATTTATGAGAAGCTTCTGTTTGAATTTCTCATATGGGGAATTATTATTAAACACTGATCTATTGGTCATCTTGCTACATTTTGGCTATTGTACCCTTGGGTCTTCAGGTGTGTGTCATATTCAGTCACCTTCTGGGAATTCTAAATTGAGCCCTTTATCCATGGGGGTAGATCGTTCTCATTCCACTATTCATGCAAAGATATATCTTGAATTAGTTAATTATTCTTAGTTAATTTGTCTCTGTAATGCTTCTTTCATTTTTTCTATTGAATCACAGTATATGTGACTTCTTTTTTACTGTCTTATTCTGGGACCAAACACTCAATTACCAGGTAACTAGATACATTTCAACATACACTTTCATCTACAAGGATTATCCTGAAACTGTAGGGCAATCAGGTGGTAAAATTTTGGAGCCTTGATCCTCATGTCTGTTCCTCCCTAATCATAAGCAGCATTACAAGGATGAATTAACTAAGAAAAATAAACTTGATACAAGATATCCATAGTATGGACAAGAGTGAAAAAAAAAACAAATACAATAATCCCATACAAACTTATTTTTTGCAAATAATGAGGGAGATTTAAAAAAAAAAAAAAAATTGAAATATGGGTAAATACATAAACTGAATTATTCAAAATGTCAATTTTTGTGGTTGCCAAAAATACACTGGACACTAGTAAGCAAGTGAACTTAGTCAGTGACAACAAATCCCTGTAAGTCTGGAGACTTTATAGGCAAATTCAAATAAAAATCATAGCAAGATAGATGAGAATGATGTATTACGTATCTAAAATGATAAAATCATTCCATTGCTGCTACTGAACTTCATACCACATTAAATGACAATGTTGAGAAATTCTTCAATTGAAACATTGTGAACTTTCGATACAAAGGGGGGAATGATTTGGTGGACCGGAAACATTGAACTAAAACTACAAGAGAACTTTTAGATATTAAACTAAAATTCTTAAAACTTCTTGAATCAGTTTTTTTCTTCAATAACTGAAAAGATTATTGAACAAGATTTAAATATAAGGTCAGTTGAAAAAAAAAAGATTTTTTATTATATATATATATATATATATATATATATATATATATATATATATATATATATGGTAATCAGACTAGCAGTGTAATATAATAATATAAAGCAACTTCTGATATGTAATGGATTTATTTCATAGAGCGCTCGATACATACAACCTTTTACTATGGAAGTTAAGTAGTTTTAGAGTAGAGCTGGAAATAAATAGAATGTGAATTTGCAAATCCACATTCTACTGTATATATATATATATATATATATATATATATATATATATATATATATATATATATATAAGGATTTGGGATAACTATATAAAAATGTCAGAAGGTGAAAAATTATTTTCAGTAGAATTTGGGTAGCATAAAAAAAATAATGTTTGAAACGTTTTACGTTTAGAACATCATATTCTATGTTGCAATAATTATTGAATACTTGTTTTATCTAATTATTTGCTATGTACAAACCCAGTTATATATATTCATATCAGCCAGATAAAATTCAGTTTATATGCCTATAGTAGATAGATTATTTTGGACAAAGATGTACTACCATTGTTTAATATTTGATATGAAGATTATGCAGGACACGCTTTCTGTAATAATAAGATATTGGTAAATTTCAAATACAGAATATTCATACGGCAAATGAAAACTGATAAACTTCAACTAACCAAAAAAAAAAAAAAAAAAAAAGTACATTCTCTTCTACACTAATTTTTCAACAGTATACAAGTCATATAATTCACAAATGCGAATCATATGGAATTTAAAATTTGGAAAAATGAATAAATAAGTAAATGAAAAAAATAAAATTTCTTTTAAAAATAATTCAATTATCAACACTAGTAAAACATCTCAGAATTCAATTTAACAGCATAATGCAAAGTTATAAAGTTTCAGAGTAAATTGAGAAGAAAAATTCTGAGAACTGGGTCTTGGTTAAAAAACTAAAAAAATAACTTTCCACAAAATATGAGTATGCTATGAATATTTATGGTGAATATAATTCCAGAACTTTAATATACTTTGATATGAAGCTTACATACATTTCACACCTAATTCTTCAATTTGGGGGACTAATTAAACAACCGTAGCCTCTAAAACTCCTCACAGAGTTCAATCATATATATATATATATATATATATATATATATATATATAACATCTAAAGGTTTATAAACCTTACCTCTGAACACTTTATTCCCAAGTCTGTCTCATTCTTTACAGTTCATATTATATATATATATATATATATATATATATATATATATATATATATGATGATGATGGACTTATGAACAACATCAAGGTACTCTAGAATTTAGATTTTTCTAACTTTTTTTTAAAAAAACTCCATTTCAGATGTTTTCAGTGGAAAATGCCAATAATGTGATAAATAGAGTTTTTTCTGACCATATTCATTCTTGGATTGGACTTCAAAGTCTGTCACTTCAGTTGTTTAATCATTAACTGTGATGGTGAGTTATACGTCAAATCTGGTTCAGGTAAAGTGTCTATATTCAAGAGGATAATCTTAATGTGAACATGAAAAGGGTTTATACTTGCTAGTGACCAGCAGTTGACAGATGCCATTCAAACAATCTGTATGCAAATATCAATCCACTAATCAAACATGGCCAACAGTTCTTCATTGTATTCTGACTCAAACGATTTTGCTTATCTTATATGATATAAAAAAAAAGAAATGCAGATTGCAGCAAAGAGGCCACCAGATGAATGGTAAATAAAACTCTGGTCATTTTGATTTATTGGATCTTTGTGCATCAACATCACTAAGGTTATTACTTACTGTTTGTGGTATACCGAGCAGGATATTTGTGAAAAAAATGTTTACATTGTAAAATCAATTTAATACCGGGGGAAAAAAAAAAGATGTTTCCTCAGTGCATTAAGATTATTTATCATTCATTATCTTATTGCATTGATAGATTTACTTCTTGGTGATACCACAGTTAAGGGGCACATTTTTACTTTTCCTTTTTCAAATCGTGGTATTATTTCCAACGCCTGATCAATGTGAAGATTAGTTGAAAAAGGATTAGATCTATTAGGTTATTTTCAATAATACTGAAAAGCCTAAATATTAAATTAAATTGAGAAGATTTTTTGTTAATACCGTTCTACTTGACTCCAAATATCAAATAAACTACTCTCTGTTCAATTACAAAAAGATTTTCAGATATTTTACGGCTCTTATAAAAATAACTAGGTCAATATATATATATAGACTTCAATTTTTAATAAACAATACATTTTATAGTACACTGACCTCTACATGAGTCAGTCTTCAGTATCAATAAACATAAGTAAAAATAACACTTAAATTGTATTGCATACACTTTGAAATACTTTCATTGTTTTCAATAAAGTAAATATGAAATAAAATATTCAGCCATAAATTCATTCTTTTATTGCTTCTTTCAGATTGTGTTCTTACATACCTTTTTACAGAAAAAGATAAACTCAAGACCAAAAAAAAAAACGTACACAGATACTCATATTCAATAACTATGCATATACTTTGATTATTCGGTTACTGTACATTTCATAAGTGTTAATTTTACCAGAATTTCTCAAAAGAAAAAAAAGTGACAAGTCTTGAACCCAGAAACATAAGATCTTGTTCACAGTGATCATAGTCAAGCATATCTGACACTGACAATTACAGTTTACTTTCTGTATTATCAATTTGAAACATAGCATCAGTTGCAGAGAACTGGTAGGAGTTGATCCATATTCCAATATGCTGTTGCCTGACATTACAATAAATATAACTATTTCAAGAGACAAATACATGTTCATCAACTTGGCATAAATAGCATCTCAATACCTCATCAATTATTCAATCATCTTCAGAGTATAGCACAACAAATTTATGTGTAATTACACATGCTACACAATTTTAGAGCGTTTATTTGAGCTGAAGGTAAGAATTACAGAAATATAGGCCAAAAATGAATAGCAAATTTTTGCCAAAAGCTTCCCGTTTTTACCGTAAAATATCCTCTAGTTACCCTTCCCCACCTTACTGTTATCATTCTCTTTCTTGTCTCAGTAAATACCTGTATATATCAGATTTACACACTGACATGGGTCCTTTAAAAGTAGCATAGCTGCAGCAGTTTAATAAGGACTTTACCCTGTAGAAATAATAGGCAAGATATCTACAATTTTTTGTAGATGTCAATTTTTAACTTTACAGCATCTTGAGAATCTAAAAGATATTTAAATCTGTGTCTAAAAAAAATTTTTTTTAAAAATTGACAAAATATTTTTTTCACTTTTAGAATTTAAATGATATTTTCCATAGCATTACAGACAGACAGAAATAAAAGACTTGACATTATCCATATAGGAACTGACCATGAATGCATACACTACCTAAAATATGAGAAATACTTCTACATGAGCTAAACTTACAAGAGTGGATGAAATTTTTACTGTACAATGTTTGATCTATGTGATCTGAGAAGAATATTTGGTGAGGTACATTGGAACATAGGTGCTTATGTTGAAAAATAGACGTTTTTTTTATGTAAAACATACATGAGTAACTCAACAAAAGCTGATTATCATATCAAATTACAATTAATAAATGAGAAGTAAATCAACGTTTTTTTTTTTATAGATTTATCATATAATCATTGAATATTTTTCTTTAAATTTCCACCAAAAAATCTGCTTTTAATAACATGATAGATCATTTTCAAGTTGATAGAACTTATTTCAAGAGGTCAAATTAGCAAAATGAGAAAAGCACCAAACCTAGGATCAGAAAACAAGTTGCTTAATGTTTCAAAAGATACAAAGGGTTTGGTAAGAAGAGGGTAAGTCATGTCTCATCATTCCTTCAACAAACAATATTTCATGACAAAAAACTCCAGTCATGAAAATAACTAATTTAAAAGATGACCCCCCCCCAAAACCCCTTTATCTCAATCGTTGGGAAAGCTTCTAACAGATTAATTCAATCTCAGCAAAAATTGCAATAACATAAAATAGGTACATGAACAAAAACTGATAAACCAAATCAAAATCTTATTTCCCTTGAAATGTAGGAATCAATAAGCACATTTTTAACCAAGTGCAAGAAGTAAGGAAAATAATCTCATGATTAAAAGCAAAATAATCTAATGATTAAGTCAGACTTTTCTTCTTCTTGAAGCGAAGAGCATGGGGAATTAGCCAACCATTAGAATATGTCACTCCAGATCAAATTATGTAATTCATATAAGCTTCAATCATAGAGATTTTTTGTTCTACCAAGAATCCTAAGATAAAGAAGAGGAACATCCATAGCTTGGCATAGATCTCTGAGATTCAGGGATGAAGAAACGCAACAGTGAGGAAATTACAGGAATATGAAAGGCTTGATCATCCACTCAAAATATCCTGAAGGTCATTTTTTCCAGGAAGCTAATTCTTCAATAATAAGGTAGAATGCTGGAACTTGCCCCATAACTATAAAAGCAACAAGAGAAATAAATGAATTTTGGGAAGGAGGAAGCAAAAGTTAAATGAAGCATAGACCATGGCATAAACAGTGAGAACGGAATATGAATGAAGTTCTATCATGATAGGCCAGTAGTTAATATTTTCATATTAATAGGACATTGCAGTTTCTTAGTAGAGAAGGTGAAGGATATTCAGAGTAAGAAAACAGAAGAAATCCATAATAGAACAAACATCAAGTGATAAATGCAATAAAAATCAGAATTAGATGTTATTTCTCTTCTGAATTTGATTAGAATTTTATTTGGCAATATTGTATGTACTTACTGAAGTAATCAAGCCATATTGCAATTTTCTACCTTCATTAGGTTATTACTTCATTAAAAACATAATTGTCATCGAACTCTTTTGCAGAAACTACCTAAAGGATATAACTAGAATTTCAATAAAATTATGAAGAATAGCAGAGAGTTTTATCCTCAATTATTGTTCTAAAAATGTATCCTTGTGCCATATGTTACTTAAACTCAGAAAAATCTGTGTCAAGATGTTACCAAGAGACTGAAAATGTAACAAATTAAAATAGGAAAAAGAGACTTTATTTCAAATGAAATAGTAGCAACAGATCATTTCAAAGATATAAAAATTTTATCAAGATATTTTCAAGTGATGAACACCAAAGTGGATAATTTTTTTTATAGGTCAACAGACAGACATCACACATTTTCCAGTATTTGAAATTCTCAAGTAAACCATCTTAGTTCAAAGAGATCTTTCAAGCTCAAAGGGGTGGAAATATATACCAGGTGCAGAAATAAATCCGCTACAATCTGAGGACTTCTAAAAGGTTTTATATTGAAACAGTTTTTTTTCTAAAAGCATGTATATATTGCCCCCAATGAATCTTCAGCCTCAACTAAACGCTCACCAACATCTTCACCTGATGAAGATTAGGGATTAAATGATCAGATCACAAAATGCAACAACTAGTAGTAAGATTAATGTACGTCTATGTAGTGAAGGGAGGGCTACAAATGAGATTACTCCACATCCAATAAAGATTTGGCAAGTAGGAATCATAAAATACAGCCTAGGAATAAGAGCTCAAAGTTTTGAGGTTCTGCACTAAGATGCCAGGTTGCTAAAATTCCACTAGACTAACCCTTTTCAACCTTTTAGACGGAAGGAATCCTTGCATAAAAATAGTACATGCAAGGCTAACAATATATCAATGTGTTCAAAAATTTATATGCATTATAAGCTAAAATTAATTATCAGTATTACACGGAGTTTATTGATAAAATGCAGAATATCAAGTGCTAGCTATAAAGATTAAAGCAATAAGTCAAATGTCACGTAGTAAATAAAGACAGACGAGAGAAAGTTTATGCTGCATGATTCTAAATGCTAAACACTTAAGCTGCTTTTCTTGTCTCTGGCTTCAACTATGAAAAATCTGCCCCCCCCCCAAAAAAAAACCCCTCAAATTCTTGAGAATAATTTCTCAAAAAAATTGATATAAATTAATGAAAATCAATAAAAATAATTTTAGAAAAAAAAAAAAAGACAAAAATTTACACCTTTTTTTTTTTTCCCCACCACTGACAATATAAATCAAACCCTATTTATCAATATTTCATGTTATCTGGGACTGTAGCCATCTCTTTAAAAACTGAAATATATAACAATTGTAATAGATGACAGCCACTATTCTTTTTTGGTTGGTAAATTCTGGTGTCAAACGTCAAAGACAGGGACTGCCATTCATTATATTGGGGGAACAAAAACACCCGCAGATGAAGCAAAAGTCAGCCACTTTTTTCACACATGAATAAATTTTTTGCTAAACCTCAAACAACCTCTTACAGAACCAGAAGGTTCCACGGAATACCATTTAAGAAAGGTTTTAACTTCTAGAACAGCCCCATTCCAAGCTAAAGCAATGTGCTTGTCTTATAAGTAATCACTCTAGTATTAGAGAAACCTGTCATGCCACTGTGGTATTAGTATATACCCTCTACTCTTACTGCAGTTGCTATAAAAATGCCATAGTTTTAGGCTCTGTGGAAAGAGAAAAAGAAAGCTACAAGTGAGATTCAATAGGCCTCTTGAGCAAACATAAAATTTGAATAATTATACAAATATAAAGTTAAGCGATAGCAGAAAATGAACTGTGATTATTATCAAGTGGTCCCATATCAGTAGATGTGGATCTTCAAATACCAACTAGAGGAAAAAAAAAAAAAAAAAAAAATCGAAGTCATTTCGAGTGTATTGAAGAAGCTGATATTAAACTGCAAGAAATGCAAAAATCCAACATGGCAATATGTTACATCAAAATAAAATATACCATCAGAATGACAGGCCTTATGATGAAATACATCAAAATGAAGGAAGCCTTGTAACAATGAGTAAAATGCTGCTATGATTAGTATCTGTGGTAACTGAAAAAAAAGTTACCAGATTGAAAGTTGTCATGGTAATACATATTTGTATGGTAAGAGACATGAATCTGACAATCAGGAGAAAAAATATTGTCATTAAAATAGATATTACGTTAAGATCGCTAGTAACTCAGCAGTTATTAATCAAAGAATAAATACAATAAAATAAAGCCAAACTCATGAAACAATTTAAAAAAAAAAAAAAAAAAAAAGTATTAAATTAATTCTAAAAAATATATACTCAAGTGACAAGACTGGAAGTGGTTTGCTATTTCCCAAGGAAAGTTAAATAAAATATAACAGCCTAAAAGATCATAAAAGATCATAAAAGATCATAAAAGATGATAAGTCTACATGAAAGAAGAGAGAAAATCAAAGCAAACCAATGGGAAGACAAATAGATAATCAGGAAATTTCAGAAGATGAATCCAGGGAGACGTAGAATAACAAGCATCCAAAATGAAAGTATGAAAAAAAGCTGACATTCTTTATAAAGAAAAAAAAGCATGATGTGAACGAGAAACAATTAGGAATATCTGTTGATGTAAAATGATGTTTCAGATGCAAGTTTAGGCAACCAAATAATTCAAATTGAAAGATAAGGAAAACAGATTATCACTGGCTAATAAGATGTTTAAGCTTTTAATTTCTTGAGCTGTTAGATTCTAAAGGTTTATCTCTTGGCATAAAACTTTCAAATCACAGAAACATATATTCATTCAATCTAGTTCTGTTTCCCCATCCAAGACACTTAATCAAAAAAGAAAATAGTAGTAAACCAAAAAGACTCCTCAAGCTCAGTTTTTAAATTCATAATATTCAAGTGGTTTTTACATAAAACACGATGACAATTTTGAATCAGAAATATATTTTGTACCATGAATAGACCAAGCACAATTCAATTCTAGGTTTTAACTGAACTTCATTTCTCTTTCTCTCTCACACATACGCACGCACACACACACACAGCAAGCATAGTTGTAATAAAAAATAATCATATAATGATCAGATATGATGATATATAAAAATAGTTAACTATTACTTTCAATTTTTTCTTTCCTTTGAGGTGAACAATCATCAATCTTTCAGAAGAGATATAAATATTAGTATTCATATATTCTACAATAAATTCCTAGAATCTCAACATCAGACTTCATGATCATCAACAAGTGATAAACGTTATGATTTCCCGGCAATAAAATGGGTATGATAAAGGTTTCTGTGTTGTTTCATTGAATTATCAATGATGATTATATAAATTAGGCATTGGAAAAATCTTTGAAGTTGTTTAAAGCTTCACCATTTACACAATGAAGTGTATCAGTCCAAAAGAACAAACTGACAACAGCAATTAGATGGTAACTTGAAAATTTTCTTTCTTATATCATTGATTCTTATAGGTTCCATATTCTTGAAGCTTTTACCTTTTTAGTGATTAATTGTAGCATACAATAGAAAAATAAACGATCAAAGTTCATTGGCAAGTATATTGCACTAATTTAGCCTCTTTTCTAGCATTATCCCATTTTCTATTTTAATCAATCAATCAAGAATAACAGACATTAAGATGAAAATGTTTTTTTTTGTTTTGTTTTTTTTAAAAGGCATTTCAATAAGAAATTAGAAACAAAGAGGAAAGAATAAACCAAACCCTTGTGGTAGAAATCTGAAAATAGGCCTCCCAAAACTTATTATTTAATGTTTCATTTCAAAGTTAAGGAAATTAGGATAGCAAATGATGAGACATTGACCTGAATAAAGCTGTTAAAATCTACAGGAAGAAAGTTACGATAAGGGGTTCTGCGTTGTGCCCATTCAAATGAACGGATCTCATGCATATTTTTTAATATCCATTCTACTGACTGCTTTATTAATTGTGAAGGACGAATGGTTTTGAAAGCTAATTTATGATATGCCATGCCAAGTAAGTTTGTGTACAAAATATAAGTGGAAAGGAAAAAAAAAAAAAAAGGTTGCTCAGATGCCTAAGTGTGCATGTAGGGGAGGGGGAAATTCTAGAAATACTGTATATCAGTTCATTACCACCACCAACAGCCGATGCAAAAATCTCACTCATATTTATTTAAATCAGCTTATTTTTCATGGCCAATGTCATAAGATGTTTGAAAATTCTTTCCTAATAACTTGATCACATCAGTACTTGCAAATAACAGGAAAATAAACCCAACACACACCAAGAACCGTACCTCTAATTCTATACTAGCAAGTGGCAGTCTATCCAACAAATGATGATAATGTCTTTACCGCCTCAAATACCAAACGTTCAAATCCACTGACATTTCTTTTTTCAAAGTGTTATTTTTCATCTTAAACCAGAGTAAATTTTCTGATGTTAAACCAATCAGGCAGAGGCAGATGTTTCAAGCACATAAATTATCAGATCTCGAATTACATTTCAAACAACTTGACAAGCTTTTATGTGTATCCATACATGCATAAACTATGTAAGCAAGCTGCTGTGGGCTCAGTCCAAAATTTTATGGACCAATTTATCTATTCTTATTCATGCACATAGTCAAGCAGTTTGAAATGTAACTTGTGATCAGGTAATTTATGGAAAGAAAAAAAAGAAAAAAAAAAAGTTGTTTAATTCTCCGAAAGATTCTTTGAATGAAGATATAAAACTACTTTGCAATAATTGTTTTCTAATGATCAATATCAAGTGTATAAACAATCATTACATAGGCTATTATATGATTACATTGCCCTTAATTTTCCTGAATTATTAACAAATGGTTGTAGTATATCTAATTGAGAGATATTGTGTGACCTCAAAGAGGAGGATCAGTCCATAATGTACGTATAATGGACCCTTATATTTTTAGGGAGAATCCCAGTTTTCCAGTAGGCTATGATATTACTGGGTTCAGGGTACATATACCAGCAGAGATTCATCTTTAGTTCTGCAGTTTAGTCAAGCATAAACTTTCAACAGGCGTCAAAATTATATACAAGAGTATAGGCTTTGATCAATACCCAAGCTTTGCTTGGATAAGATAGTGAGCAAGAATTTGTTGAGAAGGAAATAACTGAATGCATATGTATGCTTTTAGCATATGTCTAAGCAAGAGAAATACAGCTAATTCATTATCATATGATTATCTTACTATTACACTTCTGAAAAGAATGCAAAAAAATCCGTAGTACATCTATTCAACAAAAGTGAATTCCCAGCATACCTTGAAGAAAGGCTTACAAGAAGTGCCTTATGCAAAGACATGTTTGACGATCCAGGTTTCACAAAAAGTAAAAGTGGATACTGCCAAAAGTATGCAGATTTTTATCTGATTCATTCAGTATAAGAATAAGGGAGAAAGCAAAAATAAGCAATTGCTATTTGCTTTATACCTGAGGGAATAACAAATATTGTCACTCAAGTTTGATTACAGAATGGTTGGAAAAGACAAAGAAGAAATGGAGGAAAGATTACATCAAAGCTTCAATAATTAGATTGTTTCCTTCGGTGATCAAATTCTAAAAATAAAAGCCAGAATTGAATTTCTCAAAATTGCTGTTAGTTTCTCCAGAGTGAGTACAGAATTATAAGTATGATACCAAAGGAATGCTCTTCGACAGTTGAAGATTTAGTGGAATGGGGGAGTGAGTAAAGTGAACTTTTAAACATATAAGATAAGATAAAATAAGATGTTTACCAATTTTTAAAAAAATAAGTAGGAAACGCCTTACCCACATAAATGTGAGAAATAACACAGATTTTGAAATATACGTAAGGACATTTGTTTTTTTGATAAAAACATTTCACCATTTAGAAATAAGGGTTTCAAATAAGCAAATAGATTATTTACTGAAATTTAAAGGAACAATTTCTACATTCTCAGAGGTAAAAGATGTGAAAGTTATGGATAGACAGCCCCCCCCCCCATTTCATTCATATCAATGTTTTTATCTATTCTTCTCTCAACTTCCAAAAGTCTATTTCTATAAGATTTATTAAGTAGGATGAATACTGATTTGATAATAATTGATAGAATTACTTTTGTAAAATACAGTATCTATGATACAAATTTGTTTGGTCATAAGAAAATAAAACATGTCCGGTTAGTCACTCAATAGAAACCTTGACATAACCAACATCTTCTGGCAGCACACTGTGTTGGAGGTGATCACTGAAAGTCTGAACCCCCCCCCCCAAAAAAAAAACAAACAAACAAAACATTCTTCTATACATCATAATGAGTAAATATTTCAATTTTCAGCTCTTCAGCTTCATTGGTACAGCCTGTACATAAGACACAAATAGCCAGCCAGGCAGAAGCATTTAAAAACTGAAGAAACCTATGCTGACAAGTGGACAGTTTCCAATAACTATAACATATGTGAACATTTCATCTCGGAAAAGGCTAAATTAGGAAGGTGATCACAAGAGCCATCAACCAACAGAACAAAAAAATCAGATAGAAACTAGAAAGTTAGAATTCCTCACGCCCATAGTCAGCTTTACGCTCCTAAAATTCTCAATATTCAATAGCTAAACCAACAGAAATGATAGCTTTTAATGAGTTGCAACAATGTATTCTCTCGATAGTTTTTGAAAAACTCAAGACTTCAGGAAAGTTTTTCCTAGTTTTAATTAGCTGAAAAATCAGACAGGCCAAAATGATTTGTCATAACAAAAGTGAAAGGATAGAAAAGAAAAATCAACTTCTGGCTACTTATGACAGAAAGCTCTTGTACACAGCCAACAAAATCAATTTGATTATTGTCAGGCTTGGGTTTTTTGCCGATTTTTTCAAAACAATTTCCTGTCATAAAATAAAGTTGCACAATGACAGCTGCAAATTTTCAATTAAAAGTATTCATTAATTAAACAGGAAGGAATTTCCTTTTGCTATAAATATCTTTCAAATGATAGGATTTCTAGTCCACTTACTCTACCAGGAAGTTCTCTCAGCTGACTTATTGCTAATGAATGAAACAATTCTCGCATCTGAATCCACCCCCACTAGCAATCATCAAAAAAATGTAGCAGCATCGCTTATTCAGAATATCATTTACAAGGACAGGCAAATTTAATATATCACTTCTAGTCACAGTTAAGCTTCTTTTTTTAAATATATTAATATTTCCAATGCAACATTTTTCATCAGTAACTTAAAAAGCAACTGACAGACCTAAGTATTGTGAGTCACTAATTGATCCGAGAGAATTCATATGATTATAACAGTTTTTCAGCAACTTGATTTTATCTTAATATGTAGTCGCTAAGTACATAAATACCAAACAAATGAAATACCATTACAACAAAGTTTTTTTTTTTTGCATCATTTTTTTATATAATACAGTTTAGTATATCAGAAGATCATCCTGATACTTATTTTGTTTTAATTAGTAAAACTTTACCATTCATAAAATAATCCATTAACTTGAAACAAAAATTTTGAAATCCTTCAGATATTTTTCACACACACACACACACACACCAAAAAAACAAACTCTGAATTACCAAAAAAACTAACAACAAGTACGATTGTTATATTAATTTATCTATCAATCTGAAAAATTGCAATGCAAGTTTTATTGTAAAATATTTTCCAATTGTAGATTTCGGATAGGCCTAACATGAGGATGACTTGCTCAAGGCCTGGATGTTTTGTCTGTAGCCATGATTAAAGTACTAATGTCTTTACCAGATAAGTAATGAACCACTCCTCATGTAACAATGAGTTCCTTAAACCAAAATGTCAACTTGTTCTCTGGCGCGAAGCAGAACAAAGCAGTTGGCCTAATTGTTCTATTTTCTCGCTGCTTAAGTTCATCCAATCAGGTTTCATTACTTAGCTAATGATTCAATTACCATATATCATGCAAGCAGTAACTTGGGGAAGACTCAGTGGTTGTGGGTGGTATAAAATTTGATGAAAAAAACAAAACAAAGCATACACATGCAATTTTTCTTGAAAATTACCAAGACCAATTGAAATGATATAAAACAGTTAATGATAGCCTAAATCATAAGCTTTTTCTTCTTCTTATAGTTTTATATGCTATACAGGATAAAAAGAGGCCTTTGTAGTTAGTTTATGAGTGGAGAGCACAAATATTTATTTTTTATGAAAAGTATAATTCTATCAAAGTACAAGAAAAAAAAAAGCTGTACATTAAAATCAGAAGTGATACCATCAGACCAATACATAACAGCAACATTACCTCTGTTTATAGTGCTGAATTTCTAACACTTGAATTAAACCTTGCACTTTTCACTCATTAAAAAATTGAGTAAATGACTTATCTATTATATTACAGAGAGAGAGAGATGGTGGCTGATTACCAAGATCTAAGTGGTTTTTATAACAGTGTGCGTGTGTGAGTGTAATTTCTTTTTTCAGCTCTAAAATTGTTGGAAATATGCCTAAATAAAAAACAAAACAATAAATACAGATCTGGTGTGTCACTCAATAGAAACCATCACATGATCTATGTCATGTGGCAGCATTGGTGTTAGGGATGATCAATCAAAAAAATTGGTAAATGGAATGATCAATGAATAAGTTACTGCAGTGATCACTAAAAAAAAATCTGACTAAAGAAAAAACAAATTATGCTATGTTACCAGAAAAAATTGAACCCCCTTCCTCCCAAATAAATGGGGGAGGGAAGGGTCTCCAGACAGTAAATGTTGAAATTTTCAGTTCTCTGGCAGCATGGGCATGGCCTGTCTGTATGCATGATACATACATACATACAGCCAGACCAACTTGAAAACTAGAGAAACCAATGTAGATAGTTTTGGTATAAGTTTTGGTTGACGGTTTCAAATATAAATAGACAACAGTGGTCTTTATAGAAACCCAATACTGTTGATATGTCAACTCTTTAAGATAATTTTTAAACCAAGGATGACAGTTTCTTAACCAGAACAGGTTTGTAAGAACAATAAACTAGGTGAGGATTGTTCTTGTTCTCATTATGGTGAAGAAACAAGAACTCCAGCCTCCGACTTGGACTGGGTTCTGACAAAACAAGTGATGGGAAAGACAGAAAAAGAGCAGAGGCGGGTAAGAAAAACTGATACAGGACAAAAAAAAGTTTGAGATTATTTGATAACAGAGATAAGTAGGAGAAACTTTTGAGATCAAAGAGAAAAGGACAACAGAGGCATAAGTGCAGATTTGGGGTTGCTCTACACCTTGAAGGGCCTCCAACAATTAGTGAGATTTGTCAGTCGAAATGCAGTAGACAAACTACTATTGACAAAGCTTTTTTATCCCCCCCCCATCTATGCCTGTGAAGGATTATAGAGGAGGAGGAAAAGTAGAAGAGAAATAGAGGAAAGGATAAAAGAAATAAAAATTAAAGGGTGAAAGGAGGAATCTGTACATAAAAAAAAGGAAGAAAAAAATTATTTCTTGAAAGTAAACAGTATAAGACAAAAAGATTGGTAGGGGGGTTCAAAATAGGCAGTAAGAAATTATATACACAAAGAGAATAAAAAGAAAAACATATATTCATTTAAAGCCCACTTGTCAAAAAGAATTTTTTTTTAAATAAGTAAATAAATTAAATATTGCCACAGTTCGATATTAGAATATTTTGATTAAGTAAAAAAATGTCTTAAAATATCTAAAAATACAAGGATATAATAACAAAAACTCACTAAAAAATATTAAATGATGCATTAAAAGAGTAAACTAGCATTTGAATGGAAATTATGAATCAGCAAACACGACTAATTCAGCCGCTAATGCAAATTTTCCCAAAACAAGAAGGATCCTTCGAAACAAAGACTAAATGTTTAGATATTCGGCTCCCTAGGTCCATTCATGGCATCAGAATCTAGATAATTCTAGATATAATTTGAAGCAATTCTAGCTATAAATTGAGGAGGAAAAAAAAAAGGCCCATCAGGGAAGGGTGAACATTTTTTTTTAATAAATCTTCTTGTGTGTTTGAAATGAGGCTGCATGCTAAATTTCAGCCTCCTCAGAAGCCTTGAAAGGTTCTAGTTTTGGTAAGGATCATAGTGATTATAGTCACTAGGGAAATTAAATCGACTCCTGATTGGAGTTTGACTAAATTTCAAGTCTAAACACCAACTATTCTCCAAAATTGTTAAGGAATACATTTTAGGAAGAAAAAAAAAGAGAAAAGAGCAATTTCTTCTTGACTTTCTGGTGAACTTTCTCAGATGGCTTTAGTACTTTTCAAAGTCTATTGCTTGTGAGTATAATATTTACTGGGTGCTGTATTTATTTGGCCTTGCAACAAATCTGGCTTTGTCCAACTAATATTTCCACAGTTTTAGCACTAAATGTAACACCAATCATGAATGTTCATTTCTTTCCTTAAAAGAATAATATTATTAATTGTCAAAAGAATGTTAAAAACCATCAACCAAAACTGTCAACCTAGGTTTCTTCAATTTGTAAGATGATCTGGCTGGCAGGCTTTTTATGAATATACTAACTGAAGTACCCATCTACACCGGGGTTAAAATTCAAGGAGTGTAAAAGAGACATTGATTTTTTGAAGGGGTGGCTAGCAGCATCTTAATAGCCTATGCAAGCTACAGATCCCAGTTTGGTCAACTATTTTACTCATACCTGGTGGGATTTCCTTGTACAGAAATAGATGGAAACCAAATCATTATCAGGATGAGTGCAAGGCAAACCAAAAAAAGATCTCTCCCCCAAATCAAAAAACTTTTTTCTCTGAAACCTTCCCCAGTCCCAGTTAGTATTCATGCCAAATTTGGTTGGGTGAATCAGACTTTTAGTATTATATAGAAATAGCTGAAGAATGTGTCTATGCTGGGTTAAATATTTGTAGACCTGTACTTTCAAACTTATAGAGAAAAGGTTTCCTATCATTTTTTATCCTTTCAGGATGAGAAAAAAAAAACGAAAATAAAAATAAAAATAAAGTTTATTTTGACTTTTGACTTTTGACCACTTGAAAGAGATACCCTTTACTTTTAATCCTTTAATCCTTCAAGGGATGGGTAAATAACCCATTAAAAAAAACTCTCCCTTCATTTTTGATCTTTGAAAGGAGAGAAAAGTTTCCATCCACTTGAGAGGTGAGTAAGTCTCATGTAAACATATAAAATAAGAAGATATGTATATGGACAGAAAGGATGGTTTTACTTTGGCATTATCAGGATATTGTGAATAAACTTATCAACCCTTAGAGAAATGCTTTTCTCAAAATTTCAATTTTAAAATATTATACTTCAGTATGCATGGCTAATTTGGTTGAAGATGCGCCTGTTTAGAGGGTTTTTAAAGCATGAAAAACATACAGACACCTCTCAATAAAGAAGAGATGTGTTGCACCTTTGTTTCTTACATTACCCCACCCCCCCACAAAAAAGGTTTCCAGTTGAGGATTCAGTTTACAACATAAATTAATGCTAAATTGGCCACTTAGTTTGTGCCCACCAGCATTTGTGCTTGTTTTTCTTTCTTTTTTTCTTCCTACTGACCATGACCCTAAAAAGCCAAGAGAAGTAACTCATTTTTTGATCACCTCCATTCCCATTTTTAACTCAAATCAAACCAACACAGCATGCTGCCTGAAGTTGTTGCTTCAACAAAATAGCAAACTGGACAAAGCTATACATGTTTTCAAAATTCTCTTGAGAGTTGGACTTTTAAACAAATTTTTATTGTTAGATTCTTTTTTTTCATCGAAGTCCATGTTTATTTAGTTTCCGTGAATCAAGTGGGGAGGGGGTAAATTTAATTTCAACCAAATGCTAAATACCAAGAATCAAGTTTCTGTTGCAAATAAAAAGAAATATCTATACATATAAGACCACTGTCAACAAATTTGTTTTTTTACTTGTTTGTTTGGATCAGCGAGACTCATGGAGCTAAACAAACAGATCAATGAAATTAACAAGAACTGGTTTTATTTGAACCCACAACTAACTCATATTTAATCATCCTTTTTCTTTGATAGTAACTATTCTGAATACTCACGAACATCAAAATAAAACCTTTACTAAATATTTGTAAACTTTTTTTAACAACAATTCAAGAGGTAAAAGGTGGGGACTTGATTTTTGAATCATTGATTTAGCTTTGAAATAAAAATATCCTGCTTTTAATTATCATCTCACAAAAGAAACTTGTGCAGTGAAATAAAAAGAATTACAGATCAACATAAGAGCCATAGACAATTTTCTTGACAATTTAAAAGAAAATTCATAATTTCTCATTTCCCCAGCAAAATTTAAAATACAGCAATTAATTTTATATATTGTACAATACCAGTTCTTTTCAAGAGATGTTGTGAATCAATGAAATATAATTTGATTTACTTTTTTTCCTGGTTCAATGACTTACAAGTGCAAACAGAGATCAAAGACAACAGTTGAAAAAAAAAACCAGCACTGAAGTTGATTGGATGGTTTTGTTGTGGATTTCATGCTAGAAACTTGATGTCCATGATGGTTCATGTTCCAGAAATGTACAAAATTCTATGATTAAAGAATGAAAAAAGATTTCAAAATAATTTCTCTTGCACTGAAAGTAAAGTATTATGTATTACTAGCTGGGGGTGACCGGCATAGCCCAGGAAGTGGGGGAGGGCTCATGGAAACAAGTGATATTTTATTAAATTAAATAGATGGAGGGTAGGGGGAGATGCTAATCCTGAGGTCAACTTGACCCTAGCTCCAACAGTATAGCCAATTCGCCAGCTATAAAAAAAATTCCTTTAAAAAAATAAAGAAACAAACGAACGTACATCATCTTTATAGCATTAGATAGAACTCCGTCTCACAAATATCACATAATACTGACTTATGATATTGGAGCATTCTGCTTACAATAGAGGCATCTTATCAATAGCTGACAAAATGAAGCAAATGGTTTCTTTGTAAAAAGAGGGTAAGGAATGTTAATGGTTTTAGCTTGCTAATAATTTAAAACAAGCAACACAGGTGCTTTTGCCATAGAACTTAAAAACAGAAAAGAAATGAATTGTTAAGCATAATTATCTCAGACAATAGACAAGAAGATAGACTTACCTTGTCGAGCCCATGGTGGATTTTTTGAGGTTCCAAAATGAGACATTGTTCAAAAGACTACAAAAGGAAAAAAAAAAACAAAAGTTTAGAAAATTCAAAGTGAAAAAAAAAACCAAAAAAAAAAACCCAAAAACAAACAATGACCAAACAAGAAAAGAATTGATAAAATTGTCACTGAAAAAACAGCAAAGAAAAAAATGACATCTGCATAGGTGAACAGCTAATTATCAATAAATTGGGACAATTCATCTTACTTCTGACACAAAGTCTACTAATGCTAAGTAAATATATGTATCCCAAGTTGGCCAAAAAGTTTGTTTATTGTATTATTTCAAGATGGCATCGAGAGCATTCAATTTCAACTAACTTTTAGAAAATTTTATCAAAATTGGCATGTTTTTGTTGCTTGATTCCAACATTGAAGATGGAAGAAAATAAACATTTTCTGCATATCAAGCCACTTATCAAAAAAATAAAATAGAATAAATAAATGAATAAAGGCGATACTATGAATGATCAAATGTCAAAAGTGGTTTTTGAAGTTTCATGCTGGTGATTTCTTGCTGAATCATGTTATACGATTGGGTACATCAATTGAGGTTGATAATGAAGACATAACTTTAGAAAAATCAATGTTATGTGACATGGGAGATAGTGAACATTTTCAAAATGTCCAAGTGTTGAAAATCATTTGCACTAGCTTGGTCATGTTAGTCGCTTTGATGTGTTGCTTCAGTTGAGAAAAAAAAATCATATAAACCTACTGGACCATATTTTCATGTGTAACATTTGAAACAAATTATGATGGACAATAGGAGTGGATATTTTACATGAGATTATGATGAAACTAGTAAAATGAACCAGTACTGACTATAATAATAGTTAGTCTTCATCCAAAGACAGTGATGCTACATTCATGGAGGGACTGTATGGGTGACCTTTCCTATGAGCATTTTCCAGAGAGCAAAATGATTTATTCAAACAAGTGCTGCTCCCAATTAGATCAATTGAAGGCACAAACCTACAAAAAGTATCTCAACTTACTTAAAAGAAAGGATACCAGAATTAAGTTAGACTGCATGTTTCTTTGGCGGCCAAGCAAAAATCATACGAGTTTGGTTGGAAACTTTCCAACCATCTTCCAATTCCAGCAGATATAGTACCCTCTGACACCCGTTTATTCTAGTCTTTAGAGAATACTCATAACAAAATATTCAAATTTCCCGTAAGACTGTAAAAGGCACTTAGAGCAGTTCTGCATTGAAAAAGGTACAAAATTCTGGGAGAATGGGATTATGAAGTAGCTTGATGGCAGAAGATAGTGAAACGAAATGTGAAATATGTTGTTCAAGAAAGTTAATGCTGAAAAAGAAAAAAAAATTAAATTAAATTGTCTTATTTTTACTTAATAAATAAACTTCTCGGCCAATCGATATATATCTCTGAACATGCCCAAAATGATAATCCACAAATGGCAAGTGTACAAATAGAAAACTTTCAAAAGATTGGGATGGATCTGGATCATAGTAAATAAAAAAAAGTGTTATAGTCTTTACAGCGGTAAGCAATTGAATCTTTACCAATTTTCGTGATTACTGCAAATGAAAAAAGAATTCAAGCAAGCATAGTTGAAGAACAAAAACAATACTTCTAAAAATAATTCCAGGATCATAATTTTGAAAGCAAGAAAAATATTTGTGTGAAAATTTTCCACAAGAGAACTTTTGATTTTCATTAAAATGTATTTCTAAAGATCAAAGAAAAATGAAATTCCACTTTGAAACAACAGCCTTTTAGGAATTAGATTCAAATAGTCATGTACAAAATATTTTGCAATGATGATTATTATATTCTCTGCTTCTACTGAGAGAGAAGGAAAAAAAAAAAAAAATCAAAACCACCTGCTCTTTGCAGAATTTCGTGAGATGGCTATATGCATTGTTAAACACTCCGTCTTCTACAGATCAAAATGTTCATATTGTTGCAGAATATAAAACATAGGCTAACTATGTAACTCGGCACTATTTTTAACATTCTGAATGATCATCGACAGCATTTCATTTTCTAATCAAGTAAACCAGTATAAATCTAGCCTCAGTATGACAACCTCCCAATTCCTATCATTTTCTATGCTGTGAAGTCTGTAAATATGGTTAATCAACTGCAAGAAAGATACAAACCATTGTGCAAAAATTGCACATCTTCTGGCTTCTTTTTCCTCAGCAAGTAAATGATCGAGAAACCTTGCCTTACTTGATACCAGAGATTTAATCGTAGACCTTGAACTTTTCAAACATTCAACTAATAGAAAAAGCATGTAATGCTGGATTGAAAAGAAAATTCTACAAATAAACCTAGTAAGATGCCAAGAACATGTCAACTGGAATAAAACATTCGAGATTTTTCTCAGCTACAAACTGAAAAGCTGAATTACTAGAATTCTTTGCAGATTTCAAATTAATTCATCATATAAATCTATAGTAAGCAAATTCTTGTCCAGTGGCTAATGAGTGCCACGTAGATTGCATTCTATTTATATATAGAGTATTTTACATTTTAGAACTTTGGTTTCCATCAAGTAGACAAGGTTTAAAACTTGAAAAAAAAAAAAATAATGATGTAAAGTCACAGCATGAAAAGCAGAGACTACATGCTCCAGTCAGCAGGTCGCAGTGAATTTGCCTCTTCCACTTTTACACAAGTATACAATCTGCAACATCTTTTCAAGAACACATCCAGTGTTAACTGCATGACCCCAAGAATCTAATGGGTTCGGGTAAGCGATAAAATGACTCAAATTCCTTAAGTAATAAGATCGCTTACAGTGAATAAACATGAATCAGAAGCTGCAGGCAATTAAATGCAGTAAATATCGGTTGTATCTTTTTTTAAAATATCAAACTTTTAGAAATTTATCAAAAAGTACAATCACAAAAGGAACAATTGTTAGATGGGCTTTCCAAAATGAAATATTACTTCAGTGCAAATGTTACGCTGAAGAGTGTGGCAACTAGCTGAAAGGGAGTTTGAATTCTACACCAGGTGCCCATTTTTTATTTCATATATTTTCTAACCAGATAGTTTCCTTCTTTAATTCTTATTCAAGTCAGAGATGCTCTAATAAAAGATCAAATGGACTATGAAAGGAATGACTGGGAACCGAAGGAAATTATGAAAGAAAAAAGAAAGAAAAAAAAAAAAAAAAAAGAAAGAAAGGTATCAGTGTTAATTCAATATTTCCTAATTAAGACTCAATAAAAGGAGGAAAATTCTTCACATAACATTCATAATAACTTTTTCTAACCTATTTCTCACAATTTTTAAGGGAGGAAAGCTGAAAAATTAATTTTCAGATGATGTAGTCTTAATCCTTAAAGAGAGGGAAAAAAAACTGTAGGAGTTGCTAATATCTTTAAATGAAAGGTAAAAAAAAAATTAGAAATTTAAAAAAATGAATTTCTCAACCTTTTCTTATTAGAAATCATCAACCAAAGTCTACATGGGCTCAAGTTATCAAGTGATCCTGACCGTCTAAATATGTCTAGAGAAAAAAAAAAAAGAAAAACTTTTGTTCTAGACTCTGTTTTTAGTGTGTGTAGAAGGTTCAGTTTATAATGTATGTGTATGCTAAATTGGTCTTTTCTTTCTTTCAAATTCTGACTTTAGTGATAAAGGTGAGAAGTAATTTATTCATTCCCTCTTTTCCTAATCTTTCAATACATCATCCTCAATATGGCATGCTGCCAAAAGATGTTGGTCCTATGATGATTTCTATTGAGTGTCTTTCCAGACCTGTTCTGACAATGATTTTTCAAATTACTATACTGCTATATTTCAGTTGAAATATACAAGGTTTTGATATTTATAACCACCTGCGTTCCCAAAAGATTTACACAAGGTGATGCTCTCAATAAAATTACCTTTTTAGTTCTGTTGATTTCTTTTTTAATCAATGAACTGATGCTTGGGTTAGATTTTGCAATTGCATTTTACATGGGAATTTTTTGAGCTGAACAGTTCGCTGGTAAGTTGGGGACCCAAACTGCCTTATGTCCAATTCTGCCCAACTGTTTCTCAAAGCAGACAGGTATATTATTGAGAATTGGGTATATAATCTAACAGAATAACTATAAATGCATTATATCATTTTAAACCATTTGAAATGACCCCCCATAATTACGAAGTGAAAGTGTCATTTCTCCTATACAGCGTAAAATAGAATGAACGATTAAAGAAATGGACTGCAGTAGGAATCAAACCTGTGACTGATAGGAAGTTGCCTTAAGATGGTGCCACTATTACCATTGAGCTGAGCAGTCTGGTAGATTACTTGATGGTACCCCTGTTTCACCCCCAAAAGCCATTTCTCTTCTCTTACCTTCATTTTATATGGCTTAAAAGTTATAGGTCTTTCAGAATAGGGGAAAATAGCTAAATTTTTAGCCAGCCTTAGAAACTTTACTCAAGGTGTTGAAATGAAATTTCCACTGGTTTATATTCATTTGATGTACTGCCTCAAGTAAAACATCAAAACAAAATTTAAAAGCATTAAACAATTTTTTGTTGATCAAAATATTACAGTAAAAATCTAGAATTCTGTTGTTTTTTTTTAAAGCATGTGAAGTAACAGCCAGTTGAAAAAAAAAAAAAAAAAAAAAAAAATGTTCAAATTTTGCTGAATTATAGTTCGATCTATCCTTTCATTCCAGAAAATTTTAGTCTCACTCATATCTAACTAGGCCAATCAACCACAGAAAGAATTTTTTTTTCAGCAGAAAACCAAGAATGAAAATCAAAATTAGAATATCATAACCTTCGACTTCTCAACTGGTGATACTCTCTCCAAGGACAAATCAACTCTGAAAATTTCAGCTTGACTAAACAAAATGCCTCAGAAGTTATAACAAATTGATATTTGCCTAAATTTTCACTGCAAAGTTCTCCACCCAAATAAGCTATTTCTGGTTTTATTTTACCATTATTTAATGGTTTGGAAGTTACACGTCCTTAAAATAGGGGAGCTTTTTAGGGATGGGTCTGCTTATTTTTTTTGTTGCTAGATGCAAACTAATGGCATAAAAATGGTGCCCATAGGGACTCGAGAAATATTAGGGAATTTGATAGGAATGACCCATAAATATACATGTGGAGTGTTATAAACACTGTATAATCTGCTTTTTTCAATTCTTTTGTATTCATTTTATTTCAAGAATTGATTAAAAAATAAAGTAATAAATTCATATATGAAGAGTATACATTAATTGTAAATACTGCATAACTTGCTTTCTCTCCTTCCACCTTTCTCTCTGATATTCTCGTATCATTTATCTCAAATTGATTAAGAAAAGACAAGAAAAAGAAAAAAGAATACTTTGATGCAGTGTGAAATGAAAAAAGACAGCAATACTAACAAAGAAAGAAAGCTATCTCTTTAACCTTCCGCTCTTTGGGTCACATTTCCTCGCAAATGCTGTTGACTGATTCAAAAGAATGGAGGAAAGAAAGCAGACCATACAGAGTTTATAATTAATGTATACACTATGTATATATAACTTATTCATTTCAATGAATTATATTGCATTTCATACAATATTTTTTGTTCTATGCAAGGATTCTTTATTTCTATTTGAAAGAGATCGACTTGAAAACTCAGTTCGGAAGGAATTGTTTTATTGCAGAAACAAATGTTGACAATAATTGTAAGTACATTGTCGCAGTTTTTGAGTCTGGATAGTAATGGAGAAAAAAATCCCAAGGAAATTTACAATTTGGCAATACTCTTTCATTCTCCAACTTTTTTTTTCCTCTATTTTCTTAAAACAAGAAATGTCATTCTGGTATTAAATGAGAGGTGAATGATTATAAGCATATTTTTTAAATCTATCCTTTCAGTACAGGAGATGCAAGATACAGCTTTCCTTTTACATTCTCATTGTTTTACAGGTGCAGCGAGTTATTGTAGATAATGGTGTTAAAATTCAAAAAGGATAATGATACCTTATCTTCCTAATTACAAGATATAACTGATGAATATAATCTCATCACTTGTCAAAAATTTTCCATGAGTTGGCATTCAACCAAAAATTTTTTTCAAATTCTGCTTAAGGAAGCCATTGCCTTTAGTAATTTTAATCTAGTTATAGAAATTTAGACAGAAAACATAAAAACAATAAAAATTGTCAAGATTTTCGCACCTAATATTTTCTTTTAAAAAGGTTTGGGTCAAAAAAAAAAAAAAAAAAAAAGTTCTGTTCACAAAACATACAATTAAAACCCTAAACAAGGGAATCAAAATTGTTTCTGGTATAATCTAAATACATCATAAATAAGTCAAGTGCACTCTGATACAAACCATCAGCAAACCCAAGCAATCACATATAATGGTTCAACTACAAGAATATTTACTCTTCAGCAAATGGGTTTCTTCTAAATGTATGGTTGCCATAATATGCAAGAAATACCACATAATGCCAACACAAGTAGAATTTTCACTCAGCCAAGGTACATGCAATGATATTTCAAATTTCTCTTAATACTACTGACAAATGAAAAATAAAAATGAAAAATTATATCTATTCAAACTTTATATAATTGACTAATAAATGGTGTAATTTTTTCTAAGTTTATACCTTTCAGCATTTCACGATTCATCAGACACTGTCCACATAAATGTATTGAAGTACTTACAAATAAAATTGATAATGTACTTGTACAAGAGTATATACATCGGTAAAATAATTTTGACAATCGCGGCTTGATTTTTTCATTATTCAACAAATTATTCAAACAAGTATATTCATTTTTATCACAATTCAGTTCCCTACATCTCTAAAAACTAGCAGAAGAAGACTAATGAACATATTGAATCCATATGGATTGAATAATTATAAAAACAGAAAAAAAAAAAATTGCTTTTAGAAGTCAGTCTTGCACCTGAATAACCATAGAGAGTTGAATCTATTTTCAGAAATTTCTTTAATTACTTACGAACCCTACCTCAGGAGATATATCACGAAGATTAGAAGTCACCATGTTGATAACCTGACATTAAAGATTGAGCTATTATTCAAAACTCACTTCAGAGGAAAAAAAGGTATAAAATGATATGCTTTCCAATTCACTGTGGTGGACCTGTTATAAAGATAACACCCACAAAGTAAAGGATAAGCCAGTACTTCAATATGCTTAATATTTGAATGTAAGATTAAATTGGATGAAAAAAAGTGAGCTGATATCATGGACAACACATCAGTGATGTTTTTTTAGTAAAGATAAATCTTTGTTTAATCATTTTACAACGATTAGTTTTAGTAATATAAACACACAAAAGCTATATATTCAAAATATTTTCAAGATTGTCAAAAGAAAGGGGGGAAAAAAAAAAAAAATCAAACCTAGAAAAAAATTGCACTTGTTCAAGTTACGCTGAGGACTTCTTGAGGGATAAAATAGTTGATTGCATAAAATAACTTCAGAGGCAGAAATTTTGATATATTATGAGTGGAGAGGTGCAAAATATTCTGATTTTGTAGACAACTATGCAACAGTGTGTATTAAATGAAAATCCCCTGGAGGCATGCAGAAAGCAGAGAAAAATACCTGTACGTACAAAATATCTGAATATTGACATAACAGAATTAGACAAGTTGCAACGAAAATTCAAGTAACAAATTACAATGTTTCAAGGGACATGAGAGTACAAGTTAATGATTTTAGTTCCAAGAAATATTGAAATAATTTCATACATGAAATTAGAGAGTAATTCTGAATGCTTCCTACTTTTCCTCATAGAAAGTAAGAAAAAATCTGCAATACTTCAAGTTCGAAATCAATTTTTACAAAATTGAGTTAGTAAAAATATTGTCAACTATATTTCAATATTTCCTAATGCCGCCCAGATTATCACAAATTTTACAAAATATCTTGAGATGGATAACTTGTATTTAATGTCAAAATTTATTTTCAAGTAATGCAATATGATTTTGTTGAGAATTTCCAAGATGAAGAATCATCAATATTATTCACAGCTTCCTTTGGACTTACGCCTGTTGTACTTGGTAATCTACTAGGAATTTCAAACTGAATTCAAAGATGAATTGTTCTCTTCCACTTGTTCATTTCAGTCAATTCTGTCTTTCAAGTCAAATAAGTGTATGACCAAGGGATTGAAAGTGCAAAAACTAGGTAGGTTGCTATATAAGCTCAACCATCACCTTTATCCACTCACCCATCAGGTGATAGAAACAGACTCATAAACCTCATATGGCTTAATGTTGCTCATCAGACTTGTTTTAATGATGCAGGGAAAAAAAACAAAAAAACTAAAAACAAACTAGGCCCTTATTTGTTTACAAAATTGGGAAATCTTTGTTTTCCAGTAGCATGACATTCACAGGATCAGGTTACGTATGCCTGCCAAGATTTGTCTAATTGAGTTCTGCAGTTTAAGCGTGAATTAACTTCTTATAGTGAATTGAAGGGGGGGGGGATTAAATTCCTAAAACTTTACATCTAGCATTTTTCAGAGCTATTTCCATGACTTGGTGTAACACAAGTTTCTCCAATGAAAGTCTCAAAGAGATGATGTTGATTTTATCAAAATTGGTTGAGTTTTACAAAAGCTATTGCAAAATTAAAATTGTTGCCTTGTGTGAAAACTCAACTTAATCATATTAAAGACACAGTGCAGTCGCACGTGCATGATGAACAGGATTATTTTTCATTAAAAAAAGGGGGGGGATATTAATATTGCTCCAGTATTTGTAAAAAAATGTGTTAATCACATCCTTTTCAAATTTTGCTCTCAATTCTTCTAGTTACTAACATCCGAAAATACACCCTCCACCCACATATATGTAGCAGCCATCATTAAATATACTGTAATGAATTCTCTGCAAATAATGTCCAGTCAAAATATCATCAATGCAATTTTTTCTTTCAATACTGGAAATAACAAAAATATTAAAAAATAGCCAAACCTACTCATCCCTATAATCAAAACGTTCAAAGATCATGTTTTTAACTAAAATATCTAAGCAGCGATTAACCTAGATCTCCTCAAAATAGTATTAAAAATTGTACCATACATAACAGTTGAGAAAAGAGAAAAATATCAAATCTTAAAAACAAATGCTAATGATCCAGGAAGCATACCAGGCGGAAATGCACATGGTCTTCTTGCTTAATGGTTCTAACCCTTGTTTCTTCTGTAATTTAGGTTGGAATTATAGCTCAAGCTGGGTGTTTAGACCATGAGCAAATTTTTTATACATTATTCCCACATGTTATGTACTAGCAAAATCAATTATCATAAAATACATTTAATAAATAGTGATTTTTAGGAAGTAGAGGGAAAATAAATGAATAATTTGTCAAATCTCAGGATTGATACAAGTCAAATATAAAATATAAAATTCAAAGCCCAAATATCATTTGATAGAATGCATTTCAATTTTTTTCAAATTCAAAAATGTCTCATCAATTGTTAACTTTATTCACAAGAACAGAAATGCATTATAAGTAATGCAGTTATCTCAAAATGTTTATTCTTAATTAATTCTTAAAAACAGAAGATAAAATATCTGGTTTTACATATATATATTTTTCCTCCAAAATTGAGTGTCCCAAGATATTACAGCAAGATGACTTCTATTCTGATTAGAATAAACACATCTGAAAGGGATCAAATTTTGAGAAATTCAATTGCTTTTTTCAATGTTAATAGGAAAATGGCTTGTTTTTTTTCCATCAGATATGCCTAAACATCTTTTCCCACTTAGAATGAATATTTTATCATCAATATTGACAGGTGGCAGGTTACTCTACAAAATTCCAAACATAGAACCAAGTCCTTGACCACACAAATAGCACTTTTTCCCCTATATATGAAATTTACCAATATTAAATCTTTGATCTAGTATAGCAATAGTTCAACATGTCAAAATATTTCACTAGAAATTAATGAATTTCCCTTTTGATTGTCATTTTAACACTCTAGAATCAAGATAAAGAGTTCATACATTTCCCAACTTTTTAATCCCAAGGAGCATTTTTTTTAAAATCAGGTAAAAGAGGTTTCATATTTAGTTATTGTATTATAATTTAAAAATGAAAAAAAAGTAATGAAGAGTTTCTATCTTTATTACATTTGTCTATTCTTTCCATTCAATGTTGAATTATAAGACCATGGTAAAATAATTGTCAAACATAATAGAGAAAGTTTATTATCTGAACATCCAAGTAAAAAAAATTATATATTATATATATATATATATATATATATATATATAAATAAAAAGGGTCTTCAACATATTGTCTATAACTCCAAAGAAAGGGCCAATTTATTGTGGTGTAATACTTAGCAAGCTGATCCAAGGGATCATTATATCTGAATGGGGAGTTTAAACCTCAATGCCCCCTACCTGTAGCCTTGTGCAAAAACTAAGCTAAGCTTAGTAAATGACTATAATTTTGATGTAAGGAACTCATACAGTTAGTATATCAGCTATTACTTTTCTGTTGCCTTTTCGGGGGGGGGGGATTCTCTGGTAGATTATATACCCAATGAAGATTGAAGAATAGATTGACTGAAACACTGTGCTAACATCATCAAGAACATGAAGGCCAAGTTCAATTGTTCAAACAAAATTTGAGACAATGTATTCAAGTTACTGCAGCATATATCATCAACAGATAATCTTTAATCAATAAATGTTAATAAAAATTGTTCAAATGAGTTTTTCTCCCCCTAGGAATCTAAAATCTTACCATAAAAATTTACATTCAGTCATTCATGACTATGCTAAACACTCTACAAATACCTATCTATCAAACCAGATTTCCTCTTCCCTTTAGTGATAGCATAACATAAAAGGTGAACGAAATAAAAATCACTTGCTTCCAAACTGCACATCAATATTTAAAACTGAATACAATTTTCTTTGCAGTAAAAAAGGACAAAGAGAGAAGAGAAAGAAAAAGAAATGCCCAGTAAACTATTTTTTAACCTAATTGAGAATAAAAAGGATGAAATTCCGCAAGTTGAAAATTTGCATTATTGCTACGTTATTGCAGTTAAATTAGATTTTGAAACAAGAAATGTTCAAAGGTATTGCTTCAAAGAGTATCATGTCAAAAGAGTAAAGAAAACATAGAAATAGAAGATTTGGCTCCATTTCAAACCATTCAAAAATAGTCTAACCATAACAATGTTCTATAGAATGAAAAGGAAGAGAATCATTCACAGACTATGAAAACTTTGCCCAATGATTCATGAAATTGTTTATATTAATTAATTCTTCTGAAGGAACATTAATATGAGCTTAGAAGTTCATACAGGCAGAACAGTTATCACTTGAATTCATTAATGCTCTACAGAAACAAACATGAACAGCATTTTACCCAATTCATTCACAGGCATAACAGCTCAAGATTGTCAGCTCTATCAATTGGTTTATCAAAGAAAATCTGGCAAAAGTCAAGTTTATGAGGTCATTAGCCCACTTATCGTAAATTGTTACATGTACAAGAATAGAATTATTAATTTGACACCAATGATTAAACTAAATCACGTGCAACACAAAAGAACGAGTTAAGAAAACTGATAACACAAATATTACTTCACCCCTACTAGGTTATACCACACACCCAAACCAATCATTATGTATAGGAATGGGGGATAATGGAGAGCCTTCACACTTGGCTGGAATTTTTGTTTTCCTACCAAAGAATTTATCAATACTCAAAAATGGAATAAGATAATTTCCTCAACCAGGCCGACAAATAAACTTCAGATAAACAGATTAATTCTCCATAAAAAAGCTATTCACTGACAGATTTATAATATCTCATGGAGTGTATGAGGGGTTAAAGGTGCTCATAAAAGAGATATTAAATAAATGATAACCAGGTCCATATTTTCATTGAATCTACTTTTGGGATATGATAAACTTCTTTCTAGAAGATGACATACAATACAAGTATCTAACCAAAAAAGTTACACGATATTAACAGTTGGAATGCTTTCTCTAAAAGATGCAGTATTTTGTTGCCCCTGTATCAGCTAGGACAGTACACAATTTATTACCTTGATTTTTCATATAAATATGATTTAATATTTTTTTGAAGTTTGCACTGCATAAATTATACAAGATGAAGATATCTTGAATCTTACTAGAAAATTATTAAAATAAAAATTGTAATAGGCTGAATTTTGAATGACTAATCAATGGAAATGATATTTATATATTCTCCAAGTCAAATTTTGTACAGAATATATAAACACTAGCACAGGCTTCATAGTTGAATAAATTTTCAGAACCTGTTTCGGTATTCAATTGAAAAATATGTTAATTATTGTCTCAAACAAAAAAAGTTCCATAAATATACAAAGATTGTAAGCAATAATTGCATTTAAGAGAAGTTTTGTTTTTTAGCAATATACAAGAGATAACCCCATGAAATATGGAATTAAAATCTGTGCATTTGAAATTGACAAAATACAAGCAAAACAAGAAACCACTCCAAGAGTGCCTACCTCTGCCAATACCATTGTGATTAAAAACTGTATGAAAATTAGTTTACATATAGCTACGTGGTAACTGAAAAATACCTGGGTCAGTCCAAAAATTCTTCCTTACCCCATCCTTCCACAAAATATCATAGAAGTTTGATGAGAACTTCTAGAGATATTGTGAAGAAACATGAATTAATACATAAATGGAAAGAGAAAAAAAAAAAAAAAATCTCCCCTAAAAGAATTCCTGGATCCACATTAGTATTTGACAAACTTTCTTTAAAATATCAAAATCATAGCTATAATTACTCTGATGATAAAAAAAATTCCCAAGAAAATGACAATCAATATCATAAGGGGGGGGAGGGGTGCAGGTGGTCCGATGGTTAGCAGCAGAGAAAATGGAATTGGCTAACCAAATTCAAACTCCAGCTGTAACAGTTTGTTTACTTCACATTGATTCCCTTGGAAAATGCATGAATCCATTTTTCTCCCCAGCTATGGGTAAATAGAAGGGGAAGATCAAGCTCTTCAGCCTTGATTGTCAACCTGTTGAAGATATGGACAACTCTGAATTTAAGCAAGTGTCAAAAGAAGCTAGCAACAAACAGAACAGGGAATATGTTCTTGAAAGGTACACTTAACGGTGAAGCTCTGATGGGCCTAGCAAACTGGAAGTGGATTATAATAAATTGTTCGAGTAAAATATGAAAGTAAATGAAAAGAAAAGAAAAAATGGATAAATGTAATAACGTGAATAGATGATGCATCAACTACAAAAAGAATTGGAAGAAAAAAAAAAAAAATCCAAATGAAATTTAGCTCTATGCTATTCAAGTGATATATAAGTGTGTGTGTATGTGTGTGTGCAATGTAAGAAAAAATACCAGGTTATTCATTCGAACCAATTGAGTTAGGTGAGCAGTATAATTGAAAATGGTGGGAGGGGGTCATTTTTAAAATATTACAGAAAAAGAAAAAAGGCTTCATTGGATCAACCGAGCCTGAAATACATAAATTCTCCATTGCAAAAAAATTGCTTACGAGCAGAAATAGGACGATAACTCAAATCAACATTTACCAATGGTACAAAATTTTGTGAAAGTGTTGAATGTACTTGTAAAGCTTTATTGATGCAAGTTGATTTTGAAGTGTATTTATGACTAAATATTACTTATTGTCAATTAGCTATAGAAGAAAAATGTGATTTCACTGATAAAGAGAGATTAGAATAAATATTATGCAAAGCAAAGTTGCTTCCCGTGTTGCAGGATACATGAAGCAATGATCTTTCCCCTCATTTCTCTACCAATACAAGATGACAATCATTGCTTGCAATAGTGGGTTTTACGTGGCTGAGGTGCTAGCCTGTCGCCCAAGATGGACTGCCTTACACAGCTAAAATGCTCCAACTTCCCTACTATTTATCTGAGAATACAAGTGGAGTCATGCATTTCTAAAGGGTATTAGTGCAAAGTGAATGCAAACTGTCCTAGCCTGAGTTTGAACTCTGTTCACCTACTTCATTCTCTGTGCTGTTATTTGTCAGGCAACCTAATCCATTCACTGATGAAAAAGTTTTCAAGTTTTTAAAAATTCTATCAACATTGTGCCAGTACCAGATTTCTTTGTGTATCACACAATTCTTGTATAATATTAGTTCTAGATTTTGACGTGAAAAATAGATTTGAAACTAGCTTCTTGTATCACACAGGTATTTGATCTCATTGGCACTATATTCAATATTCCAACAAGTTTTTCAGCTTCAATGCTCTAAATTTGTGAACGGTAATACAGTAGTTATATAGTAAGTGCTCCCTGTTACAATAGTGAATCATTTTTATTTCATCAAATAAAATGAAATAAACAGATAAAAACAAAAAGGTGTCTATCTTTGTACACCTTGAACACTCAATTTGAAGCCATTGTTTTTAAATTCAATTCACTTAAGTTATTTCTAGGGTATTTGTGCTGTATAAGTTTCACAGAAAGGAGGTAAAATTAATCCTTTCAACCCTTAGACCCTGCATTTGTACCAGAGTTCAGGGTGGGGGAAAGCACAAATTAAGAAAGGTTTTGCTCACTGACCACTGGAATTTTTTTGACTAATCCATTTCATTTTTACGGTTGGTTTCGCTGCATATGTCAAACATATTCCTTAGTGAGGAAGAAGTTGCGTCACCCACCATCAAATGGGCTTAATTTGAGTAATGTATAAATTTTTGTGTACATTCCGAGTATAGTACAACCCACTTATTTTCACTCAGATTTGGGTGCAAAATTTCTCATGTTACATACAAAGAAATACAGCACGTTGTAAAAGAGATGGGATTCTTAGAACCCCACCCAAACTTATATGAATGTTCTATCTATCCTTCCTCCAACCCATTCCTGGTGAGACTTGAATATTAGCCTGCTGGTATTCCATTTCCTTTCAAGTTCAGGAAGGATATGTGTGTCACCAGCAGTGCCAGAGGGTTCACTGATGATTACCAATTGATTGTAGGATCAAAGCACAGTAGTCGGTAACCAAAAGATAGATAAGAGGGATCAAGTGAAAACACAATGAGAAAAGAAAAATTCAAAATAATTCAAGAAAAAATAGTTCCAGTGTATAGGGAATCAAACACTTTTTAAAAAAGATATTTATTCAGAGTAGGTATAACAGTTTCTACAAATACAAGAATGAGCCTAAATGGGAAAGAGATTCATAGTGAAATCGAAGTAATCAGCCTGACTCAAAATTGATATGGTAACGTTCTACTATCAACTATTACTTCGACATTTGTATGCAACCAGAGTAGATTTAATGTTAGGTCTAGGGTCTATCATAAATTGCACATCAAAAGACTTACAGCATACACACAAAGCAAATCAAGTAACATGGTGAATTATTTCGAACTAAATAGCACTCACTCAAGTAGTATCAGGTTTTCAGATGAAAAAATCTGTACTACCAACTTGCAAAATACTCAAGATATTTCCTTATCTGTATTCTTTCCAAATAAGTTTCCTAATAACCTATATTATATAATACATACAGATATACAATATTTCATTTTTCATATAGAATTCACATGATCAAAAAAAAAATTACCAATTACTGCACTAGTTTACATTAAAGCATGTAGATAAAAACACAAAAAAGAAAGAAATTTAAAATATTCAGAAGAAAAACACTGATATAAGAGCAGAATTTTCGTTGCATAAACAATTGGTTCATCTTGAATTTTGCAAGTCATTAGTTTAAAACAAATATGAAATTAGCAAACATTTCTAAATTACTGAGTAATAAAAAATACTTTGCTATACTTGATTATTTTCATATTGCACTATCTTTTCTCCTTTATCACCCTCTTTTGGTTACCCTGAAACATTCCGAATAAAACTAAAATGACACTTTACTTAAGCTGTCTATATAATGTGACCCATGTGCCTGATGCATGCATATATCAGTTCTATAGTCAATATTTTAGTAGCTTCCCCTAAAATATAACTGTTAAGGGCAATCAGGAACATATCCTCATGTGGTTCTTTCCTTTTAAAATGGAATAATGAACTCCAGTGGTGATGAAAGCAACGATAGTCCTAGAATAGCTGACAAGATATTTCACGGACAACATCAAAAATATCTCACACCAAAGTGGTTAAGATTAAAAATGAACAAGCTTTCTCTCCTATTTGTAAGTAGGAGATGCATTCTGATCAAGCCAAAAAGGTACCCCCAACCTACAAAAACAAAAAAGCCATAGTGTTCTCCTGTTGAGATAACAAACCAAACAAGTTTTCTTTCCTTTCATTTAAAAAATTTGCATGAATTGTGAGATGTGCATCAAAAATATTAAGCAACAAAAGTTATTTAAACAGGCATCCTCTGGATTAGAATTTATAAACGTACTTTGAATCAATGGATATTCACTAAGCTGGATTCATTTGACACACAGCTATTTACTTTCTATCAATGTTCATAAAAATGAACTTAGATCATTATATTACTTGCAAGTCTAATCCAAACAATTATACAATAATCCTGACTTTTCCTTATCCAACAGAAGAAACAAGACCCAGAAGTACAATGAGGCGTCCACTATAAAGTTTAAATGTCATTATTGCTTGATTACGTGACCCTGAGTAGAAGATTTTTCTAAATAAGAACCTTTCTGCCAAGTTTCAGATACAAAATGGAGACAGACCTACTGATAAACAAACAGAGCCTCTTACAGCAAGGAAGTCTCAAAAAGATCTGGCATTTTCTTTGCTTTGCTTTCACTCATTACAATAATGAGTTCAGAGTGATTTTCTTTTGTTTGTTCTGTCCAAATTTTGAATTCTTAGAATCAACCTAATTGGTCAACTAAGTAGGATATTTTCATGATTTTAATTATATTTTCAATTCATTCCTGTTTAGAAATATGTATGTAGGTAAGTAAAGACATACAAACTGATTGCCACGAGAAAACAAAGTATTCATCAAACATTACACGAGGGAAAGAAAAACAAAAAAAACAAAAACAAAAACTCACAAATTTAAGTTTCACAAGCCATATGTACAAAAATATATTAATAAAACAATTTTTAAAAATTGAGAAGGGAGAAAGAAAAGAATTGCTGCAACCAAGATTTACATATATATATGATTTAAATAAATATAAGATGCAGGTATTAATATATAGCTTTTCTAATGCTCTTTGATATAAACAAATTGATAAGAAGTCCATACAAAATTATGATGACATGAAAGTGAAGCAGAATACATATATTCTCATCAATACTCTTTACTTGGTATTCCCCGGGCAGAGAAGCATCCTTTTTTCATTTATTCATCTAGACAATTTTACCCTCCCTTACTCATCCAAGAAGACAAATGTTTCTAATCCCATTCCAGAAAATTTTTTCAAAGGTTTGATACTGTCCAAAATCCAACATCTCATTATATTGCACAGTAGTTAAAAGCTACTAAAATGATAAATTCATCTATGGGTCAAGATGTGCAAGTTGACAAGAGACCTGATGCACTTATCCTGAGCACAGAGTGTTAAATTCATTAGCATCACATCTCACAATGTAGATCTCAAGAGATCAGATGAAAAAAAAAAAAATGGCAAGACGAACTAGACAGGATCAGACAGTATTGGTTCGGCGACGCCCATGATGGAGAGGTCTACCAAATCTTGGGGAAGGTCTATATCCAGGAACAGACTCTAAAAAAACTGATTATGATCATGAAAACGGATTACATATCCAACCACACAACTTCTTTCTTTTGCCAGTGTAACACTTATAAAATCAATAATACCCAACAATATGAAGACCAAAAAAATCAACTTTAAAATTTATTACGTTGAGCCAATAATGTTTGTTAATCATATTTCATGCAAACAAGAATAAAATCAACTTTTTCCTTACAATCATATATTTGCAGAACATGTAATACATAGAAATAACTACTATTGACTAGACTGTTTCTCAGCTATTGTTTCCCTGAAATACCTACAAAACTATAGGCAATTTGATAATTTCACTTTTGACTATTGTCTCAATATCATACAGAACTGTCTATTCCTCATTCTAACTTTTATGGTTTGCCTATATATTTCAACATATTCAGATTTCTTACATCCCTGCACTATGATAACCTTACCCATCCTCCTGTTAATGGATAATAGACTGCTTTTCCCCAGGACAATCAATCTCTCCAGGAAATTAAATCAAACATCAACTGTGACTACACCTCTAATTCACAACCCATACCTATGATTCCTATGTAATAATGTATCAACTAATCTTCAGTTTTCCTTCATATCAATAAGGACATTTCTTTCTTTAGGATTCAATAGTTTGTTAATCAATCACACTGATCTTCATTTCCTTACATATAAGAGGTGCACATAAGATTCAAAAGTATCATGTCTGAACAAAACAAAAACAAAAAAAAGGTCTAATTAACTTCAGTGTGGTTTCAATAGAGAAACAACAGGTCGCGAGGTATCATTTCAAAAGGAGTCATACAAATGAGTACAAGAATCCTTTCAAGTTGAGACAGAGTTATTAGCAGGTACATTCATTTACAGATTTACATAAGACTGAAAACGAAATCTATACAGAGATAAAAGTTCATATAGATGAATTTACAACAGACAGAGGGAAATGTACATACAATTATACAGAAATGCAAACTGACATACAAAACGTGAACATCAGCACAGGTATATAAAGACAAGCCAAATTGGAGTTTTGTCCAAAGATGCTCAAGTTAACTTCATACTAATGCACATAGGAAAGGCAGGAGACCACTTCTCCCCCCAGCTACAGGTAAATAGTAGGGCAGTTGGAGCCCTTTAACTAAGTAAGGCAGTCCATCCAAGAGAATATTACACTGACAGAAAAGAAACAATAGTTTGGCAGTTGCCATAGCTGGCCCCCAAACCAGTTGAGAAATGAGAAGGGTTGGGCATTGGGCCAACATTCTAGCTCAGTGAAAACCTACCATTGCAACAGAAACAATGACTAAATCTCTAATGAACAAATTCCATACCATATTGTTCGAAACTGAGACAAAAATTGCCCAGTATACCTTGTCACAAGGGATGACCCGCCCATATAAACAGACAGACAGACACACACACACTCAACAGGCATTTAATCAATGGATAGATGGATTAAAATATATATATATATATATGTATATATATGTATATATATATATGTATATATATATATATATATATATATATATATATGTATATATATATATATATATATATATATATATATATATATATATATATATATATATATGTATATATATATATATATATATATATATATGTATATATGTATATATATATATATATATATATATATATGTATATATATATATATATATATATGTATATATATATATATATATATATATATATATATATATATATATATATATATATATATATATGTATATGTATACATATACATAAAAAAACAGTCCAGCAACAGAAGTCTATTTGTTCCATTTGTTAGGCGTTTAGCTGTATTATTCATATTTGGCAAAGAAAAACTGAACCTATCTTTTCATGAAGCTTTTAACCTGAAAAAAAAAAAAAAAAAAAAAAAAAAACAGAATTGTCCATTTTTAGTGTTTTTACAATATTTTTAAATTCATAGCCAAGTACCATTGTCAACAATTTAATTGAATCAAGATTAATAAGCTTTACCTACACATGCAATCTGAAATACTCTAAACAGAAAGTTACTTTTACAATACAACACTCTTAGTTTGATGATGATGACTTACATTAAATTAATTTTATGAAATCTTTATAAAATGTAATTTGCTTTCCTGTGCTTTATTTGGAATATTTTTTTTCCTTGGGCAACACCAGGTACCCAAGCTAGTACTATACATACGTGTGTAGAAATCGTAATTTTCAAGCCCCCAAATCGGAAGTCAACCTATACACGAGATTTCTTGGGTTGAAATTTGTTCACCACAGGAAGGGTTACAAAGGACTCCTAAGCTGCACCAGTTGAAGTTGGAAACATAAAATACGCAGTAATCAGTAATGAAAAGTAATGCAATAGCCATAGCAAATGAATATAGCTTACTTATGGTTGGCTAACTTATTGGACAATATTTTTTGAGCAATCCAAGTTGATAGCACAGGCTATGGAGTGAAAAATATAAATAAGTAAGTGCAGTGCCTAAATTTTGACAAATATGTCAAAATTGAGATTAAAATTAATTTTGGGTGATTGCTACCTCTTCTGTCCTGGCTAATGACCTGAATGCATGTGGCAATAAATGTATAGACCATGCCAACGGACCTAAGAGCTGAAAATTATATTTACTCTTACATCTAAGAAGAATATTTTTTTAAATCCCGTCCCCCTCAAAATAAGATTTTAATGAAGGGGTTCAATTTACAAAGTAAATTTAGTGTCCGGCAGTGGGAATAAACCAGACATGTTCAGGTCAGTCGCGAGGATAGGATGGGGGAGGCAATCATCTGAATCTGATTATTTCAATTTTGATATATTTGTCAGGGTTTAAGCAGAAAGCTTTGAAATTTAAGAAAAAAAAAAAAACAAAAAAAAGTTATTTTCACTTCAACTTCATGTTTACAATATCAATGTATCCATTAATCAATGGAAAATTGAAACCTTTTTGATATTTTCACATGATGCATTAGCAGCTGTTGAGTTTCAGAAGTAAACCCATTTCCTCATCGTAGTAAACACTAGTCAGAACTAGCAACGCTAATTCATTATTATCATAAAATTGGAGTCAACCTACATGAGGATTATCAAGAATATATGATTTCTTGGTAGAAAATCTAGGGTCCACCTGTACATGTTTGACTTTTACATGAAGGGTTACAGTAACTAGAAGTTTGATAACATCTAAGTGCATATATATATATATATATATATATATATATATATATGTATATATATATATATATATATCATTGTTGAAATCTTATTTTAATGATATCCATATTCCCCACACATCCACCTATTCTTATAAAACAAAAAAACAATTTTATTCTTCTGAAGTCAGACACTGAAAACAATAACACAATGATGGAGAACAATTTTCTGGCAGAATTCTCAGAGAATTTCCCGATATTTTATTTAATTATATAAAGTTGAATTCTCTTGAATAGGAAGCCCAGTATTGTACTACACTGGCTCAGTTACAAACTCAAAGAAAGAACCATCAATGTAACATGACATACTTCAGGTTAATAAATACCTCAAATAAAACAGGCATTTCAGAATTTCTTTTGACAGTCTCAGAGATATTGAAAAATAATAATTAGCTTTTACTCATTATTCAAACGGTTAATATAGAATTCTGAAAAGTATTACCAGACTAGGAAATTAATAGGCATTTTTCATGAGCAAAGGAGTTATTTTTCAGTTTTCTTAGCCCATCTGTTAACATAGTTTACAAACAGAAAAAGAAAACACTCAATCTGCCATAGATACTGAGCATCAAATATGTAAGACCACAGGAGGGAGCTTCTGTGCACAGTATTGGCAGTTATTCAATGCATATGAAAATATATTGAAAAGAAATTATTCTTTAGTCTCCGAATATAGCAGAGGAATGATAAAAAAAAATACACAAAGCAAATTTAGACAAGGATAATGTAAACAAGTTATAGTAGTTGATGTCATGATTTCTGGTAAACAACATCCTCAGTCATTGTGAAATTTAGCCAACGGTGAAACTATTTCTACAATGTACATGATATAAACAACAATAAAATAGAACTGAACTCCAATAGAGTGAATCAATTGGCATACAAATCCTCAATCATTAAGCTATTCTGACAGTGAAAGTCAATCATCAACTTATACCTACATTTTGTATAGATTCCATTGTGCCTCGAACATCCTCAATAACTCTGATAAAGATAGACGTATAATCTTTTACCATTTATTTATGCTCTCATGTAGAACTTTTCATTCATTTTACAAGTTTAAAAGAGAAGAAAAATATTATGAACAAGACTATCCTCATGTTATTTTCTATGAAGTAATTGAGCAACAAAGGTATTCTCAGAAAAATTTCTAGCTATAAAAAAATCCAGGAGCAGAGAGTTGCAAGATGGATGTGCAACATCCTTGATTAGACTTTTCTAACTTTGGCACACACTTTCAAGGTTCAGAGAGAAATCTCAACTTCTTAAGAAGCAGATCTGGTATGAGGCAAGCAGGAGAGGTTCCTAAGACACGCACGGCAGAGATCAATAAAATATTAGTGGAAGATGATGGCTTGAGTTTGAAAGAAGAGAATGACAGGCATGAGTGCAGATTCACTTATTGGAGATTAGAGCCAGGAAAAGTACAGATGAAGAAAACAAAGCTTTCATATTTAATTCTGTTGAAGATACAAATTCTAGTTACCAGGGCATTCAAATGAAATTATACAATTACTTCTGATTGAAGCTATCAACATTATATTCATTGATAGAACAAGCAATGAAGCAGAAGAGCAGAAAAGTTCTTTCGCATTTAAATAAAATTGCTCATGTGAGATAGCTTAGTGGTAGAGTATGAGGTTGGGGGCCACTAAGTATAATATTCAGGCAAAGTAAGTTATATCATTTTAAAAAAAATGTATTGGAAAATCTACCAAATATAACAGCTTAGGTGGAGCATAATTTCAACTTTTGCAAGTATAAGAACTATTTAATCTAAGAATAATGTTAATATTTGTTGAAAAATATTAGTGTAAAGATCACAGATTGATTTTAATATTGTGAATTGAAGATAGTGTTTTTCATTATTAAATTAGCCATGTTGGCATAAACATCAGGGCTCAAACTGCAACTGAACTACAAACACATAAAAATTGCAACATTCGCAAGTGTAAATAAATAGAATATCAAAACAAACATCCAAAGTAAATTATCTTTCAAGTAAGTTATCTTTAGAAATCCTCTTTCCCATTTTTCCCTTTCAGATTATTTTCTAAACCTTTTGTAAGCTATAATAAGCTAGTTGAATGTGTTGGAACAAAGTATTCTCAAATGGTCAACCATTTTTTTGCAGATCAGGCAGTTATGAAATAAACAAGAAAAAACAGCCTTTAAAAGTCATTATCTCAGCTAACACAGCTAACCTTTTGAGATTCAACTTTAGGTATCAGTTCATCACACTAGGTTGGCACGCTTTTGATAAAGCAACCTCTACTTTCGAGGTAGAAAATCACACAAGTCCTAAAAAGAATGCATCCTCCCAATAGTCACCTATGATGCAGAAACCTGAAACCTAACCAAAAGATTAATCCTTAAACAGAGAACCATGCAACATGCACATGAGAGAATCATGCTCAACCCCACATGGAAAAAAAGTCAGTATATTAAAGCAAAGACAGGCATCATAGATATCATAGAAACCATAAGAAAATTCAAATGGCAATGGGCTGGACATGTAGTGAGAATAGCAGACATCTGCTGAACACCACAACTCACAATATGGATCCCCAGAGAATCGTGGCCAACAGGAAGTAAGATGGTGTGACAAGCTAGACTAATTCAGAAAGTACTGGCTCTGTACCGCACATGAAAGAGAGGTCCGAGTCTCATGATAGACATTTAAAGGCTGATGATGATGAAAAAAACTGACAAATACATACATATGAGTTTAATATCTTACACTTTTAGTTTTTTAGCATTAAATAAATCATGAACAAGTTAAATGCAAGTATTTCATTTTGAAGTAGCTAATATAGAAGTTTTTAAAAAATACCATAATGTGATTGTCTGGCTTTAATTTAAAAAATGGCCACATATCCCTTGACAATGCATATAAATATCTTAGATATAGTTCAGTCAGTTGATCATGACAAGGAGTGAAACCATAAAGATTTTACACACATAACTTATACAACACTCCAGATGGCTGCTTAAATTATTCATGTATCAAAGAATGAGGTTTGATTTAGCTGTAAGCAAATGAACAACAAAAAAAAGAAATTAAGGCATCAAAATGCTGTATCTATCAATACATATCATGCCGTGAACAAAAACAGCTCAAAGATAGTGGGATTAAGATGAAGTAATTAAATAGAGTGCTCAAGACAGACAAAGCCTGTTCGTATACAAGAGGAGAACCTAACAGAGGTAAGAAACAGTTTTAATATGCTAACTACTGATTATTAGAATTATTTTGGCGTTAATGCCTGTACCTGATAACTCCTGCCAAGATAGTTTCCAAGTCCAACCCAGCAAAATCATACATGCTTAAAATAACTTGCACAATTCCTGACAGCATCATTAGCACCTTCATCACTATCAATGATAGCTAAGGAACTTATAATTATCCCTATCAGTGTTAAAGAGTATCAGGATGTTTGTTGGGGGAACTTTACAATATGGCACCAACTGACCTCTACAAGGTTTCTTACAAAATTTCAGGACATTATGAACTGAATATTCTCATAGACTTTGCAAGATTGACACCTGTAACCTCAAAATTCAACTAGATTGAATATGAAGTTGAATCATTTTTTTGTAAAACTTACACCATTAAAAGGAAAACTAGAAAAATATCCAGATATAAAAATTATTGTTGCCCAATGTATAGAAACAGGTTTGTAAAGTTTTGATAGTTTAAAAAATTTCACCATCAGAATTCAACAGAAATAGAATTTGAATACCTGATACACATTCATTTCAAGAATCTATGAAAAGTCAGTTAATTGTAAAAATTCAATGAAACTTTCTGTGTTTATTGCACTGAAAAGTTTCTCCTGATAATAAAAAAATTAAAAAAACATGAAAAAAATGGGGTCGAAAATTATAAGTTGAATCAGAAATTTCAAAACTGCAAAATAAAATAGAATATTGCTTTGTCTGGTAACTCTCAAGTTTTAATAGTTGAAAAAATATACAAAAATTCTTTTTCTTGTCAATGAATTTATGAGGCATGGTCTGAGCATTTTCTAGATTTCATAAAGATTTTCAAAATCCGTTCTATTCTTTTTGCTTTCAAAATCCGTTTTATTATTTTTGATAGCATTTAAATGTTATATTTCATCATTTTAATAATCAAGAAATAATGGAAATCAATAATCATTATCTGCTGTAACTTCAATGATTTTTTTTTTTTTGGCTAGAGAGAAGATATGAATTTAGTGTGTATAAAGACCCGGTTATCTAATAATCAGATTATTTCTCAAATGGACATTTGTAGAATATATATGACTTATAACATCTTGACTGGTTCAAGTCCTTTTGGATAATTATCCAGTCGTGACAGATATATGCAGTTTTTTATGACCAATTGGACAGCCAAACTATGGTATGTAGAAATGTTATCTTCAGTTGTCATCACCTACCACCTATAAAAAGTCCATCAGATATCTTGTATAAACAGTATCTCAGTTTCTCAAGGATTTTCATGTAAATTAATGTTACCAAGTCTCACCCACACAGTATTGAGAAACCAAGAGAAAACAACTTCCAGTCTAATCCTCTAAATAACCATGCCATACAAAATGATGCACGGTTTTGTTTTCTTTTTCTGGTACAAAAAAATTGGCATCTGGTGCAATAATGTACACTTCAGAAAAGTATATGCCATGAGAGAGAAAGCAATGTTTATTAATAAGAGGCTATGTTCACAAGAGAGTAGATAGCTGTCAAGCAAGTGCTACATCTAGCAACTTCTACAACAAAATGTATGAAGGCAATACTATCATATAAAAAGTAGCAGGCAATAATTAAATAACAAAAAAGCATTTTCTTATTTTGAAGAGAAGAAAAATAGGGAAAATGTAATAACATTGTTCAGAAGAAAGTATGGGTGAAAAAACTAGAAATGGGAGTAGCTTTTGTCATCTGGAAACTGATCTATATAAAAATCTTCACTTGGTTCAAGGTTATAAAATATATGTAAACAAATGGATAGATAAAGCTCATTTAAAATTACCATAAAGCTTCCAACCCCTGACATCACTCAGTGGTTAGAACATCAAAATGAAAGGCTGTGAGCTCTACAATTTCACCTCCCTATGCAGGTCACCAGCTGCAAACCTCCAAAAGAGAGACTGCATCATATAATCAGAGCAGATAAAGCTCTTTTGCTAAGGGTAGCACTAATTCAGCAATTGCTACTACAGATTTTCCAAGTGGAATATAAACTTCCAAGGGATTGGACCCTCTTTGTCTTGGCTTCAGATCATTTCTGTTTACTAGTTTAGATTAATAGAAATGAAACTTGCAATCCCAGCACTTGGGAAAGTCTTCTACTTGGCTCTAAATACAGTTAAAATCATATACAAGAATGAATTTCATGGATTTTCAAAGTGTTAAGAAAATATATGAAACAAAGCCTCATTCCATTTTACTTTTGCTAATCCCCTCATCAATCAAATATCTGGAAGAAATTTTAGAACTGTAGACGCAGTCAAAGGTATTTCATTTATATTCATAAAATCTAACAAAAATCTCCAATCAGATTTGTTTAGAATAAATGTACATCCAAATAAACAGAAAAAAAAATTTAATCACTTGAAGACATCCTTAAATTGAAAATACTATTTTTGTCAATCTCTCTCGAATCGCCCTTGATTTAATCTTTGCTAACATAGAAAATTATAATTGACCCTCTTTTCATGCACCAAATAAGTACACAGGGTAAAAAAATGTCAAACCTAATGAATAGCTTATACAGCTAGCAACGTTTAAAAGGTGGTTAATGATCTACACATAACCAACCTTCAAATAAAAGGACATTATCACATTTCTGAATAAGAAAGGTTTATAAAGATAGTCTGAGAAATATATACATGCATAAATATAGACAAGCACACAATGCAAGACTTATTTTTTTATCTCTAAAAATGGACAATCAACTGCCAGAAGAGAGGGCAAAAATTGTAATGCAGATAAGAATTAAAATCTGAAAAATTAATGAATTGTAATGGGTCAGTTCAAAGAAGGATGACAGATACGTTAAGCAAATAAAATGTGATAGCAGCACTGAATACATCACTTACAGAAAAAATATCAATAGATATTGATATTTCTTTATAAGTAATTAGGGAAGCATTTTTCATGAATTCGAAGCATTCTTCATGAATTCCATGTATCCAGTTTAGAGAGTAGTTGAACAGCATCTTATTGAAAGACTAGACTAGTTAAATTTGAAAAAAGTTTCAAGGAGAAAATAAAGGTTAGAAAGCATCTCTCTTTACAAATCTGAATAATGGATTTAGTCAGCCACTTTAAAATCAAATATTCAATAATAATTTCACCTTTTCTCGAGCAGAAGTGACTAAAAACAGGTTTATCTTGTTAAATGTCAAGAACAATGCATATAATATTATTTTCAAGGAAATTTAGGTGTTCTGTAGTCCCCAAACAATCAATATCATTACACATCTTTTTTTTATAGAAAATGATCTGTAATATTGCACCAAGGGTCATTAAAAAGTCAAACTTTAAAGCTTTTCTAGCATTTTACCTACCAACACAAATTTATGACAAACTTTTTCCAGAAATAATTCTTAAATGAGGGCTTGTGCACAATTCAGCTTACATAAAAAATTTATTCTGGTGTCCGTCATTCACCAAGAAACAGAAGTTTAAAATTTGTTTATCTTCTATTTAAATAAAACATTTGATTCTAGCTCAACCAAATTTGTAATGCATACTTAGAGGACCTAAGGAAAGAACTTGAACTATGTTTTTTTTCAAATTTCTCATAATGGTTTCAGGAAATTTTTCTTTATTATTTACAAAAAATGAACCCTTACTTTCCGTACAATAAGCACATGAACATACTGGAGGGGGACTACATCACTGTCAATTATTTACACATGACGTCACTCATTTTTTTCTGGTCACTGTCATCCATCATTGTTAAATGCAAAAATAAAGTCAAAAGTCTATAGTAAGAGTTTGACAGAAGAAAGAAAAAGCCCACTCAACCTAATGGTTAATCAGCCATTGTTAAAAGCCAGCAAGGCCTACTCAACCTAATGGTTAATCTGCTAATGACCTTGAACCTCGAAAACAAGAAAAAAAAAAAAAAAAAAAAAGAATGTTTTGTCCCCACTTGGATTGAATCCCAAAAGCTAACTATATCAAGCAAAATGCCCTGGACCACTGCACCACAGAAACACAACTGATTATAAATAACACAGACGGATACTGCAAATTCATGACCGAACATCTGTTTTTAAAATTTCTATGTTTTCATATTGTTTAATGGTTCTATTATTATATTAACTTGACATCCTTAGTAGCAAGGTAATTTTCATGGGAAAGAAAAATAAACAAAACATATATACTTTTTATCAAATAAAAATAATTTTTCTTAATGAAATTTTAAGTCTACACAAAAAAATAAAAATAAAAAGATACCAAGAACTTGGAAGAACAAGTTGACACAATATGACAGCACGGATTCACTCTTCCTTCTCCACTCTCCTATATTCATGTCTGAAATTCACACATCTTAAATTCCAGATCTGATTAATTGCAATAAGTTTGATAATGTCAAACCTTGATAATTGTTCACAATGTATACTACAAATAAAATTTGTTGATACATTATATGCATATGTAGATGTACTCCATTGAAACAAGTTATAACGATTTCTTTTTTTTTCTTCAATGCTTCCCAACAAAAAATTCACTTTCCTATCAACTAGGACTAATGCATAAGAACTGATCAAACAGAAACCAAAGATTAGAAATCTATCAATATAAGGCTGGCAATTGTTTACTTGATTGGTTGAATGTGTTTTATGCCAAGCAGCTGGACCCTTGGGGCTGGAAATTAGTCAAAATGGTTAACTTGACTCAAAGATGAACATAAGTGGCATTGATCTCCAAAGATATATCTTGAGTGAAATGATTTATAATTAGAATATGCTAACTAGCCAAATGGAAAAAAAAAATGTTTATCAGTAACTGAACTGAGATTCTCTCTCATCTAATCATTTATGTATCTGCAACTATTTCATTCAAATGCAACCTATAATAATTCTTCCCAGGTGAATTCCACAAGTAAAATTAGAAGACTTCGCATGTAACTTGAAAAATGAAGACAGACTGAGCTGAAAAATTGATTTTCAAATGTGAGAAGAGATGAAATTTCTGGGTGTTTTCTTAGTTTTGACAAGAATCAATCAACAAGTAAACAAAATCATGCAGTCACCAAAATGTTACTTCAAGTGGTTTCAGATAAATCATTAATGTGAATACATCAATAGAGCTTTTCCATTCGTACCATTATACATTGAAATCAGCCAACGAATTCAGATTAACAGGGAAAATACCATGCATATATCACAAGTGAAGAGATTAGAAGCTAATAAATCATGGCATTTATTAATTTTAATGTTCTTCTAAGTGATTAATACTCATTCTTGTAAAATATACCTCATTATCCCAATCATCCATCCCATTTTTAACCCACTTTTGAGTTTAATAATCTAGATAGAAATACATTGACACCCAACCCACACATGCTTTCAATTAATTTATTCTCAAGCAGGAATAAATTGCAAAGAAAGATTTCAGCAGTAAAAGTAAAAGGTCAGAGCTTATGAGCAAATTACATCAAAATTTCTACTGCATCAACAATATTACTAAAGAGATTTTATTTATTGTCTACAGACATCATGGCTATTCCTTTCAGTAATTTAGATATACTAGATATAATTTATATATATATATATTTATTTTACTAGCGATAATATCCGGAAAAAAACAAACTACAACCTCTACATGGAAAAAGTTTCCCCTAGATTTTCACAAGAAAAAGGGAAAAAAGAAAAAAAAAATCTCAATTTTGACCCCTAAAAGGGAAAAATAAAAGCTCCCTCATAATCTACATAATCCCCAAGAAGTGAAGGGTTCAGCAGTATGGTTGCATCATAAATAGAAACCCCCTCCAAATTTTGAGTTTAGTAAAAATGATCAACCTAAAGAGAAAAAATAATTGTGTTGTCCAAATATGAAGTCATGTAAGAGAGAAAAAAAAATCTTTTGAAAAATAAATGTAAATGGAATATGTGTTAGTTAATGTTATCACTGGGTTTTCCCATTAAAAACAAACTGGGTTGTTCATTCAGCACTATAGTCACATAATAAATAGAACCACCCCTCAAAATGATACAAGTCACCTGAAATCCCCAAAACATACACACTCTCTCTAATCTTCAACATTTTAGGGGCATCTTGAATAATTATCTCAAACTGCAATGCATCGTTTAGGAGGAAAGTCCAAGTGTCACCAACTTTCACAAATATAAATATACATAATCCTTTCAAGTGACATGGATAAATATCTTGTTTGGTCTATTTTATGGACAGACAGATGTACGACGAATCTATATTATTTCATTTTTATCATATCTACCACAGATAGTAGTTTAATGGTTAAAGCACTGACCAGACAGCTATAACAACTATAGTTTCATATGAAAAACATTACAGTTCTAACACATTGAAGGGATAAAACTAGCAGATCAAACTCCCAAACAAGTGAAGTGAAATTATCCAGCAATAAACAATATCCGCCCAGTTGCAGGCAATGACAATCACCCCCAAAACACAAGTAGAGCAAATGAGCAGGTTAAAAGAATATAATGATTACATTTTTGCAACATCTAAATATAACTGAAGAAATGTGTGTGTACACTGCGATTACTCTACAACTGGCCACTACTTTTAGATCATTGGTTTGAGAAATCTATTGAAAAAATTTTTTGAATTGGCAACACTGAAGAGAAGTGACCTAAATACTTTGACAGTGTCGTTTCGTATGACAATCATGGGAAGCTACCCCACAGACTATAAAGTTAGGCCCCTTCCAAATATGCACTGCCCTAGCGCTTACAATTGAGAAATATTTTTTTTTTTTTTTCCAATCAGTGTATGTTGAGATTACCTTTTATTGACTGGCTAATGCTAATGATGAATTTACTAATACTCAAACCAAAAATAAGATTATAATACAAATACCTGGGATCAGGACTTATAAAATAGATGATTCAAGAAAAAAATTTACAAAAAAAATAAATAAATTTTAAAAAATTTTTGAAATAAAAAAGTCAATGATTACTTTATTAAAATTATGGTTAACATTACTCTACCATCATTCTTGCTGTTAAAATTACTATCTTATCTATCATTGCTACCATCAGAACTACTCAGCTATTTTTATCAATTAGTTGATAAATAAAATGAAAAAGAATTGGATCTTTGCCCAATTTTACAATTGTCATTCAGATTAGAAATTAACATGCATAAGAATTGGGCTTTTACCCCAAGACCTTTATGCACAGAGTAAAATGACAAATCAATAACTTTGTAAAGGATATATATTTTCTAGAATGAACAAAATAGACAAGGACAATTTAGATAATACTCCGAACATTGGGTGAATTCAGATTTGAGAAAAAATAACAACAACAACACTTTCAAACACAAACTGAAAATTTAGAACGTTCTTTTGGTACTTTTCACTTATCCGGTTATTATTCAAAGCTAAGCTTAGATTGAAAAATAGAAGTAATATATGAAATAGCAAAGGGCTAAATGTTTCCATTCAAACTTTTGAAATTGTATGATATAAAATAAGCACCAAGATTAATTCACTTTCATATCGATAATTGGATTCATAATACTACTGAATTTCTCCTGTAAATCTCTAAATCACGTAATTATTTACACATGCAGAACTAATGTTCAGCTTTGTCAGAAGAATAATTTCAGTACCAAGTATTCTTCAAGCTTACATACATACCGGCTGCAGAGCAAGAAACTTACCTATAGCTTAGCAATTCAAACACTAAAAATACTTCTAAGCAACAGTAACACTGTAATTACAAGGGGTAAACAAGAGTACTTACAAACCTGGGATTTTATTGACAGCAACATGCAAGTGAGACATTACCACAGCAAAGAAAAGAAAAGAAAAAAAAAATATATATATTTCAAACCAACACCTCTCTTATGAGTCTTGGAAAAAATAATATAATCAATTATATCATTTTAAGCTAAAATTTCTCATGTGTACCTGTTTGGTCATCGTAAAATAAGCATAATCATGTACATCTTTAAAAAAATAAAGAGAGTTCAGTAGTCTTGAAAACTAGAAAAATGATCACAAAGAAAACATTCTCTATGCTTTTAAGCCTTTTTAAAACATATTGATTGATTTCTTTAATGGGCTAGAAAAAAAAGTCAATGAAGCTAACCAATAGTCAGCCAATCTTTACTTTCACTTTCACATTAGAACATCAAGAATCAACTATTGATCAGGTGTTAATATAATGGACTCCCTACTCCTGCAACCAGCAATGATTACCAAGTGCACTCGATGAAAATAATTCCAATAAAAAAAATTTTGAGCAACCCTTCACAAAAATGTTTTAGTCAGTAACCCAGAAGCAAAAAGATTTATTAGTTATTCGAAACAAAATTCAGGACAACAGACATTTCAATATTTTCTATAATTAACTAAGTTTTCAAGCAGATTGCATTCATCTATGAAAATATTTCATGTGATAAGTAAAAAATGTTATTTTCATATATAAGTACAGCAGATGGTTTTTGAGGCAATTTGAATAAATTTGAAAGTAAATCGGAATACAAATGGAAACTTTTGGGAGATGTCAAATTCAATATTTACTAGATTTTCGAGCATTAACAAGAAGTATCCAGTACAAGCTCAATGATCCCTAGGTTGCTTAAAGGCGTGGCATAAATACATCTTTTACCATGAGGAACTGATGTATTGAAAGTTGCTGGACCATTTTTTTTCCTTTGTAAACAAATTGTATCAAGAAAAAAAAAGGGGGGGGGTTAATTGAGATGCTTGTACATGAGGTATAATATTATTGTTCTTTTGCTTTTGTTCATAAATACTTCAGCTTCTCCTATAAAGACATAATTTTTAGCTGATCTTTAAATATTTAAGTTGGATGTATACTCGATCCTCTAATCTAACAAAACCAGTGTTTCCAAAACATTTTTAACTACGACCCTGAACATAGAATTTATTTGGCCTGGTAATTCTCAGGACTGAAACATAATTTCAGTATATCTTTAGTTTTATCCAATAAATTTTACTTTGATTTAATAGTCTAGTACAAGTATTAGATGTGAATAGACCTGAATATGTCAGTTCTCATTCATCCATAGATACTTTTTTCATACAAAAACAATTTCTCCAGTTTAAGAGTCTCAAAGATGCTTCATACCCTGAAATTGCAATGTAAATATACTGGAACTATTTTTTTTTTTTACTTTTGACATATTTTTATTTTTCTATATTGTTAAAAACCATCCCATGACCCTTATTTGGATCCCAACAATGGGTTCAGGAACTACTGCTCCGAAACCTAAGCAAATATTCTAGTAAGTCTAGCATAATGATTTCAGATTTCATCAACAACAGTTTCAATAAATTATAAAATTAAACTATGAAGTATTAGTATTCACTGTACGGAACAAACAAATGCTAACACCCAAGAGGGATCAAATGACAAAATTCTTTATGCTGGTAACAATACAAGCCTGAGCAAGTTAGAAGATCATATTGCACTGAGAGCAAATGAGCAAAACAATTCCCAGAAATAGGGTGACATGTCTGAATATAATTCACTAAATAAGAGCTGTATAGAATTTGGCTTTATTAGTTAGCATGCACATTTATTAATTTCCCATTTGGTTTGTTTTTGCAATCATAGACTTGATCAGATATGAAAATGAGAAGAGAATATGAACTGAGGATATTTACACAACACACAGGTACCTAGGGCAAAAACCAGCAAAATCTCATATCTCTGGCTTTCATGATGTTACCATTTCCACAGTCATCCATTGTACAGGTATCATAAATTCCCAAGACAAATAACCTTCCAGAACAACCAACATAAAGTACAACTATACATCTCAACAAGAACTAAATTCAGATGGCTGCACGTGAGAAATGTACTGAATATAGGTGTAATTCCAATAAAAGTCTATGCTATGGCCAGGAATTATTTTAAGCTATCAATATAATGCAAGACAGTATATTTTGAGTGCAACTGCCTCTTACTGAAAAGATATTTTAGCTATTAAAAGAGAGTACATTTAATTTTGTCAGTATTATATAAAGGAAGAGAAAGTTTCTTTAGTGCAAGAAATTATGAAAAGGTGACTTGAATAAATGGTTGTCTCAAAATGTCTACAAACTAAGAATATAACGCTTAAAATTTTTTATACAAAATCTGTAAAACTGCTTATTGGTGAATCTCCAATCTTTCACCATAGGAACATTATGCACATATATTACACATAATTGTCAATTCTTGACTGCTTTCACTCAATACAAATTGATGAGTAAAATGTTCAAAATGACTATTGTTATAGAGCTGTTTTTGTAAACTCACAAAGAAGATCCATGTCTAGAAAAGCATATAGAAATCAGTCACAGCTCAGACTAAAAATCCCATTTATACCAGGGTTGATAGATAATCATCTTCACTTGTCATATTTTACAGACAAAATAAGTTCCCAAAATCCCTTCAATCCATTTGGCCTTTGTATGGAAAATAAAGTTCTATTTCCGATGAGTGTAAAATATAAAACTTAGCTTGAATATCAATGTTGTCATCTTTATAAACGCAATAACAGTGTTCTGTTTAGAGAACTACACAGAACACACTCCTTGTTCACTGAATGATAAGAATGGAATATGTTTTTGAGAAGTTGAGTAATCCCACTCAACTAGCAAAAAAGAGGAAATTTCAGGACAAATGGGATGGTTATAAAATTTAGTGCTAGCACAATCTTGAATGCTTCAGACTTAGTTTGAGTTTCCTTTTCAATGAACCAAATAAGTCAGTTTCATTTAATCCTCATTTCAAGACCCTGGGTAGGGATTGAACTTGAAAGAAAAAAGAAAACAAAAACAGACTTCATTAATAGTAAAGATATACTATTTTTATCTCTCAAGTCATGGCTATTTCAGAAAGATAAGCAAAACTAAGATAGGCAGAGTATTTTAAGGTATTAGAGTAAAGCTGTGAATGGCAATATTGATTATAGCAATTCAGTATTGCAAATTCAACAAGTACACAACGTGACAGCGGGTACAGGGAGTGAAAAGATTGCTCACAGTTTAGATGTCTGTTCTTTGGCAGTGATATGAATCAGATTGTTCATTCAACGATCATGATTGAATGAAAAGTCATGATATTGACACCAGTTCAGAATGGTGGTACGAACTAATTGATTACTGTGGACTTGACAATGAAAAGAAAATTGGACCAAGTTAAATTGAAATTTGACTGCTTCTCAGTCAGAAAAATAAAATGAAACTAATAAAACTTCTGTTTCATCTATTGCCAAAGCATTTCAATCGATACATTTCCAATTATCATCAGACTGTGTTTTATTCACAAAAAGTGCTCAAAAAGCATTTTCCGGTGTTGATTCACAAATATAATAACATTAGGGAAACAAATTGCCAAATAAATCTGCTCCTTGCTGCACCCTTTCCTGATGTTGTGACTGATAATCAGGAAAGTAAGAATGTGCCCATGTGTCCTTGAGAAACAATTACCGATTGAAGTATGAATATATTGCCCCTTCGATGATTATTTTCTACAAATAAATTACTCATTTTATTAAAAAAATGTCCATCTAAAAACCATATTTTGCAAAATTTTCCCACCGATATTCGATATTGTCAACAGAAACAAGGATAAAACTTCCTTTTTCATGACAACTACAAACACTCAGAGAGCGCATACCGCTACGAACGCTGTTCACTACAACTTGAGATAAGAAAAAAAAGGAAACAAAATCCTGCATCCATCCTAAAATCTAATCATCTCTTCCTGACCTCCACAATCCACGCTTGCATAAAATTTCATTTAAATTCATTCAGAACTAGTGTGGAGAGCCATGAACGTAAATAGGGAAAATATCGAAAAATATCCTTCATTCTGACAATTGAAGAGAAATTCCTGGATGCACCCCTAAATCTAACCTATTCTTATTTGTCCTATGGTCCACCTTTCTGCAAATTTTCGTTGGTATTCATCAAGTACTTTTGGAGATATCGTGTGGACAGACAGATACGACCGAATACCTCTCTCTAACTTCATTGGCAGAGGTAAACATTTCTAAATTCAGTCAAAATTAGAAACGACTTTTATATCATTCCACATAAAAAAAATGTTTCAACATTAAATCACAAGCACGATTTCCCTCTGAAATATCAATATAAATACAGCTGCAGATAGATAAGTAAACCACAACGTAAAAGTACAAGTGCTATAATTCAATGGTAAATTTTCAAATATTTCAACAGTGAATGCAATCCTGAATTAAGACGAGGTAAAATGTTGAATCTAACAGGTGAAATGAAAACCAACACAGGGGTTTTAACAAGAAATAAACTCTACAAACCAAGAGAATTCAATATTAGCGGGGTGTAAGTCAAAGTAAGTAGCCTCATGAACCAACAAATCTAAATGGTTCAAAACTATATATATATTTTTTTTTTTATTCAAGCGAAGCAAAACTTCTCTCATTAAAAATGTCTTGAAAAAAAAATGTTCATTTTCCTTCTCTTCCATCAAAGGGAGAAAATGTATTTAATTTAAAGCTTTCCCAAAGTAGATTGAAATTTGGTCGTCTTACTATCCAGGCCTTTAGTGCGTGTGTGAGTCACGTGTTTATAGTCCAACGTTGAATTACTAACCGTTCATTAGCGACTCCGGTACTACAAAAATAAATATGCGGTAGAATTAACACTAACAGTTAACCCATTATTGTATTTATTTATACGATAACAAATATCAACATGTCCGCGCATGAGCAACCATCATTAGACTGAATTAAATTACAACTGGTCTTCAGAGAAGCTGATATCAACTTTTAGTTCACACGTTCTATGGCCTTTTTTTTTCTTAACAATAGACGGAATAGAGCATTATCATTTCATCAGTTCTAAGTACTAATACATTATTCATAACAGATATAAAAACGCGCGTTGTGACCAAAAAAGATCAAAATCTCAAGTTCGCCTGTTAATCTTTGCAACACAATTTTTCTTATAAGTCAGTACATATCTCAAACAGAAGCAAAGTAAAAGTAAGAACAGAAAGTTCTTTCCTGAAAGTAAAATAGATTTTTTTTATGAATGCATGCTTTTTTCGAGTACATCATCGTAAAGCTATAGTCATGTAATATTCACAACTTCTTAAACGTGTCCATCGGTCGTCGAAAAATAACAAAGATATCCCTTTCTTCACTATCAATCAGTAAACAATTCAAAAATGTATTCAATATTATTCATGCAGGGCCCAATAGTTACCCAAAACTAATTACGACAAAAGAATTGGTAATCATCTTACTTCTTTTAAATGAAATAGAATTTCACGAAATAAAATTTTCAATTTAGCAAAGATTTTGGAAATGGTGATTTTGGGGAGAAAGTGGGCATTTGAAACTTTTTCCCTCTAAACGAACACAACATGCCGTTTCTTGAAATATATTTATTCAATTAATCTTGATTTGACGCCACTAAGGAGAGAAGTTAACAACAAACTTTCAATGATTCTAACTGAAATGACAGTGATAGAGAAGCTGCTACAACAAAACGAACGAGTTTTAATAATAAAGTGCATCATTTGGTTGATCATTGTTAAGATTGAGATGAACAGATCCCACATATGACCATTTCAATCATATCTGCAGTTGAAGGGGGGAAAAGAACAAAAATTTGAGAGTAGAAATTCAATTCTGAGGAACAAATATTGAAAAGCATGAGACAAGAGGGAAGAGGAACGAACGAATGTCTCTTCAAACAATAATAGTCATCTTTTTTCTATCCCTCTTCATTCTGGTAGGGGATAAAGTGAGTCATGTAAAGAATTATTACAACTAAAGAATGCCTTGTTTAGATAGGCAGGAAAACAGAAGGGTTTCGATAGAATCAAAAGATAAGGATAATACCATTGATAAACATTTCAGCAGAAGAGAGAAATTAATGTATTCGATTGCTTGTGTTGAAGCAAAACAGGAAATAGTTTCAGGTAGTAAACAAATAATCGGAAAGAAAATGTACAATTCCTCAAGAGAGAATATAGCGTACGTTCTTGGTATGAAAGTTAAGTATTATCATCACTAGAGAGAGATTATTCCATCACTAGAGAGAAACTATTCCATTAATTTGTAAAAAAGACAAATAATACTAATAATTACGATTATCTATCATCAGTACAATTTGCTTTTGACAGTTACGGCAAGTGTTTTAATCAAATAAATATTCATAACTCCACGTACTTTGCAATGATAAATAAGGGTTGGGAAAGAAGAAAAAAACCAAGGCATCAAAGTATATTTTTACTTTTCTGCACCATCTGTCGCTTATCATAATCACATCGCATGGATTACTTTCGTTTCTTTAACTAAAACTAAAAATTGGTTTACTAATGATAAATCGTCCTTTTCGTGATCGAATGAAAAAGATAATTCAAATTTAAACATTAAATCAAACGAAAGGCATCTATCTTCTATCAACCCATGTTTTGTTCAACACATCATCGATTTATTTTTAGTAGGAAAGGTTTATTTGAGAAATGCTCAAGTACACGTGTTGCAATATGAGTGATACATTTAATGTATCGCTATAAATTCAGAGCAAACATAGAAATTCGTTCGTCTACATATGTTTAGCTAGGATCAAATCATGACTTCCAGCAATACCATACCAAACGATAATCATCAATACAATAATAAACCCAACAAGTCCTTTCCTGCCTTTTATCGTCATGACTGTTTGTATTATTTGTACTCGAGCAAAATTTACCGTTACTAAGCATTGAGTCTATTGATGCTGCTGAGTGAGGTAGTTCGAGTAGTTTATTCAAGAAAACAACACTCTCACTGGTTGTAAAGCAGAATATTAAAAACTTCAATTTTTAAATGAATATAGCTTATTTAACACAATTTTTCTTTTCATAACAAAAAGGAAAATACATCACACCGATCTCCATCATTAACAACCACCTGGTTTCATTTTTTAAGAGGAAGTAAATACCAACAAGACCAAGGCATGAATGAATAATAAATATTTAAATTACAATAACAATGATTGATCTAAAACTAATATCTATTGTGGTGAAATATATAGAAAACAAAAAAAAACTCGTAAGCATGAATTTTTTTTTAATTAAAAATCAAATTGCAGCCCAAGTAATTTTATTTCATTATTTGTGACACTAATGATTCGGATCAATCTTTGAAAATCAAAATATTTAAAATAACTTTTACTTCTAATAAAATTTACTTTTATCAAAAAGCCAGAAACAAATCATTTCAAGAAATTCAGAAAACGTTTAAAAAATAGGTTCAGTCTAAATTGGACACAACTTACCGATGGTGCCCTAAAATTAAACTCAAGCATTTATTTTTATAAATAATGGAGCAAAATTGATGGATATGGATTGAACTGATCAGATAAATGCAAAAAATATTTTTTTGATTTCTTTCATTCACTCAAATAAACAAAAAACTTAACGAGCAGTTTCTATTTTTAAATCGAGCAATAAATCACTTTCAAAATCCAAAAATAAGGTCTATCTTCAAGTTTAGGTGGGTAGGGATTGATTGGCACATGTTCGCAATAAGGAAGCTACACTTTCCCTAACAGATTTTATTTTCAAGTGTATGACTTTAACTGGCGTGGATCCATACGAAAAAAAGTTAGATGTTTAAACAACTGGGATGATCTAATAATTCAAATGGTCTTTTGATAACAAAAAAAAAATTATGATTTAAATAGATGGTTTGATCACATGTTCCCAACGATCAACACCGACATCAGGCTTCTCCTCGGCTTACGAATTATTTTTTTCAAACATTCTTGTGACCATATTTTTTTTTCATAAACGCATAAACAAATTTAAACATTCAGATCATTTTAAAGTAGAGAAAAAAAAGATCATTTTTTTTTATTAAGCTCATAAATTGCAAATTCCTGATTATAATCAGATACCACACTTTTCTTCTTTTAGTCATGTTTTTCTTGTAAATTGTTTTCGTAAATTCTTTGCAACTTGACGCAGAACCAATTTGATTTTTTTTAAATTCAACAAAATCATTCTTTTGATCATTTCAAAGTTATACATTTAAAACTTTTCTATATCGAATTTTAATCCGCTTTTTTTGACTACGAACACACGGGAAACTCCACACACGATTTCAAAAAAAAAATGAAGATAGATAAGGACAAAACTGAAATATTTACCTGATTATATCATTTCAAACTTGTAGGAGTAAGCGAAGTATAACAAGTATTTAGTTGTTTCACTAAAATCATCGTTCCATCTAGTGGCAAAATAATACACATGTCCAGTAGTTAGCCTAGGCAATCCTTTCGTTCGGCTTTTTCTCTTGTAATGAAAATAAATAACGGACTATATCCAGATTCATCTCTGTGTGCTACAAAATAACAGATATATTATTCATATATTTCAAATAAAATGAAATTTAACGTCGGTGCAAAGAAGGGGTCTCTAACAAGTTTCACTTCTTGATCGTAAAGAAGGTGTTTTAAAATAATCCATTTTCCTCTTTCGATAATTTCTTTTTAGTAACGGATATTAATGTTAAGCCTTCAGTCCATGTGGGGAAATTGTGTCTTTCAAGTAAAACGTATTAGTTTCTATGTATATTTTGATGATATGACGTGGTGAACTTCCAACTTGCCTTAGTTGTTGATGGTAGAAGAGTTGAATAGCCGGGAACTATATGAGTTTTGTGCTTTTTTTTACTTGCCTTAACCAGTCTGTTAACCGCTGCTACATTTCCACAGCGACTGACTAGTGCTGTCTGTTCTGAATCCTGATATAATTCACATGTGCCGCAGCCAACCAGCTCGGCAGAAATAACTTCCAACACCAAACAATACTAATACAGCGAGAGCGATAGTTAAAAAAAAATATGGCGACAACGCCACACTCTCTCTTTACTCTAACCGTCCACTCTCTCTCTCTCTCTCTCGCTCACTCACGCTCTTCATCCTCTCTGCATATCATCACATTTCTCTCTCTTCACTTTCTCTTCTCTTTTCTATTTATTGAACTCCCTCTCTCTCTTGACTTGCTCTCTCTCCCAGATTTCTCTCTTTTTCCACTTACTTGTTCTACATCTTTTTTCCCCCTTATTATACGATTCTTCATATTTTTCTCTCTATTAGGTTCGATGTGTCAGTCTTTCTATTTTTATTCCTTTCATGCATTCTTTCTATCGTCTTAGTTTTGGCATTTAACGTTTACGGTGAGTTCTCGTTCTCGTCAGGGTTCCCTGCCCTTTCTTTTGAATCTAGTAATGACAAATGCATTTCGAAAGAAAAAGTGAACCACTGGAACATTAATTCAATATTGAAATGTTTTGTGTTTGTTGAACACCGGATGAAGTGTTTTTCTTTTTTAAGGAAATTATGGCAAAGAGAAAAAAGCTCATGCGGCTTATGATTTTTTTGTTTTGCTTTAGGTTCCCTGCCCTTAGTTTATACACTTGAACACTAGGAAAATGAAACCGGTTTATGGGTTGAAATTTTGGTTCCCTGCCCCCAAATCATAAGTAGACGATGGGAAAAAAGAGAATTAATAAAGAACCTTTGGGGTTTTTTTTCTTTACACCGATAAAAAAAATTAGAGGGCGAAAAAAAACACCAAAAAGGTAGTGAAAAGAAAATCGTTCCAAAAGTGTGGTTCCATGTCCCATTCCTTTTAATAATTAACGAACGGTAGAGTAAAGAAAGCGAGAGTGAATAGGAGAGAGAGAGAGAAATGTAGAAGTAAATATAGGGGAGGAATCCGAGTGAAAATAGAGATGTACATAGAACATACAGGGCGCACGTGAGAGAGAAAAATAAACGCTTATTAGAAATATTATCAGAAAGAAAGAGAAGATAGAATAACGGAAACAAGATTATAGCGAATCGATTGAACAAAAAGTGGAAAAAGAATGTGTCAGATAAAATGAAAAGGGTGAAAAAGAGAGTGAATCGAAATATAAAGGTAGATTTAACAGAACAAATAGGAGGAGAGAGAATAGAAGGTAAAGAGACGGGATCAAATCAAAGAAAATATTGAGATGGAATAAAACGTGGGCGGAGAGAGAGAGAGTTAAATAGCTATCTATGTAGAATACGAAGGGTGCAGACTAAAAAGGTACAATGCAGACAAGGTGGTCCCGATGTTGAAAATGTTCCACACCCTCGCACACTCGAATTTCAAAAACGGTGCACCTATAAAAGCAATTTGACTATCTAATTTATTCAAAGCAATAACAATAATTTGTTTTTCTATAATCATCATTTCTTTTTTTTGTGCGCCGTTTTTAACATAGTGTGTGCGAATGGAAACAACTTCATATTAGACGATAACACATGAAAACGCCCCCCAAAATTCAGTGTCGAGATAATTTTTACTTAGTTGTATGTTGACGATTGCAAACCACCTATAATCAAAAAACTTTTCTTCTTATTTTATGTAAAAAGAAAAAGAATAAGTAGGCCTATTTTTAAGCATCGAGAAATACCAATTTTACTGAGGAAGTACTTCCAATCTTTTTATATGTAAATTTGGATGTATGTTAGTGTGCGTACCTTTAATCACAGAGAGGAAAAAAAAGATAGACTGACAGGAACGTTAATGAGGGAGTGGGGTAAGAGAAAAAAAAAAGATGTGGCTGACAAGCTGATTTTTTCCAAAGTGCCTGACAGTCTTGGGTGGGGTGTAAATGTTACTGAGGGTTCGGGCAAAAACAGCTCGGCTGTATTAGCCATCTTTTGACTAGATCTGGCAGATTTTTCCCCAATTCATTCAATAAGAATATACGTTAGCGGATTATATCTGATAATATAATTGTGATGAAAGCTATTTGATCTGGATTCTTAGTATATTGTTATTTCCTTTGATAAGTTGACTGGAAATGGAAAAATCAAACTGATTTTAATCAATTTTAACGACAATATCAGCTATCAATGGCAAACCATTCTTGGTTATACTAGATTCTGAAAAATTTCATTTTAGTTGAATATCTGGAAAAAAAATAGATAATAATTTTTGCAACTTATTGTTTCTGCCTTCAACCCAGAGAAAATGAAGGTGTTACACCTTCATTTTCTCTGGAAATTTGATAGTTTTCCGAAGAACAATTTTTAAGCCTTTAGGGATGTATTTACAATATAACCACAATGCTAAACTGGACCATTACTTTACGTCTCTCATACAGAAGTACACCTTTAAAGAATTAGGTTACTTTCATTTGTCCCTTTCGATCGCTTTTTATTTGTAAGAAAAAGATATAAGGCAATCCTTCATTTTGTAGATGCAAATATTTTAGACACTGTTGAAATCAACTATGGATGCACAAAAGGACAAAAACTATTCAGTCACACTGAGTAATATTTAAAGCAATACCAATATAATTTATGTATTAACTTCTGATTTATCTTACATTATTTTTTTACACACTTGCTCACTCAATATTGATAGCACACAAAGGTTGTATGCCATTACTGACATGGAATGAGTGAGTGTGTGGAAATTTACAGTTTACATTCTTTATCTGATACAATTACTCATTTGTACAATTTCAGTTGAGTCACTTTGTATTTTTCCTTTTGTGCACCCGTTGTGAATTTGAACAATGGTTAAAATTTTTGCCTTCATGAAATGAAGGATTGCCCAACCATTTATGGAAGAAGGAATATTTTTATAAGTTTCATAAACCCAAACTTCCACTTTCAATCATTTCCATAACAGTCGCATGAAAAATGTTGACATATCTGGGTGTGCGTATGGGCCTGCCAGAAAGTGCATGTGAACCTACCTAAGGGTGTGTAAAAATCCACGCCAAGATTCAAACGCACAACCAGCATAATTGGTACACTCAATACACTCAAACCATTTTTTGGTTCGTACCACCCTTTAGTTGACTGGTGTAAGAAGATGTATATCAAACAACATATGTTATTTCAGTATTGTCAAATGTGCAGTTATTCCTACCTGGGGAAACGCTGGGAATCCTTGTTAGTATTTTTATAAAAGGCATTTTTTTTTAAATCTCAGATATTATACAGGACACATACCTTTTATTTTTAAAAGTTTCTACCTGTTTATTTTAACTTCAATGTGTAAATCAAGATGAGCGAAAGGTATATTTCAAGTGGCATGATCAACATTTCTGGTAGAAAAACAAAAAAATCCCTCCTCCCCACCAAAAACAAAGAGCTACTATTGATTTCTCGAGTCATTGCAAAAGAGTTCAAAACACCAACTTCTATTTATTCAAAACGTAATAAATTGATACAGCTAATCTAATAATAGGTAGCAAGCTAAGAACCACTCTGGGATGGCAAGTCTTTGGTAGAGCAAGCTCAGCTTTCAAAAACCAGACGATCCCAATAATCCTAAAAAGAACAGTATACAACCAATGCATTCTCGCGATAATCACTTATGGAGCTGAAACATGGAACCTAACCAAGAGACAGACCTACAAACTGAGAAGTATGCAACGTGCGCAAGAGAGAATCATGCTCAACCTTACATGGAGAGATCACAAGACAGCACAGTATATCAGGAAGAAAACGGGAGTCAGAGACAACATAGAAACTATTAAAAAAATCAAATGGCAAGGGGCAGACCATGTTGCAAGAATGAAAGACAACCGATGGACATCACGACTCACAACATGGATCCCCAGAGATCGCATGGGAAACCGAGGCCGACAGAACACATGATGGAGAGATGAACTAGAAAAATTCAGGAAATACTGGCTCCGCGACGCCTGTGATAGAGAATTGTGGTGAATCCTGGGGAAGGTCTATGTCCAATGATAGACGTTGAAAGAATGATGATGATAATGAATGCACTGAGTTGTATTTGATCCCAAGATATTAAGAATTACAAAATGATTTTTCATAAAAATGTATTGCATACTTATGAAGATAACTTAGCAAAAAAAAAAAGGAATTAGACAAAGATTGATCCAAGTGCCCAGAAGTGCAAATAAGTGAAAATAGCAAATCAATGTTTGAATTATGGTAAAGAAATCTACTTGGCCCTTTCTTGTTTATTTTCTCAGGGTCTTATCTTTTGAATTATTTATTATTGGACTGTTATAGGATCCCTAAGAACTTATATCTTTTTTATCATTTCTAAAATCAAAAATTTTTGGGTGCCTTGCTGTAGCATAGTAGTTGATAAGCAAGTTTTCCAAATTATTACTATTGTATAGCATTCAATCCTTAATAGCATGGACTGGAATATAGCTCTACAGGGATCCCATGGGAATTTTTTTATTAGAAGCATGATGTAAGGTTTTTATGAGTTCTAAATACAAGTACTTAAAAAAAATATGTTACCAATGTTTTCTATGTCCCGTGTGTATGATTTTCAAGATTGCATCCAATATGGCCGACAAATACTTATAATGACCATTACCCTTTTTTATTCACTCTTGACAAGTTTTTTCGACATTTTTTTTTTTGAGTACCAAGTGTGCAGGTTTACATATCAAAATTTTCCACAGTCTAGCCACTGGTGAGGTATAATATTTGAGATGGCATCAAAATTGGCTGCCAAATTAGATGGCTTTGTGAAAAGGCCACATCCTACCCCCTACCATCACAAAAATAGGATTCTCAATGATTTTCGTAGTATCGGGTGAACTCAATGACATACTAAAAGTCTACCGCAATCTGATCACAGGAAAGGTATACTTTTTAAGATGGAGTACAAAGGCATTATTATAGACATAAGTCATGAGTTATAAATGTTTCCATACAGTAGTACACACTATATTGACAAATTCCAATGTCCATCCCAAAATGTAGCCACTTCTTTCTAACCCAGCAACCCACGTTTCCACAAAATTTATTCAAATTTCATGGAGAACTTTTAGATATATTGTGAGAACAGAAATATATGAAGATAAAAAATGAAAAGTCTCTGTGAATACATTTTCATATTTGCCCCCTGACTGCCCATAGGATATCTACAAAAGTTTTCAATAAATTTCAATAAAATTTTATGGGAGGGTAAAGTACGGGTTAAGAAAGTAGAAACTAAATGTTGGGGTGGATCCAGCATTCGTTTTTAATGAAGTGATATTTTTCTGTTTTGATACTTTGTACATTTCTATATTTGCCCCTGTCTGTATAAACAACATTTTCAATAGTTTGCGATGAATTTCAATGGAATTTCGTGGTGCCATATTGTAAGGAAGATTCAATTAAATTTTGCATTGGATCCAGGTATTTGTTGTTTTATTGGAAGATATTTTTGTGTTTTTTTCCAGGAATTTCTGTAATCCCTCCTGCATGTCAATGTGATATCTCTAGAAGTTTCCAAGGAATCGTAAAGATATTTCTTGACAGGGTTGGGCACACATGGAGAAAGATGAGGATCTAGGAATTCGGTCTTGACTGAGATATGTTTTTGCATTTTCTTTTCATACTTTTCAGTATTTGTTTCTGTCTTTCCATACAATATCTCCAAAAGTTCTCAATGAATTACAATTAAATTTTGTAGAAAGTTGGGCCGCAAGGTAAGAAAGAAGTGATTAAATTTTGAGGCGGATCTAAGAATTGTCAATGTAGTGTATATTGGAAACATTTATAACTCATGACGTATGTCTGTAATAAGGCCTATTTATTCTTTTTTTAAAATCATACCTTTCCAGTATTACACTGTGGTAGATTTTTAGTATATCATTGTGCATGGGGATACAATGGGGATTTTCTATAAAGCCAACCAATTTGGATACCATCTGAAACTTTATACCTTTCCAGTGGCTACACTGTGGTAAAATTTTGATTTGATTTGATATTACAAAAATGTTAAAAAAAATTTGTGTCGAGTGAATCATCAACAAGTAATGGGCATTATAAGTGTTTGTCAGCCATCTTGGATACCATCTTGAAAATCATACATACCAAGCAATAAACAAATTGGCAACATATTTCTTGAGAGTGCTTATATTGAAGATTCATAGAATCCTTACTTCATGCTCCTAATAAAAAGTTCCCATGGGGTCACAAATCAGCCCACACTATGAATGGTGTTCTATACTTGTGATGTTATGCTGTAATGAGCTAAGCTTAGTAAATACCTGTTTCTCTTTCCTCTCCTCTCTTTACTAACTTCTCTTCTCTTCTTCTTTCCTCTCTAAAAGCAAACACTTTCCACCCTCTCTATTTGCCTCTAATTTTCACTCTATGGTTATCTTAGTCTCTCTTTTTTTGCTTTCTCTCACTTCTTCTCTTATATATTCAGGATGTTAAAAAGTGGCTCTACATTTGGTAATTTTATACATGACCTAAATTCATTTCAAAATAAGAAGTTTTAAAGAATTTCATTTTTAATAATAATTCAATTTTCATTCAGTGGCCAAACATAACTCTCTTGCAACTATCCTCTCTCAGCATAACAGGTTGGTGGTCTGTCCCAGTCAGTTTTGATATCATTATATGTATTTAAACTAAGTTACCTATAACAACAACAAAATAGTAGAGATCATTTTTTTTAGTGACTATACTCAGATTTGAACATGTGGTCTGCCTCCTGGCAGTTGGACACTCTACCGATTGCACCATGGAGACATCTTTGATGAGTGTGATAAAAAATCTCGATCTTTCATCAGCAGTAGCAAGCCATCATCAGTAAACAGATCTGTTATTAGCGAGTGTATTTTTGGTAAATTATTAAAACAAACTTTTCAAAAAATTGGTCTCACTGGAAACTTTCGCAGATATTAATTTTACTCAAAAATTAAAAATTCCGAAGAAATGAAGGTCAGATTCAATATCTGGAGAAATCATTTTTTTAAGCCTATAAAATGAGGTTGTATTTACATCATAAATACTATGCTAAACAGGATTGTTACTTTCCATCCGTCATACAGAAGTACACCTTCAAAGTAATCATTTACTTCCATTAGTTCCCTTCAGTTCTTTTTTTGTTGAGAAAATATCTGGCAATCTTTCGCTTTATGAATGCTAATATTTCAAGCACTGTCAAAATTGACCACAGATACAAAAAGAACAAAAAGTATTGTTACACCAAATGACGTTCAAAGCAATAACAATATACTTTAATGCACAAACTTCTGTTTTCCTTCCATAAATTTTTCACACAGCTGTTCACTTGATGTTAAAAGCAGTGTGTAAAATTTTAGTGCCGTTTTTAACATTTAGTGAGTGAGTGCATGAAACTTTGCAATTTACAATCATTATTTATCACAATTAGTCATTTGTATGTGTTCAGTCATTTTATTTTTGCTCTTTTCTGCATCCATAGATGACTCTGACATAAATTGAAATTTTTACCTTGAGAAAATGAAAAATGATCAAATATCATTTAAGATTAAAATAATTTTTTAATGAATTTCATATTATTGGAATCTAAAACCTAAACTTCCGCTTTCAAACATTTTGATAACGGTCAGAAGTAAAGCTGCGTGGACTCTGTCGACCTCTCCAAGGATGCCTGGGGGCCTATATAAGTCTACCCGGGGGTATGCATAAACCCTCCCAAAGGTGTGTAATATGCATACTAAGATTTGATCACACAAACTGACAGTTAGTACACTTAATACACTCAATCCATTTTTCAGTTTGTACTATGACCGCCCACCTGGTTGTATTGCGTAAGAAGATATATATTAAAGAGAATGTTTTATTTTTGTATTATCAAAGGTGCAATTACTTCTTTGAGCAATGCTGGGATTCATGCTGCACACCGACAACAAAGATTTATATAAAATTACTAGCAGGGAATCCTGATGTTGACTGAGAAAGACAAACATGACAATATTAGGAAGGAAATAATGCTTAACTGTCTTTGGGCATGTGACTGGGCTGGCCTGGAGAGTGCAAGAAGTTATTTGATTCCCAGGCAACACCAGGAATCCCTGCTAACATTTGTATGAACCAGGGCTTTCAAGAGGAATTTTATAAGGCAGTGCAAAGCAGCCCCCACCATCACCACCACCATCACCACCACCACGTGCACGCTACACAAATCTTCTCATCCTTTTGACATCATATTATCATCTGCTATAACCATTTTAGCACGTCATACTATATTCACTCACTGTTCAAATCATTTTATAAATGGACACATTGTATTGAATTATTTTGATTCTCCCTGGGCCCTGGTGTGATGCATTGGCTGCACCCCTCTCTCAGAGGCCCTGAAATAAGCCTCTTCTTGATGATATTTGCCAGTACCACATTTAATACTTTACCATTCATCTTGGTTCCTTTTTCATATTTTTCATAACATTTCTCCTCATGTGTATCAGTAGAATGGACAGTTCATGTCCTACAGAATGAAATAATTATAAAAACATTTGAGTAGGAAGTATATTTCGCCTGGCACCAGTATTAACCAAGTAGCAAACCCAGCAATGCTAGACCGCATGAATAAAGAAAGAAAATAAGTGTTGTGTGGAACTCAAATGTAGCTCTGTTCTCACCATCTAAGCTAACAATGCTTGGGCAAGATCAGGAGTCCAAGAAAGAGAGCCACATTTAAATTGTTTCCTTGGTGGAAGTAGGTTCAAGTCCTGCATAACGCTCATTTTCTTCATTCATTTATGCAGTCTAGGGCTGTACAATTTACTGCTTGGTTGAGACCGGTGCCAGACAAAATATAGTTCCTACTCAAATGTCTTTATGATTATTACATTTCCCTGTACGTAATACTAAATGTTTGTTTCCTTTATCATTTTCATTGAAACTTGAGAAATTTTGGAAAACAAAACAAAACATAGAATCAAGGTCTCAGTACTTTCACCTACCTTACCAAAATGTTTTGGGGGTAGCCTAACAACATGGAGATCCTACTTATTGTCTGCACTTATTCTTTTTCTCTTACAATACCGAGACACGTTAAGTTTAAATCCTAAGTCTACACTTGGCCTACGAGTAGTACTCACAATAGAACTACACTTATATTATGATACTCTAGTTCCACAATTCAGTCCTCTGCCAAGCAATGGTTTTTACCTTCACTGGAATATCTGTATCACAACTAATAATGATAAATAATATCTGTGTTTGGAATAAAAAGCACAATATATATGTAGATCATTCATGCTAGCAACACCGTTACCACGAGTTGATGGCTTTGTTTTGATGTACGTTCCACACTGTCTCAATGCAGTGAAGTCATTGTCGGATATAGACTTGGTGAGGCCCTAAGCTATACAAAGCTTGATAGCCACTTGTTAGAAATTGAAGCCACAAAACTTGAAAATAAATATATCCTTTCAAATTTTTTGAGGCCCCAAGCTATAACTTGTTTAGCTTATGCCTAAAAACAGCAATAATAGAAGTAGTGTGTCTTAGACTGATACAGCATCAATCATATTATTTTACTATGGTCAATTTTTAGTTGAACCAATTCTCTTTTAACTTTCAACTTTACCCAGGGCCAAAGACAGTTCCAATAGACCTCAAATAGACTGCAAATATGAGCAAAATTCACATATGTTTCCCCTTCCATCAAACAAAATTGTGAGGTCTGCATTTGTGAACTAATTTCCGTCTATTTCTATAAGATTCTAAAAGTTTGATTTGTCCAGCCAAATTCGGTATGCATACTCAATGAACCTAGGTGGAGGTTTTAAAGTAAAATATATACTTCATCACAAGGCCAACTAGTATTGATTATTGTAATTTTTTCACAGATTTTGAAGAAACTTTGTTCTATATTTCTTCAACTTCATTGATTTTGATATTCAACTAGGTTCTCTCAAGTTGACATATCAGCAGAACGAAAAAAACTTGAACAGATAACGCATGTGGTATGAGATATACAGCCATGTTTCATCTTCAAAGTTCTCAGCTAACATTGTCTCAGAGCCAGCAAGTGGATTAGGAAGCAGCTGGCACAGTGTTTTAAGACTGTTTGAGGAGAATGAAAATACCAGTAATGTTGATACGGAACATCTAAATTACTACTAGAACATTGGCTCGTCTACCATAGTCTACTAATACAGGAATCAACTTTTTGTGATTACATACATTTGTTCTAATCATTTATGATACTTTCGTTAATTCACTTTTTTATGATAAATACAATCCAGAGATCATATACAAGGGCTGAGATTAATGTCTAGCATATTTTACTTTCTTCTCCTGCCATTACATGGTTAGTGTATCTCTTTCCCTTGACAACGCAAATAGAATAAATAATGAAAGAAAATGGGGCTGCTGCAGGAATCGAACCAGCTACCGATAGAGTAGTTTCTTCAATGTAGCACTGCTCTTACCATTGAGCTAAACAGCCCAGTAATGCCAAGGCCCAATAATTAGTTATTTCGGCCTTTGCTTTACTATTTGCTCAGTTTAGGGTGAGTGATACATTAACCACATAAATGATGGACCATCATTTTGAATAAGAGTTTCTATATATCATAACGCAATTCATAATCATTCTGTCAGATCATATATATCCATTTCTATATATATATATATATATACATTGTATATATATATATATATATATATATATATATATATATATATATATATATATATATATATATATATATATATATATATATATATACGAGGGCTCATATCAATAAGTCTGTAGCCTAACACAGTGATTAGCTGAATTTTGATCTGAAATTTTCAAAATGTAATGTTTGATCTATTTGATATATAAAGATGCATTGGGTTAAGAGCATTGACAAGGGAGATTATCCTGAAATATAAATATTTTTTGTATAAAATAGATGCATTTTTCATCATTAGGCTATGGACTAATTGATGTACCTGTGTAAGCACATGCACACATACACATACATGCACATACACACGCACATACATATACACAGATATACAAACATATATGATTTATGCATTAGTTCATTTTATATCCTATATTTTGATTTTATTTTTGTTAACTTTCAAAAATGAATAATGAACAAGATATAGTGAAGCAAATCATTTCTTCTAAAAGGAGAGCCAATCAATTTTGGTTCATATTTATATTACCATTCCCGTTGATATGATATCTTGAAAATCTGATAATTCAAGATTGGTCCATTCAAACAGGTAATATTGTCAACTCTCAAATACAATCACTTTAACGAATTGCTAGTACGTCTCACTATGCTTCTTGTCACAATATGGACAACCTTCCAGGTTCTATCATCATGGTGGATATCATTCATCACCTGTTTATCTAAAAATAAAGGATCTTGTGCTGGAGCTAAAAATTATAGGGGGATTTCCATCATGGCTACATGTTCAAAGATATTGTCTGCATCAATTATTCTTCAAATTTTACTGATGTTTCATAGACCTTAAGATCTCCCATAACAGTCAAAATTCTCAAAGTACATTACACTGGTACCACAGCAACCATATAACACACAAAAAGATTTTTTTTTTAAACATTTACTAGATGTCATCAGGGCAGAATTGAATCATCAATCATATTTAGCACCAACTTGAATTCTGCATTGCGTTGCACAGAGAGGGGAATATCCAAACACAGGCCTGATTTATTCTTATGGAATTCGTAATCACTGGTCTAGTTGAGAATAACATTCAATCCATGGTCTTACTGGCACTAAATGATAACAAATGCTTCTGTATGCCAATGACATCATCTTGTTATATACAACTATCAATAAATTGAAAAATATCATAAGAATATATGGCGAAACCTTTACCAGGTATAGATTGATGAATTCAACAGATAAAAATAAGACCATGGCTTTTAATACCACAGAAGAATTAGCATCAAGACCAACATTAACCTCAATAAGAAACACTCCTAAGTTTAAATACCTTGGAATTATGATCAGAAATTATAAAAGTATAAAATCTGTAAATAATGATTAACATACAGCAGGTGATAAATCATCAAATATCAAGTATTCATGAAAATCATCTGACATTTAGAACATCACCAGCTTTCCAGAAATAGAACAAATTATACCACATCCTGACTGATCAAAGAATAAAGACATCAACAAGAATAAAGTTTTTAGAGGCATGTGTTTGATCTTGACTACTATATAATGTATAAACATGGGATATGGAAGAACATGAAAAGCTTAAACTAGAGAGTATGTGACATAGATTTTTGTGAAAGATAGTCCTAAATGGCTATAAAAGAAAAAAATGCCATTAAACATAATAAGAAAGGAGGAGAAGCAGGTACTGAGGTAATTGGCGAATTAGATTGATCCTTTAAATCTTCGAACGGAGACCTATGAACCATAATAAAAATGATACAAATATCTGATTTTTGCAAGGTACAATATTCAAAATATCTACATCATGTAACAAGAATACTTAATCTTTCCTTTCTGAAACAATTACTCTTTGTCAATGAAAGAAAAAACATTCTCTAGTAATTCATGCCCAAAGATTGAGACAATGTTGGGTTTATCTACCATGTAGAAAATGAGAATTAAGAAGAAGTTTATATTTTTGATATGTCAGCATTATCAGCACGTGTAAAAACTCTCTAAAGGCACAAAGCATCTAAATGAGAAAATACGATGATGATACTGAGGAGTTTGTAATCCTTAGCACAACAATAAGTGCATTCTTTCTTGCTTTCATGTTGATAATGGCAGGAATCTTTAAAAAAGAACATTTGGTTGGAGTTTAGAAAATGTTAAAAATGAAAGAAGAAAAATAGGCGAACCACTGGTTACTATCTCCAGTGTCAACTAAATACTCTTAAAAACATGCATTTGAAATTTCAAAAGCAAACAAAGACCATATTAGGAACATTATTTTTTGGCTGAAACATTTCTTTATGAAAATTTCTTCACGCAAAAACTGATGTGCACTTCCATACACATATTCACTTATATTTTATATATGTTTGTGTATATACATATATATATATATATATATATATATATATATATATATATATATATATATACTATAATTGATAATTAATAATTATATATTCAAGTATTATGATATCTCTTTTATGTCAATGCATACATATTTATGTGTGTATATATATAGTAAACCCTCACTCTAACAAATTAATTGGGTGGGAGAGGTTGGTTGTTAAAGCTGAATGTTCATTACACCCGATGGTTGCCCCTGGTCCGATAAATGAGAAGTAAGTTTGGTAACTAGCCGCATTTAACGAGCATCATTTGGTAACTCCTAAGGCAGTTTTGTTACCCATGAGTCTTGCCACATATGCAAACAGGGATTTGTTTTTGTATTTACTGCACAAAGTTCAGTAAATAAGGAGAAAAATTTATTATGGTCCATATGTTCACCACATTTATTAAACTTAGTTTTATAAATCTGATCAGTTCAAATGTATCCACGACCATGCCAAAGCTGAAATTCCTTGTACTGAGATGGTTTGCTGTACAGTAAAAAGAGACAGGTTAGAAAGACTGACAATGAAAACTCTAAATGTACTTCCATATGGACATTGTTGCTCCTCTGAATGAAAAATAGTCTGAAACATATATATATATATATATATATATGTATATATATATATATATATATATATATATATATGTATATATATATATATATATATATATATATATATATATATATATATATATATATATGGTATGTAGAAGTATGTTGTGTATCCAACATAATGGTAAAAAACACATTCAAGAAACTGTGTAAATACAAGTATCTGTTATTTATTCATATTTGTGGTGATAATTTTGCTGGATATTTCTCTCAGTTTAGGGCCATTATTTTATCATTCTCGGTCTGACGAGAAATTATCGCCATCAATATGAATAAATAACAGATATTCATATTTATACTCAGTTTTTAGATTATCTCCTTTCACAACCGTATCCATCTAAGATGGCGAAGGGTTCTATCCTTTTTTTATAAGTGTATGTGTTTGTGTGTTTGTTGGCTTGCTTGTTTGCTTGTTTGTTTGTTCCAGCACTCCTGGCCATACCGTTCTGTCAACAGACTTAAAAATTGGCATCAGTATTCCACTAGACCCCTTCTAGAAATTTTTTTTTTTGATTTTTGGTAAATAAGCATTTTTGACCTTTTTGGACACTTATGCTGATGGGTATATTAATAACATTTAGGTATTCCCGAAGCTAGATCTTTGTAAATTTTTTAAAAACTCTATTTTTTTATGTTTTCCAATGGAAATTGCCAGTGATGTCATGAAAAGAATTTATTCTTCAGGGGAATTTTTTTACATGACCCCAAATTTGTATGCTATGGTTGTTCAATTATTGACCCTGGTGGCAAGGATAGTTCTCTTGCTTCAGACAACTCAGTGGTCATATCAATATTTAAGAATTTAAAACGGAAGTATAACATGTGGATATAAGTACGTATATTTCATCAAAACATATTTTAATATTGAATAATATCCTGAACAAAATGATACGAACACTTATAATTTTCTGAAGTATACTTGTGAGCAAAGAATGAATTTAAAAATGTTTGGTAAAAAAACTACTTAGATAAAATTTTTATTAATCTTCTAAGTAGGTATTTATTTTAACGATTGCTTATAAAAATTTTGAGATGCACATTTTTATGATGAAAATACTTTTTAAAAGAAGAGAATATTTCAACCCCCCCAGTAAAGTTCAGTTTTATGTTTTTTTTACCGTTTCATTATACAAATACATTTTATTTGAGAACCTGAGTTGCATTATCTTTTTTTAAATACTAGCAAACACCATGTATAATTTTGAGCACTCCCCCATTAAATTGTAACATTGTAGTTACGTTGTCAATAAACAACCCCTCATAAAACTTGAAAAAAAATTGTCTGTATTGACACCACAAAATGTACAAGGTCAAAAATCTACTTGCTATTCATAGAGTTCAAAGACTTGAATATTGTCTGCATTAAGAAAATCAGAGTTATAAAAGTCAGGTTTATTCAGTGGGTTTTATGCTACATATAAATTAGTGCGTTTTTTGTGATTTTGATGAATGTTACAAGTTTCAATCAAGAAATAAGAAAAAATGCAGTGCTTCATCAGATTGTGTGTGCCGAGGAAAATATATTCAGCAATATGTCTTGACCAAAGAGAGTCATGCCCAGCGTGATCAAAGGTAATAATGACATAATTAGAAGATAGTGACCAACTAAATACTTATAATTAATCCCATGACTAAGTACATGTCACTGAATTCTGTGATCAACTACTTGAGAACTTCCCTCTAACCCCTGTAACTCTCAGAATTTCCTTACTCATAAACAAGTGCTATTCCTCTCATTTCTTCTCTTTTATCAATCCAAGATGGCACTCATGATCAAAGGGAATAATTTCTCATGTCAGAGCCATCTACCATGATACCTTCAAGGGCATTAACTCTAGAAACTTGACTGACAATACTGACGTAGATTTGACCATGAAATGCATATATAAAGCAACCAACAAGCATCCAAAAAAAGGAAGAAAAGGGTATTTCTTGAACGAGCATTTGTACCAAAGCCCTTCTTTGTTTTTTGAGCACCCAGCATGTGGGGAGTGGCTCTACAACTCATACTGTTAGAAGTGTTCAGAGGATTTAAAACAAGAAACCTTATCCTTTGTTTGACCTTCTCCTATGTATATTCAACATCTTGAACAAGGAAATATCACTGACAATCAAATCTCAATTTTATACACCAGTAACAAAATGAATTTATTAATCAGACTTGGTTGATTGTTTTATGCTTAGTTCACAAATCCATTAATAAAACACAGTGTCTATCTGTATATAAATATGTTTTTGTCTGTTTTTAGTTTTCTAGTTTTTAAAGAGAACATAGATATTACATTATGATCCGTATTTACTTACTTCCTCACGAGAGTAAGATGTGATAAAAGGTTGTTTTTAATGTGGGGTTCAAGTTACAGGAGAGCTGCAAATATTGCTTCAGACCCCAAAACTAGTGTTTTGTAGACGTCAGGGCAAGCTTGACCCATCTCTTTTAAAACGATAGAATGTTACTGCCCCCCTGAGACTGGGCCAAGTTATTTTGGAAGGCCAGAGAATGAATTCTAGACCTCTTGCCTTATGACTGGTACTATGCTGAATTTCTTTAAAATTTTGTATAACTCTATTTTTTTCTCAATTTGTGAAGTTTGAACCCATAAGAAAAACCAGACAAGAGTCTGCACTGTACTATAAGCCATTAATTATCATGAAACTGAAGACAGCCTTTTCAAGTCACATATCATGTGCATTGGTTTTTTGATGATTAATTTCTGAAAATCCAATTCTGAATTCTCTCAATTTAAATTTTTTCTTTCGTTTTTATGATGTTGGACACTCACAGCTGAAACATTAAGATAAAGACAATAAAGATGAGGAAAATGGTCCCAAAACTCAGTCTATTAAAATAATCTTAATTGAGTTTCCATTTCAATCCTTTTTAATTTGAAAAAATAATATTCTTTTTTTTTATGAAAGTCTTTTTTTTTTGTGTAATTGAAAATTTTTCACATTCACTTTGAGGAAATTCAAGTGTGAATAAATAAAACCTTCAACCACATGAAATTGACATCAATCAACTCGGAAATGTCCTACCGATTAATGAGTGGCTGGATTTTAACAGTTTCATTTGAAGATGAAACAACAGCAGAAGCTGCTTACTGTGATCAATTTGGGACAGGGTCATTTAAATAACAATATCTGGTTGATGATATTAAGAAAAAAATATAAAAACTGCCACAATTTAAATTCATTGTTATAAATTTACAGTCATCATTAAAAATTCATTGTTATAAATAACATTTTTTATCTATAATTCATTTTGAATAAAGTGTTAGGGATCGACTGATTTTGATAGCAATAACCATTCGAAAAATTATCCATGATTATAAAAAAGGGCTTCCGCTGTATTGATAAGGGAGATAGTTCATAGGCATTGATGAGGGAGATGTTGGGAGCAAACAGTTTGAAAACGCCTACCAATGGAGTGGGGCCTCCAAAAGCTTTATAAGTAATCGTTCACCTACTCAATAAATATTGGAGGGGGCCCCTCAGGGAGCCAATCCCCCCCGCAAGTCTCAAGTTTTGCCCCTGCGTGTACCATTCCAAAACATTGGCATTCCTTCATGTGTTAATGGGGATTTGCTTACTATGGATCTGAAAAGTGAGTTTCATTAGGATCCAAACAGGCTTAGATAATAACTTTGAAAGTGCAGCCTTTTCTCTAGTCTTTCTACAACTGTCTTGATCTTATTCATGGGTTCAAACATCGCAAATTAAGAAAAAAACTCCACAGTCGTACAAAATTATGAAGAAACTAGCATAGTAGCTGTCATAATTGATTTATTTACATATAGAGCAGCAATTCTACCTAGTATCTGTGTGCTCTGCCAAGGACCAAAGTGTTGCTCCCTTGACTTTACTTAGGATCAGAGTCTAGTATCTGTGCACTCTGCCAAGGATTAAAGCGTGGTTCCTTGCATTTAAACAGCTTTGTTGAATTGAATTTTAAAAACCCCTTTTAAAATTGGTTGAAAAGAATTCCCTACGATGTTATCGGATTTCACTGCTGCTGAAGCAAGAATTTCTCCATTGTCAACCTGCAGTTATTACTTCCCAAGAGTTTAAGCTGATGTCAATCGATTTTAAATTGGCTTTGAAAACAACTTTTTAGTCCTTTTTCTGATTCCCCTTGAGTCTACTTAGCTGTGAGTTTAATTAATACTTTGTAAACTGATTTTCTGACATTCAGACAAGACGACTGTCTCAGAAGAATTTGTTCATTCCTGTAGACTCCTTGTGGAGCATAGAACCGCAACCACTCAGCTGCATTTTAAGTAGCAAGTGCATTCCACAGGGTGGAGATGCTAGTCCCACGCCCAACCTTCCTCTTTAACTCAGCTTGGGACCAGCTATGATGACTGCTAAGCTGTTGCTTTTTTTTTTCTTACAGAATAATCTCCATTTAGGCAAGATGCCTTACAATGCTAAAATGTCCTGCTATTCACTCATAGCTGGGGTGGGAAGGGAATTCATGCCTCTCCCAAGGGCATTAATGCATAGTGAGCTTAAACAAACTTGGCTAAACTCAGACTCAGTCTACTGATTTCATTTTCCACACAGTTACCATTACGCAAAAGAATTGCATACATACCATTAGAAATTGCCAAGCAAGTCGGTCCGACTGATTGGCTGGCTATATATGTATCATCCATACCAGCTGCACCAGTAGAGCTACAGGGCTGAAATTTATAGCATTTACCCTTTATTATGTCAACAAAAAAAATTTGTTAGTTCTATTAAAATCCGCCACCCTGTATTGATTTTTAGAGCGGGGTTCAGTTTGCAATTTAGGTTTATGCTAAATTGGTCTCTAGTTTGTACCCATCTGTTTTTTGAAAATCCAAACTTTTTGGTGATTGCTGCACAACAAAAGCCAAGAGAGGTAACTAATTCATTGATCACCCCCATGCTGCCAAAAGATATCCGTCACTTGATGGTTTCTATTGATTGACTAACCAGACCTGTGTTTTATATACATTTGTATTTGCTGCTTCCAGCATTCTGTGAGCACATCAATTCTTCCATTAGATACAAATAAAATTTCCACAGATATGTTTGGTGGAATTTCTTCATAATTTCAGAGTATTGGATTGAATGGGTAAAAATCTGCAAAACATCTAATATAGCAATTAAAATCTAGAATTCCTTTCTGTGATTTGCTTTTTACATTGAAATCTTATCATGAACCATTCCTTTGATGATCCTCTGACAGTGTCATGAATAACTTTCACGTAATTTGTTAGTTTTTCCTTATGGGTCCAGCTATCAAAACTGAAGCATTTAGCACAAATGATATGCTCAAAAAAATCCTTCTAGGAATCCCTGACTGGAAGTAAATACCATATGGGAGTCTCTAGTAAAGAATATCACAATGAAATGTCAGAAGAAAAGCCACACAGCATCTGCACATTGGTTAAACAATGAATGGCTGATCTGTGATACTCAATTATCATCATAATCAGCAGCAGCAGCAGATCTAAGGTCTGTATTTATGGGTGCAAAACATGGGGAGTGATGGGCTTCACCCTGCCATGCTGGCCCATGATGTGTTGCATACTCAATAATTTACTACTAATTATGGTGGGGATCAAGGAGCATAGGAAGGCTTATATATAAAAAGAAAGAGGAATAGAACACCATCATTTTCTCTCAAACCAATCCATAAAGACAAACATAAAGCTCTAAAATGGACCATTCAAAATGAAATGAAAAACAGCAGCAAAAATGAAGATACAATTATCTTCTGCTTCAAGCCACTTTTTTCCCTTTTCCAAAAAAAGGTGATTGGCAAAAACAGTTTTCAGCATTTGTTTTGAGGTAAGCTGGTTTAGAGGCAGCATGCACTCTTTTTCTTTCTCTCCTGCATCCCTGTCTTCTTCACCTCCCTGCACCTCGACCTCCAATGACACAGCCTAAAATAACATAATTATCATTTCTGGGTTCAGGGAATAGTCAAAATTTTCCCATATAAAATAATGATAATTGCGTCTTTGCTTTATGCCATTTCGGTTTACAAAAGGTTTTTATAGGAATGCTCTACTTTTGGATAAGAGATGAAATCTGTGAAAGTGAAAAAAAATATGCTTGACTTCAGTTTTAACAATAGATATTACTGAATTTTAATTTAATTTAATAATCAAGTACAAGTATTGGATATGAACAGACTCGAAATATGTTGAGAATTTTCATACATTTATTGATGCATGTAATTTACAACTATTTTTCTATTCCAGAGTCTCAAAGACACTTTACATTCGAAAACATTTCAACATTTCAGACAAGAAACGTCTATGGATTTAAGTATTATCTAATGTTCCGAGATTAGCTGTATATACTGATATTCTTATCTTTGTTGTTTCAATCGTATCATTCATCCAGTGCTCTCTCCAGTCTTCTACAAGTGAAAGCCATGTTTGATAACAGAAAGGAGAAAAAAGTTGGATGAAATAAAGGATTACATTCAAATCTGACAGATTACAGGATGCATAATACAACCAAGGTCAGAGAGTGCACCAGTTGAAAAGATGAGGATATCAGTCTAAATCAGTGGTTTCGAAACTTTGAAAACTTGACATCCCCTTCTATAAAAGTGATATTTTGTGGACTCTTAAATTAAACAGTAATTAATGAATACAATAAGAATCAACATTTTAAGTAGAATAAATCTATTCAAATCCTAATTCATGATACAAGTTTATGTACAATAATTATTAATATGGTTTTCAATGGCAGTAAAATATTGTTTCTCTACCATAAGTTTAGCAATGCAGTGTGTTTGATTCACGACAGATCTCCTATCCAATATGGCACTGAGCTTGTTGTTTTGTTGAGTAATCCTAATTTTAAATTCAGAAACTCAGAATTTTTGGTACCTGGTACCCTCTGGGCTGGAACATAATTTCACTATTTCTCTATTTTATTTTATCCAATGAATTTTACTGAATTTCAATTTGATTTAATAAGTCAAAGTATTGGCCATGAATAGACTGGAGTATGTCAGGAGTTTTTATACATTTATCAATGCTTTATATTCACAACTATTTTCTGTTTCTGAGTCTCAATGACACTTTATATTCCAAGATTGTGATGTTAATATATTTGCACTATTTTTTGCTCATAACATTTTTTTCATTTCTTCTTGTGATCCTCATCTTGATCGCAACCATGAGTTTTGGAATCACTGGTATCGTTAGTCAAAGATCAAATGAAGAATACCAAACTCCAAAACTGAACTGAGTTCTTTTTTTTTTTCTTCTTGTATAGCAATACGATATTATGAGCTGCTTTCTTGAACTTATTCTTGGCTCTCCTCAGATCAACTTACACTATTTGATCCTGTCTGTGGTTGTGGCTTCAAGTTGACAAGGTTGCTCATTTGATATATTCCTTGCTGTTATTAAAGATATCTTTTTCAGTCGTCTGTGATTGCAATTGATTTAGGTCCACTCATAATAACCATCTCTGGATTTTTCTTTCATTGGTACAGACTTCATAGACACTTCACAGAAACTGGATGATGGGTGTTATGGTTTTGATGTTTTTCATACCCACTCTTCAAAGATTTCCCTGGTTACTAAACTTACTATTTCCTATGAAAAGTAGTATGCAAAAATCTTAGGTCATCCTTTTATTTTGCTAACATTAGAAGGAATCATGAACTGGACAAGTCCATCCATCTGGTGTACTTAAGTGATATGAATTTTAAATTTCGCTTGGGCTACTTGAAGCCCTTGCACAAAATTTGTCACATTTAGGGTACACAAAACCTTTGCCCCAGCCCTGGTTATAGATATTTATTTTTTAGTCTGTGTACAAAAATACTTTTAGCAGGTATATGCATAATTAAATATGACACAATGATACAGGATGTTTGCAGTTCTACAGGCTAAAATCATATGAATATTCTCTACATAACTCTTTAACGAATGTAATCACAATATAATTATCTGATTTTTTATCTATCATTTATTTGGAGGCTGACAATCAAAGAAAACAGATGTCTTTTTTGAAGCTCTAAGATAACAACGCTTTTTAACAGATGCAAGGAAAAAACGACATTTCAATTTTTTAAAAAATTCACATTAGGTGCTTACACTGTGGTGGAAGAGCTGCAATTGCACACGACATCCAGAACAGAAGGGTCTCCAGAGGGACTCAACTGCTGTGTGTACAATCCTAGGGTGATCCATACCATAATCCATGGTATCTGGCTGTTGTTCAAGAGCTCAGAGTGGCAGTAGGATGTCAAAAGCTCAATGAAAGGACATGAAAAAGAAGTATATCAACTTTTAACACAGGTTGCAGATAAATCAGCGTGGGGGAGGACGTCCCCCTCAGTCCCCTCCCCCTTCTCGATGACAGCAGCAGTCAAAAGATGAACTGAATTGAACCCTCTTCTTTTGCTGGTAGAACATGGAACTTTCTTTGGCAAACTGATATGAAATTTTCTCAATTTGTGTCCTGGTACGTTACATCAGATTCCCACTAAAACTTTTCATTATTTTCTTCTAGATCAAGATAATCTGATCATAAGTGTAATATTACAAATTTTGTGGTCTTAATCTGCTTAAGGAGGAAATGCTATGCAAAATGGACTCTTGAAGTGGCTTTTATATCTGAAGAAACCTCTGCATGAAAATTTTATATATACAGCAAGCAACACATCAGTGTGTTCAGAAATTTATTACATATGCATTATAATCTAAAAGTAATAATCAGTATTCTAGTGTACAGGAAGATAGTTTTCAATATAGTTGTTTCTTTTGGTGAATATTTAAAGATATTCATTTCAAAGACGTTCAAAATTAAAAAATGTAAAAATGTCAGTTTCCTAGAAGAAAATATTGATAAGTGTAGCTTACTGTTTATTAAATTAATGTTTTTCATAGACTTTATATGTATGTATAACAAGATCTCAGAAGGCAAACATATAATAGAATTATCAAATGACTGGTTACATACAAAGAAAAAAATAATTTTCTATCGATATAGTCTTGATTAAGGAAAATAAAGTTTGCAAATTTATGATTGACAAGCTTGTCTGCGCTAAGGTCAAACTCCCTTTCTTCATGAAAATCTAAAAAAGTAAACAAAACAGAATTCGTTTCTCCATACAATACTATTCCAAAATTACTTGCCTTATTTCACCTCTATTAATCGTTCATGTACATGGAATTTACTAACTATAGCAGAGCAAGTCAATCTGAGTTGGGCTCTAGTAGTGAAAATGAATTTGTCATCAGTTTTTGTATACGTCACTATGTCACTGTTATTTGTGCATGATGTCAATTGTTTTTCCTCTGGTCACTGTCATCCCTCATTGTTACTTACGAAAATAAAGTTAAAACTCAATAGAAAGAGTTTGTCAAAACAAAGAGAGAAAGGGCCAACTCAGCTTAATAGTTCATCTGCTACTAGCGTTGAAAGCAAGGAAGAAAGTAAAGGCCTGCTCAGCTCAATGGTTAACCTGTCACTGATTTCCAAAGCAAGGAAAAAAAAAAATGTTTTGCTCCCAGTTGGATTCAATCCCGAAATCAACTGATGTCTAGCAGAACACCCTAGACTACTGGACCATGGAAGTACTACTGAAAATTGAAATTTATCAGTGATCATAAATGACAGTTAGACGAATGCCTTAAAATCATGAATGAATATCTACTGCCTTTTTAAAATTCTTCTGATTTTGTATTGTTTAATGGTTCTATTATTATATCAACTGTTCCAATGACATCCTTAGTAGCAATGTAATTTTCACCAAAAAGAAAAATTAAATAGAATATATACACATATACTTGTTATAATTTTAAAATGATATTTTTCATAATGAAATTCAATGTTTACAAAAAAAATATCACAAACTCAGAAATGTGAGTTGACACAACATGAGGTCTTCCTTTTTCCCTCTCTTCCTCATTCATCTCTTTACTTCAGAAATCTTAAATTTCCTATCTGACTAATTGTGATTAATGAAGTCAACTCTCTAGGAGTTTGACAATATGGACAACAATACAAGTGAAGACATTAATTTACACATGAAATGTGAATTGTACCTATTTGGCATGAAATTTGTGCATGCTTTTTTTTTTTCAAAAATACTTCATTCAGAATTGAACTTAGATTAACGAATACTAATTTAATTTCCACTGATGTTTTTTTTCTATCAAATGTTCGTGAAACAACCATTCATGGTTGAGAAAGACTGCCTTAGAGTATCATTGATTAAGAGTAATTAGAAACTGTCAACCAAAGCTGATGAATAGGTTTCTTCAATGATCAAGTTGGTTTGGCTGACTGGCTGGCTATGTATGTATCACATGTTCAGACCACACCAATGGATCTAGAGGGATGAAAATTTAGACATTTACTCATTATTATATCTAAAGGTATTTTTCATTTCGACCCCCTCCTTCTCATAGGATTTTAGTGATGAGTTCAATTTACAATGTAAGTTCATGCAAAATTGATCACTTAGTTTGTGTCCAGCAACAGTCACACTTGTTTTTTAAAAATTCAGACTTTTCAGAGATCATTGCCCAACAAACTGGGAGAAAAGTAACTCATTCATTAATCACTCTTTTTCCAATATTTTAATTGATTACTTCTAACATGGCATGGTGCCAAAAGATGTTGATCATACAATTGTTTCTATTGAGTGACTAACCAGACTTTTTTTTCAGTCTTTTCAATGCACTGAATGACCTAAGAGAATTACGATCAGGCAGCAGGCAGACTATTTGCAGTAGTAATCAATCACTGCCAGAGCTCAGATCAATAACATTCGTAAACACTATAATAATGTGTCTATATTTGTCTAAGATATTACTTTAAAAAAAAAAATTCTTTTTACTTTCAAGATACTGTGAACTCTGCCTTCATATGCAGAGCCATGAATGTGGAAATAATTTAGATTGTGAGACATGGTATTTATTTTGATCTCTGAAACAAAAAAATCAGATTTAAAAAAAAGAACTTATCTTTTTGTGATTATCTAAATTAATTGACTGTGATATATTTTTTCAAAGTAGCAAAGTCTTCATCAGATTGAGTGTCGCATATGTACACAAATATACACACACACACACTCTCTCTCTCTCTCTCTCTCTCTCTCTCTCTCTCTCTCTCAGTGTTCAAATGCTACCATAAATTGAAAAAAAAATTTTTCCTCAAAGTCCTAAAAGTTTTTTAACTTTCACTTACATAAGTGATTTATGAATTCCTGATGATTTAATATAATTAGTCCTGAGTGATTATAATTATCACCTATTTAGATATGTCTCTAGTAGTTTATCTTCCATTAAAGTAACTTTTTTATAATTGAAAAGTTTTATGTAACACAGTCTTTATCATATTGTGTGTGTGCATGTGTTAAGAGCCTTAAATGTGGGAATAATTTAGATGGCGAGAAAATTCAAATATGGTATTTATTGTGGCCTCTGAAGCAAATAACATCAGAATTGAAAAAAAAAATCTAACTTTCAACACTCAAATTATGGCCATCTTGACTTTGTTTTTATTGAAACCACACGTTTTGAATAAGAGTATAATCAACTCCTTATTGCTAATGTGTCTAATTGTAGGTGTGGCTCAATTAGGAGACAACAAAGCAGATATCTCTCGCCTGAATTTTGTTAGACAAAGTGTTTTTGGAAAATAAGAAGGTCGGAAGAATCTATGTAATACTCTGCTCTGCTAACTTAATCAGCAGACTGAGCATAGACGTTAATAGCATATGGGAATCATTATTCGGGAAGAAAAAGCAATAAACAAGTTTAGTGCAGAGGTCAGGAGGAGACAACATCAAGAACATACAGACACAACCACCATGTGTCATGTGAACGATAAGAGGTGAACATGTTTTCAGAACAATATTCAACAATTGTCCAAGACACAAGAGGAAAGGCTTGCCGATTCCAGTCTCGATGCCATCAACCGTTATGCCACCTGCACATCTACATTACATTCAGGAGTGTTAAAATAACAGATCAATGTTCTTAGCAAAAGGAAATATTCAACTAACTATAAAACAAATAAATATGTAATTTAGAAAATATTCACAGTATCATTTCACAATTTCGAAGCTAGTTTTATTGGTTTTAAAGGTTATGTTTCAACTTAACATGTATATTTGTTAATGTTTTACTGATACATACTGGCATTTCTTTGTTTTTTGTTTTTCTTTAATGATCTGAAAAGTTTCAATCCCACTATCAAATACACTGCGGCAGTGTTTGTATAGGTTTCACTCAGGTGTTTGTGGAAGAAAAAAAAGAAAAGGAAACATCGATTTCATGAATAAATGCATAAATAAAAGAAGATCAGGCAGCTGTATTAGTATCACCAAAGGGACAGAAATGTAGAAAAATAACTTTTATCATTGAAGTAACTGAATACAAAAGCAAAATAAACAGATATGTAGTATTTAGTAAACATCAATCCATATTCCTGATGAAAACAAGTGTGAATTCTAATTCCAGCTTGATAGGCTGTCTGGCTTTAGAAAAAAAAGAATAATAAGTAAATTAGAAACCATCAACTTCAACTGTCGACATCAACATAGTTGACATATGCATAGGTTTCTTCAGTTTTCAAGTGGATCAGGCTTGCTGGCTGACAATCTGTGTATGTATGTATCATGCATACAGTCCACACCATTGGAGCCTGAGGGCTGAAAGCTTAAACATTCTCTCTTTATTATGTCTAGAAAAAAAAAAGTCTTTTTTATTTTTTGGAAAATCCCCCCCCTTAATAGGTTTTTAGTGGGAGATTCAATTCACAATGTAAACTTATGCTAAATTGATCACTTACTCTGTTTCCTGGAGTGTTTATGAATGTTTTTTTAAGATCTGGACTTTTTTTACAGATCACCAACCAACAAAAGGCGAGCGAAGTAACATTGATTGATCACTCTTTTTTCCTATCGTTCAATTGATCACCCCCCGCACGGTATGCTGCCAAATGATGCTGATCACTTGACAGTTCCTATTGAGTGACTAACCAGATATGTTTTTTCCTTGAAATGGATCAGCTCTACTGCATACCTGTCATATTTCAAAATTCCTACATAAAGAATGATTGACAGTAGGCTCCTAGCCATATTGTTCACATGGGTTGCTTTTTACAAGAGCTATTGAAAACGCTTCCTCTGCAACGTTGCAGAATGCATAACCCATTTTGGGGTTTCATTTAACCATAATCTTCCATGTTGGCCAGGCATCTTGGAAGATGGGTAAAAGGCATGCGCATTTTTTGTTCCAGCGAGGACACCATGATACATGACTTCAATCTCAATCACGTAGCTTGGAGTGTACTCAATTAGCTGCAGAATGCACTTGGAAATTTGTCCTATGAAAAAGTTTCCCACACTCTTCGCTCATACCGGGAATTGAATCCATGGCCTTGTGCATGTGAGGCGTTCGTGCTAACCATTATACCATCAAAGCATAGAGTATAGGAATGTTATTAGCTACAAAATTTGTATGCATGTAGATACACACACACACACCCACACTCACAAATCCATGCACACACTCATGCACACATACACATGACTTATAACCCCAATAGATATTATTTTTTTGATCATTATTAGTTTTTGATTTTCTTTCATCTTAATTTCAGTTGCTTTCCTTCGCAACTACTCAAGATCAAATCTAGTCCTTAGAAACTACCTTCACTTTTCCCTGATCATTCACTGCCATATTGTTATTGTTTTTATATCCACTAGTTGTATCATAGTAATATTATCCAGATTTTTTGTTTTTATTCGATGAATGAATCATCGTAAACCATTACTAATTTTTGACGAATATGTTTGTTCAATAGAAACCATCAACCAAAACTGTCACCAAACTGTCAAAATAGGTTTCTTCAGTTTTGAAGCTTACTGACTATCTGGCTGGCTATGTATCACATGTACGTGCTATACCAATGGAGATAGACGACTGAAAATTCAAATATTTACTCCTTGTTATGACTAGAAAGAAGATTTTTAGTTTTTTCGAGGGAGTGGGGGGGGTCGATTCACAATGTAAGATCTTGGTAAATTGGTCTCTAGTTTATGCCCGCTTTTTTTTTTTTAAATCTAAGCTTTTTAGTGTTTCAATGAAAGGCAAGAGAAATAATTCATTCATTGACCAACCCCTTATTTTGATTTTTTAATTGATCAACTCCCCAACATGGTATACTGCCAGAAGAAGTTGATCATGTGACAGTTTTTATTGAGTGAGTAACCAAACCTGACTTAATTCTAGTTGCTTTTCATCATAACTACTCAGATCGTCTGTTTCATAGAAAAAAAATTTTGTGTTCAATTTTACTTTTAGATAGCTTTTTCAAGCAATGGATCGGCAAAGGAGAAAATAAACTCTAAAGGCACATTCATAAGTGCTCACTATTTCAATCAGTATCTATTAGTTCGAAATCCAAAAGTTCATGTCTCACAATCTCCCTAGATTATCAAGATTATTTCAGCATGGCACCTATCAGTCGCTCAGTGCTATCAATGAAGTGATGTTAGTATCTTCCCGTCTTAGAAAACATGATTCATAATGGAATTCCTCTCTGACTATTGTGCAATATTTGCCTTTTCTACAGCTTCATATATAGATGGAGAAAAAAGTGTGGGCTGATTATCTCCTCATGATTGTGGTGAACTTGAAAATTTTTGAAAGCTTAGAAAGACTGAAAATGTTCATATTTTAATGGTGAATTGCAATGATAATGTTTTACAAAGAAATACTTGCACATTATAGATATACAGGTTTCTCTGTTATCCAAAAGAAGAGCATTCCTATAGAATCTTTTCAGAAGTCAAAATGGCGTAAAGCAAAGAAGCAATTGCCATTAATTCATACCGGAAATTTTTTTGTATTTTCCCAGACCTCAAAAATGGTATGTTGGGCTGAGTTTTCAGAGGTTGGGATGGTGGGGAAGACAGGAGGCTGGGGATGGTGGGGAAGACAGGAGGCTGGGGATGCTGGAGAGAGAGGAAGAGGGTGCATGATGTCTCTATAACAGCTCACTGCAAAACACTGTTTTTGATTTTTTTTCTTTTTTTGTAAGCAAAAAATTGATGTGAAGTAAACTTTCATTGAACAAGGGATTATTTCATCTTGGAATGACTTAAAATATTAGAATGTTAGTGAATGAAGAAGAGCTATATCTCATTTTGTAAGCATTAGTCAGCTTTTGCAAATGATTTATACCGAAATGGGTCAGTGTCAAGGCTTTCCTTAACAGAGGCCTGGAAACCATGCGACTGGGGCGGGCACAATTTAAAAAAAAATGATTAATGTCGCCAGTACAAACGGAGTAAAGGAAGTTACCTGCAAAGATATGTGTCCCACATATCAAAACATGAATCTTGCTAAGAAAGGAGCTAAAGGGCAGAAAATTTCAAAATTTACTCCTTATTATGTCCAGAAAAAAAAACCAATTCAATTTGCAATTTAAATTTTTGCAAAATCAATCCTTCAGTTTGTGCCTAGCAGCTTTCACGCAAGAGAGGTATCATATCGACTGATCATCTATTTTTTCCAATTTTTTAATTGATCACTCCCATCGTGGTATGCTGCCAAAAAATGTGATAGTTTCTACGGTGTGAGTAACTAGACTTGTTTTAAAAAGCTTTTGTTTCCTCGATGTCCTAAATAGTTTCTCAGACTTTCATTCACCTTAGAGATATTAGGAATTCCTAATGGTTCAATATAATTAGTCCGGAGTGATTATAATCATTATATATACATATGTCTCTGGTTGTTTATCTCTCATGAAAATCAGTTCTTTGTAATTAAAAAGTTTAGAAAATTGGTCTGTGAATCTCCAAAATTAATTGACAGTGACTTTTTGTTTTTGAAAGTAATAGTCTTTATCCACACACTCACAGTCTCTCTCTCTCTCTCTCTCTCTCTCTCTCTCTCTCTCTCTCTCTCATACTCTTGTGCATTTACCTCCGCATTTTTAGGAAAATTCCATGAATGTTTGTGTAAATATTAACTTAGTCACAGTGACTCTAGCCACCCAGGTAACTAAAATTAAATTCTATCCATCATTGAATTCTCATTGATCTAGGTTTCAAGTAATTAGCTTTGTAGGAAAAAAGATTTTTCCAGCACTCATAATTAATTCAAATGGACATATTTCCCTGTTTTCTGGAGAAGTTTGATCATCATCTTCTATTTCATAGTACAAACCTTCAACCAAAACTGTCACCAAAACTATCAACATATGTTTCTATCAGTTTCTAAGTTGGTCCAGCTGGCTATGTATGTATGTATGTATGCATGCATGCATCATGCGTACAGGCCATACCAATATAGTTAGACGGCTAAAAATTTAAAATTATACTCTACATTATATCTAGAATAAACTTCTTTTTTATTTTGTTTTTTGAAAATTGTTTTTTTGTGGGTTTCAATTTGCAATGTAAGTTTATGCTAAATTCATTCTTTAGTTTGTGTCTACTTATTTTATGAAAATTCACACTTTTTAGCGTTCACTGCTCAACAAAATGTGAACGTAGTAATTTATTCATTGATCACCCCTTTTCCGATTTGTCATTTGATCACCCTCAAAATGGCATGCTGCTAGAAGACGATGGTCACTTGATGGTTTCTTTTGAGTGACTAACAAGACCTGTTTAATTAATTGTTATGTTATTTGCACTCCAGAAGAATGAAAAAAAAAGTGTTAATGTCGATTTTCCATAGTTATTCTAACCTTGGAATGGTTGGCTCATCTCATTAGTTCATCATTAAACTAGATTAATATCATTAAGAATGTCCTTATTGACCTAAGGAGTTTCCCTTGGTTGATTTGGACCCCATACATGATTTTTCGTACTTCCAATTACTATGGCTTTCAATGGGGCTAATTAGCTGAATGAAAAATGCAATTGCTGTTAAGGATTGGTAGGAAACATGGAAGGCTTTCCATCATCATCATCAGTGATTCTCGTTGTCAAGAAAAAGTCCAAACCATGTTCTTTAATGGTTTCGAAGTTCAGTCCTTTAAAAGCATATTCTTCAACAAACAATGCATGGAAATTACCCAGTGACATTCGGGTTGTTGATCCGTTCTTGTTTGGTCTCAAATTTCTCCATTCTATGATGGCAAATTATTCTCCATGTTGGCTGGTCACATGCATATGTTTCACAATTGGGCAGTTGAATGTCAAATTTCTAGAGGGTGGCCACGAGTTGATCCTTGTATTTTCTTTTCTTTGATGACCATTTTTTCTTATTGCTACAGAATACAGGATTTGCTTCAGGAGTCTTTCATTTTTGGAAAACATGTCCTGTCCATCTAAGTTTGATGGTAGATTCAATACTAATTTGATTGGTATGTCAAAGGACTTTACAAAGCTATCAGTTTAGCTCTTCTGTGAGATAAATGATTATAAAGATAAGTGATCCAAAGGTCAAACCTGAGATTTTCTGAAGACATCTTATATTTTATTTATAAAGCAAATTAAACTTAGAGGTTGTTTTCTTAGTAATTGTTGTTTTTAAAGATCTGAGAATTTTGCAATTTTGATAATTACAAGACTAATCTATCAGTGGAGGGTCCCTTACCATGATGAAGAATCACAATATTTTATAGAATAATCATATTTCTTTCCCTAAATGGATGTAGGTAATAGGTATCATCATACAGGTGAAGAAAGAGAATCAAAACTTTCCGCTGGTTTATATTATTACAAACCACCAACCAAAAATTCCAACATCAGCATTGGTTTTTTCAGTTTTCAAGTTGACCTAGCTGGATATATGTTTATGTATGTACATATGATATGTGCAGACAACATTGATGGAGCTAGAAGACTGAAAATTCAAGCATTTACTCCTGACTATCTACAAAAAACAGTTTTTTTGTTTTTTCAAACCCCCCCCCCAAGATTTTTGTGGGGGGCTCAATTTGCAATGTAAGTGTATTCTAAATTGGTTGCTTTGTATCTGCAAGTGTTTACACTCGTTTTTCTTAATTCAGACATATTTTTAGTGATCACAGCCCAACAAAAAGCAATAAAAGTAATCTATTCCTTGATTACTTCTAATCGGGTTCCTATAAGTTATCAAATCACTTTGGCCCTAGAAATAGCCCGCTCAACCAAACAGCCAATGTGTATGTGTATGTGTGTGTGTGTGTGTGTGTGTCTCTCTCTTTCTCTCTCTCTCTCTCCAGATGCTCCTGGTCATATTTCTGAGGCTACAACCTTGAAAATTGGCATGAGGACACAACTTAGTACCATTTAAGAACATTTTTTTGTTTTTTTCAAATGTTTCTATGGTTATTTTGGACCAACAATGTCTTAATCTTGTACTGGTATTTTTTAGATAGTTTTTAAGGTAGAGTATCTATTTTTTCAGATAATTTTAGATGATTTTTTTAGATAATTAGTTTTGGTACACAATATATATTTATATACATAAGATAATTATTTGGATGATTAGTTTTCGTCTATGATGATTCATTTATGCAAAGTATGTGCATTTGATTCATTTCTATAAATAGGAATAATCTATACCACTTCTATTTATCTATATACTAGTTTTTATCCTTGACAAAATTGATTATTATAATATTATATTATATATATATATATATATATATATATGTAAGTATGTATATATATATATATATATATAAATATATATATATATATATATATGTATATATATATAAATATATATATATGTATATATATATATACATATGTATATATATATGAATGTATGTGTATATATATATATATATATGTATATATGTATATATATATGTATGTATATATATATGTATGTATATATATACATGTATACATATATATATATGTATGCATATATATATGTATGTATATATATATATATATGTATGCATATAAATATGTATATATATACATATATATATATATATATATATATATATATATATATATATATATATATATATATATATGCTCATGGACAACATGCATTTGCAAAAATATCTGTCCATGTATCTTTAGTATTTGAGCAGTTTCTCCATATTTTCTTACTTACTTTAAAACTTGATAGTTCACTACTTTGAAGCTATTAATAGTGTGAATAAATGTTTATGACATCCATTTCATCAGAGGTTTTATCTAAGTGACTGAATTTGTTCAAGCAGAAGATTTCAGTACTTCAAGTGGTGGGTAGGAGATATATTCATCAGCAAAATTGTTATTTTTAAATGGAAGAGTACATTGAGACTGGCAGAGAAATAAACAGAAAAATCACACTATTCATTATATAGATAGATCTAGGTACTGTTGTTTGTAAGACTCACAAGACAAAATTGTTAGTGTTTAATCCATAATAAGATTGTCACAATTGTGGCCTGGTACGATAGTCAGCTAAGATTGATAAATACACAACCTATCTCGGTATGTTTATACAAAGTATACTTTGATTAAGGGGGTAATTTGTTCAAAATTTTCTGTTATATTCAAAACTGCTCTACTCAAGGTCGTATAATACTTTCATGAATTTTTTCAGCTTATGCTGAGTCATTAATTAGTACAGCAATACCTCAACGATACTACATCAAAACCCACTCTAATCAAAACCGCACTTCACTAAGGTATTGCTGTATCTGTCTCAGTCTGTTCATATCACTACCTCATATAGTTCATTGATATTTATTCAACTCAGTCTGTTCAAATCTATCTCTTGTAATTATGGATTAACCAGTGTGAGTTGCTATCCAACTCCGCACAACTTTTTCCTATGAGTTGCCGGCACTTTGATGAGATCTAGATGACTAGCGATGGGAAAGGGTACAGGAACAGAATCTTTCATCTCTTCAGCAAGAACCACACGTGTCATTGACGAGGATTATGGTCTTCTCATGTGACTCTGAGCAAATTTATAAATCAGTCTAACGAGAAAATGTTTCTTTAAAAGTAACATACAAAAATTATCGATAACATTTCATAATTTGACTGATACTAAAAGCAACAGCTAGAGTGCTGCATTTGTTGAGCTAGTCTCAAACTCTGGACAGTATTAGAGTATGAACTTAATGAATATGGCCTTGCATGCGAATGAGAACAGATAAAAAAATATCAGTTCAGCTGTTATTACTAATTGGAATTCTCGATAGATCAACATTTCATGATAATTCTGAAACATAATACCATACAATTATAACATATTTTCTGATCGATCATGTCTAAAAAGTAGAGAAAATAGCTATTATTCCCTTCAAATTTTGCTTTTGTGATCAGAACATTGATATTTTGCAGTTTAACTATTTTGCCACAGACAGCTCAGAGAAGGTATTTGAAGGCTCCTCATCTGGAACTGTAATAAATTGTTATATGAGGTCTAATTTCACATCAAATGATGGTAGGGGGTGAATCATGGCTCCCACATGACATTGTTAATCCCCATAGAATTTGGCCAGTCCCACTTTTGGCAGTGTGCCAGAGTGTACCTGTTGTCCCAAAAGCAAAAATATCAGTAAAACTTGATAAAACCACCTTGGAGACCCTTCAGGAATGCCACCATTTTGAAGTCTCCAACGACCTCCCAGCCATGCTTATCATACTTCAAGGCATCTAGCAAGGCCTTGACATGGTTGTATGGCAGGTGAAATGAGGTGTCCAGATTTTGTACTGATCCCCAATCGGCATGCTAAAATATGCCTTATATGCCTCGCACATCCAAGCAGATGCTGCTACTGAGTACTGTCTGGGGCAAAGATCAAAGCCAGTTTTAGTAGGATCCTGATTTGCAACGAATTCCCCAAGAGGCCCATTAGAAAGGAGAAAGGAGCTTTGTCACAGTGATTCAGTGCTTCCAGGGCAATCACAAGGTCGAAAACTATGTGGAGATGGTCGAAACTATGGTGAAGAACCATGGTAAAATGGACAGAAGGCTGTCTCTCAAAGTCAAAACCCTTGACACTCATCTTGATAAATTCAAGAACATGAGAGTGTATTCGGAAGAGCAGGGCAAGTGCTTCCACCATATGATATATAAAGGAGGAAATTCACCTATTGTTCAATTGGAATGGGTAAATTTCGAAATATCACTGTTCTTGTCACAAAGACAAGGTTTAAAAGGAATAATAGAAATTTTCATACTTTTTATACAAAAGCAATTAAAAAATAACACTCACTAACCAGGGACAAAAAATTGCATATGTAAATGCTAACTGCCAAAGTCTGATGTTAGACTAACAAGGAAAATAATTTTTTTTATCCAAATGTAACAAGGAGTGAAGTGAAATTTGATCAGTAAACATAGAACCCCTGAGCAGAGTATAATTTAAAATGTATATCATGTGTTGATTCAGATCTCAAAGAGGAAGATGTTGTTATATGAGCTGTGTAAATGTGTTCAGTGTTGTGTAAACTTTGCAAATCATATGATCTGCACATGTGCACATAAATGGAAGTCTTTCAAGCTAAAAGCTTTACATGAAATTCAAGACCCACTGAAAGGGGTTAACATGTAAGTTTTATACTGGAAAGTTGTATTCTGTCCCCTGCATCTGAGTGTATTAGAATCCATCAACCAAAACTAACCAAGATCTATCTATGTGCAACATCAAGGGAGCTAGAAGGCTGAAAAATTTCCATTCGCTACTTATTATGTCTAAAAAACATTTTTTTGTTCTTTGAAAATTCCTTCCTAAATTGGCTTTGAGTAGATGAGTTCAATTTACAATGTGAGATTTTGGTAAATTGGTCCCTTAGTTTGCGACTGGCAGTTTTTTTGAAAATTCAGACTTTTTTAGAGATCACCATACAACGGAAGGTGATAGAAGTAACTTATCCATTGATCGTCCCTTTTTTAAAATTTTCTAATTGATCACCCCCAACATGGTACGCTGCCGGAAGATGTTGGTCATATGATGGCTCGTATTGGTTGACTGACCAGACCTGTTTTTTAGAAACTGTCAACATAGATTTCTTCAGTTTTCAAGTTAGTCAAGCCAGATGCCTGGCTATGTATGTATATATCATGTTTACAGGATGCATTAACGGAGCAAGAGATTGAAAAACTTAAAAATTTATTCCTTTTTTTTCTAAATCTTCCCCCATAGTAAGTTTTTAGTGTGTGGTTCAATTTACAATGAAAATTTTCGCTAAATTAATCCCTTGTGCCGGCTTGTTTTTTGAAAATTCAGACTTTTTAGTGATCACTGCCAAAAAAAAGGGAGAGAAGTAACTTATTCATTGATGACACCTTTTCCCAATTTTTCAATTGATCATCCCAACAAGGCATCCTGCCAAAAGATATTGATTACATGATAGTTGTTTCTATTGAGTGACTAACTAGACCTGTTTTTTGTTTTTTTTTTAAATTCTGAATCTAAGGTTCATACCATACTGGTAGTTTTTTCATCCAGGTAACTTAATTTTACCACCACCATCACTACTGCTTAATCTACAAGGTAAAAAGAAGCATACAGAGTTAGCGGGAGGGCGATTCATAATTTCCCTTAGAATGATAGTGTTGAATATCTCTTTCTCCTTGTTCCTGGCCATTCATGATCAAGGCAACCACATTGGAAGATGCAACCTCATTGAATTGACCCAGACATTCTTTATAAGATCATTTTTCAATATTGATCATTATTCAGATGTTCAAAGGAAGAGGACTCTTAAGTGCATTTTCAAAGCTTTGATTCTTAGTGGTATGGGTCATCTCCTGTTGCTAACCAAGTTGTATGCAAAGATCTTTTGAATCTTCCAAAAGTTTTGAAATCTATAGTGACAATAAATGAAATCAGTGGAAAGGAAAATTCTGTTTAGAGATGACTAAACATTCAAGATACTTTCATCCTTCTAACTTTGATCAAGGCAATGATTAGCTGTTATGCAAACAGAGCAGAAGATGTAGTATGTTCAAAATTGATTTTCATAGCATTTTCCCCCATTATTCATGATAGATGCTGACATTTTCACCAGTTTTTATCTTATTTTGTCTTCCTGTGATCTCAGATGGCTTCAAAAGTGAAATCCAATATGTTCACAACATTCTGGATGTAAAGTTAATTCTAATGAATCAACTGTCCAACCAACCAACCAACCAACCAAACCAACAAAACCGATACACAATCACAATTATTCAATATTCGTCTACTAACAAAGTAATTATACCTAGTACAATATTTAGCTCCCTGCAGAAAAAAAGAAAAAATGAAAAAGAAAAAAGAGGTACAAAATAGAGGAATTTTCTCTTCTCTGAAATAATCCTACCTATTGAGAAAAGATCCAGGAAAGATGCGTGAAGAGAATTTCAATTTTTATCACGTTAGCCAGGCATTTCTAAACTGGTATTCTGAAAAACCCTAGGGATTTGTGAGAGTTTGTTCAGAGTTCTACAAAAATTTTATAAACTTGTGAAAAAGCACCAGATTTTGTTTTGTTTCTTATGAGTTTTTTTTATACAATGAATAGCAATCTTTGTCTTTTGACACAAGAAGCACCAGAATTTTTACCAACTAAAAAAGACCAGTGGCTGTCATTTTTTACAATTGTTATAATTTTCAGTTTTTAAAGGGAAAATATCCAAAACACTACAATCTCTGGTAATATGATACAATACTTATAATAATAAGATTTTTTGTTTTATCGATATTTGCCAATTCATATAATCATTTTAAAAAAATACTGATTTCTATCATTTTTTTTCCATCAATTTACATTGATTCCAATATAAAATTGCAAAAGATAATTTTTTAGTTTTCATAGTTGGAGCCAAAAAAGTAGATAAGTGCTTACCGTTCGAATTCGTCTCGAATAAATTTTCTCTCAAATCTGGCTTTATGCACCAAATGACATTTGATATTTTTCTTTAATCCTTAGGGTAATGTACCATATTTTGCATTTATCAATAGGTAGCTTACTTGATATCTCAGTAAATTTGATAGTACCTTTCCTTATTATATGGTTGGCTCCTCCCACACGATATTTTTATGCAGAGGTTCGTTAAGATATGAAAGTTACTTCAAGGGTTCCTTCAGCCTGAAAAGATTAGTCTATTTGTCTTTGCTGGGCTCTTTTTATCAAAAAGCTCTGATAGTTAATCTCTTAACTTCCCCAAGTGGTAGTCGAGCACTGCAGTTCAGTCAGAGTACAATGGCAAAGTAAGATGTTGCTGATACCACCTAAGAATCAACAAACTATTAAAGAAAATTTGTGAATCTTTTGTATAGAAGTATGTTATTGCTTGATTTGGCTAAAAATGTTTGAAAAGTATGGAAGGATCCGAATGAAATAATGCCTGCTTAATTATAGAACATCATCTACATAGAATTAAACCTTTTAATCACTGCTACGTATAACAGACCAGTTTAATCACTGTAGCTGGGTCTTAGGTTATTCATTCGTTCTGACATTTCTTAAATACATCTCATGCTGGGATATGTCCTCAGTGATATTATGAACCAGGGGTCATAGGGGGTTTCAGATCTCCCAAAATCAGACCAAAGTGGCCCATATTTTGTGTCCAGTAACATTCACGTTAGTTTTTTGAAAATTTGTACTTTTTAGTGATCACAGCCCCCAAAACATAAGAAAAGTAACTTATTCATTGATCACCCCTTTTTCCAATTTTTCAATTAATCACCCTATCAAGTGACCAACCAAACCTGTTTTGTTTTTTTTTAATCATAAATTTATGATTCAAAACATACTGGTAGTGTATCTCTGAATTTTTGAGATAAGGTATTATTATTATTTCTATTATTATTCGGACTATCCTCATCTTGGTTGTTTTTCATACAACGTTTCGGACGTTGTACTCTATGGCCTTCATCAGGTATCATCTGGTAGGTGTGGGGAAGTAACGATCCGATCCCTTTATCTAACCGACAGGGGTATATTGACCGCACTCCCCTCTTAGCATTAGTAGTATTATTATTATTATCTCACACTGGGATTGAACCTAGGTTCAATCCCAGTGTGAGACAATAATAATACTAATGAATGTTCAGTTCGTAGGTACCCTACCTAAGTATGCTCAACCCTAAAGAAGGGAGCATTGATTATATTAATGATAATATATATATATATATATATATATATATATATATATATATATATATATAATATGAACTGTAAAGAGTGAGACAGACTTGGGAGTAAAGTGTTTTGAAGTTAGGTCTATTAATCTGTAGATGTTTTCTTTGATGTTAATGGTCCAGACATGTTTCGGGATGTATTCCCATCTTCAGTGGTGTGTGCTGTGTGAGTATGTGCTTTTAGGGGTTAAAGGTTTCATGTGGAACCAGAGTCCACTATCAGGAGCTTTGCCTTGTGAGTAAAAAATAGTGTCCAGGCTGCTGGAGGCATCCTGCTGTGTGAGAGAAAGTCCAGCCAGTGATCTGTATATATATATATATATATATATATATATATATATATATATATAACTGACTGTGCATATATATAATTCAGTTAAGGTAAAGATTACTTTTGCAGATACTTTGTGCAAGAGAAATCAATGAAATAAAAAAAGAAAGATTACACACACACACACTCACACACACACACAATCCATAGAAGGGTAACAAACCTCTTGAAAATTGTACCATTCTGAAGCAAAACTGTTTGATAAGCATTCTTTGGTGGCAAAATAATACAGAACATTTATTCAACTTCATCCTGGTTGGTAGATTGGCAGTGAGGTTACTGGAACTTGAGTTTCTCACAAACTAACAAGATAAATTTTATAAAAGGGTAGATATTTGTGTGAGATAGTATCATGAGTTTAATAAATCTTTGTAAATTCCAAGAGTAAAAAGATTCTACAATGCCTCTTTGCTCATCATGAATAAGAGGATTCAACAATTTTTACGAGCGGATATAGATTTTATAGGCAAGAACTCACAAAGGTTGAACTGTCCACAGCAATTTTATGCAGCAGTTAATGTTGTGATTCAAAACTTCTACTGCTCACACCGATTGAGAATAAACCGATCCAATCATACAAGTTGCTAATCATTTTTTATCCCTTTTATTAACTTGCCTGGCACATACGTTCACACACAGGCACAGATCAGACTAAATAACAAAATAAATTCCAGTTCAGGAGTAGGCCAGAATTTTTAGCTTGGTGGGGTCCAAATGGAAAACTTATTTTTATAAATAGATACGTGAAAAAGAAAAATTTCAAATATAAAAAATAAGAAAGTAATTTGTGATCCAGCAGTCTTTACTTACGTTTGAGTCAATGCTTTTTAGCAACAGAATTGACCAAAGAGTAAAGTAAAGACATTTACTACAGAGCCAATATCTAGAAAATGTATTAAAAAAATATAATAGGAGACAGCTTGCTTGTATTAGATGAAAAACAGAATTATAAATTTCTGTTTTTAAGGTTAATTTATTATTAATTAGGATTATTTGCCTTTTGATATAAAAACTTTCTTCATCTAGATATTCTAAGATTTTTTAATTCTTTATGATCCTAGCAGGGTTGAGGTCTGGACCTCCTGGACATCCCCCCCACCCCGGAGCTGTGTCTACAGATTGAAGCTGTAGCGTAAAAGATACTGAATGGGAATTGACCTTTGATTTTTGATCAATAAGGCCAACTCAATGAGTCATAAACTTTTTGTCATTGAATTTAAGCCTACCATTAAAAAAAATCATCATTTGTTCAAAATAAATGACTCAAGGAGTTGATGATTTTCTGATTCTCTAGAGTAATTGTTTTCTTCCCACAATATTTTTTAAGATGTCCCTTCTTGGCTATTATAACGAATCCCCAGTAAATCTTTCCTTCAAACACCTGCTTTTGCCAACAGAGTCTCTTAGAAGCCCCAGGTGAAGATATCATTCGTTATGGAAATGGCTTCTCTAGATCAAGGGTAGATCAACATCTTAACTAACGTAGACCTCTCTGTTGTGAGCTGAAGAATAAAGCTTTAGATAACAGCAGGTGGTGAAACGTGTGTCTTCAGGGCAGATTTCTCGGCCACATTACCCCAGTCTGGTCATTATTGTTGCATTAAACATCCGCTGACATTTTCGAGTCTCCATTCTGACATAATTCATTTCCCTCCTGAACGTATCCTGCAATTCTTGGTTGGTTATTTGAGCTGCTCTCCCCTCTACAGTCTATTGCAAAACATGATTACAGATGGGAAAATTATGACAATTGGCATTGATTACAGACTGAGGAACAAAATTCAGCCTTTTTTTAGTGTATCAATGATTTTACAAGTACAATATTGAGAAAGCAAAGAAGAAGACGTTTTGCTCCAATTTGTAATAAGGTTTTTTGTTTTATACCAAATTAACATGTAGTCATAAACATGGGAATCAACTGGGTAGAGGGGCAAATGGGCATATGCCCCTCCCTTGGATCAGGTCAAGAGTGAGGGAGTTTGAAAGTTGTAACCTTATTGTTAAGTTACTGATCCCATTATTTTTAATTCTGTCGAGTCTCACACTTTTTCAACTCACACTTATGGTTAATAAAGGATAATGGTGAAGCACAATTGTTGTATGTAACCCCAACTTAATGTTCCCATATAAAAAAACTGTATCATCATTCACCGGTAACAGGGTTGCCATTAAGATATATCCAGATTATACCCCTTCCTAATCATATCTTCTTACCTCTCCTGGAAAAGTGTCAGCAGACTCCCATGATAATGACCGTTATTGTAGTTGCTTCGGCAGTCCATGTACTAAAATTGGAATGATACGGGGAAAATTAGAATGATCCCTGTGCAAGGGTGACATGCAAATTTGTGAATCGCTCTATATATAGAGGGAAATGTGAGTAGCCAAGTGGTTAATGGTGCAAGGAATGGGATCAGCGAGTCAAGTTTGAACTCTGGATGAGACTGTTGGTGTTCATTTTGATTTAAGGATCAGCGTTGTAGGGTAAGACTGATCACCTCCAACGTCTTCCGCTTATTTATGGAGATCATGTATCCAATGACTGACTTTAGAGTTTGATGAAAATGTATCACCAGTACAGTACTACTCAATGAACACTTACGCATGCCTCTCAACGTCTATTAGACTGATTGTTCAGTTGATGGACCAAAGTTAAAATTACTTTTTTTTCTTTCCTGATAATGAGCCTCAGTTATGCATAGAATCAGGTCTCAAGTCTTGCGATGTCCATTCCCGTGTTGATTGATGCTTTTAATAGTTTTAGTCAATCCAAAATACCACTTAGCATAAATATGTATAGTATTCAATGGCTGGTCACTGTTCAGAGTCTTTAATCAATAGCATATTAGTTTTCTACTTCAATCAATCATTAGTAAATTGATTGCCAATCAATCAACTGATTTTTTACTTTATAGATGTAGCACTTATTTTTGCATTTAAGTCAACATCCAAAATTTTCTTTACGGATAATCGAAAATTAACTTCAATCAAATTGAAGTAATTGGTTTTGAAATTTCATTGGTATTTACCAAGCTTAGTATGGCACAAGGCTATATTCAGGAGAGGTGTGGAGGTCAGAATGCTACACAAATCTCCCAGGTAGAGGGCCTGCCTGCCTATAAAATTAGCATTTGAAATCCTGGCTTTTTATCTGGGCTTGAATGTCAATCTCTGGCAGCAGTGGGAAATACATAACTATCTCAGGTATGTAGCTGGTCATTTTTCAAAGGCTGAGATAATTGGATATTACCTTTCAGAATTTTAAATCATCAACTCCTAAGATTTAAAATCATCAACTTTCTAAGTTTCATCTCTCACAATTTTGTTTTTCCCAGCATGCATTACTTTATAATCATCAATGCAATAAGATACCTGTTCTCACCTATATTCATATTTCATCATCAACTTCATCAGTCTTTTAACATTCATTGTTGGACATAGACTTTCCCAAGGATTCACCACACCTCTCTATCATGCGCGTCATGGAGCCAATACTTTCGGAATTTGTCTAATCCGTCATTCTACTTGGATTCTGCTGGCCATTGTTGCGCATGTGATCTCTAGGGATCCACGTTGTGAGTCGTGATGTCCATCAGTTTTCTGCCATTCTTGCAATCACCAATGTGAGTTTTCTAATGGATTTTATTGTGTCTCAGACTCCTGTTTTCTCCCTGATATATTGCTGTCTTGTGATCTCTCCATGTGAGGTTGAGCATGATTCTTTCATGTGCACATTGCATGCTTCTCAGTTTGCAGGTCTGTCTCATGGTCAGGTTCTATGTTCCAGCTCCATAGGTGACTAACGGGAGGATGCATTGGTTGCATAACTTTCTTTTTTGGACTAATGGGTTCTCGTTTTTGAAGGTTGAGCTTGCCATCCTAGAGTGATTTTTTGCTTGATTTCTTCTTCTTTCGAGGATTTCATGAAGATTTGTTATCCTAAGTAGATGTAGTGGTCTACTTTCTCCAGTTCTGTGTCTTTGATTCCAATTGTTTTCCTCTTCCTAATACTCCTTATTGACTTTACTATCTACATTACGGCCCACTAATCTATTTTTATACATATTGAGATGAAAAATCTCTATACCATTCAATGATAATAGATTGAGTTCAAACTAAAACTGTTATCATGGCTAGACTTGGTCAGGTACAACCAGTATTTAAATATTTATATCTCACAGCTATAACATATTTCAGAAGTTCCAACTTCTGTTTTGACAATCGATATCTCTTCTTCCCATTCTTGACGTTGTCAAAACATTGTTTTGGCCGATCCATTCTTCAGCTCCTGTCAGGTGTATGATTTAAGAAAAGAAGCAAACATTTTTCACAAAGCAGAATATAATTGTGGTTGTTAATATACCAACCAGAGCAATACATTATCAGTAGCACAAGGTACACTGCATAACCACATCACCAACAAAGCAATTGGATGTTTCCAAATTATATATGGGGGTGTTCCCCACACCTGTTTTGCTGAAAAAGAAATCATGCGGTGCTGAAATGGATAGGCTGAAATGTTGAGCTGAAAACATTAAGGATGGTAAGAAGAGAATGTTAATGACTCTTTTCAAAGTTACAGACAATATATTTCGGAAGTGTATCAACAAACTGTTCCATTTTTTTCCCCCAATTTTCATCAGAGATAAGCATAGGTAAATTACACAGCACCATTTCCTCTTGAAGGGATAGATTTGCCAGTCTGGAAATTTACTTTTCCAAGTCTCAACTTGGATTTGAACACCTGTTACAAGTTTTCAGCCATGTAGGCTACTGAAATAACTCCAACGATAACCAGATAAATTGACTACTGAACACTCTACTTGCCTAAAACATGGAATATTTGAGAGAAATATACATAGTTTTAAGCTGTTGTTTAAACTATGCACATAGGCTTACAAGCTATGGGGGTTGGGACAAGTCCTCACCACCTCAATTCTGGCAAAACATCAGTGTAATTCATCATTGTGCCAGACCAATGGACTTGGTAAATCTCTACATACAGATAGAGATTTTGGTGACCATTTCTCATTCTTTTTGTTGCAGATCAATCAGTTTAGCACAATAGATGAAAGACAGGTCTGGTTTGTCATTCAATAGAAACTATCACATGACCAATGTCTTTGGACAGATTGTCATGTTGGGGGTGATTAATTAAAAAACGAGGGAGAAAAAGGGGTGACCAATTTAAATTATGTCTCTCACCTCTTGTTGGATCACTAAAAAATATGATTCTTCGGAAGCAAGAGTGAACACTGCCAGTCTCAAACTAAGTGATCAATTTAATTAAGCCCTCCTTCTCCCTAATATATTTAGCAGGGGATCAAAAAAACAAAAAACAACAAAAGAGTAAAGTTTTCGCCCTCAAGCTCTATTGGTACATATCTACATATGTATATAGATAGCCAGACAACCAGAATCACTTAAAAACCAAAGAAATGGTTTCTAATAACTGATTGTTGCAGCAGGTTGAAAAAAAAACCCTAGATGAGTTGATTATCCAAACAAAGCTGGATCTAGATTCTTCTTAAAATGTCGAAGAAATTGATACCATCAAGATTTTTAACAAATAACAAAAGTTCTATGACTCTGAAAGAGAAATCATTTTCTCTTTTCACAGGATATCATTACCTTCATCATCACAACCAATATAGTTTTCTATCAATAGCTTTGTTTACATTATTATTACCAGTCCGTGACCCATTACTCTACTGATGGTTATCATGTGTACAGCAACACGTTTGGCTGATGACTGCCACTGATACTATAAGTGTGACGATAAGAAGGGGAGAGTAGCTAGGTAGCTCGAGTTTCATTTTCTTTTTGGCTGAGAAAGAGAAAAAGTGGAAAAAAAGTTTTAACCAATACAACATGGTGTGTGAAACACTAAGCACTATCAAACACGTTTGAATAAAAAATAAAAATTGTGTATATTAGTTGCAAAGCAACAACAACTCTAAGATACTGATAAAAAAATTTTTTTTCAAAAGTGTATTAGTATTTTTTTGCTTTCTATACTTACTTATTGGCATACTGAAAAGCAGCCAAGAAAAATTGCAAAAAAAAGAGAGAATTTACAATGGTTATCTTTTATTTGCATGTGTGGAGATACATTTTCTAGTGAGTCAAGATTATATGTTTTGATATTTGCATATTTATTAGATGCGCTAGAATATATTGTAAGTATCACTCTCACTGACAATCTGACAAGTCGACATAGCAAATGCCTCACATCATCTCCGTGATGCATTTCCTCCCACCCCTTTTACGAAAGGGGAATGCTCTTAATATAGTCTTGCTTAAGTTGAGAAGTTGAAAAAGGAAAGAATGATATCATAGTAATTCCAATGGAAAGTTAACCTTTTTTTTGGAGTTCACATACTATATTTAAAAAAAATTGTCATTGCTTATTTTCTTAATGTTCCAATAAACTGCTTCTACTACAATTGATAATATGTAATGGATTGTTTAGTTTTTGGATGTATATCTGGAGAATGCAAATATATCTAGGTCTTTCAAGATATCTTTTGATTCAATTTTAAACTTGAAAATGAAGTTGGCCAAACGATCCTAACAAGATCTTCACACGAGAAGAGAACTAGCGCATCTATGGTCTGACTTTCAGGCTTGTTTTTCCAAGAGCCATTAAAAATTTAAAAGTTTACTTTAAGCAAAAACAAAGGCCACTAAATAAATCTATCTTTCCTTTGGAGAAAATAAGCAGAATCATTCTCAAAAAAGAAGGAAGAAAGAAAAGCAAAAAACAGGGAGGGTGGTTTTTACAGCATTTTTACAAAAGGCAACGGGCAACTTTAACATCATTCATCTTATTATAATTTACCAGAAGTCCATCTGTCTGTCTTTCTGTCTGTCTGTATGTATGTATGTTCTCACCTACCACAAAAAATACTTGATATAAATCTATAAAATATTCTGTGGGCATGGATTTAATCTCTGGGAAGTGTTTTTTGCAAATTAGTTTTCACCCCCCCCCTATATTTTTCTGGGTTTGAAATCAGGTGGGGTCTATTTATATATATTTGTCAATGGTAAAAATACTTTTTGATGATGTAATAAAAGAGTGCTTTTTATTCTCTTTTCTCAACTCAATCTTTGAGGACTGCATTCTTTATTCAGAAAGAAGCAGAAACATTTTTTAACATATCTCATATTGCAATGTCTATTGGTTGTGGATACCTTGAATAGTGGTGTCTTGATTAGTGCATGATTTGGTGTAGTACTGTTAAGGTACATTTCTCCAAATCACAAAATTTGGGGATCAGATGTTGAGTCGATCACATTTTTCACTTTTAGGGGTTGAAATCATTAAGGAACTTTCATTTTTCACTTTCAGGGGTAAAAATCTTTTTTCAATTTCTATTTTCATATTTTTTTAAGGAGTTGAAAATTGGGGAGAGAAATTTTTTTCTCTTTCATTTTTTTTGATCAGGGATTTTTTAGGGGTTAAAGTGGAGGAACAATTTTATTTTTAGCTTCTTGGGGTTGATATCTGATGGAATTTTTTTTTTCACTTTAAGGAAGCAAAAACATTTTGTAAGTGAAAAGAGTTTTTCTCCTCAATTATGATAATTGAAAGGAAGATTTTTTTCCCCTTTTAGAGGTTAAAATTGAGAGGTAATTTTTTTCTGACTTTGAAGGGTCAAAAGGCAAGGGAATTTTTATGGGTCATTATTGGAGAGAAATTTTTTTACAATTCAGTTGGGGAGGGAGATTTTCTCCAAATTTTCAGGGGTCATAATTGGGGGGAAGGTTTTTGTTTTTCACTTTTATAGGTCAAATTTCAAGGGAATTTTTTCAAATCTGTAGGTTCAAAATTGAGGGGAGGAGATTTTTTTCCACTTTTAGGAGACAAAATCCAGCAGAATTTTTTTTAATTTCAGGCGTCCAAACGGGGACAGGGGAAATTTTTTCACAAATAAGAGTCAAAATCTTGGGGAAGATTTTTTTCACTTTTAGGGGTCAAAATCTAAGGGAATTTTTTATCACTTTTACAAAGGGAGTTCTTCTTTAGGGTTCAAAATTGGGGGGAGATTTTTTTCAATATCAGGGGTCAAAATTGAGGGAATGATTTTTCCTCACTTCTAATGGTTGATACCGAGGGTTTTTTTTTTTCCAACTTTTACGGATCAAAATTAAGGGGGAACTTTTTTAACTTTTAGAGATCAAAATCAGGGGAAGATATTTCTTTCAGTTCTGAAGACCAAACCTGAGAGAAAAATTTTCTAACTTTCAGGTGTCAAAGTGGTGGGAAAAGATTTCTCAACTTTTAGCGGTCAAAATCGAAGGGAATTTTCTTTCTTTAAGAAGTAAAAATGAGAGGAGACTATTTTTTTTACTTTCAGGAGTCAAAATCAAAGGGGAATTTTTTTTTTTACATCTAGAGGTCAAATTCAGAGGAAGATTTTTTTATTTTATTTATAAGGGTGAAAATGGGAAGAGGATGTCAAAATCAAGTGGAAATTTCCAAAATCAGAGGGTGAAAATTTTCCCCATTTCAAGGTGTCAAAATCAAAGATAATTTTTTTTTACTTTCAGTGGTCAAAGTTAAGGAGAGGATTTTTTATTCACTTTTAGGGGTCATAATTGAGAGGAAGAATTTTTCCACTTTTAGGAGGAAATATTTCCTTTTTTAACACTTACCCTCCCCTTTTCAACATCAACCCCCAATGCCTTCTTCGTTACTATTTTCCTAATTTTTAACATTAGCCCTCCCACCTTTTATCAACACTTTTTCTATACATTACTCCCTTTTTCCTTAACTCTACACCCCCATTTTTAACATTATACCTCTCTTTTTTCTATCATTTTTAACATCAGACCCCTCTTTTCTTTGCATCAGCCCTGCTTCTTTTCAGATAACAGCCCTACTTTTTTTTCTTGAATTAATACCCATTTTCAACTTTACCCTCCCTTATGAACCTTTTTTCACATCAGCCTCCTTTTTTTCTAACAGTGTAAAGAGTAGTATAAAATCAATTTGAAAAACAAATTGAATTAAACATTATCTGATTTCCATTTATCCATCTTTCTATCTCTTTTTTGGACAGCAATCTCCTTGGCCCTTTAGGGTGAGTATTTAGTCCAGTAGATTAGAATTTTAATGAAAATATAAGAGACAAGACTGGCTGCTCCAGGGTCAAACTCATCTCCAACTGAAGCTGCCCAACTCATTGAGAGGGAGTGTGTGTGCAAAATTTCAAGACATGGTTTGGGCTGTACATGTGACACATACATAAGTAGAAAAATACAACTATTCCACCCAGTAGGCCGGATTTAAAAAAAAAAACAAAGCAAACTTCCTCCAACTCATTGAGGAGAGTGTGTGTGCGCAAAATCTCAAGTTTTACAATGAATGGTTTGGGCTGTATGTGTGAAGCATACATACATTCATTAAAGAATGCAACTATTTGAAAAAAGAAAAAAATTTTTCGTTCACCAGAAAAAGATCTTTAAATTTAGCCTCGGGAGAATTAACAAAATAATATCTACATATTTTTCTAGAGATAAATGGCATGAAAATCTAGATAATTCTATATATAATTTGAGGCAAGTCTAGATATAATTCTAGATATAAGCTGAAAAAAAAACAAAACAAGCCGTTTGTGAGGGGTCAGGGTTTCGGTTGACCCTAATTTTCCTTCATGAATCCTCTAGTGGGGTTGAAATAAGGTGGCATGCCAAATTTCAGCCTCTTCAGTAGCCTTGAGGGTTTCTAATTTTGCTGAGGGTCATAGATGTTGTCAGTATCATTGTTGTTCCAGGGGAAAATTATATATTGTAATTTGTTGACACCAAAGGATTCCATGGCTGAAGTAAATAGATTTTTAAAACAAGAAGAGATCCTTTCTCTCATTGTTTACTTCAAAATAAGTCAAGGTCATTAAAAACGTTACACGCACACACACATACATGGCCCCCTCCATACAAAAACAAAAAAAAAGAAAATGTGTATGACTACGGCTTCACGTTGGACAGTCCGGCTTTTGAGCTTACAGTCCTCCATCTGGTGCCACCTCTAACTGGATGTTAATTTGCCCCCTTTTTGGGGGGCTCTGACTAGAAAACTTCTATATAGAAAATTTCTGTATAAAAACCTTATAACTGCCACTCAACAAGCTCATTGCCCCCCAATAATACCTTTATTGACCTCCAGGGTTTCAGAGACATCAGTTTGGGAACCACCACTCTTGATTATCCTCCATTTTGAAAATTTTGAAATGGATAACCTAATACGAAATGATTATGTTAAGTTAATGAATACATATAAGGAACCATGTAAAAACCAACGAACAGAAATCAGATGTGTATCTCTAAATTTTTTAGATGAGGTATTATTATTATCTCTATTTTTGTTTGGACTATCCTCATCTTGTCCACATGGACACATGGCGTAGTGGTTAGAGAATCGGACAGAATTACAGCAAGTAATCTAATGATTTTAGGTTCAATCCCAGTGTGAGACAATAATAATTTGAAAATATTACTACTGCTAAGAGGGGAGTGCGGTCTATATACCCCCATCGGTTAAAATAAAGGATTTTGTTCGTTACCTACCCCACATCTACCAGATGATTCCTGATGAAGGCCATAGAGTACAACAGCCGAAACGTTGTATGGAAAACAACCAAGATGAGGATAGTCCAAACAAAAATAGAGAAATCAGATGTGTTTAAAATGTATACACACTATATTCAAAAACTCAAATGGATGTTAACTCTGTACGTGTTTAGATACAGTCATATATATATATATATATATATATATATATACGTTATACAATCTTTAAGTAAACATATACATATGAATCATTATGCATAGACATGCTCTGCTATAAATGCTGTAATGAATGGATTGTGCACTGGAAGTGAAATATTCATCATCTTCATAATATCAAGTCATGCAAACAAACTGCCACAAGTTGAAAAATGCAGTTCCTAAAAAAATGTGCGGTTCTTGCAATGAAGCAAGTAGTATTACTCATAACCAAAGCACACACACGGCTACAAGTTGAGAAATGTAGTTCCTTGAAAAAAGTGTGACCCCTCCAATGTAAGCAGGTGGTATTACATCTAACCAAAGCACACACACGGCTACAAGTTGAGAAATACAGTTCCCTAAAAAGAAGTGCGGTCCCTCCAACGAAGCAAGTAGAATTACTCATAGACAAAGCACACACACTGGTAGAAGTTGAGAAATGCAGTCCCTCCAATAAAGAAAGTAGTATTACTCATAGCCAAACCACACAAGCTGGTACAAGATGAGAAAAGCAGTTCCTAAAAAAAAGTGTGGTCCCTCCAACGAAGAAAGTAGTATTACCTATAACCAAGGCTCTCTTTGGCTGTTATGAAAAACCTTGCTCATAACCCCAAGACTATGGTCTCAAATTACCTAACCTTATCTCTAACCTAAACCCTATCCCTAACCATAACATAGTGCAACAGAAATGTATGTATTGTTAGAGTAGGATGAGGTATAAAAATAGAGCACACCAACTAGGACTGTAGGTGGGACCGCACTGCTTTACTTGACTTGTACCAACGCACCTACATACATGTATATGTACATATATGCATACATATGTTTATAAATTGCTTTATATCGTGTTGAAACTCTCATTTGGAATGATCTCATGTCATTACATGATTAATACATCACGTGGCTGAGACAATAAAAATAGAATATACTGTTGAAGGAATCGAACTTGCGACCGATAGGGTGGTCGCTTCAACGTAAGGTTGCTCTAACCATTGAGCTGAACAGCCACCGGTAATGTGAAGCAATAGTTATACACGTAAGTTCGTAGTAGACATTTCGCTTCTAGCGTCCCATTCATCACTTCTCTCTCCCAACTTCCACATACCGCCCCCGTTCATAACTCCTCCTCTTCCCTCGAAGTCCAACCTGAGAAGAAAATAAGCGAAGACGAGAGAAGTGCGAGAGAGAGGGAAAAAGAGAAGATCAGCCGTGACATTATTCCACTAAGAAAAGACTGGTGTTGACATTTTCATATCGCACTCATCGGGGTCTGTGATGCGTTCCTTAGTCTCTAAGTCAGTCTGGTCCGTCCGTCACTTCGGCACCGGAGTAGTTGCCATTCTTGTGACGCACGCGCGTGCGTAATGCTCTCCCTTTTCCCACCTCACTTACGGACGCTCCCCACCACGTCCATCCACAACATCCATCAGAAAAGGGGCTTCTCAAAACCCAAACCCTTTCTTTCTCGCTCATTTTGACTTGCCACTCATTCATTCTCCGTGTTCTACAGAATTGTGACCATTCCATCGGCTCCGGTGCCCACCTCACCGTCGTAAATCAGACAGTCAACAGCAACATTTCTGCTAAGACAACAACAGGAAATATCGCTTGTATGAGGTTAATTCTTTTCTTTTTCGTCATTGGTCCCTCTGCCTTGGCTTATTTAAAGGCTCTACATTCTCTGGTCTTTCAATCCATCAATGATTTCTTGGTGAATCAAATGACGTAAGCAGGGATTCAATCACCATAGAAACGTTCAAGAGTCCATCAAGGATATTCAAATCAATCGTGTTTTTATCTATCTATCTATCTATCTATCTATCTATCTATCTCAGGGGTGAATCCAGCCTGTTGAGCTGACTGTCTTTCAAAATTTGAAAACTCAGAAATACAACAGGACTAATAAATCTTTGCTGCCAAGTATTTTGGCTAATTTCGCAATCCTAATCTCTAATTCTCAATGTCACAAATATATTGTTTGATCAAATAATATACAAAATGTAGGAAATGTGTCATCAGATTTGATGTGCTCAATATCATCACAAATTATGGCAAATCGATTATATTCAGTCAGAGTTGAGAATTCCATGAGGGTCAAATGACCAGGGTGCTTCCTGTCAAAGTTGGCTATCACTTCCTCAATGTTGATATCCATTCTGTATTGTACAGGTAGCTGTACGATTTCGTTCAAACAATCCAGGTCTATAGTAGTGTGCATGTAAGACTTGAGAACTTGGAGTGCAGAAACTGAGCGTTCATACTTAAAAGATAGAAAACTTGGAAGACACTCTGGAAACTGTTTTAATGAAAATTTTCAGAAAACCCTCATTGTCTTCGTGAAATCAGTTGAAAATGGTCTGAATCTGCCCCTGTATCTATGTATCTATCTTGATCTCAGCTCATATCTATCTATGAAGCAATTAAGATAGATATGAAAGAACTGAGATAGATATTTGTATGTGATAGATATGAAAGGACTGAGATAGATATGTGTAGATTGTAATTGATGTGAAAGGACTGAGATAAATATGTGTAGTCTGAGATAGATATGTGTAGACTGAGATAGATATGGAGCAGCCAGGGAGGGTCTCTCAGAGAGTGTTGAAGCTTGTGCATCGCACTGAGATCCAGAGAGCCAATGGGCCCCCAAGAGTTTATTGGGTAGAGATGTGTATTGAAACTTTGAAGCCAATATATGTCAATTATTATAATAGTTGACTATCATTTTCTGGCAAGTGAATGTAGTATGGCTTGATAAACAAGTTATAGCGAAGAAAACAGAATGGTTAATGGACAAAGGTATTTGTGCAATTTGTGTGGGGTGGGTGGGAGCGTAAGCAGCTTTGCACCGCCTTCTAAAATTCATTTTGGAGACACTACAGCAAGAGCAGTTGCACACATCTGGGGCCACCTTAACAATATTTGAGACAAAGTAATGTAGGGGGCCCCTAAGCCTTCTTTATCACCAACACATTAAAATCAAGTTTTTATTTTTTAAATTGAATTTCACAACTCCTAAAATTGCAAGGTCCCAGGGCAACTGCTGAAATGGCCCTGGACATATCAGGGATTAAGTGCATTATTAATTCTGGATTCAATCATTCTCTTTGAGGTGGGGTTGAACAGCCATCAAAAAGGTAAAACTTATGACTAATTTTTCATATATATCATATTGTGAGAATGCTTAGAAAAGTTTTTTGGCAATTTGATTCCTATTAATTTTCAAGTGACTTGAATAGTACTTTTTAATTCTTATTTTCAAAACAGGTCCAGTTAGTCTCTCAATAGAAACTATCACATGATCAACGTCTTTTAGCGGAATGTCATGTTGGGGTGATCAATAACAAAATTGGGACAAGATGTGATCAATGAATAACTTACTTCTCTCACCTATCGTTAGGGAGGTGATCACTAAAGTGTGAACCTTGCTGGATGCCAACTAAGCAACCAATTTAGCATAAACTTACATTGTGGATTGAAACCCACATTAAAAACCTTTGTGGAGGAAGGATTTAAAAAAATGAAAAACTTGTTTGAATTTTTGTCCCTCTGGCTCCATTGGTGTGACCTGTACATGCGACACATATATGACTAGTTAAACAGACAGACAAACTTAAAAACTGAAGAAACCTGATAATGCCGACAGTTTTTGTGTCCATGTATGATAATAGAAATCATAGTACATCAACATCTATAGGATCCACTTACTGTATTTAGTGTCAAGGAAATTTCCTTGTTTATTGCTCGATAGATGGCGACCACAATGATTCTCTAATTGTTTCTCATAAACCTTTGAAGTCTATATAATTGCTCCTGTTCCTATGAGCCAATAATTTTCAAAAAGATTATTAATGATGTCAAAATATAACGAAGAAGTCACTGCTGCAATATTAGCTGATAATGCTGCCCATTGAACCAAAATAATTATTCCTGCTATTAGAAACTTTCACCTAAACTGTCAACATAGGTTTCTACAGTTATCAGGTGGGGCCGGCTGGCTGACTTGCTGGCGATGTATGTTATGTATCTATGTATCACACGTGCAGGCTGCACCAATGGGATGAGAAGGCTGAAAATTCAAACATTTATTCCTTATTATGTATCGGGAAAACATTTTTTTGTTTTTTGAAAACACCCCCCCCCCTCCGAAAAAAAGATTTTTAGTAGCAGGGGAGAGTCAATTTATAATGCAGGTTTATTCCTTCATTTGTGTCAGTCTGTTTTTTTTTTAGATTCAGACATTTTTTAACAATCACAGCAAAAAAAATCAAGAGAAGTAACTTCTTAATTGATCATCCCTTTTTCCGATTTTTTAAAATTGATCACCACAATATGGCATGCTGCCAAAAGACATCGGTCCTGTTTCTATGGAGTGACTAAGCAGACTAGATTTTTATGCAAGTTCTCCTGCAACAGCTTGAAATTTGCATAGATTATGCCAAATAGGAATCCTTAGATATAATATCAACGATTATAACCTATAGATTGATATTTATGACAAAACTTTTGTTTGGTTTCTTTGCAATGCAACCTACTATTTCTCACGAGTCTAAATCAATGGAAATTAGTGACACATCTACAAAAAGGAAAATTACAACACTTGTTTATATTAGCAAAAAGAGGAAAACAGGAATTTCTATCGAGTATTTTGCGAAGAAATTGTGTGTCTTTACAATCTTTTGATAGACAACATAGAAAATCTTTCCTTAATTTTCTGCTTTTATGACAATGAGATGCTCATAGTAACTTTCAATAAGAAGAAAATTGAGAAAAGTGATAGTGTTTTAAATGATGTTGTGTTAAATGATGTATTTACAATTTCGTTAAAAAAGAAAACAAAAGTGTTGATCAAGGTCTGTCTTTTTTTTTTTTTTTCCATCTATCTGTTGATGAATGATAAACTGATTCTCTGGAGAAGATCCAAAATCGAAGTGTCTCATGCTGCCAAATGTTTTTTTTGTAAATTTTAATCAGTTCTCCTTTTGTCTCACAATGTCGCTTCTGTCTCGCGGCAATTGTAGCTTTAGCTTAAATTCATTTGTTCAGCTGTGAAAGACGGCTGCAGAACACAAACAGACATGAACAGAGATTGAAATAAAGGATGAATTAGTGTTCTTCAACAACTAAAAAGAAATTTACCCATCTGTATTTAGGAATATATCTATCAGCCCATGTGTATGTATTCATTTCCTTCATTGTTCATATCTATCTATCTATCTATTGATCTTGATTGTTCTTATCTATCTATCAATCTATCTATCTACATGAAAAAGACAAGAATGGAGATTGCAATAAAAGATAAGTTAGTGTTCTCCAACAATCAAAATGAAATTTACCAATTTGTTTTTAGGAATATATTTTTCAGTGTATGTGCTTGTATTATTCTTTCCAATTGTTCACATCTATCTATCTATCTATCTATCTATCTATCTATCTATCTATCTATCTATCTATCTATCTATCTATCTATATATATATATATATATATGTATATATATATATATATATATAATAACATGCTTAGAAATTGAGATGTTTGCATGCTTACCTTCAGCACCTGAATTCGTTGTTTAAGCTTAGTTTGAAACCGGAATTTTGAATGTTAATTTTCAGTGCAGATAGACTTTTCCTACTTGGAAGATTAGAGCTACGCAATCTTTTTCAGCTCTTTCAGTACACTTGAGCAATGCCAACATGATATGCATATTATATCAGTCTATCTATTAATCCTTATGATTCTAACAATTTGTATCTATCACTGTTCATGCTTTTACTTATCAATCAATGTATCTATCTATCTTGGTCTGATGTCATTTATGTATCCAGCGTAATCTTCATATCACACACACAGACACACAAATATGAAATACTTACTGACAATATACAGATAAGTGTCTCATGGTATGAATTGATCTAATTGAGATATGGGTGTGCCAGAGAATTCTCTTAAATATGATATTTGAAAGTATTTAAGTCTATTGTTCACTTGTAAAATCTACGATACCCATGTGATATCAATATCTATCTTTTATTTCCCTGCTAGGTTTATCTATCTCCTTTTTGAAGCAGTTTGCTTAGTTTCTGTTATGTTTTGTGTTTCGCTCATCTTGGTAAAAATCAATCGGTAGTTTATTTTGCCCGTTTTTTTCACCGCCAGGTTGAGTTACAAGGCATCAGTCAAAAGAACGTAGTACAAATATTTTAACTGAATTTTCACTAATAAAATAATCTAATAGAATCACAATTAAACTTTTATTTATTCGAATTTACAAAAAAAAAAAACTAAATTAAATAACTTAATTAGTACTAATTCAATTAAAATATTTGTACCAATGTGTTATTCTTTCGACTGATGCCTTTTGACCGAAAGTGATGGTAACTTGCAATGGTCCCTACTACGCTGTTGTTCTTTTGACTGATACTCATGTTTTGATGCATTTTGACTGGTCACCAACTCACATCTTGGGGGCAGCACGATTACAGTGGTACCTCTCTTAACAAGGACAATTTGTTCCACAAAATGTCTTGTTAGATGAAAATTTGTTGAGTGAACAATTAAATCTATGGAATTTTTATAATTTGTTCCAAATAAAAATATCAGAACTTTAAAACCATAATGTATAATGTACTAATTACTTTCTATATAATATATAAATGCAAATAAGCATAAAAATAATGTAATAAATAAATCAATTAACATATTATGATTCATCAAATGTCCGTCCATCTCTCAGTCTGGAAATAGGTGCTTAAATACTAGATGTAAATCTAGATAATTATCAATGTGATCCAGATGATTCTAGATAATTCTATAATATTCCACAGTTTTTACTTCTTGCAAACTGAAAATTTTCTGCTTACAATTTTTTTTTTTTGCATTTGGGACCTTTTGTTAGTGAAAATTGTTATAAGAGTTCTTCATTATGAGAGGTACCACAGTATCTTAAGCTTCTTCTGCCGTTAATTTTAGAAGCTCATTACAGGCATAGATCTTGTACAGTAAACAAATAGGCACTACATCTCACTGATATTTTGCCATAAAACCAAGATTCTATAAAATTTTTCAGTTTTTAGAATGGTAGAATATACATACATACATTGATCTTAATTTAATCTTTTATGAATTGAGCCCAAGTTTTGAGCCAGTAGGGGTACTAGTATTGTGAACTGAGACATCTGCTTGCCAGTGGTCAAATGTCAGTTGTTTCAAGATGAGCTTACTGCTATATTGTTTTTGTACAAATTTAAGAAACTGCATTTGAAAAACAGAAGATTTTAGAGCTTTAGGGTTTTCAGTATATAAGTGGTGAGATTGCATGTCTGTAATATTATATATAATACTAGCGCAGTATCTGTGAAAAATGATGAGCGATCATTTCAAATAGAGTTTCAATATAATGTAACGCAATCTACTATCGTTTCTGTTGCATCATATATTCATTTTTTAACATAATTGTCAGACATGAAAGAAACAAATAGAGCAGATAGAGGCTGTGAATAAGCAAAATGCGGATTTGGAGTTGGATCAGTTATTTAGGCCTTTGCATTACCAGCGGCTGGTTAGCTCAATGGTGAGATTCCTGCAGCAACCATATATATATATATATATATATATATATATATATATATATATATATATATATATATATATATATATACACTTGTTATTACCTGTGAAAAGATTCAAGGATGAATTTGAATTTGTACAAGATAATACTTTTAGAAAAAAAACTATATATATATACATTATATATATATATATATATATATATATATATATATACTTCAAAGCTGGTAATAGTGCAATTAAATGTTCATGTCTTTATTTTCATTTAAATTTTATTAAAAAGTGAACTCATTTAAGTGGAAGAGTCTATTGTTTCAAATTGTAGTTAGAAAATATTCTTATCTGCAAAATTGTTACCTTTAATTGTATAGTCTGTTTTTATGTATACAAAATTTTTTCTATTTAACTGATCACCAATTTATCTGCAGTAGTTAAGCCATTCTAACCTGCAACCTTCTTCATGTCTCCAGGCTAATCCATCCCTCCTGAGTTTTATTCATACACAGTTATATATTTTTATATATACACTCATGTACAAGTCTATATATATATATATATATATATATATATATATATATATATATATATATATATATATATATATATATAATATATGGTAGAGTAACCAATAGATGCCTCTTAGTAATAATTTTCCAGAGTGCAATGGGAATATGCCTGAGAAATGTTTGTTTTAAAGTATTCAAGCCTCAGGTAAGTGGAATAGAATACTAGGGTCTACCGCAGTTCAGATCTTGGTCAGTAATATTATGTGTTTTATTGATCGATTATAAAGTCACGTTTACAGGGAGCCAATATCTTACATTTGGCCACAGAGAAAAACTATCTTCGTTTCCAGGCATTATGACAGATAGGAGTTGTTCAAAACAATATATTTTTTTTTCAAGGACAAAAAGTATCATGTTTTCAAGCAGAGTACCAGGAAAGAGTTGTTCTGAACTATTTTCTTCATGGAGAAAAACTATCGTCTTTTCAAGCATAATACCAGATAGGAGTTGTTCGTAACTTTTCACTCCTCGGACCTTGCACAATGAATAAGATGTTGGTTGACTCACTCTGCATAAATCAGGTAGTTATCAAGTAGATATCATGATACACCACCCAGAATCTATAAAAAAAACAGGTCAATCTTAGTGAGTAAGTAGAGATAAATAAGACTGGCTACTGCAGACACAAACTCCATTCCTACATCTATTCCGACAGAAGATGATCTTTGCAACTTTTGTATTGTATAAATAATAAATGCGAAATTATAAAAATGAATATTTTATGTATGAATGCATTTATTTATTAGGATGAAATAAGCCTATGTATATCTGTGCAAGAAATTTTTTATTAATATCTAAGAATGGTCAATTTAGCTCAATCAGTGAAAAGCCATCAGTTGGTTGTGAGCTCAAATCACAGTAGGGGAAATTTAGATTTTAGAAATCGGTTTACATTTTGATGAGGACTGTTCTTGTTGTTCTTGTTGGAGTAGGGAAAACAAAGTCAATTCCAGACTTTGTACTAGAGTTTGACAAAAAGCGAAAGTCAGATAGTGTGAAAGAATCTACAAAAACCATAAAAAGACATTAGCACTTATAGACTAACATTCAATGAAGTCAAACACTTTTCACTCTCTTTATGGGTTATACTTTTTATGTCTGCTAGGCATGTCAATTCTAAGGGAAGCAACTATTTAATGGAATGGTTCCATTCACGCTAGAAAGTAATTATTCAAGGTCATCTTTTTATGTAAGCCAGACATAAATAAAAATTTAATGTCTTTTTTTCAAAATAAAATGTCGATTAAAAATATTGATTTCCTGATGTCTACATTATGGAGTTGAACGAGAAGGTAAAGATTCGGTTTAACCAACGTGACAGACCCAATGTAAGAGTCCAGTTTAGGATTATACTTACATTGTAAATCATCATCCTCACCCCCCGAAAAAAAACGGAAAAAGATTTTTCTGAAAAATGAAGAAATGAACGTCATATTCATACAAAGTATATAAAAAACAGGTCTGGTAAGTTACTCAATTGAAACTGTCACATGACCAATGAATTTTGGCAGCATTCAATGTTGGAGTGATAAATTAAAAAAACTGGAAAAAGGGATGATCAATGAATATATTCCTTCTCTCATTTTTTGTTATCGATGATCACGGAAGAGACTGAATTTCCAAGAAACAAGCATGAACACTGTTGGAAACAAACTAGGGATCAATTTAGCATAAACTTATTTTGCAAACAAAACCCCTTCTTAAAACCTACTGGAGGGGGGGTAAAAAAAAAATAAAACGTTTTTTCTGGATATAATCTAGAGAATTTTCTGCCTACTATCTCCATTTGTATGGCAAGCACACATGATACATCCGTAGCAAGACAGCTAGTGAGACCAGCTTAAAAATTCTGTGTTGACAGATTCTGTTGACAGTATCAGATACATTTGAAAAAACAAACTTTTTCTGTCAAAATGCTTCCATGATTGATCAGATGGACCTGGCTAGCATAAAAAGTATAATCCTTTCTCAGTAACGTTTTATTGCAAGTGTCGATCCCCAGAAGAGATGGAATACAGTGATGGTTATGCTTCTTGTTTGGGTAAATGACATGTTCTGATACTTAAAAAGCAAATGAAAGTGAAAGACAATAAAAGAAGCTAACTCATAGAAACAACGTGAATCCAGATTAGTAACTTCTGCCTTGATCTTGAAAAATAGTCTGAGACTGTAATCTGTAATCTGCTCCTAATAATGATGTTGACCAAGCATATTTGCGGAACATGAAACCCATATTCGCAAGTATTAATCTAAAATTCAATTAGAGAAAATATTGTCATTTTTACCATAAACAAAATGATCAGATTTACAGATAACACGATGAAGAAATTCCACACAGTAGTATTAAGCGTTTAATAAATGAAAATGCTAAATTTCTTGACATAGTGAATTAGCTGGCTCATCTTCCAGTTTCATACACTTGCACATGCACCTCCTCTCTAAATCTCAACTTCAGGGATTAGGCTGATCTTTTAAGAGTTATAATCCCTCATCAAGTAATTACTGAGAAAGAAAAAGTTAGGAATCAATAGAATTTTGAAGATACTTGATTAAGTTTTGTTTTAATAATTATTTCAACCTTTTCTTTTGATTCCTATTCTTGATCCGTGCGATAATGAAAAGCTATCTGTGTTTTGTCCACGTTTTAAATTGTAATTTTGGCTAGATTGTTAGAATTGAATTATGATTCCAGTTCTGTTCACATCATACTGATTCGGATGGTGATTCCATAAATATAACCTATGAGTATGGATCAATTAGCCTGTAGCTTGATACACTTATTAGCTGAATTTTGATGTGAAATTTGCAATGTATAATGTTTGATTTATAGGATGAACTGAAAAGTATTGGGATATGTGCTTAGACAAAGAAGGAGATAATGTTGGAATATAAATTGTTGTGTCAAATAAATGCTTTTTTTCATGATTAGGCTGCAGACTTATTGATGTACCTGTATTATGTTTGTTTACTTTTTTTTCTAATAGTTTGCATTTTTAGTTGGTACAGTGGGTTGGAAAAAAAGGTTTGTTTGACTTTTAACTCAACCAGACAGATGTAGTTTTGAAACCTTAAATTGTTTAATTGAAGGAGATATTTCTGTATAAGTCAACATATAGAATCAGACAGAAAGATGAGATTTTAAAATGCCTGAAAACCTCAACAATGTAAACAACATACACAATCTTTTCCTCTGTTTTTTTTTTTTATAACTTCTTTTTCCTCCTTTCTTTCCAGTGAAATAATTTATTGGAATAACAAACAGCAATTTAGTGGAGACTTTCACAGCTGTTGTTCCTTTGCAAATTCAACACGAGGAAAATCTTTTTTAGTTTTCTAATCACGCAGTCGAACAATTCAATTGTGGAATCTTTTTTGTGTTTAGGTTTTCGTCTTTTTTTTGTTTTTTCAATATTGGCTCATCTTGCTCGGTCGATGAACATCAAGAACATAGATACAAGTTTACTTTTGTAATAAATAATTGTAGTCGCATTTGATGCTTAAGAATGGCTTGTGATTAGAATATCGAGTTGAAAGACAATAGCGTACTGGTTGGAAACCAGTTGTACGATTGTGATCAATTGTAAAAAGATTTGCTGCTTTCAACATTCTTTTAGAAACACAACTTCCTGTTTGCTTCAGTTCACTATACATATACATATATATGTATATATATATAAATATACACACATAAATATATATATATATATATACACGTACTTATGTATACATATAGATAGAAAGATAGATGTGTGTGTGCACATGTGTGTATGCATATGTATTTTGTATGTGTACATACATATATATACTCATAAATATATATATATAGATAGATGTGTGTGAGCGCATGTGTCTATGCATTTATATTATATATATATATATATATATATTTATATATATACTCATAAATATATATATACATACTTGTGTAGATAGATAGATGTGTGTGTGTGTGCGCATGTGAATATGCATATATATTATGTATATACACATATATGTGTGTGTTGATGAAAATGACGATTGGAAGGTGAAGAGGAAAAAATTTTTGAGGAAAGCAGGTGCAAAAATTATTATTATTACCTGGGCATGTTTCGATGCATTTCGAAGATTGCCAGCCATCTTTTTTTTTTCACAGAGAAACTTGCAGCGATACATCGTAAATTGGATGTGGTTTACATGTTAGGAGTAGGAGGGGAGGTGTTGGTAACTGTGTAGGTGCAAGTCAAGTTTGGTCTAAAATAAGAAGGGTCTGTGAGAGGAGGAGGAGTCAGTGGGTGTTTGTATCTGTGTCTGTGAGTATCAGGCTTGGCTATGATTAGAAGGGGCAGAGAGAGGAGGGGTCAGGATGAAAATTGGCAGTTTTCAGCAAAAGTTTGTTTGGCTGCGGATTTTCTTTGATGTTTTTTTCATGTAGCGGCAGCAAAACAGAGATTTGTATGCCAAAGTGGTTGACAGAGAAGTGAGTGAGTGAGCACTTGGGCAAATTACTCTCCCATAAATATTTTACTGTTCAGGCAAAAGCAACAATAAAAAGCTTTTACAACTATTGTCAACCTTTACAGGTGCCAATTACACATACATGTATACCCATACATATGTACACATACACACACATATACATGTATACATGCATAACTACATTGATAAGTCTATAGTAATAATGAAAAAAAAACATTTTACACACCAAATATTTATTTTTGAACATAACCTCCTTCTTTGGCAATGCACTTGACCTAATGCTTCTTCATTACTGAAATAGATTGAACCTCATACATTTCAGATAAGAATTCAACTAACAACTACTAGCCGCGGCACAGTTTTAATGATCCACCCTTGTATACTTACACATATGGAAACACACACGCAAACACACATATATTAATACAACAACAGAATCGGGTAAAAACAAAAATGAGATACACACAGAGAGGAGCTTTGCTCTTGTATGAGAAAAACAGTAACTTGAACATCATGGGAAAATATTCATAACAAAGAAAATCATTTTTAGATTATTCCAAAAATATTCAATTTGAAAATGACATTTTAAATATTTTATCAGGAAGCTGAACAGACTAATTAAATGCACTAATATAAAATCCAAATAATTATTTTTATTCAAATCTCATTCTGTCCATTTGTATAACTTCAAAAGTTTTCAATGAATTTCAATGAACGTGTGCAAAAGGCTGTGGAAGAAGTGATACAATTTTGGGAACAATTACCTTCCCTACGTCGTATCTATCTGTCCACATCACACAATATCTCCAAAAGTTAACTGTCTGTTTGTACGATATCTTGGAAAACTTTTTATGAATTTCAATTAAATTTTGTGGAAGGATGGGCAATGTTGTACCGGAGAGCCGATCAAATTTTGTGGCATGTCCATGCACAATCAGCCCCTCCCACATCGTACTGTCGATGGTGTTGGCATATGTTTATGTTTTTTGATTGCTTCCTTGTTTTTGACCTTTATTTCCTTCAATTTCCTTTTTCTAAAAATATTCCCTTTACTGCACTTGAAAAAACAAAACAAATACAACTTGCATAACGGTTTTATGAAATGAATCTCTTGATTTATCTCAACTAACGAAGTTGGAAGACATATCTTTATTCGCTCCTGTCAGCCTCTCTGTCTGCGTATCTGTCCACACAATTTTTCTCATTGAATACCAGTGACATTTGATGGAGTGGTTGGCCATGGGGTATGTGCTCTTTGAGTTCTTTCTAGTTTAAAATACATCCACATTCATTATATCATTTCTGATGATGATACTATGTTCAATAGACACCATGCTGTATTTTGCAAAACACTGAGGTTTTTCACTTTTCCTGACACTTGCTTCAAAACTTGTGCTTGCACATCAAACAAAGGAAAGTAAACCATTAGTTTCAGCAGAAATTAGTTTGGCCAATTATAGTCTCCCTTATGAAGAATTTTGACTCACCCAGCCAATCAGCATACACCTTAAAAGTGTCTATCACTTCTGATCGTTTTACTCCTCAAACAAAAACACCATAACAGCAGCAATGACAGAGATATTTTTGAATTAGAGTAGCACTTAAACAAAGACACTGGGAACGTTCAAACCGGCTTATCAGCTAACAGGCCAGCTGTTGAGGGTGGGAAGGAGCACTAAAAGAAGTTGTTAGCAGGTTAGAGTCCATATGGGATGGAAGACTGAACAACCAACTATGAACAAAGTAGGGTTTTAGATACATGATGCTAATCCCTGAAGTTTGTTGTGGAAATTCTCATTTCAATGTTACTACTTCTGTCTAATTAGAACACCTCATTTTCCCTCACTGAATCTTTGTTCAGCTGTTGTTTTCGTCCATTATTTTCATCTCTTGTTTTTGGGGGAAAGCTGTTCTTGACTTCAACAAGCTGTTTAATCCACAATGATTCTTCTTAAAATTTTTGTGTCATGTGCCAATACGTTTTCCACGTGGTTATACAACAGAGAGAGTAAATTGATTAACCCTGTAGCAGCAGTGAACAAAACTAATTCATAAACCGCAAGCACTGAAAAACAAATAAATTCAAATCCTATTCAACGACGAAAAAAGCCACGATAAATGTTAAATAGTGAAAATAAAACCACAAATTGTAACAATGGCTTTTCTCTATTTCTTGCTCTTTGGATATTTTATTTCATGATGGAAGAAAAGAACCGATTCCTTGTTCCTCAAGCTTAGCTCTCTTCACAACCACATATTATTTCTCTTCTCTTGTAGCTCCTACTTTTTGGTAAAAATAAAAGCACAAAACAAAATCAAGATATACAAGGTTCGTCTGGGAAGTATCCAGCCATTTGATATTAAAAAGAAAATGATGAATAAAAGGCATCATAGTCCTCACCTTCAGGCCTAACTTTCTTATCCTAGCATCCCTTCCACTTTTCAAAACAGTCTGCAAAGTCCTCTATCAAGATCACCATCAGCTGCCTTGTCATGTTCTCCTTTATCTTAACATGGTTTGAAATCTCTGGTAAAAGCCAGAGCTCACAGAGAGCAAAATAAGGATTTTAGGTGTCTTAGAGATTTGTGTGATTCTTATCCTAGTATCCCTTCCACTTCTCAAAACCGTCTGCAAAGTCCTCTTTCAAGATCACCATCAGCTCTCTTATTATGTTCTCCTTTATCTTAACATGGTCTGAAATCTCTGGTAAAAGCAAGATGTCACAGAGAGCTAAATAAGGACTTTGGGTGTCTCAGAGATTTGCGTGATGCAATGTTTTACCAAAAAACCCTGCATGAGACATGAAACATGATACACCCAAGCATCGGCAATATGATGGTCATACACTATACAAGCTCACTTGATGGAATCTCATTGCCAACTGAGTCACCCCATGGAAGAGTGTATGTTCATAAGTAAAGTCCACTCTAATTGGTTGTCAAGTTACATCAAGTCCATGCAATTGGTTCTTAAGATATTCAAAATGTCAGGATACTTTGCAGACAAACCTTCTATTACTAGATTCTTCTTGATAGAATTTAAGCATAAAGTACTTTTTTTGTATTCATTGCACAGCTTTCTTCTGTAGACCTTCACCTGTGCTAATTATGATTACCAATTCAGCAATCACAGAACTCACACGCAAGAGACAAACCCAAAAGTGAACCAGGTTATTTTTCAAAATTTTTCCTTCAATTAAAATGCCTTTAGAAAAAAAGAAATTTCCAAGGCCTATTTCTCAGAACTAAAGCTCCAACTTCTGACCTATTATAGCTGGAAACTTAAGAAGTAACAATTTTAATAATTACCACATGGATATAATGAATCTTGACTAAGCTTCAAAAAGGTTATTTTAAATCTTTGATCAACAGCTTTATTTACTGAAATTCTAATTCTAGCATGGTTTTTATTTTATAACTACTCTATTTCCCAGCATCATGGATGATCCAGCGTCAAAGATGCACCCAAATTTTGATTTGCGATATTTTGAAAAAAAAAAGAGAAGAAACATAGAATTAAGTTTTAAGCATTCTCACCTGCCTTACCAAGATTCCAAGTTGAAACCCTTTTTACGAATTGTATTTCTTGTCTTATGATGCTATAATATTCATTTAATGTTTTCTTTTATGATCTTATAACATTCCTTTAATATCAAATTCTATATTAGAATCTATGGAAACCAATCATTACTGTTACCTGGTGTCGCTGACTGAGTGCATCATGTTTCATCACAGAACAACTGAATACAATTAAAACAGATGGTGAGTGAGTGTTTGATTATGATAGTCCTGTGATATGATTTACTGGTAAACCTCTCTTAACATATTGCAGTTTTGCTTATTTTGTCATTGAATAAATGTTCTTTCAATGTCAGCCTCATTTGAGGAGAGTGAGAATCCCGGGAATATTGATGTACAACATCTCGGTTGCTACTAGTCTGTTAACTTGTCTTCCATAGTAATGATACCGTAAAGAATTTTTGTGATTACAGATACTTTTTTTTATAATTTGTGATTTTTTTATTCATCATTTCATTCTAAGTATTATTCATGCACTTCATCCAGAAGTTATATACAGCAGTATAGGTTATATACAGCAAGTTACTGACCAGAATAGACTACCTTCCTCTGGGGTTAGGATAGGCCTATGAAAAAAGTAACCTTTGGCCTGTAGGATGCAAGGTGAATTTTCTAGTTTTATTTCAAGAAAATAGACAATCTTCAATTCAAGAAAATATGGTGATTTGAATCAATAAGTATCAACAATAGAATCTAAAACAGTTTTATGATAGTATCAGAAATTTGTGTTTAAGAAGAAAAAGATAAAAATTATGAATAACGAATTTGCTGCATTCAATCTATATAAATCAAATGAGCAAAGTATTTTTTAAAGTTCTGTTATTCATATTAATCAAGGGTTCACTGCAATTCAACCATAACTATATCATGTCAACTTGAGGTAATAGAAATGATTGAAAAGTAGGAAAAATGAGTCCCGAACGAATTAGATAAAATGCTCCATGACACACCATACCTCTAAGCAGGCTCTACCAAAGCTTACAGAATTGAGATATGAAGCTTTGCAGCATCCTCTATATCCACCTGATATTTCTCCAACAGATCATCATCTTTTCAAGCATTTTGTACTCCATATTCATAATAAATGGTTCAATAATAAGGGAGCCATAATTTGTGCTTTTACTGAATTTGTGACCACAAAACCTAAAGAAACTTATCAAGTTGGCATACTATCATAAGAGGTTATTGCTTAAAATGGGTCATATTTTGATTAAATATTTACCTTCCTTCATCTTACTATTCGAAAAATAACATTCCATTTTTAATAACCCGAAAGATTTTTTTAATTTGTATCATGAGAATTAGTTTAGGTTTCCCCATGGCTATTGAAAGTCAGATGAATGACATAATCCTGCTACCATATATGCATGAAACTAATCCTATCATTTCATTGGTTAACGATTCAAAAAAGTCTTCTTTGCCCAAATACTTGTGCAAGGATATCACTGATAAAGTTAATTATAATAATTGCATTATTTTTTTTTACAACCAATTTTAGCGTTTTTAGCAGAAATGAAAAGAAAAGAAAAGAATGTCCATGAAGATGTCCAAGCCTGACATAAAAAAATAAATAGCATTAAAATATCTTGGTGTCAAAATTTTTATTTTCTCGTTTTTGTCTGGCACAACTGAAATCTAATTCTGATTCATTAATGGTCATGTGTATGTGCTTGTATGTAAGAAAGACAGAGAGAGAGAGGAATTATTTTAAAAAAATTCATTGACATCTCTTTCTGAGAAAAGAATCCTCCATCCTTCATGAAGGCTCACAATGGAAGAATATTTCTATTTACAAATGTTCAGATATTACAAATTAGAAACAGTTATCAAAAACTGTCTCCAAAACTGTCAACATAAGTTTCTTCAATTTTCGAGTCACTCTGACTGGCTGGCTCTGTACGTATCCTACATACATGCCGCACCTTTAGAGCCAGAGGGCTGGATATTGAAATATTTACTCTATATGTCTAGGAAAAACAGTACTTTTTATTTTTTGTAGATTCCCCACAAAGTGGGGTTTTTGTGGGGGTTTCAATTTGTCATCTAAGTCTATGCTAAATTGGTCACTTAGTTTGTGTCAGGTAGCATACTTGCTGGTTTTTTGAAAATTTGGAATTTTTCAGAGATCACTGCCCAGCAAAAGGCGAGAGGAGTAAGTTATCCAGTGATCATACCTTTTCTCATAGTTTGATTGATTACCTCCATCATGGTGGAAGCATGCATTGATGGAGGTTTCCAAAAAACATTGGTTACATGACGGTTTTTATTGAGAGACTAACCAGACTCATCTTGTTTTGAGTTAGGTATTTTTGTTTCTTAAAAAAATGAGAGCATAATATTAATTGAGAGTATTAATTGATATTTTCTTCTTTGAAATAATACATTATTTGTTGATTATTCAGTAAGAATCTATTTTAATTCTATTAATTTTTATGACATTGTTCAAGTAAACCCTTTCATCTCATGTTTTTTGCATTTTATACTTGTACAATTTTGAGTCGAACTATAATGAAGCTGAAGTTGAAAGGAATATCAGCATTAGAAAACAATGCTTTTGGTAGACTAGAAAGCATTCAGTGGGTACACACCTCTGTTAATGCCACTGTGGCTAAAACCTGACCAATTAAGTTACAGATCCCCGACTATGCTGTGACAAAAGGACGTAATAATTATTCATCAGAGACATAAAATCAGTAGTTTGAAAAACAAGTATAATGAGGTTTATCATTATTCATTTATGATGACGTAATCCAAAAAAAACTGAAAAAAATGTCCGATCTTGCAATGTTAACAAAATTGCGGAAAATCCCTGGATCCACCCCAAAATTTAATCACCTGTTCATTAGTCCATGGCCCATCTTTCCACAATCTGTCACTGAAATTCCTTGAGAACTTTTGGAGATATTGTGTGGACAAATAGATGTACAACATAACAGACAAATGAACAGGTAGATTAATAATGGTGAATATATACCCTCTGTCCAATTTTGTTGGGTAGCAAATAATAAGATTTTGGATGTAGAAATTTGCAAGTGGAGATTTTGTTTTAATGAGCATGGAGTGGGGTCAGGTAAAACCATCAATCAGTAATATTTGAAGAGTTTGGTGGAAAATGATCCCGAAACCTCACTGTGAGAACTTGCATTAAATTTAATGTATCCATTAGAAACACTTTGTTCCATTTAAGAAGGATTGGCAAGAAAAAGAACTCAATAAAGGGGTTGCATTTGAATCAAATAAGGAACAAAAATTAGATGCATTATATTTTGGCCTGATCTGTTCTGTGGGCTTCTTCAAGCGTACTATCCATATGTTAAAAGAGGGACTCTTTCCCCAGAGGTGCTTAGTAGTATTTCTAATGACAAGTTGATTTCATCTCAGTGTGGCTTTCGCTGTTTTGTTTAACAAATAATGGAACTGAAATCATCTACAATCAATGTTACAACTGTTGCTGCTGATGAAGACAAAAGAATTTGTTTCCCTTTATTACCCCCTTTTATTCCGTTTATCCTCTAAAGCGCAGCGAACACCCATGCCTACCTACCTACCTACCTACCTTCCTACCTACCAGGAGTAGATAGAATGGGTGCTAAGAGCTGGTGGAGCTCTAAGGCCACCGAATAACATCAGCAGTGACCAGTCCATCACCCCCCCCCCCAACACATCATGGGCTAGTGTGGTAAGACATGGCCCAACACTCCCCATGGTTCATACAATGAAATTTATACTGGCCATTCCTCCTTGGTCATCAGTCCCTGAAGGTCCTGTCACATCACTTGTTTTGGGTGGGGGTAACGTGCTCAAACAGCGACTACCCAACCACGACACCGAGAAGACACCTGTTCCTGCTGGATCATCGGTCCCAAAAGGCTCTGCCACATCCTTTGCCTTGGGTGGGAGTGATATGCTCCAACAGCGACCGCCCAAACAAAATCCAAAAATCATCACCAAAAGAACAACATAATACATTGGCACTTACAACGTCAGAACACTCTCCAAAGACTTACACTTTACTGTTCTAGAAAAGAAAATCAAAAGCATGAAATAGTACATTATCAACATTAGTGAAATGAGAAGACCAGGAGAAGAACTAATAGAACTGAAAAGCAAACATCTTCTTTACAACTATGGAAGAGAGAGAGTAAAACAAAGTGGAGCAGGCTTTCTCATCGATAAAGACCTCAAAGACAATGTGGTAGGCATCAAAGCTGTCTCAGACTGTATAGCCAGCATCACCATACAACTCTCAAAGAGGTACAAACTGAATATCATCTAAGTCTACGCTCCCACTTTGCAATCAACCAAAGAAGAGATAGACAACTTCTATGAAGACTTGAACTCCCTATCGCAAGATACTGAATAATATTTCAATGTCACCATGGGAAACTTTAACGCACAGGTTAGACAAGGAAATGAACGTTGCGTTGGCAAGTTCAAATACAAAACACAAAATGAGAGGCAAAGATCTTGTAAACTTCGCAACCACAAACAACTTCAAAATCATGAATACCCTCCTCAAAAAGAAACCCAATAGAAAATGGGCTGTGAAGAGACCCAACCACAAAACCACAAAAAAATAGACTACAGCCTAATGGACTGCCATACAACCAATACGTCCCTCTGATAGTCTCTTATAGAGCTAAAACAGGGAACCTAACCAAAAGACTAACCCACAGATTGAGAAGTATGCAACGTCCACATGGAAGAACTATGCTCCACAAGATAGTATATCAGGGAGAAAACAGAAGTCTGAGACATCATAAAATCCACTAGAAAACTCAAATGGCAATAGGCTGGTCATGTTGAAAGAATGGCAGACAACCAATGGACATCAAAACTCACAACATGGATCCCCAGAGATCACATGAGCAACCGCGGCTGGTAGAATACAAGATGGAGAGATAATCTAGACAAATTCAGAAAGTATTGGCTCTGCAACGCCCATGATAGAGAGGTGTGGCGAATCCTGGAGAAAGTCTATGTCCAACGACAGACAATAAAAAAATTGATGATGATAATGATGACCAGAAAAAATTTCACCTTCTTTTTGTGTGGATAGTTCACCTGAAGAAGTCTGTTGAATGGATTGGCTGAAACCTTGTGGGAAAAATAAAAACAAGAAAAAGAATGATTCCTATTGTCCAAAAAATTCTTTAAAATCTTCAACGAATTTGTTGGTTCTTTGTATGGAAAATTCTTCAGTGAAGGAACAGACAACTTGATACCAGTATGGAATAAATGTACTGTGGCCAACAGGGAATATTTTGATTGAATGAATAATTTTCAATCAATTTCTTTCTATTTATCCTGTTTGAATTTAAATAAATTGCCAATTTTGTATTGAATAACTCAAATACTAAAAGATAACCCCTGAAAATGATTGGGTTGGTAAAAATCATTTAAATTAAATTTGCGAGAATATTCTGTCAATTTATTTGGCTTAAATAAGTTTTTTAATAAAATCTAATGTTCTAGCAACCTGATATACCCAGAAGCATATAACTGTATTTAAATATACTTGCCATTTTTTCATTCTTGGGCAATGAATTGTCGTTGAACAGTAGTTCTCAAAGTAAGGTCCATGGTTCACTAGGATTCACAAGACTCATGTAAGGGTTCTACAAAAGAGAAATCATTTTGAAAATGCTGAAATTGAAGAATAATAAAAAAAAATGATCAAAATAATGAAGAAAATACACAGCTGTCAGAAAAAACTATTAAAGTACTTCTCCCCTTTCCAACTATGTATTTATTAGAAGCTTGGTTTTCTGAACTCAAAATAATAAAAAGTAATCATTGTAATAAAGCAAATATGAGAATATTGCAGCCTGTCATTGAACTTCAAAGAGATTTGCAAAAAATGAAAGTGCCTTTCCTCATATTGACTTTTATTTCATTTCTGTTACATCTAGAATGTATATACTTTTCAATACAAAAACATAGATCAAAAAACTTCTGATGGCTTATTGTTACTATAATCTCCTAATCAACATAGAAAATCTTTAATAGCCCACACATATATTTTGAGAACATAAATGGTTTCATAGGGAAAACTGTTTGAGAATCACAATTCTTAACCTTAAATCTTGCTTAAAAAACACACAAATCTTATATGAATATTGACCAAAATGGCTCACTTATAATCTGATCTTCTAAATCAGGGATATCCCTTGAAAGCTTGACAGAAGGTTATTGTTATTCATTCCACTCAAATATTAATCTTATTAGTGCAAGAATAACTGTTTGGATGTTTTGTTTTCTTAGCTTATATTCAGAACTTGCATGCCAGTAGATTTTAAATCATCAACCCACCGTAGCTGAATGGCTTCCATGTTGAAAAACAACATCATCAGTTATGAACAAGTGGTATGGTGTATGATACAATTATGTGAGAGGGGAGTTGTTCATTGTATCAAGCACAATCATCTAGCTTCTGGGACATCAAGAAACAATGCATATAAGAAGGAACAAAGAGAAGACAGGTGTTGTATCAACAAGGGCAACATAATGCTGGTCCAACTCATACAGCATTGCTGCCACCAGTTAAATGTCAAAAGCTGAACCAAACATTATAAGTGCAAAACACAGATACAAATCAAAGTGGGGTTTAAGGTGTTATTGCAGATGACTAAAGTCATAATTAGTTTTGTTTCTCCTTCTGATAGTGTCTTTAAACGAAGAACTCATTCTACCAAACTCCAAATCAAAGGTGAGGAGCGGCATAACAGTTACTGGCACAGAAAAATGGAATTATAAGGCCTTTGAGAAAGATATGAACCCATTTCTCCTCTCAGCCATGTGTAAATAGCAGGGCAGTTGAAGCCCTTTCAACCCAGTAAGGCAGTGGAGAAGGTTACTCAGACAGAAAAAAACCTACAGCTTGGAAGTTGCTATAGCTGGTCCCAAGCTTGGACAAGAAGAAGAGGGTTAAGCATTGGGCTTCTAACTCCACCCTACTAAAACCTATTTCTTACTGAAATGGCAGCAGAGTGGTTGTGGCCTCATTCTCCACAAGGAATCTACAAAAATAAACAAAACAAAAAACACCTCAAATCAGTGATGTCATCAGAATTTGGAACTCATTCTCTTATATCTTATTGATCAGAGCCAATTGATCAATACCAGCATGAATGAAATTGGGGCAACCGGTGCATGTTCCTCCCCTGTACTCTACTAGTTATGATTCATGACCATTACTAAGACAGTTTGCATTTAGCTTTTGGGTTGGCATTCTCAACACAGCAAGTCCACTGTAGATGAAACAAAAGTTTGTATGATCAAAAAAAAAGTTCCAGTTATGCTTAGTTTTCTTTATGATAGCTAAAGTATTTAAACTCATCTACTAGCATATATGCCAGACTATAAGATTAATTTTACCAGGATACAGAGATTAAACAGTCAAAAGTAATTTTGAAGTATTAAATGAATGAAATGAGGATTACCACGCACAAATATTCACCCAAGCCCCATGACAGTCCATATTAGGTAGATAGCATTCTATTCTTAATACCAACACATTGGATGCAGTGTAATATTTGCAGAGTTTTTTCTGTTAAATTAAATGATGTATTGCAGAATAGTGTTTTTCAAACTGGTAAATTAAATTGTTTTGAGGCTGAATGAAAGGTGAATTAAATATGATTTATGAATGACTTAATTTAATCAAATACATATATTTTTCTATACCTCAGAGTCATTTTTGTGGTTAACATATATCATACGAGGGCATTATTTCTAAAAAATCTAACACCAAGTTCTAAGACTGTTGCTTGCTAAATTTATGTAAACCAGAAAAATTCTGATAATTTTTGTGTTAATTTTTTGTCACTCCTAGTTTTCTTTACATATTTTTAGGAGGTTAAAAAAACATGAATAAAATAAACACTTGAAATATGAGTTAATTTATACCTCTCGCTCGAGTTATGAATTCTATAAAAATTATATGCAAAGGAGAATAAGATGAAAATAATGAAATACATAGATAAATTTAGTTCTGGATGAATGGGATTTTCTAATAAAGACTTCAGGGTGAATGACACTGAAATGGTTCAAGAAACACTGTTATAAAGGATGAGCAGGCGTCTGTTGCTTGTGCAAGCCTGCAAGGGTCTATTTCTGAAATCGTAAATATATATTCTGGTGAAATCTATGAAGATCAATATCAATATACAGTATTGAGTGGATTCATTATTTTTCCGGCAATTTTATCCTCAGTTAGAAGCTGTGGTCACATTGTTTTCAGAAGGAATAGCTTTGGTAAAATTCATGCAAGCACTCCTGTTATTTGCAAAACACATACGCGCATATATATTCATTCCACACATACATATTCACACCTCCCACACACAAATGCACACAAAGAGAGTTTTCTAATTTTTCCGAATTAAATGTTTCTTTTATTCTTTCATCATTATTCAACTTATGTTCCTATATTTTCAATTATTACTAAATATTTTCTGAATTAACTTTGTTTCTATATCTTCTCTTCCAAAATGTTGAATCTGCCTCTTTACTTGTCTCTTTTATGTATGATTTGATGAAGAGTTTGACTGCAGGTCTTGTAGCAGCTACTGTTGATTCTCCTCCCCCCATTACGTATGGAAAATTAATTTTTGATCCTTTGTTCCTCCGCTGTGTCACTGTAGCATGATATAACGGCCTTGCAGACCAATTTGCTAGCGTAGTGAGTTTGAGCTTCCCCTAGTGTACATCAACTATGACCTTGTGGCAGACTTAACTGAATTTTGGAAATAACAAATTTTGCTATCAAAATGTTATCATGAAACCTTTTGTTAAATAAGATGGTGTAAAGTGAAAAAGCAATTACCATTAATTCATAGAGGAGAAATTGATGAGCACCCCCAGACTCCCCAAAATGGCGATGATGGTATGTTAGACTGAGTCATCTGAGGTTTGGTTGGTGGGGAGTGTAGAATAGTGGGGTGTAGGAAAGAGTAAGAAAAAACAGACAATGAGAAGGGGAGATGAGGAAAAGAAATAATATGTTTGAAAGAAAGAGGAAGATTTTGTGCAAAAAAAAAGGAAGGAATGGATTTAGAAAAGCTGAAAGATAGGAAATAAGATACAGAAGAGTGAAAAGAAGGAATTGAAGAAAGTGAAAGAGGCATACAGAGAGGTGGAAGTAAAAAGGATATGGATGAGAAGTGGCAGAGAGAGAGAGTGGGAGAGGAGAGGGAAAGAGAGAAAGGGAAAAGAATAATTCCAAGTAGTTTTCGTTGCTTTCAGTATCTTTAACTAGACAAGTGGAAATAGTGCCTGGCCTTATCCATTTTGCCTTGAAATAAATTACAACTTGCCATCGCAGTCAATAACTGAACAACCAAAATATGAAGTCATGTAAAAAAATATTCCATCAAGAATAATTATGGTCAGAATAAATTCTATTTATGCCATCGCTGGCGTTTTTCTTTGGAAAACATCTGAAATAAAGTTTTTAAAAAAAGCACCTAGAACCGTGTAGATTACGGAGAATCTAAATGTTATTTATAAACTCATCAGAATAAGGCTCCAAAAAGGTTGAAAAAGCTTTTACTCCAAAGATTTTTTTAAAAAAAGTACTCTTAGAGGGAGTCTAGTGGAGTACTAATTCCAATTTTCAAGTCTGTAGACAAAACAATATGGCTAGGAGCATTGGAACAAACAAACAAACATGTAAACATGTGTACATATAAAAAAAAGAGAGAACCCTCCTTTGATGGCTAGGGTTGTTCATGTGGACACGTAATAAATAGAATGATAAAAGATTTCTCTGATGCTGAGAAGCCATTTTCTCCTAAATCCTTTCATTTTCATCTATAAAAGAAAAAAGTCATTTTGTGAATTGATAACTGATTTATCAATTACACTGGAGAAGTTTGGTTGTTCACTGGAAATGCTTTTCATCCTGAAAGTCTTGTACTGTTTAGTAATACTGATTTTACAACTATGAAACTTTTAAATCAGGGTGATTTTTGTTTTAGCCTTCCATTTCTGTTTTGGGACTTTTTACGTATAAGCTCCTTAAACAAATATCAGTTCGATGCAAAATATCCCAGTGCTATCTTTTGCTCAATATTAAGGGAAGCTCAGAAGTGTCTTTAAAGTTTATTAGACTCTACAGTAGAACATTCTCTACAAGCCTTGGAAAAATTCAGGTGGTAGAGAAATGGGTTTCACAATAATTTACAGAAGCAATCAAACACTTGTATTTTCTGCTGGCTTTTAAGCAGAAGCACCTTCTTCTATTCTTACCCTTGTTAATTAAATAGAAAAGGTGGGTAGGGAAGGAGGAAGGATAAAAGATACTAAGTGAAAATAATAATCAGAAAGTGTAACAGTTGTACCAATAAGCTGAATAATAGTATAATCCTTTTGCTATTCTTCCTTTTCACTTTTTGTTACCCATAAAAAGTTCTGTAGACAAGTTTTAGCGCCATTCACTTTTTCTTGTCCTCTTTCTGTTTGTGTTATATCTTCTTTTCAATCTTACATAGTTTGTTCTGTCTTGGCTAAAAACACTCATGTGCACTTACAGAACTGCTTTACACAGACAATTTTATAACATAAGACTCCAAAAGACAAACTTGTAAGTTAATTTTTGCAAGTTATTGATTTTGTTCTAACTAAACTTATTTTTTATTCCCTTCCTTCTCTCTCAGTATGACCAACCCATTAGTTTAGCTCTTAGCAATTTGAAATGTTCTGTATTCAGAAGAATAAAAAATTACAATCCATTTGAAAATCTATTCAGAACATTTTTAACAGAAATTATTGAATTTATAACTTTTGATTTTGAAGAATGCATTTCCTTTAATCTGTTAAAGTATTCACTCTCTCACTCCTCCTCTCTCTCTCTCGCTCTCTCTTTTTCTTTGCTATATTCACTCTTTTATTTCTCTCCTTCACAATCTTTGTTTCTTCTCCTTCCTAATTTTTCACCCACTTCTTTTAATGCTTCCCTTTCCTGTCTATTCCCTTTCTAACTCTTATTCTTCCTCAATTGGCATAATCATCATCATCATCATCATCATCACTACCACCGCCACCACCACCACCACCATCATCATCATCACCATCATCATCAGTCTTTTAACATCTGTTGTTGGACATAGACCTTCCTCAGGATTCGCCACATTTCTCTATCATGGGTGTCGCGGAGCCAGTATTTTCTGAATTTGTCTAGTCCATCTCTCTATCTTGTTTTTTGTTGGCCTTGGTTTCACATGTGGTCTCTGGGGATCCACTTTGTGAGTCGTGATGTCTATCGGTTGTCTCACAATATGACCAGCCCATTGCCATTTGAGTTTCATAATGGATTCTATGATGGCTCTGACAACCATTTTCTTCCTTATATACTGTACTGTCTTGTGATCTCTCCATGTGAGGTTGAGCATGATTCTCTCATGCACACATTGTTGCATGCTTGGGTATTTATGGATCAGCACTTCGGCCTCTGATTTGAGTATCTGTGCACTTTGTCAAGGATCAAAGTGCAGTATCTGTGCTCTCATACAGAAGAGTTACACGCATATAAACACACATGAATACATATATATAAATGGATGCTCATTTATCTTATACATGTGGATTATTTTTCTCTTTTTCCTTTTTGTTTTTCATTCCCCTCTTTTCTCTTTCTCCCCCCCTCTCATTCTTTTTACTTTTTGATTTCCCTTATTTCATTCGCTCCCTCTTTCTTCTTTCTCTTTTTCTCTGTATTCTGTTCTTTTTTTTTTTTTCTTTTCTGATTAATTTCCATCAACCTATTTTCCAATATCTTGAGATAATTTTTTTCTTCTTCATTGCTAACTTCTTCAACTGTTTTCTCTTCCTTCTTCCTCTATTTTCATCTTTTTTTTTTTCTTTTCAATATCTATTCTTCCTTCAATTTCTGGAACCATTTCCCCCAACTTCATCAGCTTAAACTCTTTCTTTCTTTTTTTTTTTTTTCTCTCTCACCATCTTTCTTACTTTTTTTCACTTTTCTCTCCTCCTTCTTCTTCCTTCTTCACCTTCCTGATTTTTTCATTAGCCTTCAATGTCTTTCATCCTCTCCTTCTTCATCTATCCTCTTTTTCTCTTCTTTTTCATCTTGTTGCCTTGACTCTCCTGCTACTTCTTCCTTTTCATTCTCCTTCAACATTGAGTTAAATTTCCTTCCGTTGAATAAGTTCATATTTTCATATGCTTTTAAATAAATACAGAACAGATTCATATCCATCCTTGAAAAAGATCTTAATCTTCTGCCAAAAATATCTATAAGCATACTTATTCCATTAATATTTTTAAAGTATTTTTTAATAACTTAAAAAGTATTAAAGTCTAAAAAAAATGTTGTAACTACATTGTTCACAAAAGAATATCCAACTACAATTCAAGAAATCTCTATCTGTGTGTGTGTGAGTGTGTACACACACAGCAATCATTTAATGACTGGCCATTCTGTGAAGTTGACATTCAACAGATATATTAGTCAGCATGCAAAGTGTCAAGCGTCAAGTTGGACGGTTTTTGGGTTCTTCAGAAGACTAATGAAAATAAATACAAATTACAGATTATAGACCTTTTATCTAAAATTATAGATTTAAATTTAGATGTAAAATATCTAAATTGGCTATGGATCTAAATTTAGTAATAAAATATATCATTGACACTGAAGAGATATAACTGAAATATTTTGAAGCTATAGTTTTGTAAAATGGATGGAAAATTATTTTGAATGACAACTGTAGAAGGGTTGCTCCACGCATCATAAAGTCTAGCCCTTTCAAAACTCGCATCTCTGAAAATGGCACAGCCCTAGTGTAATAAAAATGTATATTTTTTTCTTTTTTCAACATTTTACAAAAGATATGGTTGCAGCCATCAATACGTTTAACCATTACAGTTACTTTTCATACATTATGTTTATGTAATGTAGCTGTTTATTGTACTAAAGTTTTTGATGTTATTAGCAGCATATGCCCATAAAAAATGATAGGGTTATTTATGTATCGATTGACACTGAGGAATCTACAGCTATTTTATTTGATAATTTATTTCTAATAATTCAAGTATGCTAATTTCCAGTTTTAAAAAAGTCTTAACTCAACTCAAGCTGTTTTAATGTATGATCAGATGTAAAGAGTTTCTATGATGTAATCTTCATTGTTATGTCATAATAGGAAGGTAAATCAACCAATGATATCAATGCAAAAACAAACAGAGAAGAAATTAGCATGTATGCTTATTACATGTTTTGATTCTTACTATTATAATGATCCTTGATATCATCTTGTAAGCATCACAAAAAAAATGTGATTCTCTCATACCAAATTATCTATTAAAGAAATGGTTGGATAATCATGAAAGAAGTTGTACATAGTTATATTCTCAACTAATGAAAAAGCTATGGATCTTTGTAGCAAACTGACTTGGTAATTTATTGGACATACAAACTCTCTGAAAAGGAATATATATATATATATATATATATATATATATATATATATATGTATATATATATATATATATATATATATATATATATGTTTGTGTGTATACAAAACTTACATTGTGGATTTAATATTCATGTGGGTGAACACTCAACAGAAGTGACATGAACAATGAGACTATGTGACTTGATATAATTATTGATCCCTCATCATCCAATAAGATTATTGGATATCCTACATGTTTAAAAAAGAAAAAAAAATGATGTATAACATAAAATAACATCCATATACAATACATAATGATATTACCCAGTATGAGATAACAAATTACGTCTTATGACATGATAATAATCAGATAAGGATAATAAGATAAAGCTGTATATTAAAATCATAGCTTAAGGAGAGATGGTGTTTGACCTAAACTACTGGGGTTGATATAATTGTTTTGTTTTTAAATCCCTGAAGTAGTTACACGATTAACAACTGATGATTCCAACCAGAAAAATTCACACATACTACAATAATATCTAATCCTGTGAAAAACATAGAACCCACAGAAAAATTTGAATCAGAAAAACAGAAAATAGAAAATAATTGACTGAAATGACATAAATTTTGAAATTCAAAAAAACGTATACTAAGTGTTTAAAGCTGTGAAGCTTTCTGGACTATATATATTGTATGCTGCATAACACAGCTAAACTTGTTCCAAATGAAAGAATATCCTCAATCTTGAAACCTATCAGAGTACTGCAATACATACACAGTCACAGCAACTCCTTTATCAGACAACATAAAGACTCTGAACCCTTCCAGCTCCACAAAGGAGTAAGACAAGGTAATACCAGCTCAACCAAAGTCTCCACAGCCTGCCCCGAGATGATCTTCTGAAACCTAGACAGGGAGAATAGAGGAATCAAAATAGATGGCGAATATCTGAGCTACTTCAGATTTGTAGGCGGCATCATCCTTTTCACAGAGAATCTACACAACCTCCAACTAATGCTGGATGAACTAAACAAAAAAAGCAAAAAAGTCGGTCTACACGTGAACTTCAGCAAAATGAAAGTCATGTGCAACAACCACATCGAGAATATGAACAACTGTCAAAATTGAAGATGCAAAATTGGGGAAAGTAGATTACTACATTTACCTTGGATGATGAATCTTTATGAAATCCACAAAAGAAGAGGAAATCAAGCCAAAAATCACTCTAGGATGGCAAGCCTTTGGCAGAGCAATCTCAACCTTCTAACACAAGACAATCCCAATAATCCTAAAATGAAGAGTATTCAACCAATGCATCCTCCTGATAGTCACTTATGGAGCTGAAACATGGAACCTAACCAAGAGACAGACCTGCAAACTGAGAGCCATGCAATGCATGCATAAGAAAATCATGCTCAACCTTACATGGAGAGACCACAAGACAGCACAGTATAACAGGGAGAGAACGGGAGTCTGAGACTACATAGAATCTATTAAAAAACTTGAATGGCAATGGGCAGGCCATGTTGCAAGATTGGCAGACAACCGATGGACATCGCAACTCACAACATGGAAAATACTGGCTCTGCAACGCCCATGATAGAGAGGTGCGGCAGATCCTGGGAAAGGTCTATATCCAATGATGGATGATAAAAGACTGATGATGATATAATGTATATTGTACATGTTACTTTCTATGTAATGTTGAATTCTGATAAATGAATTGATAATTTTATAGATAAATAAGTTAATCTGCTACTTTCATTTTTTTTGGAATATCTTTCTTCTTTAGAATAGTGAAATTGATGCTCATAGCCATACTGTAATCTTTAGTAAGTTCCATTGTAGGGATACCAGATTCACTATTACGCATAACTTCCTGTCTAATTTGAATTATAATTGTCTTTCTAGACTTCTTTGATGGACCAGCAGAAGATCTCTTAGTATGCATGGTTTAATAATCATTGCAGAAAAATAATCCACAATAATGTAATAGTTAACAAGATATGCAGTATAATGTTTCAGTACAAGACACAACTGGTGGAACAGACTCTAAAGCCTCATAGGAATATACGAGCGTTTCTTTCTTTCTTTGTTTCCAGGCTCACATGGTCTCAAAATATTTTGTCACTAAGAAATTCAATGTTGGCGATTGGGGACCTCTTATCAAATAAAATTCAGTAGTTTATTCTCGTAAACTGAAAATTATTTTGCCAAGAGATTTTTTTTCGCAATTGAGACCGCTCGCTAAATAAAATTTTGTTCTAAGACTCCTTTTTTATGAGAAGTACCATTATATATACTTACTAACGTACAAATGCCTACACATCCATCCATCAATCAATCTCACTTTCTCTCTCTATATGTATATATTTATACACACACACGCACGCACATATATATATGTACACATGTATACATACATATAAATATATATACTCATACATGAATATAGATACACAATGTTTTAGAAGTATAGACGTTTATCTTATAGAAATAAAACCCTTCAGAAAAATGAAAAAAAATCACTTGTACATCCTTTATCATAATACATTAATGCAATCAACCATAGCCTATTTGGAATTCAAAACATTGTAAAAAGTCAGAACAGAGGCATAGCTGAGGGTAGAATTGCACCCTCCCCCTATGGAGATGGTGCCCCCAAAAGATTTATGAATACCAGTTTGCCTATTGAATTTCTACTAACATCATCCAATAACAAATCTCACTGAATGTTAAAGGAGGCCTTCAAGAATATCTTAAACACATAAAAAAACGTCTAGAAATATCTAGATTCTCCAGAATCTAGATATTACAAATAAAGTATACCTGTTAAAATAAGGCCCCCGAAAAGTCAAACAAGATTTTTTTTCCACAAATCAAAAAAATTTCCTTGAAGGGATCTATTGGATTTGTGATGCCAACAATTCAAGTCTGCAGACAAAAGGGTATGGCCAGGAGTGCTGGAACACACAAACAAACACACATTGATAAGAGAGAAGAACCCTACGCCACCTTTGATGGTTACAGTTGTTCAACAAGTGATATTTATGTCAATGTAAACCCACATTATTTCTGTTTTGAACAATTTGGACCAATCCATATCACACTATGAATTATGCAGCAAGATGTCATGGTTTATCAAAATTAGGTTAACTGTTAGCTCTATTTGTGAGATGATAAAGAATAAACATTAAAAATTCAATAGAAATAGAAAACTACTCCACTATTCAGAAACCGAATACACAGATATGAATAATTCATACTACATGTTTAATTCTTAAGCAATTTCAATAGTCACTTTAAGTATTCACTGAGTTCAATTACTTTTGCCATTGTCGTGCTACATAATGGAAATGACAAAACATTCAGAATGCGTATACCTCCGCCAACAATATACACTAACTAAAAACTGAATGAAAAATCAGTTAGTAGACAGTTACAATACAGGGGAGGTAACTGTATGAGTTTTGATTTTCCATATTGCGGACTATTGTCTTGATGTATGAAAAGAGATCTCTCTACAGATATATATTTCAATGTTGAACGAATACTTGAGGCAAAATGAACATGGAGTTGACTACAGAGGGATTTTCTATCTAATAATAACAATAATTATTATATAAAAATCTCATTTAACTAATATTAAATTTACTTTAGTTATAAATTTACTTGATTCCATTCATACCCATAAAACTATACAAAGCCACATCACCAATGTTTAAGTGTTGCTTTCTTTTTTGGTTGTGTTTGTTTGATCGCGTATCTAGGTTACAAGGAAATTATAAAGATCTGCTATTCTCAAGACATAGCCTAGTGCGGTTAATTCATTCCAAGGTTTTATGTATTGTTCAGAATCGCACTGTTCAAGGTCTTATTATAATTTGATACCGGGTTAGATCAACTTGTACAGCAATACCTTAATCCTACTATTTCAAAACACTGAGGGCTGCAGATTTGTGTACAAGGATAACTTGAATCCAAGATGAACATAGGATAGATGATGTTGAACTCTGCTGACCTCAAAAGGTCAATTCAGGGTCAGGTCGATCTTTGCATCTTCAAATCTAATAGAGACGGCTGCATCCAATGAGCGGTAAATTTGTGTACAATGATGACTTGATCCCACTATGAACATAGGGTAGGTGGAGCTAATTTCCATTGACCTCTATAAGTCAATTTAGGGACAGGTCAATTTTATCATTTCCAAAAGAGACTCTTCAATTTTTTTCTTTTCATATTAAATTTTATTCCCCCTTTGACACCAAAAACTGTGTGTATTTATGGGTGCATCTGATCAGTTTTAATGAACAAAATGGTGGATAGCATTGAGCCATTCTACAATGATAACCACAAGGAGTAAATTTTTGTTTACAGATGAATTTAGAAAAATACTGACATGATTATTCATTAAAAAAATATATTCAGTTAGTTCTGCGACCCCCATCAATCTTTAGTTGACCTGCAGGAAGTTTTGTAAATTTGAGAAGCTGTGTTAGAATTTACCACATGATCTTTCAGTTTTGATTATTTTCTTCCTTAGACAACCATAGGATAAATATATATATATGTGTGTGTGTGTGTGTGTGTGTGTGTGTGTGTGTGTGTGTGTGTGTCTAGAAAGTTTTAAAACTTTAAAAACTAAATATATAAAAATAATTTTCAAAATTTTTTTATGTCATTTCAGTCACTTATTTCCCAATGACTGTTAATATAATTTGTGTAATTTTTTCATTAACTATATAATCAGAGCTGGCCTGCAGGGTCACTGGTGCCCCATGCAAGCAGAACCCTTTTGAATATGGTATTATTTTTTATTCATAAAAAAATTTAATATTCAAAAATTTTCTTATCTTGACTGTTTTCAATCCATTCAATTTATTCGTTTTCTCATTTGTATTTAAAACGTCCCATTTTCTTAGACGCATGACAACAACCATCTAGAACTAGGCGCCCTGAGCAACTTCTCGAGTTGCCAATACCTAAGACCAGTCCTGTATATATACATGTATATTTTTACACCAACTCCTGCATTAACATTGTTGTTTCCTTATGAAGTTGTTGAGGAAAAGAGAATACAGAATATACAATAATATAAAATATTGTAGTTGGAATTGCAAATCAAGTGATTTTTCTGACTCAATATAAGTTAATCACAAAATTCCTACAAGCAATAAAAGACCATAAGTCCTATTAAGACTCTCCACCAAAGGCTACAGGGTTTAGAAGTTTGAACTTCATAATCAATAAAGGATGACCTTACAGTACAATTGTTCTAAGTAACCTCAACTTGATGTTCCCATATAAAAAGACTTTATTATCATTCGCTGGAGCACACTCCATTGTGTAGGCCTGGGGTCAGGTCAGGTGTCTTCATCAATGGTCAAGTGTACTATCTGACGTCTGGATCATCCAGTAGGTTGTATTCACTTATATTGAGTGGAATGCTTATTGCATATCAAGGTTGTCTCTCCCTGCCCCCAGAAATATATACTTAGGCATCCCCACCCTGTCAGAAATACATTCCCCACTCTCTGGAAAAAGTGGCAGCGGATGCCCATGTACCCTGGGACAATGCAATAGGCGATGTGGTGCTTGCATTTCTCAAGGCCGTTCATAATGACTGATATCAGCTATTACTCGAATTTGAACTCCTTGTCATTTTTCTGAACAGGTTAATTTTCCGCTTCAAATATGTACATTTTTTTTCTGAAATTCTCTCATGTACATGTATATATACATAAAATTATATACACATACACATTCACATTCAGATACACTTGTGCATGTCTTTTTAAAAATATATGTATATAGACTTATATCTATATATCTACATATGCACATATATACATATATATAGAGAGAGATATGCTATGATACTGTCTATGTAGAAACAGTGATATATACATAGAAATACATATATACCCACAGTTCTAAGACTAAGAGAAGACATAAACAAAAATGGTCATTGATCGAAGAAGAGAGGGAATGAGTTGAGGGTGTTATTTCAACCTCTGTTGACCATCATGTCCTGATGGCTCAATCGTCTAGTGCAGACTTGGGCTACATAGGTGCTCCCATGGTAATAGGAGTGGGTTCAAATTCCACCCACAGCTTGTGTCTTCATTTTCCGATCATCAGTGCTGTTCAGCTCACTCTCATAAATAGGTTGGTCTGAGCCAAATTTAGTTCCCTACTCACCTATAGGTATACATAATTGCTCTCAATATCCCCCGTATTTTTGTGGATATTTGCATTCATGTATACATTTATGCAGGCAGATATACACATATATATATAAGAATACACACATGTATGAATACAACTGAAGTACTCAAGTAATTTTGAAAAAGTCCACTTTGGTGAGTGACCTTCTATCTTGCAGTCGTCTGATGGAAGGTTAACATACAAATCTGTGTTGGCAGTTTTGAAAGAGGCAACAACAGGACGTTCTTGATCAATTACACTCTGCAACTTAAAAAAAAACAAAGCTGATCCCGTTCCTGGGTAATAAGTGTTATTTCCTGATTGATTATTTCTAAAGAGCATAGAGAATGGCTATCATTCCCTGCAAAAATGGCTCTTTTAATCAGACCAATAGTGATCAGAATATAGATATTTTGAAGTTTGCTGAGGCAGACAGCTTAGGGAAGATACTCGAAAGTAGCAAACTCCTTATCTTAAGCTGTGGCAAATTGTTTTATTAGACCTAATTTTATGCGCAGTGGTGACATCAACACCTTCCAGGGAGCCAACCAGTGGCTCCCACAACATGTTCATCCCCCATATAGAATTCAGGTGGCTAAGGCCATTCCTGACTTCTGATGTCACTGATGACCTCCTAGCCTAATTCATGATACTTCAAGGTGTCTAGTAAGGTCTTGATAATGTTGTATGGCAGATGAAATAAATGGCTGAGAATTTGTCTTGATCCCTGTGATAAGCACGCTGAAACATTTCTTGTAGGCCTTGAACCATCTTCATGGAGTACTGCCTGAGGCAAAGATCAAAACTGGTGTCTTCCACCACTGATAAAGAAAATCCTGGAGTATACAGAATTTCCAAAGAGGCTCACTAAGCAAGAGAAAGGAGCTTAATATAGCTTTGCCACACAAGTTCAGGGCTTTCAGGGCAATAACAAAGCTAAAAACTATGAAGAAATGGTTGAAATAATAGTGAAGAACAATAGTAAATCAGGCTCCCTCAAAGTTCATATCCTTGACACTCATCTTGATGTATTCAAAGAGAGCATGTATGTATACAGAGGAGCAAGATGAGCACATCCACCAAAATATAGTGGACTTCGAACGCCACTACCAAGGAACACATAATGATAACATAATGTGAGATTATATTTTAAGGTCTGGTTTGTGAAAGTGAATTACAGTGTTATCATAAATCTCAAAAATAATGAAAAAAATTTTCCATACTTTTTACACATAAGCAATTAAAAATTAATATTCACTTCTCACAAACGAAATTCCTTTCGCACGGTGTTATATATATGGTAATTCAAGAGAGATTTCTTTCAACTTTCCATTTGTCTGTTTCTTTCTCTCATTTTACTTGGTTTTTATTCATTTTTAAATTCATTTTTAGCAACTTGTTTTTTCTCTATCTTAATCTATTATTATCTTAGTTCATATGTATGTACTTATCTATCTATGCATACCTATCTATTTATTCATATTTATCTGTCTATCTCTCCATATCTATCTCTATCCATTTCTTTCTATGTATCTATGTATTTATCTCTGAGTTTATTCATATCTATATTCATATCTATCTGTCAATCTATCTATATATATCTATCTCTTCATATCTATCTATTTATATCTGTGCATTCATTTCTATCAATGTATCTATGTATATCTCTATCTCAGTTTATTCATATCTATCTATCTATCAACCTCAGTCTATTCATATCAATCTATCTATCTATCAATCAATCTCAATCTATTCATATCTATTTTTCTATCTATCCCAGTCTATTCATATCTATCTATCTATCTATCTCTTCATCTGTCTCAGTCTATTCATATCTTTCAGTTTCAAGATAATATGTTGGAACTGTCTTTTACTGCTGTGAGTATCTGGAATCTTTCAAGTAAGGCATGGGTTTGTCATTCAGTGGTGTAGGGCTAGTGACAGCATCTGGCAGAAGCAAGGCTAATTAAAACTGATGGATGACAGAAAGCCCAAATGGAAAGTCTCTGATAAGCTCTTTAACTGAAAGAGGCAGATCTCTGTTGGCAAGTATAGCTCGTTACCTGTAGCTAAAATGCTTTAAAATGGCTAAAATCAGATAAATTCTATATATTTCAAGTGTTATATATGTATATATGACCAGAACAAATACTTTACAGAAATCAAACATTAATTAAACTCACCAGATTTAATTGGCTATTTTGAAGTACGGGGGTTCCTTGTTAATACAAAGAATAAACTTATAAGCACTCAGAGAAAGCATCCCTCTGCCAAAGCCATGTCACTGAAAATTGAGTGAAAATCAGTTCATATATATATATATATATATATATATATATATATATATATATGTGTGTGTGTGTGTGTGTGTATGTGTATCCATATATATGTGCATGTGTATGTGTGTGTGTATATATATATATGTGTGTGTATATATATATATGTATATATATATATATATATGTATATATATATATTTGTGTATATACATATATATATGTGTGTGTGTGTATATGTATATATATATATATGTGTGTGTGTATATATGTATATATATATATATGTGTGTGTGTGTATATATATATATATATATATATATATATATATATATATATATATATATATATATATATATGTGTGTGTGTGTATATATATGCTTTCAACCTAAATTGTCATCTTGTTTATTCTCAATCCATTCATCTCTTTCAGTGTGACTGTTATGTATCTAAGAAATGGGCATATTTGGTCCAACAGAATTAATTATAAATTGCGTTATATTACACAGAAACTTATTCTGAAATGATCTCCTGTCTTTACACGGAAAATATATCACTCAATTTAGACAATGTTAAATGAATAAACAATCAAAGAAAATGGGGCTACAGCAGGGATGGACCCTGCCACTGATACGGTATATATATATATATATATATATATATATATATATATATATATATATATATATATACAATGCTGGGATAGTAACTGTAATAAGAATTCCTGGATCTGCCCCCAAATTTAATCATTTCTTCTTCAGCCCATGGCCAACCCTTCCATTAACGGACATTGAAATTCATGGAGGATAGAGAGACAGATATACAGACAGTCGGACAGTGAGACAGAGAGATATGAGTGAATACATATCCCACTTCTGGCTGAGGTAATTTCTTTAAATGGTGTTCACAGTTTTATTCCAACAGGGTTTAGGGAAAAAAATTTTTTAAAAATCAAACTTGATGCACGATGTTATCATTCATAGGGATTTTTTTTCTTAGCCATATAGTCATAGCAGTTACTCACCAGCAGTTTTTGATGAATACGACACATCTCTCGCAGAAGACGTATCCAGCTCTCCACCAGGAGATCCATATTTTCTCCAGCAACAACTCATCATCGACTTGATTCCATAAAAAATTCCACTGAGAATGCATCACTGCCCGGTTCTGTGTTGCAGTAAAGCAACATATCTATCTATCTATCTATCTATCTATGTTGTTGTCTGTTCATATTCATCTCCTTACCAATTACCGCTGCTCAGTGGTAGAGTGCACACCTCCAGTTTGGCAGGCTGTGGATTCAATCCATGGCAGAGTCAAACCAAAGACTTTATGCAATGCCTCTCTGCTAACCATATTTAAGAAGGGTAAACTGGAGACAGTTGCAAAACTTTTTGTATTCTTCTCAGTTACTAAGAGACTATTTGGACCAGACCAATGAAAATTTTATATATTGAACTTACATCTGTCTGCTACTTACCCATACCATTTAGAGATTATTACATAGATATATCATTCACAATATTTATTTGAATGGAAGAATTCAGATGTTGCAACTGACTCCAACCCTGGGGACAGTTGTAACGCTTATCAGAGACGGTTGCAACATGTGGAAAATGCATTGAATTTCAGTCATTAACTTTTGCTTTTTATCTCAATGGGCATAGTATTGTGAAAATATGTATAGTTTTATAGTAATATTATTAATGTATTTATCAAAAAGCAGTTGAGATTTGTTTGTTTATGCATACAGCATAGGCCTACCTCGAGTAAAAGTGCAGTCATTGCAGATGCTATTCAACCTCTCCATGGAACAATTGCACTGCAACAAACTTTTATCAAAGATGTATTCATTCTACAAAACTACAAGTGTTTTAAAATTGATTTTTGTCGTATTCCAGTGAATATGAACTGTGACCTTGGGTTTTCTGAAAGTCACAGAGATCCACAGTTAATAAGCTTTTTAAAACTTGAAAAAAAACAAAAACTGATTTTCAAAAACATAGACGTTCCAAAATGACAGAGCTAATGAACTTTTTGAAAGTTGTTGTAACTGTCCCTGAACACCACATGTTAGACAGACACACTGATTTTGACACATGTTAACCATGTTTTTTAGAGGACAACAAGAAATGATTCAAACTGAGTGAATTTTGATAAATTAATGTAAACAATCTGCACAGTATGACAAAAATGTAGCTCATGAAAAAAATACTTTCAAATGCAGCAGCAGATATTAAATGTGTCTTGTGTTCTCCTGGTGGTGGTGGATTTTTTTGTGGGGGTAAGTGCGCATGTGCAGTTTGAGTGTCATCTATTTAGCATATTTCTGATTGTAGAATTAAAACTTGTTACGATCATCTCCAGTCATGTGAATTTTCTCTTTACTTCTTTGTTCCTCTACTCAAAAAACTTTGCTAAAGCACACAGATAGTACACTTTGATCCTAAGCATAGAGCACGGATACCCTGATCTTTGGTAGAAGTGCCAATCAATGCATAAATAATCCTGTCATTTTTTACGATTACTACGCTAGTAATACATGAATGTAGTATATCCAAGCTTCCATTTAACTGATTATTTCACTCAACTTATTCCTATAAGCATATATATCTATCTGTCTCTCATAATATTCTTTTCACATCTTTCTCTCTCTTTCTTTTTCTCTCTCTCTTTCTTTCTTTTCCTCTCTCTATTGAAGTATCTAACAGTCTGTCCATGTTTATCTATCACCTCTATTTTCTATTAATATACACATAATTATCTCACACTTTGGCCTGTACACATAAATTAATCTCTGGTGGCATCTCAAAAGCAAGTGGACCTTCATAAAATTGGTCAGTGGCTAGGAGCAGAATTCTTCACCAACACCAATCATCTTTGGCCAAATTCCCAAGCATAAATTAGTTATTCTTGACCAGAAGGTTAATGCAGAGCATAGACAAGGCGTATAGATTCTTATTGACCTCTGGTTCAGTAGACACACAGGCTAATAAACAAACTTGATTTAAAATCTACCGAGATGGATCCAGGGAATCATTGGTTGAAAAGCTTGTTTAGTATAGTATTATATATGGAATTCAGGGCTTATATTTGATTAGATTGTCTATGTTTGGTTATTACATTCCATAGAAAACTGAGGCAGCATTTTTTTGGTTGTGCCTCATTTAACGCTAAGCTTTGATCTCCCTTCCAAAGAGAAGTTTAATTGAATAGAACAAACACAATGTTTGTTTATATCTGGTCATCTTGTGATCTGTGTCTTTTCATAATGTTACTTAACTTGTTTCAGATAACTTGTCAAAATAGCCATATGCTGTATGATACAATTAGGTTGTTACATATGAAATGTTCTTTTTTTAAAAGTCAGAAGAGAGATGATATAAACAACAAAAATCAATGAATATTTAATCAAGTTATGACTCGTTTGATGCAATAACTTTTTTCTTATGATCCTCTGATAATCACGCAATATCTCAATGAAATTCTTCAGGTTTAGTGGTCATAAATTCAGTAAATGCACAAATCATGGCTCCCCTATTAGAGAACTTTTTATTAAGGAAACAAAGTTCAAAATGCTTGAAAAGATGACCTGTAGGAGGAATGTCTGGTGAATATGGAGGATGCTGCAAAACTTCATATCCCAATTCTTTAAGCCTAGACACAGTCAACTGAGAGCTGAGGGGTCAAGCATTGTCATGGAAAACTTTATGAGGGACCAAGATGATTCATAGTTTCAGGCCTTCCAATCATATGACTGGGGTCTTACACTGGGGTGGCCATAGTCAGACATTTTTGTTTTTTTTAAAAAGTAAATTTGACCCAGAAGACTTTAGTTCATTTAAACATAAAGTAAGTGAAACATTTATTGTTTTCTTTATTCTCTCTAATGTCAAGACACCATTTAATGTTTATTCAAAAAACGCTATTAAAGTATCAAATCTCTGGAAAATCCCCATTGTAAAGTCATGTGAAGTTAATCTTGTATTTTTCTACTATCTTCTTGGTAGAAACACAAATTTTGATGATAAAATTTCAATTTTGATGCTTGTCTTGTAATTTTGTTCATTGGATGTCTGACTTTTAACATGCATGCGTTACATGAAAAGATTGTCCCAGAGAGTATGTAATATTTAATGATACAGTGTGAGACTCCAATCGTACATTTTGAAAACTCAAGACAATGAACTGTGTGGGATCCATTTTTCCAACTTTTTAACCTTTCCTATTGCCTTGAGCTGATATGGTAGGGTTGCTGCTGAAGTTCTAAAGTCTCCAGAAAGTCATTTAACCATTGTTTGTGAGTCGTCGACTACTGCTGTCAATAATCATTCATCATTAATAACAGGTTTGGGCCTCACTCAAAGGTCATTATTAATATTCAGACCTAAAGCCATTGGATCAATGCCGAACAGTTTGCACAGTAGAAGAGTTCTTTCCCAATACTTCGTTAACATTGATCAGTATTATGTCCTAATTAAAGAGGAGAATAACAAGAAAAATTTCCCTTTAATTTTTATTCATTTATTTTTTTAATTTTTTCTTTTCATTCATTCTATCATCTTACTCATTATTCATTCATCCAGTTTTGTTTCAAACTCCACTGTCCGCGGACTTGAACTAAGTTGAAAACTTAATATCTAAGGGAAAGGTTTACTCAAGCTCAAACTACCCGTCTGACTGAACAAAAATGATATAAATTCATCAGGTATGTTAATAATCCACAGCACAAAGCTTGGCCCCATTATAGACGCAAATAGGTTAAGGATGTGAACTGGGCTGATTTATCCAGATGAACCAAATGAATAACAGAAGGGAAAAAAAAAAAATACATACTTTTTCTCATACCCTTTCAAATCTTTCACTCCTAATCCTTATCCTCTATCCCTCACCTTCTAAAGTGCTGTGTACACTAACACCTATCTGCTTACCCACCAGGAGCAGACAGAACTGGTGCTAAGAGCTGGTGGAGTCTCTGAGGCCACTCCGAGTGACACCAGCAGTGACCAATTCACCAGATCCCCTTCCAACATGTCATAGGCCAGTGCTGCAGGGCATGGCCCAACACTCGCCGTGGCTTGCACAATGAAAGTTATACCGGTCCCAAAAAGCCCAGCCACTTCATTTACTCAGGGTGGAAGTGATGTGCTCCAACAGCGACTACCCAAACACTACACCAGGAGAATGCCCGCTCCTGCTAGGTCATCGGTCTCAAAAGGCCCAGCCGCATAACTTGCCTCGGGTGGGAGTGATGTGCTCCCGCAGCAACCACCAAAACAAAACCCCAAAACCCTCAACAAGAGAACAACATTATACATCAGCACCTACAACGTCAGAACACTCTCAACAGAAACTTGCCTAACCCATCTAAAAAAATCAAAAACATCAAATGGGATATCGAACATATTAGCTAAATGAGAAGGTCAGTAGAAGAACTAGTAGAATTGAAAAGCAGACATCTTCATTAGAACTATTTAAGAGAGAGAGTGGAGTAGGCTTTCTCATCAATAAGGACCTGACAAACTATGTGGTAGGCTTCAAAACTATCTCAGACAGTATAGCCAGCGTCACTGTACAACTCTCATAGAGGTACAAGCTAAATGTCATCCAAGTGTACACTCCCACTTCACAATCAGCCAAAGAACAAATAAACAACTTCTATGATGACTTGAACTCCCTATTACAAAATACCAAAAGATACTTCAATGTCATCATCGGAGATTTCAATGCACAAGTAGGACAATGCAGCATTGGAGAATTCGGATACAAAAGACGATCTGCTCAAAAAAGCTGGTAAGACCATCAACATAAAGCTCACTATTCTATTCAAAAACAGTAAAGTCCCAAAAGACTGGAACATGGCAATCATAATGCTTCTACATAAAAAAGGAAACCCCAAAGACCTCAACAACTATAGACCTGTAAGCCAACTGCATATACAAACTTTTCACAAAAATAATCACCAACCAGATCACTAAAACACTAGACAAAAACCAATCATGGGAACAGGCTGGATTTAGAAAAAGTTACTTGACCATGGACCATCTCCATTCAATAAATAAGTTGAGAGAGAAAGCAGCAGAATACAAAATGCCACTCGATGTAGCATTTATAGACTTGTAGACGGCATTCGACTCAGTAGAAATTCCCATGGTCATGAGGACCACCAGCCAACAAGATGTGGACCCTGTATACGTCAAAGTGCTGCAACATATATATAATCACAGCAACTCCTTCATCAGGCTCCATAAAGACTCTGAACCCTTCCAACTCTAAACAGGAGTAAGACAAGGTGATATCAGCTCACGCAAACTCTTCAAAGCCTGCCTCGATATGGTCTTCCGGAACCTGGACTGGGAAAATAGAGGAATCAAAATAGATGGCAAATATCTAAGCAACTTGAGATTTGCAAACAACATCGTCTTTGGCAGAGCAAGCTCAACCTTCAAAAGCCAGACAATCCCAATAATCCTAAAAAGAAGAATATACAACCAATGCATTCTCCCAAAAGTCACTTATGGAGCTGAAACATGGAACATAAAAAAGAGACAGACCTGCAAACTGAGAAGCATGCAATGTGTGCATGAGAGAATCATGCTCAACCTTACATGGAGAGATCACAAGACAGCACAGTATAACAGGAAGAAAACGGGAGTCCGAGACATCATAGAATCTATTAAAAAACTTGGATGGCAATGGGCAGGCCATGTTGCAAGAATGGCAGACAACCGATGGACATCACGACTCACAATGTGGATCCCAAGAGATCACATGCAAAATTGAGGCCAACTAAATACGAGATGGAGAGATGAACTAGACGAATTCAGAAAATACTGGCTCCGTGACACCGATGATAGAGAATTGTGGTGGATCTTGGGGAAGGTCTGTGTCCAACAATGGACAATAAAAAGCTGCTGCTGCTGCTGATGTCCTAATTTGAAATCTCTCTTGAAAAATACTCCAACTTCTTGTACACACACCATTGCTTTTAAGGGATGAAAATCCTCTAACAATCATGAGTTATATCTCTATTTAAATTTTGTCTGAAAAAATATTATCCCATGAGTAAATCTTTCACTTTTTGCATTATTCTCTTTGTAGTAGCATGTTCAGGAACCTAATATATCTTTTATATAACACGTTTATTATTTTCAATCTAATATCCATAGTCAGATCTTGAAAAAAAATTTGTATATTACTATTAATCATCTTTACTCTTTGGAAAAGATATGATTGAAATAGCAAGTACCAGCAGCTAATAGAAATTGGCAGCAAAACATTATGAATATTTTCAGTCCTATCAGAAGCACTTCTTGAATTATTTATTAGAACTTGCCTTTTCAATCTTATCTATTTGTGAAAACTACTTTTGTCATTTGACTTCCGGTCCTTGAAGAGTGAAAACAGTCAATACACACCTCCATCTTTTCCTATGAGTACCATAGGTTTCCATATGCTCCTATCTCACAAAAAGGAACTATAAAATGTGTCTATCTTACATAAGGGAAACATTAAATATCTGGCCAGTTCACTTTTTATGCAGCCTGGGCTTTGAATTTATTTATCTATGTTTTTTTACTGTCATTATAAAACATTGAGAACTGGATAATGTTAAACAAAGCTCAGCCATAAAATAATTTCCATCAAGGATTATTTATTTGTTATAAGATTCTTCAGATAAGATTTCAAAACTCTTAATATAGTTACTAGCATAGTACCTGTACCAGTCAACAAATGACGAAATATCTATGTATGAATACATTATAGAGATATATATTTTGGTATAAATGTATTTATTGTCAACTAAAAAATACAACATAATCATCAATCTTTTATCGTCCGTCATTGGATATAGACCTTCCCCAGGATTCGCCACATCAATTTTTCAGACAATTTTCCTGAGGCGACAAAATTTAGTAAAAATCTAATTTCTTTTTTGTTATGAGAAAAACATCAGTTTTATTCATGAAAAATCAAAGATGCACATAAGTATGAGTTTTCTATCCTTTGACAAAGACATCATTAACAGTAGTGGTAGTTGTAGTGATATAGCTGTAAGCTTTAACATAAGTGAGAATACAGACATAGGCTTTGCTTTACCCCTGTCTTGCTTTATGTTTGATTTAGCAAGACGGAAATCAACTAATAAACCCACAAACTGGTTAGTTACTCAATAAAAACTGTTACATTCCTCATGTCTTTCGGCAGCATGCCTTGTTGGGTTGATCAATTAAGAAATTGGAAAAACGGTTAATCAATATACAAGTTACTTCTTTTGCTCCTCTTTGGGCAATGATCATTGAGAAATGTGAATTTTCAAGAAACAAACAGGCACAAAGTGAGGGATCAATTTAGCATAGACCAACATTGTATATTGCTCCCCGCTCCACTAAAAAAACTATTGGTGGGGGGGTATTTTCAAAAGATTCTTTCTAGACATAATAAAGAGTAAATGCTCAAATTTCCAGCCCTCTAGCCTCATTGGTGCGGCCTATACTTATGATACGTACATACATATGTATAGCCAGCGAGCCTGACCAACTAAAAACTGAAGAAATCTATGTGGACTGTTGTTGTTGTCAGTCTCTAAAAAGTAATATTGGCTTTTGTATAATAAGATTATTATTCCTTCTCTGTGAAGATGCAGGCTGGTGTAACAGTTATCAGCACAGGATTGGCTAACCAAGTTTGAATTCCATCTGAGGCTGTTCGTGTTCACTTAACATAAATACTGTTGGGAGAGCTATGAATAAGCTTCCCAGTACCAGATATCATGACAATGTCTTGTCTCTTGCATGCCAATATGGGTGACAGAAAAGAGAGTAGGCGAGTGAGAACTTGAGAAAATCACTTTCCCATATCTATTGCTCAGGGAACAATAACTGTAAAATACTGTTACATCCAGTGTCAACCATGAAAAGGACCAGTATACATAGTCTTTCTTCTTTCATCCATTATCATTATTGTCATATCCCTATTAGTGAACAATCATAGCCATCAAAGATGGTAAAGGGTTCTATCTTTTTTTATATATACATGGGTTGGTTCAAGTTTTTGAAAAAAAAAAAAGCTTTTATCAACCTTTTAGGGGCCTCAACTTGATGATTCTAGAGAAAATAAATGTTTCTAGATAATTCTTTTGTTTTTTTTTACTCTATTCTGGATGTTTTCCCATGGGAAAAGCTAGTGATGTCATAGATAGGCTTTAGTCTGACCTTCTTAGATGGATATTTTTTACATGACATTAAATTTTTTATGCTATGGTTGTTCAATTATTGACTGTGATGGCAAATCAGTGTTATTTCATTTGTCTGTTTTTGATATTTTATTGATTTACATGTGCCTATTTTTGAATCATGCAAATACACGGACACACATGCATATATGTGAATGCTCAACAGTACACAGAATGAAATCGGCAAGCCAAGTTCAAATCCCAGCTGAGGGAGTTAGAGTTCATTTTGAACTAATGCCCTTGGGAAAGGCATGAATCCACTTCTTTGCACCCCCCCTCCCCTGCTATGAGTGAATAAAAGGATGAGCTGGGCTCTTCAGCCATAATTGGCAAGCAGTCTAGGATATGGATATTCCAAAACAAGCCTGACGAGGGATAAGTTCTGTCAGGCTGTCTTGCCCGTGACACACCAATGATGAAATCTTCTGTGGTTCCTCAACAAGCTTGCACTGGGTTACCTGATAGGTACAGGTAAAAGATACATCACTAATATTCCAGCAACTGATAGTTTAGTACCTGTTTGAGTCAAGACAAAAATATGAGAAAGCACTTGAGATTCCTGCAAATACCAGACTAGTTTAAACACTAACCTCAGATATTGCTTTCAAATTCGAGAGATTTTTAGCTATTTTTCTAATATATAATCTAGGAAAGACCTTATTACTCGGATGTAAGCATGAATAGTTGAATCAAGAGCTTAAACACAGGTCAATACTGGCTCAAAAGAAAACTGAACAGTTAAAATATTAGATCTAAATTTATATTTATGCATACTCTGATACATTAGTGAGATTTTGGCAAAAAGTATAGGATTGGCCAAAAAGTTCATTCTGTTTTTGTTGTTAGAATATGCTAGGAGGGTTTAGTTTTTAATGAACTGCATTCAAAAAGATTGCATTTGAATGTTATGTCACAGTTGTCACATCAGTGTGCATTTTGGATTTTTGAAATGCCAAAATTAGCAAATTTTTATTTTAACATTAAAAATGGGAGAAAATTAGCAAGATTTTGGGTATAATATGCTTTTTATTAATTTAAGAAATTTTAATTTAAGAAATTGCAATTAGATTGCTATAAGAAAATCTCTGCAGTTCATGGAGAAGGTACTGTTTGTTTGAGTGGACCAGTTGAGGTTGTTAGCAATCAAATAAAGACATTACTTGAAATTAATCAATATTATACAATGTGGAAGTTAGCTAACATACTCTGCATATTCAAAACAAGCATTTAAAATTCTTATGTTAATTGCATTGACGGATACTTAACAACAACACAAAACACAAGAGATCATTGGCCAAGTGACTGAAATACCACTAACAATACCAGGGACCTAGTCTCTATCCAAAGAACGTGATTTTGTGCATATGGTGGGATTGGAAGAGAGTTCTGTACAATGATCTCTATCCAGAGAATCAGATGATTGATTAGAATAAATACTGCTTTTGATAAGAACTGATTTTTTAAAAGTGTCAGCAATTCGTTAATAGGAAAGGGCATAATACTCCAACAACAGATCACACAGGTTTCTTTGATGACCAAGCAAAAATTGTTACAGCTTGGTTGGGTAGTTTTCACTGATCCGATGTATCCAACAGATATTGCGTCTTTGAATTACTATATATTCTGGTCTTTACACTATTCTCTTGAAGGAAAAATCCAATCTCCCTGGAGGACTGCAAAAGGCATCTTTGCAGAGAAAGTTAAAAAGTTGTGGGAGGATAGAATTATGAAGTTGCCTGAAAGATGTCAGAAGATATTAGAAAAAAACGGCAATAAAGTTGACATTGAAGATGAATATATGTCTCTAAATTTTGCTTGATAGATCAAACTTTTTACATCACCCAATATCATGGTTTGATTCTTGCTTTATAAGCTACTGAGAATGATCTCATTTTTTGTTTTCTATTATGTAATCTTGTAATAGAATTGCCTAAGTCTAAAAAGATGTTGTCAACTGTTTTTTATGTAAAGGAAGAAAGGGATAAAAAGGGATTGAAATTCTATGGAGACATTGATTCAAAGAAGATAAACATTACAACAGGTCTGATTAGTCACTCAATAGGAATTATCACATGACCAATGTCCTTTGTCAGCATACTGTCTTGGAGGAAATCAATTGAAAGATTGGAAAAAGTAGGGGTCAATAAATAAGTTACATCTCTCACCTTTTGTTGGGCGGTAATCACCAAAAAAGTTTAAATTTTCAAAAAACAAAAAAACAAGCATGAATATTGCCGGACACAAACTAAAGGACCAATTTGAAATAAACTTTCATTGCAAATTGAAACTCCCACCAAAGACCTATTTAGGTATACTTTTCTAGATATAACAAGGAGTAAATGTTGAAATTTCCAGACCTCCAGCTGTGTATGCATGATACATAGATAGCCAGACATCCTGCCAGACCCTCTTAGAAACTGAAGAAACCAATGTTGACAGTTTTGCTTGACGGTCTCTTATAAATGTGAGAGATAATAAAAGTTTTGAGCAAATCAGAATCATGTTGTAGTAGTTGATCATGTTTGTATTATTGGATTAGAATTAACTCGATCACGAGTAGTTCAGCGAAATCATTAATCTGACAAGGCCTCGTAATCATGCAAAGCGAAGTTGCTTTCAGTATCACACAACACATGAGCCAGTGATTTCATCTTCATTTCTTGGAAGAACCACAGAGACCTAACCATTGTTTGTAGCAATTATGGATTTTTTACGGGGCCAGGTTGCCAGTTTCGCAACCAAGATCGACTGCTTTTTCTGGTCAAAGAGCTCCAGCTGCCTTGCTTTTTACTCGCAGCTGGAAAGAGAGGTAGATTCATGCCTTTCCCAAGGGCATAAAGGTTAAAAGGCTCCAACTGCCTTGCTTTTTACTCACAGCTGGAAGGAGAGGTAGATTCATGCCTTTCCCAAGGGCATAAAGGTTAAAAGGCTCCAACTGCCTTGCTTTTTACTTGCAGCTGGAAGGAGAGGTAGATTCATGCATTTCCCAAGGGCATTAGGGTAGAAGGGCTCCAACTGCCTCGCTTTTTACTTGTAGCTGGAAGGAGAGGTAGATTCATGCCTTTCCCAAGGGCATTAGTGCGAAGTTAATGTTTGAACTTGGTTTGCAGATTCCATTCTCGGTGCTGCTAACCATTAGGCCATCTGCACCTCTCCTAGGTTGCTGGAAGAATTGGTTGAATATTCTAATCCTTCTCTGTTTTGTTACTGAGCTTAACTTTTAATTTCTGCCTCAGGGTTACACATTTGTAACATTCTACTTTCATTTGTAGTCTTCTTCACCGAGTTGTATTGAGTCATGGAATGCCACTGCTTTTCTTGGCCTTATATGAATTTCTGAAAGTTTGCCAGGAACAGACGAAGCATCATCAAACACATGTGCAGAGAACAGCAGACAATTCACATTTTGCAAGGAAATTGAATGAATTTTTTCTCTTCAGAGGAGGTGCAGTGTCAAATTAACTCACTTTAGAATCCAGGGTTAAAAGGCTAACTAGATAACAAAAGAAACTGCCTGCCAAAATTGTCAACGTAGGTCAAGATAGGTTCTTTCAGCTTTCAAGTGAATCTAGCTGGCTGGCTATGTATGTATGTATGTATCACACATACAGACCACAACTATGGAGCAAGAGGACTTGAAATTTTAACATTCACTCCTTATTATGTCTAGAAAAAACTTCTTGTCCCCCCCCCCATTTTTTTTAGTGTTGGGTTCAATTCACAATGTAATTTTATGCTAAGTTTGTCCTTTAGTTTGTGTCCAGCAACATTCATTTATATTGGAAAAAACACATATCTTTATTCATTTAATTATATATATATATATATATATATATATATATATATATATGTGTGTGTGTGTGTTGATGAAAATGACAGTCACATATCTTTATTCATTTAATCATATATATATATATATATATATATATATATATATATATATATATATATATGTGTGTGTGTTGATGGAAATGACAATTGGAAAATGAAGAAAAAAAAGTCAAGAGACAGTTGTTACATCTCAAAATTTTTTCTTATTCTATGGACATATTTCGACATATTTTGATGGGGACCAACCATCTTTTCCAGAGAAAAAAATATTTGCAGCAGTTCATAGAAAAAATTGCTGTTTGAATGTTTGATGCTGAAGAGAGAATATAAACAGCAATTTCTTTTCTGTTGGCTATATCTGAAAAGAAGAATGAATGTTAACAGTTGGTGTCCAACGCACTCATCAGCAACCGGCAGTTCGATTACTGATGAGTGCATTAGGCACAAAATGTTGACATTCACTGGGCACATATCCTTGTAATTCTTATTTTTTTATGTATTAATTGCCTTATTTTCTGTAATACATATTGAACACTGTGATTTAACATCTACAACAGATAAAATCTGTTTTCTATTTCTTTCTTCTTATATTTTTACAAATTGAAAACACATTATAAACTAAATTTATATACATTGGGTACAACCCCCAAATTTGGAGAATTTGTACAATATATGGGTATCAACTATAAAAAAGACTTTTGCAACCATCGCTAACTCACAAGAAGACAACTTGACGTGGTTGAAAGTAAGTGTTTGAGGTAACAGATCGCTTCAATAATTAATTTCCTTGAACTTTTGGGTAGGACATAGTTAATCAATCTGTCACTCTATCTAACTATATATGCACTAACATTATGTATCGATCATATCTTAAATATGCAATGCAACTAATGAATATATTTATGAATTGATTCAGTGTAGGAATTACTGGATAAAAGTTTTGAGTGCCATCAAAGCCAGGTATAGAAAAACTGACAGAAGACAGAAGACAAATGCCAACAAATGATAGCATGCATATTTCTATTTGTGTATGTTTGTGTGTATGAACCAAAGGAAAACCAAAATTCAAAGCCACCTATAATTATACAAACATGAATTTATGTGCATTTATATACAACAAAACAATATGGTATCACTCACTGAAAGGAGAGAAAAAGTTTGTTTTCAAATAAGTATTTAGAGAAAAGCCTCTATTCATCTTCTGTGAGGAAAATGAGAACCACTTATTTTTGCTCCATTTCATCTTTCACTTAACAGCATGTGGGAATAAACAACTCAAACTTTGGTAATGCAAAAAAATATCAATATATACTTGTTTAAAACAAAACACAATAGAAATATTGAAATCTACGGTTTCTGTATTTTCCTATTTTCAAATCTGCCCGTGTGGTTATTGTGATATTTGTTTTTTTTTCATCTGACTGTGCCCTCTGTAAAAAGTCAAATTTGCACTAAAAGTAAAATGTTTAAACAGTAGGTCCAATTATGCCTTTAGACTTCTGGTACTGCCTACACTTGTATGGTTTGCTGGTTCCATGTTCGCCCTCTATTAAAAACTATCAAAACAATACAAAATCACTTTTCCAAAAAGTGTCAGTTGATCTCTGAAAACATTTTCAGATCTAGGAATATTCAAATTAAGAAATACATGTATGGATTTTAAAACAACTGAACACTTTCAATCCTTATGCAATTATTGGGAGCCTAAAATAATTTCCCAAGTGCAATGACTGCAATAATGAGTTCAAAATATTTTTCAATTGAAGGAAACATTGCCATGTCAGGACTTTTGCAAATCACCATTGATTCTTCAGGAGCTGATAATGACAAACATTTTCAGGAGATCTAAGTCTTTTAATGAGATCTCAGTCTTATCCAGCCAAGCTCATACTTGCTGACAACTCACCAAAAACACACACCCTTAAAAGTATACAATATCTTATGATTATTCACCAAAAGTCCATCCATCCCTCTGTTTATATACTTGTGTACTGCTAAAACTACTTGACATAAACCCATGAAATTTTATGTTGGTATGGTTATGAACCTGGGTTATGATTTTAGCTAATTAGTGTTTGAAAACTAACCCCCAAAATGTTTTTAGAGGAGTTCAATTCAGGGTGTAGGGTCCATGCTAATTAATCATGCCAAGATGATGTCTTACTTTTTAATTACATAATAAAAGAACATTTATTTTTCTTTTTTAAAAATTGAGTTTCAAAATCAAAATGTGATGTAACATTGCATTTTTTATGAAAGAAGAAGCTGAGACATTTTTTTAACATACTTCATATCATGCCATTTATTGGTTGAACAGGAATATCTGGGACAATGCTGTTTTTATCAGTGCATGTTTTGATGTAGTATGGTTAAGGTATTGCAGTACAATTTAAAATATAACTACTTTCATTTTATTGGTAAATCTTTTTTTTTAAAACACAAAATTTTGGAAATGGTTGTTTATGTAGATTAAACGGAGGGAACTTTTATTTATCACTTTTAGGGGTCAAAATCAATGAGGAATAGCATTTTTCACTTTATGGACAGAAATTTTTTATTCTTTTTAGGTCAAAATCAAGAGGAAATGTTTATTTTCACTTTCAGGGATCAAGATTGAGGGGGAAATTTTTTCCCACTTTTAGGTGTCAGAATCGATGGGAAACTTTTATCTATCATTTTTAGGAATCAAAATGGAAGAGGAAATATTTTTTCACTTTTAAGTAGCAAATTCAAGGGGATTTTTTTTCTCCCCATTTTTAGGAAAGAAGGTTCCTTTCTCTTTCAGGAGTCATTTCATTCTTCACTTTTCGGTGTTTTTTTTTCTTCTAAGGAATAGAGGGGAATTTTTTTCCATTTTTAGGGGTCAAAATCAAGGGGAAGATTTTTTCAACACAATTTTAGGGAACACAATTGGGGGTGGAATTTTAATTCTCTCTTAGGGGTTAGAAGCAAGGAGGGAACTTTTGTCTCTTTTTCTTAAAGTTATGCCCATCTTTTTTAACTCTATATCACTCCTTTTAAACTTTCTCTTTCTTCACATTGGTGCCTCTACCTTTTAGAGACTTGCCCTACTTTTTTAACAATAAAACTCTATTTTATTTTCAACCCGAGTATGACCCCTCTTTTAACATTGACCTCTTTTAATATTAGCCCCCCTTTCTTACAATTGCCCCAACTTTTCTCCAATCACACCCTCTTTTCAACATAAGCACCTCATTTTTTTCCAACAGTGTAAAGAAAGATATCAAGTTAATCAATTTTAAAAACAATTAAATTGAACACTATCTGATTTCCATCAATTTATATTTCTATTTCATAAATTCCTCTTTTGGAGAGCAATTAAATTATACATTAGGGCAGCTGTTCAACAGTGGCATATGGTGCCTTGTATCTTGGGTGTGCTCTCTGCTATGGATGCACAAAAATTGAAAATATTTTAGTGTCAGTCAAAAACAATAAACAATTAAAGCTTTTTTGGCACAATGTAGGTAAGGTGGTCCCCATGGGTATCCATAAAGGGGTGCATTTGTATAACCCTTGAAAAAGTACTACAACTCATTTGTACAACTATTTGTTTTAAGATCATGTTTACTGCATGGATTCAATTAGTTTTGTCTTCAAAATAGTTTTAAATAAAAGATGACAGCTTTTATCCAACTTTCATATTTTTTTAGCAGATTGGCAATTTCTACGTGGAAGATGTAGCAAATTTTGGATTCCTGGACCCTTATTTGTCAGAAAACAATTCAAGCCTTTTCTTCCCATATCATTTTTACATTTTGGCTTGGTGGTAGTGTTCGTTGACATTATGGCAATTCCTAATACGAACACACTGCGTAGACATGTATTGACGTATCAACAGCTATATCTTGTACTATTTTAACAACCCTTCTTCCCAATCAATAGAATCAAAATTCTAAAATAACTTACCAATTTCAAAATCCCCAGTCAATACTCTTTCAGAAAATGCAATAATTGGGGTCCGACAACCCATGGAAATTTTTGACTAATAATAACATAATTAGAAATAAAGAGTAAGCCTTTACCAAATGTATGTTTTCGTGCCCACTCCCGAAAATATATCCTTTTGCATACCCCCAGAAAAGAGGCAGGGTATGCCCATGTTGGTCCTGGAGGAAGAAATTAGAGAATTAACAGAAAACAGAATTTGGATTAGACATCATCATCTGTGGATAATAATGTCCAATCAAAATTTTGTTTTTCTTTCATTAATTTTCTTACTTCTTATTATTTGTTCACCATTTGTAACATTGAATGATCGAGGATGTGAGACTTCACAATTTACAATCAGGATCAATCATCATTATACCAAACTGACTGTTGCTCTTAACAGACATTAAGATATTTATGCGTTTTTGTGATTCCATAGCAGAGAGCTCTACCAAAATATTAATCACCATTCGGTCTAGTTGAAATAACACAAGAACTATTTACCATACTTCTCAGTGAAAATGTCTCAAAAATTTACCTTATGTCCTGCAGGCCAAAGGTTACTTTTCTAATACATCTATCCAAATTAATCTATGCTAGACAGTAATCTAAATTCTGTATATGACCTCTGTATGAAGTGTATGTATTATACTTGATATGAAATAGTAAATGAACAAAATTATCCTAATAAAAAACAGGTCTGGTTAGTCACTCAATAGAAACATGGTGAATGTCTTTTGGCAGCATGCCATGTTGGGGGTGATCAATTTGAAAAAATTGAAAAAGGAATAATCAATGAATGAGTCACTTCCCTCACCTTTTAGAGGGTAGTGATCACTAGAAAAAGTTTGAATTTTCAACAAACAATCCAGAATGCAGCTGGGCACAAACCAGGAGACCAATTTTGCATAAATTTACAGGCGACGGGGGGGGGGGGGTAAAAAAAAAATTCTAGACATAATAAAAACTAAATATTTGAATTTTCAGTTTTTAGCCCTCGAGATAAATTGATGCAACCTGTATGAATGACACCTACATAAATAGCCAACCAGACTCCCTTGAAAACTGAAGAAACCTATGTTGACAGTTTGAGTGACTGTTCTATAAACTGCTATAGACAAGCAAATGGACTAGTCATAATTTATACGTATATCAACATTATCAAGTAACAAAAGTAGTTGAACTGCGATATGTTAAAAGGGTCAAGACTCACTCACTCTCTATTTCTTCGATTAAGTTCTGTTGTTCTCTGGTGAAACGTGTTGTAACATGAGGCAAAAACGATGATTGGTTTCCGCAGTTTTGAACATAGGATTTGATAACAAAAGAACTTAATAAATTTATAAAACAATAAATGCAATTTATGGGAAGGGTTTCAACTAGGAAGAAGCATCAGCAAATTTTTGCTCAATACTTTGATGCAGTTCTGGTAAGGTAATACAGTTTGAATGAATAGGTATATTACAATGATCATTTCTCATCTTAGAAATTCAGACAAAAATTAATAAGAAAACACATAGAACGCTAATGAGTTACAGTATCTTTTTTAACATTATTCAAATCACTAAGCTTAAAACATTTTTGATTATTCTATGTACAGTCAATACAACTTACTTTCTGATCGTTTTGGGGATTCATTTGTTGTCTGTCTCCGAGAGTTTCTCGAAATTCTTTGTCACTTGTGAATTGCTAATCAATATGACACTGTCTGCAACTGAAATCTTCTTGTCTTTTTCATTCTCCTGCAACAAAGTATTTTACATGTGCCAAATGAAAACCATCCAGACATAAGAACATCTCCTAATCGAATACTGTGTTGGTTCACTTGCAAAACCAAAAATTGTGACTAGAATAGTTAATAATGACGACAGTTGAAATAGATGTAGCTAACGGCACTAGTTCTCAAAAGGCAGACGCAACAGTTTTTAGTGCCTGAAAATTCTTTGTAGTAGAAACTGAAATATTTCGGCTTACCTAAGAATAGACATAGATCTCTCATAAAAAGAAAATAAAAGGGTGCAAGGTAGTTGAGAGGTGCAGAGTGGCTGAACAGTCAACAGCATGGAGAATAGAATCGGTGAGCCATGTTCAAACTATGGCTGAGACAGTTTGTGTTCACTTTGTACTAATGCTTTTGGGAAGGGCATCAACCCACCTCTTCTCTCCCTTCTATAGGGTGAATAGTAGGGAAAACCAGGTTCGCTATCTAACCAGCCTAGGAAACGATAACTCTGACTCTAAACCAGCTTGAAGAGCAATGGGCTCCGTCAGATCTATCTTGCCCTTGACACACCCATGATAAAACTCATCTGTGTTGGCTGAACAACCCTGTACAGATTTTTTTTAAAGAAAGAAATTAAAAGAATTCTCACTCATAAAGTTGGAGCACTAGGTAATTTACCTCAACTAATATTTCAGAAAATTTTTTTTGGAGAAAGAAAATTTATGAAATGAAAAGACTTATTTCTATCATTATTTGGACTATCCTCATCTTGGTTGTTTTTCATACAACGTTTCAGCCGTTGCACTTTACGGCCTTCATCAGGTATCATCTGGTAGGTGTGTGGAAGTAACGAACCAAACCCTTTATTTAACCAACGGGGGTATAATGACCACACTCCCCTCTTAGAAGTAGTATTTTTTCAAATTATTATTGTCTCACACCTGGGATCGAACCTAGAACCATTAGATTACTTGCAGTAAATCTGTCTGATTCTGTAACCACTACACTATATGTCCATGAGGACAGTCCGAATAATAAAAGAAATAATAATAATAATACCTCATCTCAAAAATTCAGAGAAACATGAAAGGACATATTTTGAATTTCATTTAAAATTTTCTTGTCAACAGAATTGTTCCTTCCAGCAAGTGGATTTTGTCTCTAAGTGGGTGTATGGACTTTGGACCAACCTTTCAAGTCAGATGTTAACAGCATTTGTGTTCTGAAAAATCCGTGATATTTTACTGGTTATTCAGTCATGTTTTACCTCTGACATTAGTCATAGTCATTTAGTCATACTTTTATTATTTTGGCTGATATGAATTATTTTGTATCTTAAAGCATATGAGAAATATTGATGGAATGTTTGAATCACCAAGCCAACAATTCCATACCTCAATGACCAAGCTACACTTGCAAGTTTGACATATCTTAGTTCATACTTTATTATATTTCTTCAAGTCTAGAATAGATACCAGATTCAACTCTAGTTTTAGGAAAATAGTTTTCTTTTGATACAAGCAATCTATGTTTTTTATTCTTTATTTTATTACCAGCAGTATCAGTTCTATGATATCCCAAAATGCATCATCCCTGCAATTGGACCAAATATAGATATTACTCCTTTTCTTTTTGAGTTGAGTAAGTTTATTCAGTTTCACACTGTTTACCTTTCTCTCTTCTTTTGACCTCTTCATATCTACAGATCCTCTTTCTATAATTGTCCAGTGGGTGAGATTGGGTTTGGGAAGATCTTTAGGTTTGGGCCTTTCTCTGAGCTGATGTCAACAAGCTTAGATTGTTGTAGTTGGTAGGGGCCGGGGGTAAATAGCCTGGTCCATCACTGAGAATAGCATATAAACATGCCTAAAGTTAGGTCCCAACTTCAATATCTATCCACTACCATATATATATATATATATATATATATATATATATATATATATATATATATATATATATATATTCATGTATGTTTGTGCGTCTAAATATATATATATATATATATATATGTATAATGTATGTGTGTGTGTATGTGTGGATGCACACATATCATTATATTCATCAACCATTCAAAGCTTGTAGCTATTGAGATCATGAAGAATCAATAAAAAGAAAAAAAAGAACCATAAATGTCCATCTGAGTATTATATCTATAGCTTTGTATCATTTTCCCTGGCCTTGTCAGTCAAGGGAGATAACCTCCTGGCATTTCTTTAATATCAGTCTGTCCGGGAATCGGTTGTTCATCTTTCTTTCTTGATTTTCTTTCTCCTTCCATTTCTGATAGAACTTGGCTCTGGTTCCTTACTTTGTCTGCAGCAATCAATTCTTCACAGTTTGTGATATCCCTTCTCTCCCGGAGCTAACTGTCTTGGTGTCAATTTCAGAGCTTTTAAAGTATTGAGACAGGAGCTGCCATAGGCTTCGTACACTTTTTGATCGGAGAATTTCAATTCTCAGAAACTTCGCCTCTAGGTCAGAAATATCAAGATAAAGCATCTATCCTTATCTCTCTACACATTCATTCATACATACGTCTCACTTTTTGTTAATAGAAATTCAATGATCACATTCTGTCCATATCCTTGTTTATTGTTTGGAATCAAGGTAATCCAACAAAAACATCCAAATGAAGGCAGAAAACAAAGGCAGACAGTTACACACACTGATTACTAACCAGTCACACAAACACATATACAACCTAAAGGATGAAAACAACAGACACCCACTCAGTCCCTCTTTTTCATCCACACTTCCTTGAAGACAAAACATATCACCTTTCCCCATCTCACCCCTGCTATGATAAAAAATCAAGTTTGACCCCTTCTAAATCACATGCAGGAGAACTCCTCCCACTTTTGCGCCTCCAAACAACCAACACCAGAATAGTTATATACTTTTTTTTCTCCAGTTTAATAATACATCCAGACATAAGAACAGCTTCATGTTTACTACAGTTTTTCTGCATCATTAAATGCTTCTTGAAGACACTGATGAAAGCTCAGTAAAATGCATCAAGCCTATCTTCATGATAATGAAATTTTAAGATGTAACATACTTGTTCTCAAATCTTTCGCTTCCACGTTGTCAAAGCACTACTACCAATCTACCTCTTTTTCCCTCTATCTATCAACATATTCATTTACAAGTACACCTTATAGATTGATAGATAGATTGATTGATTATCTATTAATCCATATCAGTCTAATATCTATTGCTGGGCCTACTCGGTAAGGGAGTTACTTGCAGGTTTCTCTCCAATAATTATAACTAGTATTTGGATTGAAGTAAATGTTAATGCTGATTTTCAAGGCAGTTCCTCCCAACAATACAATCTTCCTAACCTCCTAATCGTGAGTGCCTTATGTATTTATAAAACTACAATACCTACATAGTGTGTATATATATATATATATATACATATATATATATATATATATATATATATATATCTACAAGGTGTTACCAATAAGTAATTTGAACAGTGGAAGCAAGCCGTATGCATGTTTGGCCTCCTGCAGTTAGTTGGAGCCAGTAGCACCATTTGTGCCAATAGCTTCGTGCATCTGAACGTGTTGTTGAGTTATTCATGCTTTCATAACATCTTGTTTAGGTATTATAGTAGTTTTTGCAATGACTGATCTCGTAGTGGAAAGAACTTGCATTAAGTTCTGCTTCAAGATCAGCAAGATGGCTGCAGAATCTCACTGGATTCTTCAGAAAGCCTTTTCTGACAATGTTGTGTCCCTCAGCAAAATGTTCTTTCCTCTGGCACAAGTGTTTCAAGAAAGGACAAACGTTTATCAAAGACAATGACCTTCCTGGACAACCACCGATGAGCACAACACCAAGAAATGTTTCAAAAGTGCTCCAAGCAATCCTTGTGGATAGTGGATGAACTATTCATGTTTGCAATATCGTAAGATTGTCATAAAGGAATGCTAAACACTCTCTGTCGGACATGTTGGGCAGGAGATGCATTGCTGCGAAATTTGTGCCAAGACCAATCACTTGTACAATGATTCCTATCTTCCAATGGCATGTTAGGCATTCCCCACCAAACGTATTCATCTGATCTTGCCCCCCATGGATTTTCCTGTTTTCCAAGGTGGAATCCCGATTTAAAGGGCATTGATTTGACTTGATTGAAGGAATGCAGAAAGAATCATAGGAGGTGCTTGCAGTGATGCACTGAAAAACAGGAAAATTGCCGGGACTGTCATATACATGCTGGAAGAGACTTCTTCGGAGATGAAAGTGGTAACTAAGTACTAGGGTTAGTCATTTCTTATGTTTAGATTACTGGAACCTTTGGGTTGGACCAAGTATTTCATTTAGTGTATGGCTATCTATCTATCCATCTAAGTCAGTGCATACCTATCAATCTACATTCATATCTACCTGTCTTGGCTTGTTACTATTTATTGAGGCATCGATATCATTTTGCTTATAAACTACTCAGTTTGTACATTAATCTTTGTCTCTTCATACATACACCTTTCAACATTTTTTTTCTTTTTCTACCATTCTTAGTCTGGGCCTCTTTTTCAATCTATCTCAGTCCAGTCAAGTGTACGTATCTATTAACCTACCAACTGGGCCTTATCAGACTGTCCATATCTGTCAGTAGGAATACATAATGGAGACAATGAGCATATCTGTTCAAATCAAGATGCGGCTTAGTTTTCAAATATCAGAGTTTGTATCAGGTGTAAAGTTTTTGTGGGTGATTCACACACTCAAGCTTGTTCATCACGTAGCAGTGCGCACCTGATTAACTACGTAGCAAATGTAAAATTTGCTATGGGCCCGGAATTTTCAAGTCCTAAACACTTGCAAGCTATCAATTCTGATTCATTGATTCTACACTTGCTCTATTACTATAGTAGTATACTACTCTGGACTTCTATGAACGATCGGGTGTTTAATGTTAGCAATTTTAGCAAATTATCAACTTTAATTAGAGTTAATATCTCAACACTGTAATTAATGGCATCCATGTTACATATACATGTTATAAATACAGAGGTATTTGAAACTAAAGTTATAGCAGTCATACAAAATCAAACAAAGTAATACAATTGCTAGTACTTTTGATAATAGAAAATCATGTTCAAATCTGGGAAAAAGTTAAGATTTCAAATACCAATTTTGATAGTCTTCGAAACTGGGAAGGTTGCTACCATATGGATCTTCACCCCCAATAATCGTTTCAAAGTATATTTATAAAACACTTCACCCAAGACTTGGTTGAACATTAATGCAGTAAATTGGTGATTCTGACCATGGACCAGTATTGGGCTCCAAAGTATATGCTTACCGGGTCATGAGGAAAATAAAATGAGATAAATGTAAAAGATAAAACAAATTTATTTCTTTGGATCTTGATGTTAAATCTGTTAGAAAAATCATTTTAGAAACAGAATTGAGTGTATTATCTCGGTTGTAATTACCACCTCCATTTCCCTGTTGGCTGGTCCGCAAGAATATTCTTAATATTAAACTGGTCGGCGGAGCAAGAAAAAGGATGCTGAGCCCCGCCCTAAATGCATTACAGCTTTTACAAGTGTATAATCAACTATCAGAAAATGGAGCTGTTTGCATTTATTTGTTTAAAAACTTTTCTTCCTCAGTGAGAATCTGCCCCAGCAAATTTCTCTGACTTGGCACTAAGGATGGAGTCAAAATTTTCAATCAAACCTCAATAATAAAGCCATACCAGCAGGCATAGTCTGTCTGTTTCACTGATCAATTTTTTAAAAATTCAGTTTCAATCTTTCTAAATTTTGTTTGAATGTTTCTTTCTTGGCATTTCTTTTACGGCTGCCCTTCTCCATTTTATAGTTTTCTTTAGAGGGGGAAAAATCATTGATTTCTTTTATTGAATAAATGTGCAGTTAAATAACAAATGAAAATTTAATGTTCTGCTTTGTTAACTGTTGCATTTTATTTCATATTGTCTCATTATATTCAAGTGGAACAATATCCCCAGTAAGAATAAAGATGTTTATTTTTAGAGACGCAAAAATACGAAATAAAACGTGAATAATTATACGAATGAGCATTTAAAATTCTGTTTTTGTGTCTGAATATCTCTCTATAAGTCTCAATGGCCTCTACTATCATGACTTCAAATGAGTATATAAGGTTTGTCAAGAAAATATAGAGCTATTTGAATTAAAGAAAAAAAATTATCTTACTTAGGGCAATGATGCCTAAGTTCTCTTCAAAGTACTTCCTTTGGGACATCACTCACTTATCATACAGTGCCACTTTTGGGATCGCCATCAGCTGTCTTTGTGTTCTCCTAAAAGACCCTCAAAAGGAGAAAAAATCAAGTGAAGAATCACATTAGGATGGCAAGCCTTTGGCAGAGGAAACTCAACTTTCAAAAATAAGGAGATACCATTAATCCTAAAAAGAAGGGTGTATAACCAATGCATCCTCCCAATAGTCAATTAGGGAGCTGAAACATGGGACCTAACCAAAAGACAGATCCGCAAATTGAGAACTATGTTACGTGCACATGAGAAAATTATGCTAGGCGTCACATGGAGAGACCACAAGACAGCACAGTAGATCCGGGAAAAGACAAGAGTCAGGGACATCATAGAATCCATTAAAAAACTCAAATGGCAGTGGGCTGACCATGTTGCGAGAATGGCAGACAACCGATGGACATCGTGACTCATGACATGAATCCCCCCGAGATCACAAGCGGAACCGAGACCGGCAGAATATTAGATGGAGAGACGAGCTAGACAAATTCAGAAAGTAATGGCTCCGTGACACCCATGATAGAGAAGAGTGGCTAATCCTGGGGAAGGTCTATGTCCAATGACGGACGCTGAAAGACTGATGATAATGATGATGATGATGATGAAATCATTTCCAAGGACTGAAATCTCTGAAAGCCAGAAATTGCAGGGAGTCAAATTTGGAATGTATGGGGACTGACAGACGTGGGTGATGTAATGTGTTGCTAAGAAACCCTCCACTAGATGTGAAGAATGACTTGCTCAGTCATTTTAAATTCTGACTGAGTTACTCAGTGGGAGAGTTTTTAGTCACACATGCTGAGTAAAGTCCCTTCTGTTTTGTTGCCAAGTTACATTGAAGCAGTGCGAATGTTTTTTGATATATTCAAAATGGCTGGATATTTTCTAGATACACTTGTTCGGGCTATTCAATGCAGTTGTCTACATAAACTATTATGGAAAAGAAATATTTTTTGCATGCTTAACCTCTAAATCTATTTCCTCTCTACTATCATAAGATGTCACTGATGAGACAAAATATCATATGATTTGATACACAGCAAGTAGGATTGAACTCATGTCCTTTTGTAAAAGATCACCATAATTACTGTGTGTAACCACTACTCTCGAATAAAATGATGTCACGTTGGTAAAGTAATAAGAGAGGGGGCAAAAGAAAGATGTGCCTGCTGCTGGCAAAGTTAACACAAAGGGAAGGAAGAAAGAAAATGTCAGATCAGAGTTGCCAAATTAACCATTTCTAGACTAGATCTAGCCAATTATTTTCCAATCTAGCCAATAAAAATATATGATAACCATTTAAATCTGATGAGTGTAATAGATGTAAGTGTGCAATTTTTACTTATGATTTGTTCTGGATTCTTAGTATACAGTTATTTTCTTTGATAAGTTAACTACAAAATGGATAATCTAACTGATTTTAGCCATTTTAAAGACAGTTTCAGCTATAAATAACAAACAATAGTTGGCAACACTAAGTGGGATAGGAAGGGATTTTTTTTATCCTATGTTAAATTTTGAGGATAATAGAGTTAAGTATTGAACTAACTTCTTCTTGACAAGTTTGATATTTTTTAAACCGTGGAATTTCCACAGGTTACTGCTAGCTGTTATGAAAGTGACATTATCAACTATGACGAGATTTTATATTCAGTCTGTCAGTTTTATTTTCTGCTATCAACTGCCCAGTCATACTAACAAGGTAGGTCATTTTACACATACACGTTTTGAGGTATTTAATGAAAAAAGAATTACCGCATTTGACACCATAAAAGACACATTTAAATTATAAAACATTATGCAAATATATTACTCTACATCCAACATTCTTGTCTTATGACAAGGGAACTATCCACTGAAGCTTTAAATGGACAGCTATGGGACTAAGATGAGGTGCAGTGAGTGGTAGAACCAAAATATGATCATAAACCTTGTATCTTATGCTCAAGCAAATATGGTCACTTTCTTTTTCATTTAGATGAGTGCAGATCTTTAAAATTTGTTAGAGGAAGAATTCATTTTTAACTGCATGAACAAATTCTACAATCCAATGTCTCAAAATGTGATTTAGGGAAATATAAAGTAGCCATGTTGGTATATATCGTGTGAAACTGGAGCATTTTATCGAATGTCTAGATATTCTTTAGAATGAGTAGTATGTTGGGACTAAGTATGAAATTAATGTATTTCATTCTGACCTTATACACTTTACCTAGGGATTTTCTACAGAATATCAAGCAAAGTGCAATATAATAGACAACAAGGGGTCAGACATTTTATCAATAAATTGAAATCTGGGAAACCTAAACTAATTGAAAGTAAGCCTGGCTGCTGCGGGGTCAGATTCCATTATTTCTATTCTGACTGAAAATGATTACTGCAACTCTTGTATTCCATAAGAAATAAATAGAAAATTATAAAAATATATATCTTTTTTTTACATAAATGTTATTTATTTATTAGAATGAAATAAACCCTTGGTCGTGATTTCAAATCTCAGACGGGAAATATTAATTTTATTGATGTATTAATTATGTATTTCTTACATGAATTTTGGTAGAAGTGTAAGACTTGTCAATTCAGCTCAGTTGGTAAGAAACACAACTACCAATCAGTTGGTTATGATTTCAGATCATGGAAGGGCACTGTTGATTTTTACTCCCCTGGATTTGGTGAGGATTGTTCCTGTGGTTCCTGTTCTTGTTGAAAAATGAAGCCAACTCCAGATTTTGACTGGGGCTTAACAATATAGCAGACAGCAAAAGTGAGAAAATTTCATAAGTGAACGGGTAACTGAAACTTGAGCTAAAAGAAAATATTCTGATGAACATTGCATCATTTTAGTCCTCTGTTTATCTAATTTGCCAATGAAAATTTCCCATCTTTTCTATTGTCTGTTCTATTGCAAATTAATTTAACTTTCACAGATTTCAATTAGTTAATAAAATGTCCGTTCTTTACTTTACCTAAAAATGTTAGACATTCTATAGAATGCCCAGGTTTCACACAATGCAAGTAGCATGTAAACCGAGAAGAATATAAGTCAGCATCTATGATTTATCTGCTGTGATCTTTACTTTAGACTTTGAGATGAGTTGCTATTCAAATTCAATCAATCTTTTCAATTATGCTCATCTTTATTGTTGTTTTGAAGTCTTTTTTTCCAATGTTATTTGCTGGTTGATTATTCTCTGACCTTCTTCAGGTTGAATCTTGTCTGCTGTCAAGTCTTTTGAGATCTGTTAGCTGCATTCCATAGTGGAATGTCAGATGAGCTGTGTAGTTATTCTGGATTATGTTCTTTTAATTTTTTCTTTACAAGGTTTATCTGCTAAGTATCCATCCATTTTAAATATCTCAAGAAAAAGTTGCATAGCTTTAATGTAACTAAACACCCAATCAGAGATCTTACTTCACATGCAAAAACTCTCCTGTGAGATAACTTTGTCAGCAGATGCCATTGAATGAGATTGTGTACTGTGTGACCATCATATTCACAATGATAGAGCCTGCCCATTCTCCCAGGATTCACCAGACCTCACTATCATAGGTGTCGCAGAGCCAATACTTTCTGAAATTGTCTATCTCATCATGCCATCTTATATTTTGCTGGCCACAGTTTCACATATGATCTCTGAGGATCCATTTTGAGAGACACGCTGTCCAGCAGTTGTCTGCCATTCTTGCAACATGATTGCCCATCGCCATTTGAGTTTTCTAATGGATTCTGTGATATCCCTGACTACTGTTTTTTCTCTAATATACTGCGATGTCTTGTGATCTCTCCATGCAATGTTGAGCATGATTCTCTTACGTGCACATTGCATGGTTCTCTGTTAGAGGGTCAATTTTTTGGTAATGTTCCATATTTTAGTTCCATAGGTGAGTATTGGAAGGTTGCAATGGTTGTAGACCCTTCTTTTTGAAACTAATGGGATTTTCTTGTACTTGAAGGCTGAGCTTGCTCTACCAAAAGCTTGCCAACCTAAAGTGATTTTTTGCTTGATTTCTTCGTCTTTTGAGGGTTCTACAAAGATTTGTTGTCCTAGGTAGATGCAATGGTCTACTAATAAGGAGCATATGTTTAAATTTTCAGCCACCTACCTCCATTAGTGTGGCTTGTATGTGTCATACATACATATATATCCAGCCAGACCAACTAAAAAACTAAAGAAACCTTTGTTGACAGTTTTGTCTTGTGGTTTTGGTGTACGGTTTCTAATTTTGTATGTCTTCCAAAAGATACTTTTTCCTGAGTCAGTTGAACAGCTGTCATGACATTATATACTTGGCTAAGCTAACAAAAATTAAGTAATGTGTCGCAAAAAATTTGTTTCTAGCGAATGTGTTGCCAATACAATAAGTTTGGAAAGCTCTGGTCTAGAGCATTCCACAACAGACTTGATACGGGGCAAAATTCCACTTAATGAAGAATGGTAAATGCTCAGGTGAAGACAGTGCTTGAGATTCCTCTGTTGAGTATTCTTCAGGGTGTTAATAAAGTGAATTAATAATAAGAATTAGTCTGAGTATAAGTGCACATGCTCATTTATTCATGTTTATGTGTAAGTGTGCTGATATATCTCTATAAGTGGGTCCATCACGTCCATCCAGAAAGTATCCAACTGTTCTGAATATCTACAGAACCAGTTGCACAGCGCACAGCCTTAATGTAATTTAACAATCAACCAGAGTGGACCTTCGTGCACATGTGTGAACAGACACTCATATAGGGTCACTCAGTCAATAGTAAGATGCAACTGAGTGAGCTTGTGTACTGTGACAGTGGCATACACAATTACCAAGCAAGTCATTCTTCACACCTCATGCAGGGTTTCGGCCAAACATCAGAACACCCAGGTTTGTCAGCCTCCCACCCTACTGGCAGATGATAGCAATCTTGAAAGAGGACTTTTGAAAAGTGGAAGGGATACTATGATAAGCATGTGAAGTCCTAGGTGGAGTACTTTGTGGAAGACCAAGACACTATTGCCCAAGGTAAGATATTCATTTGTCAATATTTGATGGCTTGACACTTTCCCGACCGACACTATACATCACAAATGAATTCCTATCTTATATTTGAATGTTGAGAATGATTTCAGCTCAAAGAGATAGATATCTTTTTGATCACTGAATTAATCAGGAAATATGAAAGCAAATTCAAATTCCTGCTCTTGTTACTTTGAAGGGATTCTTTCAGTTCAGTCGAGCCAAATCTTCAATAACTACTATCTTTCCTTACAGCTGGAATACACTTCCCTTCCTTCAGTATCCACTGGCTCCTGACCAATATTTTTGGATTTTTTTTTTCTCTGCCCCTCACTTGCTTTATATGCTGCCTTTCCTTGTTTTCCCCTCTGTCTGCTTCTTGGTTTTCAACAAGATATTTCACACATGCACACACATGCACGACCATATACATACACATACATGTATATAGTCAGTATATTCAGTGTAATATCATATGTATACCTTAATCTTCTGTAGAAGAGATTCATTGTATAGATCATCTTTTAATATCCTTGTGATAAGTAATGATGTAGTCAGTTTTATACGTTGATGGACAGTGTATGGATGAGTTGTGATTGGATTAAAATGGAAAATAAATGAGAAAAGAGAGACAACCATGTATTTCAAATGAAAGACGTGTTTGATACTGTATTGGGGATGGGTAAGGGACATCACAGTATAGGGATGTAATAGTCTTGGTATTAGTATTATTAGATGTTATTAGTAGCAGCAGGTTTATCGAAATTCAACAAGAGTATTAAAATGATTATATAACAGTCAGTAATAAACCAATTCCGGTTTATGTCACAAGTACACAATTAATCAGAAGATTCAATTGAACCACAATGTCTTTTGCAACTCTGGATAGTCTTATCAATTAGTTTCAGAGCATTGAAAATCAAATATCTGGTTTTGACAGCACATGCCTGAATTAATGCATATTTATGCATATTATAGATTTTTGTGAATGTTCATGCCTCTTTCATGAAATAATCTCTGCATGTTAATATTTATCTATGCATATTTGAGTGATGGTGGCTGAGGTCAGAAAGTCCTCAACTTTGAATTATAATGTCAGATCAACTTTGGGTTCGGGGTTTTGATAGGCTGTGGATAATTGCAAAGAAAATTTACACTGTATAACTCCTTCATTTCCATTTGGCTTCTCACTTGTTACAATGTTTATCCCTGTAAACTCCTTGTGGAGTATAGGGCTGTAGCCGTACCACACTACTGGGCTATTGCTGGGATGATGATGCTGCAGTTCTGTAGCAAGTGAGTTTTACAGGGTAGAGTTGATAGCCTTTTGCACAAAGGCCTTACTTTACCTCGACTCAAATTGGATTGGCTGACAGGGCTAAAGGGTGCCAATTGCTCTGCTATCTACCTATAACAGATTCATGCCTTCTCCAAAGTCAGTAGTGCATTGCAAAGATGAGCAGCCTCGACCGAAACTCAAATTCAGTTTGCAGTTCATGGCAATAACCATTGTGCTACACAACACCTCCACTTATTACATACGAAACAGAAAATGAAACAAAGATGACTGTCAATGGAACTGAATGTGATAGAACTTATATTTCTGAATTTCCTACCTGCCACTCCAAGAAATGTAAAAAGAGATCAGTAATTATTTAATGCTGTCTGCTTAGATTAATTTTTCTTTAGAAATAATCTCCGTTTATAAAATTCATTTATTTCAAATGAAATCCATAAAATAACCATCAATAATTATGATATAAAATCACCAGAACATGATGACATTGCATGATCCACGTGACATAAATACCAATTTGGAAATATCAGTTAATTACAATCTGATGAAGTTACGAGTTCAACGAAACACATGAATGGAAATAAAATATGTTAAAGTAATTATAAGTTTTCCAATTTGTCATATATATATATATGTATGCATACAATCCTCACTTTTGCCAATGGAACAAAAAACAAAAAACAGAATTATTAAATAGAAAAAATGAAGTACAGTTGAAGTGTCAGCACTGCTCAAAATTTCTATCAAAAAGCATAATTTAACACCCCACATACAGACATACTAAAAATTAACCATCGTAGCTATATTGTTCCCACGTTATCATTAACAATAGAAGTAGCAGCATTACTATTAACATTATTATTTTATACCTCCAGCCACTTTAAAAACAATCCAATCACCTTTTCATAATTATCTTAGATATGAAGAAATAAACCAAACCTGGAATAATTAAACTAAAAACTAAGGTCATGTGAAGTGAATCCGAACACTGGGAAACAGATTTAAGTAAGAATAAAATGCTCTCAGAGAGAAAACATATCACAAAGAGCTGATGTTTTAACGACATACTGATGAAGATAATGCCTACTATATCTCCTGCTCATTTATAGTTTATAACTACCAGCAAGCAAAGTATCTCCACTATGTAAAACAGAAAAATATATCAAGTAATGACCTACCACTAAACAAAGGTGAGAAAAAAAAAAGATATATAAATAGAATAAGAGGAAGGTCCTACACCCCAGAAAAATAGACATCCTACCCCCAAAAGTCCTAAATAAGGATCTAAAATAAATCGAATCATTCGTCAGAAGAAGCCCAAACAGGGAAGAAACATAAACATGTGAATCCTTTATTTCATTATATATATATATATGTGCGCATAAAATCATATGTATAAGAAATAAAAAATTCTCATCAAAGACAGGTTTTAATGGGGGGTCAATTCAAAATATAAGTTCCTGCTAAATTGATCGCTCACTTTGTGTTCACACTTGTTTTTTGAAAATTTGAACCTTTTTTAGTGATCATGGCCCAGATGAGAGAATTAATTTATTCATTGATCACTGTCTTTTCAAGACATTAGGCACATGATAGTTTCTATTGAATGACTAACCAAACCTGTATTTTTTGTTTCAGTTATTATATTTGAAATAGTAACATTAACAACACTTTCTTGATTATCCATCAGATTTTGTTTTCCTGAAAGTATGCTTTTTGGAGTTACTTTCATCTTCTGTCTTGAAATCATCCGAGGTAAAAGATAATTTATACAGGTGTACAATTGACAGCATCTCTGTTAAGCAGCATAAACACAGTGAAAAAAAAAGGGAGAATATCTCCCCCCCCCCCAAAAAAAAATAAAAGATAAACCAGCCATAAGAATTATGGTTATATTTAACATCCAACATTCTTTTGAAGCTTGAAAAGAGAAATTTGACATTTCCTTTTGAAGACAAAAATGGCCAGTTTTAATCAAATATGGTTGACTAGTGTTTGTGATAGAAGATTTTTCCCTAGAAAATATCGGCAAAATACTAATCCACTGGTGCAAATAATGATCTATTCAGGCAGATCTTATATTCTGCTGAATCTTTGTCTGAGATGGCAGCTGCATTTAGTTGTGCAAAATATTTGTCTCTAGATGTGCATGTGTACAATGAGATTCAGTTGAGTTATGCACATATACGTATAGATATGTACTTTTTGAATATATATATATATATGTATATATATATACATTAGTTGATACTCGTGAAAAAATTCATGGATGTATTTGAATTTCTATGAGATGATTTTTTTTTCCTTTCAGTGGAAGAGTGCATAGTTTCAAATGGCGAATAGGAGATATTGGACCAATGATACTTTCTGAACCCCGGCACTGACTGGAATACATTTTCCCTTGGAACCATAAGAAATAATTTATAAACGTAAACAAATAACACATATTTTCAAAAGTTACTTTACTTAAAGAAAAACAAGTGATTTTTTTATTAAAAAAAAGGAATGTTTTGTGTTTCAATCAGAAAAATGTCAATTAGGAATAATATAATACATTTTTTTGGAAGTTATACACACTTAAGAAATAATTTTTCGTGCTTTCAATCCCAATTGCATAACAAAATTGAATATCAGATATAAACAATAGAGAGCTATTCGAATCATCAAAAAAGTTTTATAAAATCAATGATCATGTGTAGGAGATTTAATTTGGAATTCTATTTAAAGGAATATATGTGGCATGAAGGACACAAACATAATAGTTGTTTTTCCAATTTTGAGAGACAATTTCTATACAGTATTGTTTATATTAAAACGAACATATCTCTTTTTCATGATTTTGTAAAAAAAAAAAATAATCATCCATGTTGAACTACTTGTTTTTGTCAAGACAGTGATGGTGAACCTATAATGCATAGGTTGGTTTTAGGTGACACGGTGGAATTTGAAGAAAAAACTTTTCAGATTTCATTTTATCCTAGTTTTGAAGGTATAATTTGAAATTTCAAGTTATATTAGTTATATGAGTTTTATAGATATATTAAAATAATAAACTCCTAAAAACATACCTGAAACTAAAATGAATGTAAGTGACACTCCAAATCAATGACTGGATTATAAAAAGAAATCAAAATTTCGACATGTACTAAAACAGTTCCCCATCACTGGGTAGGTCAAGATTTGATTAAATCAAATATTTGACAGAAAATACAAAAACATTCTTTGCGCTTGAAATCCATAAAGACCTTTGTTACCTCTGTAAATTAATCAGTTTTGAGAAAAACTAATTCTTAAAAGTCTTTTTCTCCTTGGATTGAAAGCACAAAAAAAACTTTTTTTCAAGAAATTACCTTCAGTTTTTCTGTCAGTAAGTAACTTTCAAAACAACCTTTTTTCTATCTTTCATCTAATATTCGTTTTTTTTTTATGCAAGAGGATTGAAAGCACAAAAAATACCTGTCTTTTCTAGTTTGGTTAACTTTCAAGAATGATGTATTAGTTTTAAAAAAAACTACCTCAGATAGAAAATAGAACATTTTTTTAGTAAGTAACTTTCAAAACTTTGAAAGAAATTTATTATTTTCACTCAATTTTTTTGGATTGAAAGCACAAAACATTCCTTTTTCTTTTTTTAAATTGATTGTTTTTCTGAAGATTGGTAATTTTTGAAAATATGTGTGATTTGTTTACCTTTGTAAAATAGCTGATGTTCGAATAATGTCATGTGATGTCAAGGCAGAATGGAGGAGCTGTTGCAGGAATAGAACCTGCAACTTTGATTGTTTATTCTATCTATGTATGTTTTTTGGCCAAGTGATATATTAAGCGTGTTATGAAAAAAAAATCATAGGAAACAAGAGTTTCAATACAATATACAACAATTTATAATCATATATATATATATATATATATATATATATATATATATATATATATTCATATATATGATATATCTTTACTTATATATATGTATACATACATAAAAAGATACAAGATATATATGGATATATATCTACATATGTATATTTATATATACATATTACAATAAGAGAAAAAACTGAAACAACTGAACGAAATAAAACTACCCAAAAGAAATAAAGAGAAGACAAAAGAGGATGCATGACAGCAATCATCAAAGAAACTTTTAAAAAAAGGCTGGGGTTTCAAAGCTATTAACAAAGCTCTCAATACAGGACAGAAACAAATGATTAGCATACTCAAAAAAAAAATGGAGTTCTAACAATGGACAGATAACAGATTGTTGAATGGACCCAAGAATTTTACCAAAAATCTACTCTTCCAAACAAGGAGCACAAAACAATGAACAGGATGCAAAAGATACTATGGGAGGTAAAACAAGCCATCAAACAAAGAAAGAAAGGGAAAGCCCTTGGACCAGATAACATGACCATCAACTAACAAAAAATTTCGTAAGATCATCACTAGGAAACTAACTATTCTATTGAGCTTATGCCTCCAGCAAGTCTCACAAGATTGAAACACTACAATCATAATGCTGCAATATAGAAAAGGAAACCCAAAAGAACTCAACAACTATAGACCAATGTCTACTCAACTGCGTCTACAAACTTTTCAGGAGCAAGCTGGCTTTAGAAGAAGCTAATTAACCATGGACCATCTCCATTCAATAAATCAGCTAAAAGAGAAAGCAGCAGAGTATAAAATGCCACTTCTGTAGCATTTATCGACTTCAAGAAGGCCTTAAACTCAGTGAAGTCTCCAGGCCATTGAGGCTATCACTCCACAAGTTGTAGACCCTGTATACATCAGAGTACTGCAACATATAGACAGTAACAGCAGTTCCTTTATCATGCTACATAAAGACTCAATGCCCTTTCAGCACTAAAAAGGGGTAAAATATGGTGATACCAGCTCACCCAAACTCTTCACAGCCTACCTTGAGATGAACTTCAGAAACCTAGACTGGGAAAATAAAGGAATCAGGATAGATGGCAAATACCTAAGCAACCTCAGATTTGCAGATGACATCGTCCTCTTCTGCAGAGAACCTTCACAACCTCCAACTAAAGCCATATGAACTGAATGGAGAAAGCAAGAAAATCAGCTTCTACATGAACTTCAGCAAAACAAAGGTCATGTACAACAATCACATCAGAAACAAACACACAAACAAAATTAAAAACACCTGACTTGAGAAAGTAGACAAGTTCATGATCTCAAGACAACGAATCTCAATGAAATCCTCAAAAGAAGAAGAAACCAACTGAAAATCACTCTAGGATGGCAAGCTCAACTTACAAAACCAAGAAGATTCCATTAGTTCTAAAAAGAAGGGTAAACATCCAATGCATCCTCCCAATAGTCACCTATGGAGCTGAAACATGGAACATAACCAAGAGACTGTCCCGCAAACTGAGAACTAAAGAACGTGCACGGAGAAATCACACTCAATCTCACGTGGAGAGATCACAAAACAGCATAATATATCAGGGAGAAAACAGGAGACTGAGACATCATAGAATCCATTATAAAACTCAAATGGCAATGGGCTGTTCATGTTACAAGAGTGGAAGACAATCGATAGACATCACAACTCACAACATGGATCCCCAGGATCACATGCAAAACTAAGGCTGGCAGAATACAAGACGGAGAGATGAAGTAGACAAGTACAGAAAATATTGACTCTGCGATGCCCATGATAGAGAGGTCAGGCAAATCCTGGGGAAGTTCTATGTCCAACAACAGACAATAAAAGACTCATGATGATAATACATATATATATATATATATATATATATATATATATATATAAAGATATGATAAATTAGTACACACATACATATATATATGTAGCCACAGATGACAGATTTATTACAGGATGCATCTTCTGATATCCAAAACCCTGGAAACTCATCACTCTTGATAATATTCATTGAAATTGGTCAGAGAAATCTTTTCTATGATCAGAAAAATACATCTATGGACACAAAAACTTCTTACTAAATATCTAAAGTTATTATATATAAAATAATCTTCAACTAATGTGGCTTTTTTCCTTACTTCTTACTCTCTTATGGAATACTTGTACCTATATATATATATATATATATATATATACATACATACATACAAATTCTCTCATCTGTGTATGAATTTTCTTAAAAAAATGTTTGCCATCAAACATAATAGATGAAAGGAACTCTGAAAGACATACTTGTGGCTAATCACTATTTCATAGGAAACAACCAAGTGTAGTTAACTTTGCTTCTAATCTTTGAAGAATGATGTGAATGTAACACTTGACCATCAGACCATTTTAAAACATAAAAGATGTTTATAACTCTGAAGAACTTGCTTCTGGGTAAGCACTCTTTGATTAACAAACGTGGCTGAAAATCTTGATAACATTTTGAGGTTGATGCAAGAAAAAAAATAAAAAATCTTTCCAACCAAGAAAATTTAAAACATCCTATGTATTATTCTGCTTGTTGTTCGTATGCATGACTGTTATGCTTTTCTACTAAAGATCAGAGTGTAGTATTTGCCCAATCTCCCACCAGTCTGGGCTTTCTGACTTAGAAACCCACACAATAGTATCAAGTGCTAAGGATTGGGAAAAGACAAGAGAGTAGGGGGAGGTAGGGGATGAGAAAACTAGAGAAAAGCCAAAAAAAAAAAATGAAGAAAGGAAAAAAAAATTTACTTAAACATATAAAAAAGCATAGTGAGACAAGCTGCTGGCTGGATATCAAGAGACATCAAGTGAAAGATGGTTAGAATGGAAAAGCATAAAAAGTCTTTATTTATTAAAATTCTTTACGGAGAGATAGAGTAAAAGAATGATGAAAGAAAGGATACTGTAAAAAATATCTTTGTGCACTCCTTATCCCTTTTTTAGCATATCAAACTAATCCATGTTCATATAACACTTGGATAAGAACATGGATGGGCAACAAAGATTGGAAGGGATAAGGGAGCGAATGAGAAGAGCAGAAGCATAAGGTAATGGGTAATTTTAGTTGCCCACACTTTTTCAGAGATCTGGCTAGTTCAGGATGATGGAACCTCAAAGAACAGATTTGTGTGTAATCAATATTTCATTAACAAACAAGAAAGTGTGGTTTATTCTGTACATTATGTACTGAGGATGATGTGAATAAAACCTTGGTCTTCAAACGATTTTAGAATATAAGGACAAAAGTTTCACTGGAAAGAGAATTTAAATCCATATTTGATCACCAATTTCTTGTTGGTGTTGAATTTCTAAACTCTTCAAAGCTTATCTACATCTTTCTCTGAACAGAGTGTCAGTCAACATGCATAATTGATGTACAAATGTGTGTAGATGTGCAGTAACTTTATGCATCTGCACCCATCTATAGATCAGATATATGCATGGAATATAAGGCATAATCAAAAGAAAAGGGACAATTAAGACGAGGGTTGGACGAAGAGGAAAATCTTGTGGCTTGATCTCCAGGGTCTCTGAATCCTGTACTAATTGAACTTATTCAGCTGATCTGCATACACACACACACACACACACAAACATATGGGAACTCTTTGGTTGAGTGGGGGGTAGAGAAGTTGACTTGCCTGAAATTTCACAAGGTTTTGCCTGAGATTTCATTCACAACATTTTGACCAAATTCAGGAGATCAATAGCCCTCTTGGCTTGTACACCGATGTGCATACACACACGCACATACATGCAATGTAAACCACTGCAGCCTACACATTTGGACAAAGCATAATCAATGTTGTTTGTTTGATCTGGTTTAAACTTTATTACCAAAGTCTTTCTTGTTGGTGGATATTGATAATCTTCCACTGCTAGAGGCACTCCGCAACAGACAACATGAAAAGGTATCCAGGAGTCAAGGTAAGAATGGGTCAATAAATAGAGCTATTCTTCTGTTAACCCATTATACCCAAACTCTCTCTCTCTCTCTCTCAATATTTCTGATCCGTGCTGCTTACTAATGAATGTAAAAGGATAGTCTGAGCATTGTGATAAAAAGCAATAGAAATAAGATGAAACAAAAACTACTCAAAAATTAACAATAACTGACAATGCCTCACTAAAAAATTCAAATATTATTACTACTAGTATTCTCTGTATCCATAGAAGAGAAATAGAATCAGTCATTTTTTCCCAAGATTCTTTAAGACTTCAATTCAACTACAATTGGAGAAATGTCTGTCAGTGAGCGTGTGTGTATGCACACAGATTACTCGATATCTGGCCATCGTACAAAGTTAACATTCACCAGATATGTTAGTCAGCACATGAGGCAGTGCAATGTCGGGTTCAAAGTTTTTTTGATCGGCAGTTCTTGAGAAATCTAATAAAAACCAGGTCTGATTAGTCACTCAGTAGAAACTGTCATGCGACCAATGTCTTTTTGATAAGATTGATCAACTACAAAGTTGGAAATACAGGTGATCGATGAATAAGTTACTTCTCTCTCGTTGGGCAGTGATCATTAAAAAAGTCTGAATTAAAAAAAAAAAGTGTGAATGCTGCCAGATACAAACTAAAGGACCAATTTAGCATAAACTGACATTGCAAAATGATCCCCCACCCCGCTAAAACTCGGGGGGGGGCAGACATAATAAGGAGCAAATGTTTAGATTTTCTCTAGCGCCACTGTTGTTATCTGTAAGCTTAATATATACATACATAGCCAGCCAGCCTAACTTGAAAACTGAAAAAAATCTGTGTTTAGATCAAAATTCAGTTGATAACTAAGTCAAGCTACAATCTCACTGATCCACCATCGTACACTTTTTTCTCCACCCTCCCAACTCTCTCTGTCTTCTTCTCACAATAACATTATATATTTCTTGTTGATCTTCTTACCATACATCCTGCCTCCCTACCTTTAGTGATCAGATTCCTTCTGATCTTTTGCAAAAGACAGCATCAAATGGTTACCAACATTAGCTTAATAGGTACACAGCCTAGCAGTCTTCATAGTTGACTTGGCTTATAGTTGTCAGGTAACTGCAGAGCATTTTCAGACCAATGCTTTTGAAAGCCTTTGATAGTAACTTCAGTTTGAACAAAATGCGACCTTGCTCTAAGTTCGTTGTTCATCATATTCTGTCACTGAGTATAACCATACATTGACGTTATCAATTCATTAGCTCATGACCCATCTCTTCACACATGATTATCATTAGTGTACAATAACAGGAAGGGGGAGAGATAGAGAAGAAAGACAGGTAGTTTAATAAGAGGGCAGGAAGGGGAGGGGGAAAAGATTGTTTAATCAGAGGGTAGCTAGGGAGAGGGGCTGATGGTTGCAGATCTTATATATATGATTTGTTTCCTTTCCTTGTCAACTGTTAGTATTTGAGATCAAGTAAAAAGCACGGTTTAAAACCAACTTTCATGACAACTGCACTATCTCTTGTGATATAAATGTTACACACGCCCTGATCTTGTGTTGCATTTTGCTCTGGTGGGAAAGTGAATAAATAGATGTTACATGAGCTTATAAAGGAGCATGCCCTAGTGCCAGACTTTCTTCTTTCTTTTAGATATTCGTGTTCTATTCTGAGGAAAAAGTAAACATTATGTATCAAATTGTGTGTAACTCACACCGTCTTCTAAGAAGAATGGCATCTTGTAAAAAAAGACTTTCTTTGGCCATGGGCCTAATTCTGGCAGAGCCAAGAAACATCTAACAAAGCTTCTGCATTAGCCATTGAAAACTAGCAAAAAAGTCCACAAAGACAGATTTGATTTCCTTGCTCTTTAATGTTTGCTTCTCTTTTTTTTCTCTGTTGAAAAAAGTTTTTTCTAATTTTTAAAGAAAGCAAAAAATGTGATGTTGAAGTTTTCTTTAGATGACTGTAAATTTAATTTTAGATTTAATTTTTTATAATATTCAAGTGTTATGTTTACAAGCAGTCACTGGCACATGGAAACACTTTCAAAAGACCTGATTAGCCGAAATTTGACATGTTTTGCCTGAATAGGGGGATTGGGGGCCCTTGCCCCTGTTACTCCCCTAAATTGTATGCCTGTGTGAATAGTGACCCATGGAAATTCAAGGCTTTAATTAGAATTATCGATTAAATTGACATTGAAGAAGATAGGGAATTTTTCTTGTTCTGAGTAGAATTTTACAAGTACATATTTTTCACCTACAGTTCCCATTGTATCACCAAGGATTTTACATTTGGATGTGATGTCTTTCACTGATAAACTTAAGGAATGCCTCTTGGTTGGGTAGTCAGAACTTGGGAAGTAACAACAACCGCTTTTTTTCCCCAGCATGTTGCTCGTACTATCACGTATTTGCTCCCTGAAGTTGGACAAAGACAAATGTATTTGAATTAAAATATCTTTTATTACAGAAATTATTGCGTCACTTTCTTTACCTATCAGTTCATAAAAACCAAGAAAATCTTCTCAGACACAAAGGGACTTTATAACTAAGTGAATACATAGGGAAAGTTGCTCTTTTTTTGCAATGTTAGTGTATTCATCAAACATTAGTGAACTGAATTTTTTATCTGCAACAATTTATTTTTAAAAACTTGGTTTGCTGTGATTGTCAATAATTTGTTTGGATAATTCATATGAGTTTATTTTTTCTTGCCTTTTTGACTGCTTGATAAATATTCCAAGAATTTTGAATCATCCTTTGCACATAATTTCATTAATTGGGAAAAGTTGTTGTCTTCCAAAGAAGAATCTCCTTGGAATGCCAAACCTTTGTCTACTAAGAAATAGCATGTATTCCATATCTTTAATGAAGTATTTCCATCTCTCGTCTTTCTTTCTGAACCATTCTAAATGGATCACCAGATTTTGAAAAAAACCTCAGAATAGAAGCTAAGAGCAATTTTGTGACACTGTGATGCTTGATGAAACATTTTGGTGCCTTTTATATATACATATATATATATATATATATATGTATATATATACATAAATATATAATTTGAACTATAGTAAGTGAGACAGAGTCAGGAGTGAAAGTAAATGGAAACTAAGTTTATTAATCCGTAAATGTTTTCGTCAAAGGTCTAGACATGTTTTGGGAGGCATTTCCAACTTCAGTAGTGTGTACTGTTTGTGTGTGTACCATTCAATGGTTATAAGTATACTGTGGAACATCAGTCCACCATCAGGAGCTTTGTTTTGTGAGCAAAAAATGGGACCCCATCTGTTAGAGTCATCCTGTTGTGTGGGACTTAGTTCAGTTTATGATGGAATCTGTGGTGTTAGCAGCAGTAGAAGGGAATTGGTTTAGTGTTGGATTATGTGGGTAGGTTAGGGATAGTATAGATGGAGGGGTGATGAGGTTAAGGAACTTCATATGTAATAACCTCACAGGTTATTGAAAGTGTGTTGGCTCGGATTCATACAAGCGGGATGCCCAACAAATGTTTTAGTTGTTATGAGTCTGAGTGACTGTGAAGTTCTCAATATTAGATAAACCTAAGAGAGTGTAGATTATGGATGTGAGATTATTATTAGTGGGAGGATTATGATTTAGAGATCTGTGTGATTAGGGTTGTTAAGTTTGATGTTGAGTCCATTGGGGGAGAGAGTTTTGAGTTTGTTTTATATATATATATATATATATATATATATATATATATATAATTATGTATATTATATGTATAATTATGTATATTATATATATATATATATATATATATATATATATATATATATATATAGTTTTCCTTATGAAACTTGAATTAAGTTGTGAAATGAATTAATGTAATGGATAATTTTATCATATATATATATATATATATATATATATATATATGTATAGTATGGCCAGGAGCACTGGAACAATCAAACAAGCAAAATAAGACCCCAAAGAAGTCGAAAAGGTTTTTCTTCCAAAAATGAAAAGAACATACTTAGTATGGGTCAAATGGAGTACTGATGCCAATTCTCAAGTCTGAAGATAAAACGGTATGGCCAGGAGGGCTTGAACTAAAAACACAGAAAGAGACAAAATAAAAAAAAAAAGAAAAATTTTTGTTTTCCAAAAATCAAAAAAGCCCTCCTCTTCACACTCTCAAAGTCCATAGCAATTCAGTGGATTACAGTTTCACACCAATTGCCTGGTTATTGCAGCAGGTTGAGTGACAGTTCTTCTATATTTTCCTGCGTCAATATGTCAAACATGAAGATTCTTTTGATGAATTTCTAATATCAATGGAGCTTTTTTCTATATGAAACGTAAAAAATCTTTTGATAGGTATAATCATGAACTAATAAGCAATTTTCTAAGTTTATACTATCTTTCAATTTGAACATTTTTTGGAAGTTACAGTAAAGTGTCACATGATATATAATATATACATTGTCTTTAGCACTAATGGCATTATAAAAGCTATCAGTGCTTTTTTTTCATAGTATTCTTGTTATGAGCTATATTTCTCATTGCTGAATTTTGTCGCTGTTCAATTTTCTTTAGTACAGTGTGAGCGTTAAGACCCCAGACTTGACATCCATATAAGGAAGAGAATGTAGCATGGTAGAAAGTAATTTGTAAGAATATAGATACAGTAAAGTTTTATGGAGCATTCTATTAAAATGTCTAAGTTTGATTTCTTATTCTAGATGATGAGCAAAGCCATCAAGAAATTCATCTATGTGTACATACTGAGATATTTAAGTTGGGGAGTAGGGTAGAATCTTTGGGCATTTATTTTAATTTTAATATTCACAGGTAATTTCTCAGGTTTTCTTAGGAAGATTAGTTGTTGTGTGTTTATGGGAAATTTTATTTGCCAATAACCATTTGAACAGATATTTTAGGTGAGAATTTAATTTTCTCTGAATTTTTTAAATAGATTTTTCTATCAAAAGTAAACTAATGCTATCTGCAAAATGTTTTGCAGTAGATTTTTTTATTGCTATATGAAGGTTGTTGATATGTAATAGAAAAAGAAAGGAGCCTCATATTGTGGAAGTCTGCGTTTCATTATTTTAATTTGAGATTCAAACCCTAGTATTGAGAAGTATTGCTGTCTCTCATTCAGATATGATTTAAACCAGTTTTAGTATGCCCTCTTATTCCATAATGATTGAGTTTTTCTATAAGTATATCATGATCGACTTTGTTGAATGCCTTTTGGAAGTCAACAAACATTCCATATGCATTTTCTCTGCAATTGGAATTATCATAAGAATCCATTGTCTCCTTGATTTTTTTCTGTAAGGTGAATTAGTGCATGCCCAGTCAAGTGTTTTGGATGAAATCCAAATTGTAGCTCATAAAATAGTTGTACTTATACAAGAATTTATAGACCCTGTTGAAGATTATTTTTCAAAGATCTCATTTATATTTGATAAGTATTCATTCAAACAACTTTAAAATAGCTGAAATAATTATAATTATAGACCCGTTCTGGGTCTATAATTACAATTATTTCAGCTATTTTTAAGTTGTTTGAATGAATACTTAATGTTAAGGAGATGTTTTTGATTTTGGAGAGTGGTTCTGTTACATCATCTTTTAGGTATTTCAGTACGCCTGTTGGAATATTAAATGGGCCTGTTGATTTCTTAGTCTTGCATATGGATATAATATTCAAAATTTCTTTATCGTCAACTGAGCTAATTGATACAGACTCTGGTAGAGTTTTTTTTTTTTAGATATTTTTTTTAAGTTTCCATCACCTGCGCATTTCTGTTTATTTAGAATGTTTTTTTGCTACAGTAGAAAAATAATTATCAAAATTATTTGAGATTTTAGTTGGATCATTTATCGGTTCACCATTTTCATCAACCATATTTGTTGGATAGTCATGGGATTTATATTTAGAATTTACTATTTGATTAATACCTCTCCAAAGACTTTTAATGTCATCTGAAGTTTTTTGGAAGTAGTCACGAGTCACAAAGCCTGGACAATGTGAATAGAATAAACAATTGAAGAAAAACGGGGCTGCTCTTAATAATAATAATTACATATACATATATATAAATATTTCTATGTGTATATATATATATAAGCTGCTGCCTCAAAATTCATACCATTAGAGAATGCTCATTGACTGAAATATGGCCTTAACTCTGCCTGCACCATCTTTGCTTCATAGTTTCATATGATTGGATGCACAGGGTTTTTTTCAAAATAATTTTTTCATCATTTTTTAAAAAGACCCTTGACAGTCAATATCTAGTTCTAGCTGATGATCAGTGTTGTCAGTGGTTGCCTGTTCGCTACAGTCAATAATATTGTATATTCACTTTAAAAAAAAAACAAGTCTAGATTGTTAAGGTTTAATATGATGAGAACTGACACCAAAATTTAGATTCCTAGCTTTCATCATCATTTGAGGAGACACATTCAACTATTTTTTTGATAGTTTCCTCAAATGACAGTAAAAGCCAGGAACGAAATACTTTGGTCAGTTTTTATAATATCAAGTACCAACTTTCTAGACTTCTAACAGACCATGGTCCCGAAGTCGATCTACCTCATTGTATATGTCTGGTCGTTTCATTTCATTTGCCAAGCAAATACACTTAGGCAACATGACCTTTGGAACACCTGCACGCAAGGAGAGCCTGAGGAGCTGGCAGACCCTCTATTAAGTCTAGTTGTTTTTATCATCTCTTTCTACTTCCGGACTTCTCTTCCAGATTGCAGCTTGATAATTTGCCTAATCTTTGTGTCTTTCAAAACAGTCTAAGAATGATGGCAGCAGATGGCTTTCAATTTCTCCTTGTTTTGCACAGAACAAGTGGAATCATAATTCATTGATGCTCCTTGCTGATTGCTACATGTATACATTGAATACAAGCAGCAGGTGAACCTTTCCAATTCTACCGTTAATATTTCTGATAAGTTCCACTCTGACCACAACCTGAAAAATATATTTTGTCCTCCTTTACTAACAATCTTCTTCAGTGCATCAATCTCTCCTCTAAGTGCAAAAGTTCAGACTGAGCCACAACCAGTAAATGTACACATGCGATTCAATAAGGGTTTCACAAACATCTTGTTCAGCATGAGCAACTATTTTCTCAATATCAAGAAGTTTTCTTTTGTTTTGGGATCCATATTTCTAAAAGCATCAGAGTCTACTGAAGATAGAAATACAGCTTGGTATCCATTTTATCAATATGATCGGCATGTATTAGGTTGATGCAAAAATAAATGCAGTTTTTCGCAATCAACTTTAAAGCAGGAAATCTCAGCCTAAAATAGAAGTTGTTTACCAAAATATGAACCTTTGTAATCTATTTTTATTTATTTTTGCCACCTAGAAACAAGTTCATTTATTCAGGAAGCATAGAATTCTTGGTTCCCAGAACCAATGAATTCCTCGAAAGGTGTTTCAACCTGCTGCTAGGTTGTTGAAGACTTTCCCTTGCCACATCGTCAAAATGCTTGAGAGGTGGTAGTCAGTTGGAAGGAGGTCAGGTGAGTAAGCTGGGCGAGATAGAGTTTTGTAGCCTACATCATTATATTTCTGCAGGGTCAATTACGCAACATTTAAGCTTTTTTGTTTTTTTATTTGGATCATTCGAGTGAAGGCTTTTTTGCATTTCCAATTAGGTGCTAACAACGAACTACCGTTGAATGGTCAATGTTTAGTTCCTCTGCAACCTCTTGAATGGTTTTGCATAGGTCCATCTCTATAATGGATATCATTGTTCGCAGAAAAACTGGCTGGTTGTTGATGACCTACCCTTACCATATGGTCAAAATGCTTGAAAAAGAGGTAGTTGGTTGGCGGATGGTCTGGGTGAGGTAGTGTTTCGTAGCCTGGTTCATTCAATTTCTGCAGGGTCAATTACACAACATGTGAGCTTTTTTGCTTTTTCCAATTTAGTTCTCATGTCAAAAAACTGTTGAATGGTCAATGTTTAGTTCCTCTGCAACCTCTTGAGCTGTTTTGCATGGTCCACCTCAATATTGGATGTCATTGATCACAGAAGGATGCCCACATCTTCAGGACTCTTGCCGTCATTTTGAAATTTATAGAGCCAATGTTGAGCTTTACACTTGTTAATTGTCTCCAGACCAAATACTTGGTTAATATTGAAAGCAGTTTCTGCTTTTTAAAGTCCCACTTGAAACTCATACAACAAAATTGCTTGAATTAGTTTTTTTTCGATCATTCATTGGACAGTTTCAAATAAACCAGAACAAATAGTGAAAAGAAAACACTCAGCTTAAATAGAGTGAAATTCATGCTTTAAAATGGTATATAACATAGACATAGTTAAATCATAGTTTATTCCAAAAATAAGCATCAAAGTTTTAAGTAACAGAAACCGCAATTATTTTTGCACCTACCAAACAGTAATAAGTAATCATCAGCATCATCTTGAAATTTACCAATTGAGATTTTGTAGCACATTTTTTCACTGTTTAATAACAATATTTCATTCTTTACTTTTTCTGTGTACTTTGTTGTTTTTCATTTGGTCATCAAAAACAAGATGGACTTTTCTCCATTTTCTGATTATCTGTTTTCCAGTAACGTTTGTAACTTTCATTCCGAAATCTGGCCCTCTCATTTGCCTTTCACTAATTTCAATTGATAGTTCTTGATATGTATCAAATAAATCAATTCTTTGACTTCCTGAACCTTTTTTTAGAAGAACTAATCCTTTGCTACTTCGCCGAACATTGTTTGATCACCTCTTGACTTTTGTACATAATGTATACCACTGATAATTGCGACAGAATACTGTGGAACAGATCCAGCACTGGGGACATCCTTTTGTGAACTGACCCCTGAAGTGATTTTATTAGTCTTGCAAAGTAGTCCCACAGATGTAGCTAAAGGCCATGATAGTGGTCCCAAAATGTTAGATAGTACATCTTTCTTTACATTGCTGGCTTTTGATGTTATAAAGATCTTGCCAAATAATGCTTATCAGCTTTCAATATAACTGGTTTATGTTTGCATTCGATTTCTTGTTTTATGCACATCGACTTGAAAATTGGAATTTTTTCGGCGTAATGAATAATGAATATAATGAATATTTTCAAGCCTCTCCATCTTGAAATTATATCTATCTTCTCCAACTTTAACTTTATTCTTCAAGTCCTTTTTCACATCAGTTGTAGCTACCTTTCCAGTAGTGATGATTATCAATTAATTTGCATTTGCAAAGAGATCTATGTATCATTAACAATATTCACCATTCATCTGGATGTTCATCATTTTCCATTCTAGTTGTAAGAAGGTCTGAATGATGAGAGCTTGAGTCATCAAATTTTCTCATGTGATGAAGAAATATATTTCTATATTCTGCTGTTATATAATATCCTCCCACAACCAAATCATGAAACACCTCCCTGTGTCTATAAATATATTAAAAGATATCTTATCATTTAACAAATACAGCTTTCTTTATTATTTAGAAGTTTTAGCCTTCTATAAGTGAAAGAATGATATCAAGGATTGCTTAAAAAAGAGAATTACTCTTACTTATAAATTATTTAATAATTTGATTTTTTCATGATTGTTTTTTCTATTGCTGGTGAAAACCTATCTGGCTCACACAAATACATTTTCCAATTCTATATACTTTTAGCTATTAGAGAATTATATTGAGACTTCACCCCCTATTGGTTACCGGTATTGGAAATTTGAGGGTCTAGCTCATAGACTAAAATGCATTTTTTATTCTACGACTAGAAATCATTAAAGCTTTGATTATATAGTAGTTTTAGTGTGTATGTAGTATGTATATCCCTTACTGGGTATCAAATACTTTCTGTTACTTTTTAATCTGAAAATAGATTACAAATATTAAAAGGAGAGTAAAATCACATGTAATTCATTTTTATATTTTTTTATCTTTTAAATTATATGCTTTATATTTCCTCTATATTTGTTATACCAATAAATACTATCTGTGTTAATTTGGAGTTCCTAGTCCAAAAAATAAACTTCACGATAAGGGTATTGTGATCCAAATAATTGATTATTTGGAAAAATACACATTTTCCCTAAAAGTCACAAAAGCATTTTTTTAAAAATCCAACCCAAATTTATACAAGGCTATCATTTATTTTCTACGTCTAGGGGTTCACCACATTCCAAGAATCATAGTCATTGTTTGTCCGTAATTTGGTACTGAAAAAATGGTTGGCTCATGGACTAATGTTTTTAAAACACAACAATTCTCTTTGTTTTCATTCTCTTATTTACAGATAGGATTATAGAGAAGGGCAAAGGGTCATATATGGAGTCCTTACGTAAAAAAAATGTCAGTTTAGTAAAACAGGGTGGTGGGGGGAACTCCCTGGCATTGTGAGCCATGTTTTATTTGGAATTATCTAAAAAATATCAGCATTGGATTTGGGCATTTTTGGTCCAAAATAACCATAGAGACCCCAAAAAAAGCATTTCTTGAAAATGGAAAAAAACATTTTTAGATGGTACTTACTGGAGTACTCATGTACATTTTCAACTTCGAAATTTGTAGCTCCCAAAATATCTCCAGGAACACCCGCTGACACGCTCTTATTGATAGGCGCATAGACAGAAATATTCAAAGAAAGAAGATTGTGTAGCCCACTTGGCTGGTAGGTCAGACCATTTGTGGGGTTACGGAGATTCAATAATGTATACGAATTGCCATCATAGCCGATGATTGAACAACTGTAGCATCAAAATTTGAAATTATGTAAAAAAAATTCCATTGATGAATGAATATGGTCAGAATAAATTCTATTTATGACATCACTGGCGTTTTCCACTGGAAAACATCTAAAACAGAGTGAAAAAAAACCCCCAAAACATCTAAACATCTAAATTCTCCAGCATCTAGATGTTATCTATAGACTTGTCGGATAAAAAAACATTTTTAGAACGGAGTACTGATTCGAATTTTAAAATAGTATTTTACTAATTTATAATTTCTTGATAAAAAGTATTTTTTTTTTGTATACGCAATTCCCAATTTCCTGCCCTGGCTTTCTTTATTGTTGGGTTGTGCAACTTTCACTTCAACATCATGGTGTACTTTTTTTCCTTACGAATTTGATGAATATAAAATTGAATAACTTCTTTAAAAAAAGATTTATTACTTCTAAATATATATATATATATATATATATATATATATATATATATTTAAAAAATGTTTCTAAAAGAGAAAATCTTATCTTGAAAGAAAAAAAATCTTTTAACAAAATAATCAATTTATTTATTCAATTATTGTTGTATTCCCATATATAAATTCAGGCTTAGACTTAAGAGTATCTATGATAAATTGAGGTGAATCTATCTTTCTCGTAGTTGGTATCACCAATTGTTTGAATGGTTGAAAACGGCCTGACTACCTGTTCCAGACCCAAGCCAAAAATCCACTTATATTTGAAAATTTACCAAAAATTCACCATGAATACTGACTTTCTCTCCATTATGAAACAAAACAATGCAATACTTTTCATTATTCAGTGCTGCTTTTCTTTCTCTCTCTACCCACCTACTCTCTTATTGATATTTCCCATCTAACAATCAGCAGTCAGCTCTCTCTCTCTCTCTTTCTTTTCCCACTCTCTGTTCAGCATGCTTTTTCACCACGGCATGGAACATAGAGAGGGGAGTAGTTATGCGTATTAACAATTCACCTAGCATCGTGCCAGTCAAAAATGGCGGGATTATTTTCATATGGATCGGCACTTCTGCCTAGGATCAGAGAATCTACGCGCTCTGCCTAGGATCAAAGTATCTGTGCATCTTAGCAGAAGTTACAGACAGAGATACAAAGAGGAAAAGTCACTCTGTTCATTCTATGGATGGATGTGTTTATACCAATCCCACACACCTCCATCCACACACCAGTAGATATGTTGATTCCTATGTTAACACTTTGATCTTTGATATCAAGACTGATTTTTGGGTTTATACTACTGGTATCATAGAATAACATATAAAAATGATTCAGTAGTTCTTGAATATTTTCTTGAATTTTTTATATGTTAAATGGATAAAAGTGCTACCAAGGCTCTCATCAAAGTCCACATCTACCAATTTAAAGTTATGTATCTATCTATCTATCTATCTATCTATCTATATATATATATATATATATATATATATATATATATATATATATATATAGAGAGAGAGAGAGAGAGAGAGAGAGAGAGAGAGAGAGAGAGAAAGAGAGATCATAGAAACTATCAAAAAACTCAAATGGCAATGGGCAGGCCATGTTGCCAGAATGGAAGACAACCGATGGACACATCGCAACTCACAACATGGATCTCCAGAGATCACATGTGAAACCGAGGCAGACAGAATACAAGATGGAGAGATGAACTAGACAAATTTAGAAAATACTGGCTCTGCGACGCCCATGATAGAGAATTGTGGTGAATCCTGGGGAAGGGCTATGTCTAACGACAGACATTAAAAGACTGATGATTAAATATATATATATATACGTATGTGTATCTGCATTGGGGATCTTTTTGCTCCTCTTTAATCCCTATGGCATAAACATTACGGCATTTAAATCCTTTCTCTTCTCTCTCTTTTCCTAATCTTGTATTGGTCTTATAGAACTGTCTTCCACATCGCTTTTAGCTAGTTATCTCCTTTTTCATCTCCCCATCTCTGGACACTTCTTTCTGTACTACCCACCCCTCTTCCCACAGAGTGCACGCTCACACAGACACATGCACATACACAGAGAGATGATTGCGAGTTTTCAAATAATGAAATCTGACAGGAATAGAAGGATACTTAACTCGGCCTCAATTTATCTTTACTTATTAGTTTATTCTCTGGATTTCCCCTCAAGAGTCTCAAACCCAAATTAATTTGATTTTGGTGGAGAATATCTAATTAATCAAGGTTAGATTTTGGTGTCACACTGAGTAGCAACCTTAATTTCCAAAAAAAATGATTAAGACCTAAAAAGCACACATCTTTTTCAAACTGGGAGAAAATTTCCAAAACCGATTGCTCCCTCAAAGAGAGTTTTTTGGGCAATCAAACTCCTTGTAGCTTATGTTGTTCACACAATGTTTTGGATGATTCATTCTACAGCCTACTTCAGGTGTAAGATGTTATTGTAATTGTGGATTTGGGTAATGTTGACTTCTTGTTCTTTCTTTAACCAAATCGTACATCGTAGCATCGCTATCATTGGAAAAATCTGTTTATAACCATCACATTTGGATATTACATATGAAGAAGGCTGTAAAATGAATCACACAAAACGTAGTGTTAAAAACACAAACAAGGGGTTCAATCGTCAAAAAATTCTTTGAATGTTAATGACCCTTCTTAAAACTATAGACAGCAATTGATCCCTGTGTATCTAAATATCAATATTAGGAGTAAAAATGATCTTCCCACTTTGTGTCAGATAAAAAATATGTATTTTTATCTAAAAAAGATAGTATTTTGATATTCTTATAACTATACTAGCTTATAAAACTGCTTCTATCTAAATATCTGTGAGTTCTTGCTCACCTCTGCCAACTAAGTTGGAAGAGATATATATGTATTCATTCATGTTTGTTTGTCTTCACCGTATCTCCAAAACTTTTCAATGAATTTTGTGAAAGGGTAGGTCATAGGCTGAGAAAGGACTAATTAAATTTTGCATCGGATCCAGGAATTTTGAGGGGGATTGAAAGATATTTTTTCATATATCACGACAATAGTCTCAAGTATGGAAAATCAGAACTTACACTGTTTCCTCCCTTGCATCGTAGCTATATATGGACTGATTTTCTATCAGTCTTTATTCAGTGTATGGCATTGACAGATGTGTGCACTCTCTGAGTGCTTTCTAGTTAAGTCTGTGCTTATCACTTCGGATTGCTTCATAATTTTTTTTCTGCTCTGTAATTTGTCCCTGTGGATCCAAGACCAACCAAATTTGAACTGAAGAGACATCTCTCTGGGAATTGGTTTACATCAGAGTTTACTCCGAGGAACATTTTTAATGCTTCAGTTATTTCCATAAGCCTCAACAGAGTATGAGTATTTCTGCTTTCAACTTGAGTGGAGATTGCAGAATATTGCCCACTGTTAAGAGGTGCAGAGTGGCATAATGGTTACCGGCACAGAAAACAGAATCAGCAGACTGGGTTCAAGTTTGGCCTAAGCTGTTTACGTTCACTTTACACTAATGCCCTCCGGAAAGGCATGAATCTACTTCTCCCCTCATCTATGGACAAATAGCAGGGCAGTTGGAGCCCTTTGGCCCTAGAAGGCAGTCCAACTAACAGGGGGTCTCTTTGACAGAGAAAATCTACGGCTTGGCAGATGCTATTCCTGGTCCAAACCCCAGGTAAAGAAGGCGGGTTGGACATGGAACTAGTAACCCTATAAAATACTGACAAAAAGCTACTAGCTACTGAAACCGCAGCTGAGTGGTTGCAGCACTATGCTCCACGAGGAGTCTGCAGTAATAAACAACAGTGAAACTCTTGGAGAGCAAGAAAAAGAAAAAATAACTTGTATTTTATCCAAATTTCAAAAACTCTCGGAGCAAGCCAAACTGATTTTATCTGAGATTTTGAGACAAGGATTTAGTATTCACTGTTTTTCTTCCAGGAATAATTTCACGTGATATTCATTCAATAATTTGATTTTGGTAACCATCCTCAATGTTGCTTGTTTTTTTTCAACACTATTTTGGCTGGTCAGTTTTCTGATCCACATCAGTTGAATTTTGTCTCATACACCCCATAAAGGCTGAAATAATAAAGATAAGGATAATAACAAAAATTTATGAAATCAAGCAAAACCATTATTGTTAATTTTGACTACTAGTTTCATTCATCTTAATATTTTAGTTGCTTTTTATCACAGGCTAACTCAGGCCATCAATCCTCAGCAAAAATAAAAGTAAAAAAAATCTAGATGATGGAAGATGGTAGCCAAAAATTAGTAATAATGGTTTACAATATTTCATTTGATAAAAATAAAAAATACGAGAAAATGGCAGGAACATCAGTTTCCCCACATTGGCCACCATAGTTTTAGCCTATCATCATCAGTCTTTTAACATCTGTCATTGGACATAGACCTTTCCCAGGATTAGCTACACTTCTCTATTGTGGGCGTTGCGGAGCCAGTACTTTCTGAATTTGTCTAGTTCGTCTCTCCATCTAATACTCAGCCAGCCTCGGTTGCGCATGTGATCTCTGGAGATCCATGTTGTGAGTCGTGATGTGCATCAGTTGTCTGCCATTCTTGTAACATGGCCAACCCATTGCCATTTGAGATTCTTAATGGATTTTATGATGTTCCTGACTCGTCTTCTCCTGGATGTATTGTGCTGTCTTGCAGTCTCTCCATGTGAGGCCCAGCATAATTCTTTCATGTGCACGTTGCATGGTTCTCAATTTGCAGGTCCGTGTCTTGGTTAGGTTCCATTTTTCAGCTCCTTAGGTGACTAATCGGAGGATGCATTGGTTTTATACCCCTGTACTATAGATCACTTTTTGGAAGCCCATACCAGGAATAAGACTGCGTCTTATAAGGAAGTCTATTTGGATACTGAGCTTTATAAGAACAAGTAGGCTAAAATTGTTCTCATAAAGCTCAATATTCAAATAGACTTCCTTATATGACACAAAGTCTTATTCTAGGTATGGGCCTCCAAAAATTAATCTGTAGTACAGAGACATCAGATACTGCTTGCACTTTACTTTTTTTAGTACAATGGGAAGTACACACTTGTGAACACGTAGCAAGATCCTGGGTTATCATAAATCATATTTTACAGGCATATACTGAGAGACACAGCACTTACTACTATTACTAGCATAGTACCCTTCAAAAATGATGGAATTATCTATGTATGGCTCTGTGTATCTGTGTGCTCTGCCTAGAATCAAAGCATTGTATTCTAGCACATCTGACTAGGATCAGAGTGTAGTATATGCTTGCAGTACATTCTTTGGTAACCTTGCACCAGAGTAAGACTGTGGCCAAAGATGGTCTACTGAGGCTCAATATTACCAAGCACAAGAGGCCAAGGATTTGTCCTGTGGCCTGAAAAAATAACCTTGCCCAGTCTCGGGGTATCAGTAAGCCCCATGACAGCACTTTCCCAGTGCACTAATGCCCAAGTTGCAGGAACTGGAGCATTTTTTTGAGCTTCCCATATACAGAAGTGAGTGAATACGGATCAGAGTGTAATATCAATGCACTCATTAAAAAGTATTTCACACAATACATATTGTTGCATTCTTAAATTGTTGTTGTCAAGCAACAATCCATATCATTAATTGTGTAGCAATATCTGATGTTATAACGTCATGGAGTTACAAACAAGAAAAAATATATACAAGTCTGATTGGTTGCTCAAAAGAAACCTTCATAGTACCAACTTTTTGGGAGCATGCCTTGTTGGGTATGATCAATTAAAAATTAGGAAAAATTGGTGAGCCATGAACAAGTTACTTTTCTTACCTTTTGCTGGGCAGTGATCATTAAAATGATCTGAATTTTCAAAAAACAAGCATGAATTCAGCTGGACACAAACTAAGGGATCAATTTGATATGAACCTACCTTGCAAATTGACCTCCCACTAACAACCTGTTTATTTAGGAATCCCCCCCCTTAAAAGAAGTTCTTTATAGACATAATAAGAAGTAAACGTTTGAGTTTTCAGCCCTCTAGCTCCACTAGTGTGGCCTGTACATGTTAACAGTTTTGGTTGATGGTTTTTAATATATATATATATGGATAGTCATCATGTTTTTAAAACGTGGATTATTATTATTAGCAGTAGTAATAATAGTAGATGATTCAGTAAATTTGGTTTAAATCTACATAAATACGTATAGACATTAATTAGAATGAATAACATGAACCAGCATTGTTGAGTGTTAAATTGACCCATTGAAACTCAAAGACTCTTGGGGGAAGGGGCAATATCTGATGAATACAATGGATGAATGGAAGCTTCCCTCCAAAGCGGTAACAATTTTTGCCAGGTCACCAGAGGAACAGATGGTCTAGTATTATCCTGATGGAATGCTATGTCCTTTCACCTAACTAATTCTGGACACTTTTCATTGATTTCTGCCTTCTATTTATCTAATTGGGAGCAGTTCTTGTTTAAATCAATCACATCAAAGTGACCAATATAACCTAGCTGGTACGAATGATTTTCAACTCTTGATTTGGATATTTTGAGCATGTTAGCTATCTCCCGCGTCGTATAACATTGATTATTCTCAAGTGATGTCTTGATTTGATCATTATCAACCTCATCTGGTCAACCACACTGTGCACAACATGAAACATAGCAAACCATTTATATGGAAATTTTTCTAGCATTCCCAGACCCCCCAGAAATAACCTCCTTCGATCTACCAGTTTTATTCAAAGCATAACAACAAGCTCTCTTAGGCTTTTCTGTAACCTGAGGACACATCTCACTACCGATGCACAAAATGAATCGAGATAAACCGCAGATGGTCAGAGGTACAGTTCTAAGCTATAACAGCTTGAGGCCTTTCGTAAAAGTGAAGTGACATAAAAAAACTTTCTTGAAATGGTAAACACCTTTATATATATATATATATATATACTCATGTGTGTACACTTAAAAATATCAGAAAAAGATATTTTTGTAGCATCATAACCTTTTGTTGAACCTGACATCAGCCAATGTTTATTGATTTCCCACATGTGCGTACAATACACCTACACACCTCTAGGCGTGAAGAAATCGGGTTACTTTTGAAACAAATGGTAAATGAGAATTTGGTTCAGTTGACAGCCAGGATTAGCTCACAAGAAAATCTTAATAAGCCATAGAAACAAGGAGCTAAAACTCACACTCACATAGCAGCGTATACAATTTCATGAAATCTAGATGGATAGGTTACCTCGTGGCAGGCATGAATCTGATATTGAACTTTTCCAGCACAAGGAACATCATTTATGTTTTGCACTTGGTAATTTGACAAACAATTTTTTCACCTACCAATCTGCCAATCCGGTTCCCTCTTTCAGCAATCTGTCTTCTATTTTATTAAAATCACTCTATTTGTGTCCGTCTGCCAATAAGGTCTTGTTCATAACAATTCATCTATTTGCCAATCTGGTTACCTCTTTCAGAGATCTGTTTTTTCCATTTTTTAGAAACCATCAAACAAAACTGTCTCCAAAACTATCAACACAGGTTTTTTCAGGTTTTTAATTGGTCTAGCTGGCTGGCCCACTGAGTGGTTATATATGTATGTTAGCGTTCTGCATATAGCATGTATCAATGGAGTGAAAGGACTGAAAATTTAAACAAATACTCTTTGCTTTTTTTACCTCCCCTGGCAACATTCACGCTTGTTTCCAAAAAATTCTGGCAATTTTAGTGATCCCTGCCCTACAGAAGCCGAGAGAAGTAACTTATTTATTGATCACCCCTTTTTTCTAATTTTTTTTAATCGATCACTCTCAACATGGGATGCTGCCAAAAGATGTTGGTCACATAACGTTTTCTACTGAGTGACCTGTCCTTCTTGCTTTTGCTTTAAGCATTTCTCCCTTTTATATATCTCCCTGTGTTTATCTATCCCAGGGTTCTTATCCATCTACCATCGTTTGTTTATATCCATCTATGTCCTGTTAATATATGAGGTCTCTCTGGAAAGTATCCAGCCATTTTGAATAACTCTAGAATCGGTAGCACTGTTTTAATGTAAGTAGGCAAGCAATCAGAGAAGGGACCAGAAACTTTACCATCAGGTTAATCAGTCAACAGTGAGACGCCATTGAGTGAGCCTGTTTATTGTGTGACCATCGCATTCACCATGACCGAGCCTGTCCATTGTCAATATCTCATTCAGTGTTTATTAGCAAAACATCTCTTCATCCAGATCTATCAGCCTCTTTCAACAGTTCCAACATGGCTCCTTGTGACTTCTCGTTTTGAAAAGGAAGAGATTTCAGACCATGGTTGAAATTGAGGATAATGCAATAAGGTAGCTGATGGTGATCCCGAAAGAAGACTTTGCAGACTATTCTGAGAAGTGGAAGAGAGTTGGGATAAGTGTGTGAGGTTCCAAGGAATATACTTTGAAAGGGTCTAAGGTGCCATTGTATTAGATGGCAATTCTTTGCATTAGTATGAATGGCTGGATATTTTCCAGACAGATGTTGTAAATCTTATTCATTGTATCTAAATATATATATATCTACTATCTATATATTCATCTCTTAGCCATGTATTTCCCATCGGTATCACTGGTTAGTGTTTATACCCAGGTAAAGGAATGTCGATGTTCAAGGTAAGCAGGTACTCTCCTCTTAAAAGATTGGTGCAATACATTCTTCTTTCCTCAAATGTGGCCCAAGATTATACTAAGCTTAGTGAATATCTCAGTCTGTTTATATCTGTTTCAACTTGTTGATATCTATCTATCAGTCAGAATTTATATCTACCTGTTAGTTCATCAATTTTTATCTACATTAATACTACATATATATATATATAAGTTTCTATCCAATTATCTAACTATCGCGGTCTGTGTATATCCATCTTTGTCTGACTGTTTATCTTAATTTGTTTATCAATCTACAATAAATTTGATGTAATTTTGTAAACAGATGTTTTCACAGAAATCTATTTACGAACTTGTGGCCAGTGTTTCTTCTTATATATGTCTTTGCTTCAATTCTGGCCTTTTTGGCATCGATATAAGTGTAGTATCTGTTCAACGGCATAGCCTGAGACGCCGATACTGATACTTGCCTGTTGAATGGGCCGGAGAATGTGTCATCGTGAGTGTCAAAAGCCAAGTGCACCAGTGCAAAGCGTTTGCCGATGAAATTAACCTAAGGCTGCGCATTGCTAAACGCATTAGGAGCCTTTGGATTTGTCCTTGGGCTCTCCTATTATTACTTGGCCCAGCTACGGGGATACGGTGCCCCGGGGCAGCACTGTTCCATTGCACTCAAAGGAACAGGTTGGGCTCATGCCTGATGCTTTCATGGCAACGGTTGCTTTGGTTGCTTAGCAAACCAAAGTTGCGTCAGCTAGAGCTATTTTTAGACAGGTAGCCCCTCTTTTTTCCACGTAAAGCCCTGACCTTTTGTCACATTTTGCTCTGGTGGGAGAGTAAATAAAGAGTATCTATCTACCAATGTCCCTATTTTCAGACATTAGTTTTGTTTGATGGCAGGGACAGTAGCAAGTTTGCCACTGAAGGAAAAATGACAAATTTAGAAGAAAAATTCACAATTCAAAATGTTAATTTTTTAATGCAGGCTTTTCTCGGGCAATTTGCTAGTGCTCATTATTCACAAGATGCATCCCCTATCGGTGAAAAGAATTTTCTATTACCAAGAGGCAAATCTTCTGTTTTCCACAATTAATCAGTATCAATCCTAACACACACATATATATATATATATATATATATGTAAATTCTTAAATATGAATAACTCTGTGATGCACACTGTATTTACTGGCAAATAATCAATGCTGTGTTCAAGCTACAGCTGAGAGCCACGAAATCTGCAGCAGCCTCAAAAAACATTAGAATTTGGGGTGGGGGACTCTAAAAATTCAGGAATAATTTTTTTCAACAAGAGGCTTCAAGCTTTATATAGCTTAGAGGTATTAGATTTAATGCTATTGCAAATAATGTGTACTCTTTCCACAATATTTTGCTTTAAAAAATCACTTTATACATAAAACCAGAAACATCATGGTTTAGGATTTAGACCCAAGGGCCCATGGGATAAATTCATAAACATGAATATCTATTCCTGAATATTATTAGCTAAATATACCTTAAATCTTAAACAACTTAAGCCATCGGTAACCTAAAAACTATAATTAAAACTTTGCTGGGGTAAGGTATTGAGAATTAGAAGAAAATTGGTTGAATTTCATAAAAATATTCTATGCCAAATGATAAAAACATCATGACAATGTATTTGTTGATATGAAAGTGTGCATTATATGATGGAAACTCGATCACTGTAATTCTGGGTCGGAAGCGAAGGTTTCGATCCTACCTCGTGGCACTGGATGGGATAATGGATAGTCTATAGTCACACTGAAGAGTTGTAATACAACGAAACAGCTGTCTGTGGATGACACAATAATATATATATATATATATATATATATATATATATATATAGAATGGAGCCCTCTGATGGGGAATCATGGGTAAGTAAATACCCGCTCAAGTTCAATCTGACTGACTGTCCAGTTCTGCGTAGGGCAGGGATAAAATGCTAGCCTCTGGGTCTGAAGCGAAAGCTTTGATACTATCTTGTGGTACTGGATGGGATATTGGATAGTCTATAGCCACACTGTAGAATTGTAATACAACCAAACAGCTGTCTGCGGATGACACAATTATTGATTACATATATATATATATATATATATATATATACACACACACACACACACACACACACCAGAGACTGTAATACATTTCGCAAAAATATCTACCCTTGCTTCTCAGAAGTTCTAATAGTTTATTCACATTCTCTTACCTACAGTAAGTTCACTACTTCAAAGCTATCAAAAGTGTTAATAAATGCTTGCGGCTCATCATATTCATCCAAGTTTTTATTAAAATGTAACTAAATTAATTCAAGTGGAAGAGTTCATTGTTTCAAATGATAGGTAGGAGCAGCCCAAGTGACACCATCAGAAGGGTGACACCATGATGACTGCCGAACTCTTTTTTTTTTTAACAACATATTTGTTTATTTGATAAATCAAAATTGACTTGGTCTTGTTTACTCTGTACAATAATTTGCTTCACCAACCTAGAATTAGAGGTTCTGTGGGTCCTTCAAAACTTTTACAAGGAGCTATATTCAGGAGCCCTGGAACCATGGGGGCAAGAAATATATCTATTTCTAACCACCACTGAATAAAAGTTTTCTCAATACTGCAAAAACATTTTCAGAATAAAATAAAATCTCTGAATTATTTAGTGTCTCCATATTTTATAAGAAGAATTTACTTGAAAAGATCTGTTTATGAAATTATAGCAACCAACTTCATAACTTGAATCTGTAGACAAGCAAACTTCTGTGTTTTATCAAATTCATTTTACATTATGAAACAAAAATGTATTCATTGTCTTTTGGTCTTCAACTGGAGCCATTGAATACAACAATGCTTTTGCATGAATCCAATTGGGCAGTCACCTGCTTTATTGAAGACAACCCAGCATTGCCAAATTAGACATTTTTCAGCTAGATTTGGGTGAATCTTTTCCAATTCATCCAATAAAAATCTACAATAGTCAAGAATATGGCCAATTTTCTACACAATTAGTAAATTTAATAAAAGTAAATGCTTTATTCTCATTGATAATTAGTTCTGGAGTCACATCTGAAAAGTTAAGTTTAAATAGATATATAAAACATTTTTGTGATAAAGTTTGTTAGAAATTAAAAACTTTGGTTGGTTTCAGCCATTTTCAGACACAGTTTCAAAAATTTGACTTGTCAGAAACTTTCTTGAGCTCATTATTGTACTGAAAAAAATCTATGCTGTTAATTGCTATTTGAGAAAATGCTTTTTGAATTGATAAAAAAGTTCTTCAAACTAAAGAAAAGGTAAAACTTTAATTCTTTCTCATTTTATCCATCTTTATATCTTAGCATCTACCATGCAATATTTTAGCACTCTTTTAGTTAGATGTCTTTTTTAAAGAGTTATTTTTTTAGTACTATTTTAGTTTCATGGTTCAGTTTGTTCTACTTGTATTTCAATTGTTTTTTTACATGAACTTTAATTTGCCTTGATTTTTTTTTCAATAAACAGAAATAGATAAAATGGTTGTATTTTATTTGCTGAATGTTTTTCTTGAATCTAATAAGACTATTGAAACAATAATTCAATTACAAATATACAAAACAAACAATAAGTTATTCTAATAAAAGATTTAATAATAAATAATATAAATGAGTCAAAAAAGAGAAATGAAAAATTATAAGTAGAAATGATTAAGTAGAATAGTTTTTTTCAAATAACATAATTTTTTAGCATGTTTTGACATTTTTTCTAACACTTTTTTTTTTAGGTCAATTCACCTCCCAAGAACTTTTTGAGTAAGAACCCTGAGTTACCACAACAGGTGACACCAACCCTAAGAACGCCACTGGGTGAGAGAGATTTTTATCAGTAAAATATAAATTTTCTAACTTATATTGTGTATTAAAAACAGAGAAACAAAGGAATGTATTAGAAACAAAGAAAAGCAAACAAAAAAGTCACGCTGCTCATTATAATTATAAGCAACAGCAGTTGTTATGAGTTCACTGCTGGATAAGGCCTTTCCCATCTCCTTCTTGGACTATGAATGCACTACCCTCTGCCAGGTCTTACCCTCAAACCTTTTATATCTCATCCCTCTATCTTATGTCTGGTCTGTTTCTATAGAACTTCCTGTCAGATGAGCCCCTATCAGTTCACCTTCTAGTTCATTGCATGATTATTTGTAAAATATCCTTCTCCCTGGTCTGTCTTCGAATCCATGTTGATCTTTTCTTATCTCTTACAGAGAGTTATCCCAAACATTATACACACACACACACATACATATATATATATATATATATATATATATGTATACATATACATATACATATATATATATATTGTTTTTAAATCCCTAAAGCAGTTACATGGCAAACAGCTGATGATCCCAACAATTAAAAATTTACGCATAGTACCATAACATCGAAGTCTGTGTAAAGCATAAAAACACTGAGGAAAATTATATGAATTACATAAACAGATATTGGGAAATAAGTGACAAGTGACACAAAGGAATTTAAAAAAAACTTTTTTAATGTGTTCAGTGTTTAAAGCCATGAAGCTTTCTAGACTATATATATATATATATATATATATATATATGTATAAGGAAAGACATATCCATTACTTGTCTTCATATATATATATATATATATATATATATATATATATATATATATATATATATATGATTATAAATTGCATTATATTATATTGAAATTCTTATCTTCTGCTAATAATCAGAGAATGTATCACTTGGCTTAGACAATGTAAATAGAATAAACAATTAAAGAAAATGTGGCTGCCGCAGGAATCAACAGGGTAATTGCTTCAATATAACGTTGCTCTTACCATTGAGCTAAACAGTGTAATTTATTATCATTCTGTTGGATCATATATCCATTTCTTAATAACATATACGATGTATGTGTGTGTGTGAGTGTGTGTGTGTATACACATACATATGATATACATATTTGAATTCCATATATATATTCCAAATATACATATGTAAGAATAAACGGATATAGATTCAACAAAATGATATGAGTTGACAATTTGGAAAGAAAAGACTTACCATCGTTTTCTTACACCATTCTTTGTCAGAAACCTTAAAAAAGGCCAAATTTCAGATGAAATGTTAGTTATTAAAATAAAAAAATATTTGAGATGTACTAATCAGCCTCAAGTCTTTTCTTTTCCAAATTGTCAAGTTTCTTTACATCATATACATTCATATTTATTACTTCCATATGTATATCAAGTTTTTTTCTTTTCTTAATCATCAAGTATCTTTACATCATGTATATTTATACTTATTACATCCATATGTATATCAAATATATAACCGTACCTTATATACGAACACACACATGCATAGACATACATATGAGTGACATATGTCGACCACAAGTTTCAAATACTCAGCTGGAACCTATATGTTGTTTCAGGGACTTTATGTAAATTATATACCTGTACATATCATATGATAAACATTACATGAATATTTGTATTTATATTACATGAATGTTAGGTATATCTACATAAATATATTTATATATGTACACATATAATTATTCAACTACATAAGGTACAGCTAGGCCTAGTCGTAAACGGTAGCAACCTCTCAAACCCCTTCCTAATCACAAATAGCATAATGCAGATTTGCATTCTGACTCACACACAGTTAGAAACAATCAACTAAAACTATTAACTTGGTTTTTTTCAGTTTTCAGGTGATTCTGGCTGGCTGGCTTGCTATCTATGAATGTATATAAATGTGACACGTACAGGCAACACAAATGGTGCTGAAGAGGTGGAAATTGAAACATTTACTCCATATTATGTCTAAGAATCCCCCCAAATAGGTTTAGTATAGGGAGTTCAATTTACAAAGTAATTTTATGCTAAATAAATCTCTTAGTTCATGTCCGGCAACATAATTCTATAAGAGGTGAGAGAAGTAACTTATTCGTTGATCACCTCTTTTTCCAATTTTTTTCATTGATCACCCCCAACAAGGCATGCTGCCAAAAGATGTTGGCCACATGACAGTTTCTGTTGAGTGACTAATCAGACCTGTTTCCGATATTCTTTAGGAATCAACAGGGTAATTGCTTCAATATAACGTTGCTCTTACCATTGAGCTAAACAGTGTAATTTATTATCATTCTGTTGGATCATATATCCATTTCTTAATAACATATACGATGTATGTGTGTGTGTGAGTGTGTGTGTGTATACACATACATATGATATACATATTTGAATTCCATATATATATTCCAAATATACATATGTAAGAATAAACGGATATAGATTCAACAAAATGATATGAGTTGACAATTTGGAAAGAAAAGACTTACCATCGTTTTCTTACACCATTCTTTGTCAGAAACCTTAAAAAAGGCCAAATTTCAGATGAAATGTTAGTTATTAAAATAAAAAAATATTTGAGATGTACTAATCAGCCTCAAGTCTTTTCTTTTCCAAATTGTCAAGTTTCTTTACATCATATACATTCATATTTATTACTTCCATATGTATATCAAGTTTTTTTCTTTTCTTAATCATCAAGTATCTTTACATCATGTATATTTATACTTATTACATCCATATGTATATCAAATATATAACCGTACCTTATATACGAACACACACATGCATAGACATACATATGAGTGACATATGTCGACCACAAGTTTCAAATACTCAGCTGGAACCTATATGTTGTTTCAGGGACTTTATGTAAATTATATACCTGTACATATCATATGATAAACATTACATGAATATTTGTATTTATATTACATGAATGTTAGGTATATCTACATAAATATATTTATATATGTACACATATAATTATTCAACTACATAAGGTACAGCTAGGCCTAGTCGTAAACGGTAGCAACCTCTCAAACCCCTTCCTAATCACAAATAGCATAATGCAGATTTGCATTCTGACTCACACACAGTTAGAAACAATCAACTAAAACTATTAACTTGGTTTTTTTCAGTTTTCAGGTGATTCTGGCTGGCTGGCTTGCTATCTATGAATGTATATAAATGTGACACGTACAGGCAACACAAATGGTGCTGAAGAGGTGGAAATTGAAACATTTACTCCATATTATGTCTAAGAATCCCCCCAAATAGGTTTAGTATAGGGAGTTCAATTTACAAAGTAATTTTATGCTAAATAAATCTCTTAGTTCATGTCCGGCAACATAATTCTATAAGAGGTGAGAGAAGTAACTTATTCGTTGATCACCTCTTTTTCCAATTTTTTTCATTGATCACCCCCAACAAGGCATGCTGCCAAAAGATGTTGGCCACATGACAGTTTCTGTTGAGTGACTAATCAGACCTGTTTCCGATATTCTTTAGCACGATGTTGAAACAGGCTTTAACAGAGATGGATGACAAAGAAAACATCTAAATCTGCACACGTAAAAGTGGCACTCCGTTTAATCTGAAGTGACGCCAGTCCTGCACCGCGACTACATTGTAGCTAGTGAGGAAACTTCTGTTTGCATTCCAGCTGAAGCTACTTTTGTTGACTTATCACTAAAGCTCTTGTGCTTGGTCCCACCATCAGATATCTTAACAAAATATCTGTTCTCTGGCATGCCGAAAGGGTTGACAGTGAAGAGACTGATTGCTTTAGTTGAGTTGTGATGAAGAATAAATAGTTAAAATATTACAATGGAAGTAAAAAGCAGTCGAAAATTACGAATATCGGATTACAATACTTCATCTAATGAAAAATGAATAATAGAATAATCACTTGCAGTTTTTTTTAATCAAAACAATGATGTGATTTGATAGTAATGGTATTAGTAGCACAGAGAGTCATGTGTTCGAATATATCTATGCTTCACTCCTTACCTCCCTCCACACTCAATTGTCTGATTTAGGCTAAATCTTGTCATTGAGAAAAAGAAAAGGCCATAGGGAGAAACACCAACACACCTAAACCACAGCTTGGACTTTATGTTGGGGTAACATTGCTAAGCAACACTTTGATTGACAAAAAAGTAATATGTGACCAATGAAATAGAATGTATGAAAATTGATTTTTTCATAAGAAATCTCTGAGCCATCCATAAGAAGGATGATTTGGTATGAAACCCGACATAATTTTTTTCATTTCCTTCCAGTGTTCAGAACCAGTGATTTAATAAAAATGACCTCTTGTGACCTCAAATGGTCTTTGAGGTCAACTTCACAAAGCCTAAGTCATAAGTTGATGTTTTGAGAGTCTGCTTGCCAAATATTAGATCAATAGGCTGAGTAGTTTTATTAGGAAAGAGGCACAGACAAACAGGAGATTGGAATATTATAATATGTATATACATGATAGATATAAAATAAATGTATATAGAGTGATAGATACACATCCAGATACATTATCATTACATTTGCTTGCTTGTGTGATTGATGTTCTATATGAAACAGTTTTTTTAGACTTACTATAACTCTTTCCACCCTTCAATCTAAATAGTTCAAGCCTCTGATGATTGATTTCCTATACATCATACCAATTTATCGGATACAGTGTAATACTTGGGTACTTTTTTAGGTATAGGTAGAAAGACTGCATCTTATTGGTTGACATATAAGATGTATATTTTAAAAAGTAAACAAGTTTTTTTTTTTCATTTCAGCAAATTTTCTGATTTCCCAATGCAGGATGAACATTAATTTTCTATTATTTATCCTCAAATGTTTAGGATTTTATTTTATCCTATTTCGTAAGATATCTATTATTCAGGTTTGTTTACTTACAATATTTCATTTTGATGCTTATCTACATTTTCACTCTGAGTAAGAGGTTCTCATAATAAGAAAAGGATATGATTATCAATTCTCCACGTGTGACCATCTGGGTTTGCTGTGAAGATAACTAAAGAGCAGCCTGAAGTATCTTGATGAAAATCAGCAGACAATTTCAAAGGATGACTATTCAAACTAGTTAGCTTGGAATTTCTAACTTTTTAAAGTTTTGACGGTTGGTGGCATGGTTACTTGCTGCCACTTTTTCAGGGAGATGGGGGTGATGTATTTCTGCAAGTGGGGGGGGGTTAAAGGTTCTATAAGATTCCAGCTTTCAAACCCTGCCGCCCAAGCTAAAAAGGCCTGATCCAGGTGGGGAGGGGACAATGTTCTGTTGGCCCCACCTCCTCCAACAGCGGACACCATCTGTGGTGGCTGTATTGATACTGAACTTGGGTTTTCTAAGTCTAGCATGTACGAGAATATAAATACTAAATGAAAAGCAGTCTTGTCAACATAGACAAGGGTTTCTTTCCGCTTATCAGATACTTTCCATTCTTTGTGTGTTCTTCTCCCTGTCACAGTTTTCTTTGTAATACAAATGTTCATTGTTCTTCATGCCTTGCTCTTGGTTAATTCATTAAATGATTTATGCAATGCCTTGAACACTTGCTGCTATTTCATTTGGAGGTCATCTTTCGAGATAACAACTGCGGAAAAGATAAGTACCAACTTAGCCGACTTGTTCTCACTTTCTCTCCGTCTCTCACTGTCTCTTTCCATCTATCTACTTCCTTTCCGTCAGTGTGTCTGTCCGCCCCCACCCTTCTTGCTCTCTCTCCAAGCACTAAATATACAAAAAAACTTTTTTTTTCATAAAATTCGTCGTTTCAGTGAACTATGTCTGTTAAAGTAATTTATGTTATTGACTCATCACTTTGCTCACATTTATCATAAATGTACATCAACAGGCACAGTTGATGGCTGCTAGTGATATTATGAGTGTGACAGTAGGAAAGGAAGAAAGAGATGAGAATGTTAGGTAGTAAAATAAGAGGGTATGAAGAGAGAAAGGAGAAAAAAAAAATTAGGTACTTCAATATGACGGCAGAAAACACATGGCAATGAACATAGATTCTCTCATTAAAATTAAATTCCTGTTAGGTTGTATCTGTTATTATGATTATAGGTTCAGGTCTCTCTGTTAGTAATATTATTGTTGCATGTTGTTTTTAAAAAAAAAATCAATATAAACTCAATGAAGCAAAATCAAACTCGATATTTTCAGAGAGAACATTTCATGAAGTGAAGATAAGCTGTAAAAATAAAATGTCTAAGTTTTATCTGTAACGTAGAATACCTTGTAATGGCTAGTAAAGAAACTATCATAAATGATAATATTTTCAAAATACTTGCGATGTCAAATGAAATAGTCCATCAGAAAATTGGAGAAAAAAAAGCAATGACATATGCAAAGAAATCTATTTCTATTATTATTCGGACCATCCTCATCTTGGTTGTTTTTCAAACAACGTTTTGGCCGTTGTACTCTATGGCCTTCATCAGGTATCATTTGGAAGGTATGGGGAAGTAACAAACTGAACCCTTTATTTAACCGACGGGGGTATATTGACCGCACTAAGCAATAGTAGTATTATTATTGTCTCACACTGGGATTGAACCTAGAACCATCAGATTACTTCTATCTGATTCTGTAACCACTATGCTATGTGTCCATGTGGACAACTAGGAGCCTTAAACCTCAGGTGACAGTTTTTCGTATTTGATGTTATTGTTTTCTGTCTTTCATTATTAGAGGTTCCTATTTGGTATCCATTTCAATGCTAGGATTACTGAGGCAGTTTTTCTTGCCTAGTACATGGGCCGACTCTTTCAATTAGAGTACAACGTTGTATGAAAAACAACCAAGATGAAGATGGACTGAATAATAATAGAAATAATAATAATACCTCATCTCAAAAATTCAGAGATATAGTAAAGAAATCTATTCAAAAGAGGTAAATCTCCCACAAATATAGGCATTAGTTTGTCAATCCAAATATTTAAAAGTACAAAACTTATCAATATATTAATGATCTATCCTTGCCAAGTTTAGCAACTATTTCTTAAATTTAGCTTTGCCTGGCATAAGGCCAGAATAGTAGGGTGCTCAATCAGAAAAAATGGTTTGAAATAAGAGGCACATCAATCATCAACCTTCTCTTGAATACTCCAGGGAATCTAGCCTTGTGCCAAACACAACTTGTTAATTAAAACATGCTGAGTCTTATTTGATTGTTTTACAGATCAATTCAAGTGAGATGGATTTTTACTTAGTGCTCCATAAAATGAGGACTTGTGCCAAACAAAGCAAACCTACAGAGTGAAGCAAAGGAGTAATTACCAATAATTCATATGGGGAAATTTTTTGAGCGTTCCCAGAGCCAAAAAATTGGAGATACATCAGGCTGGTTAGCCAGACGTAGGGATGGTGAAAGGTATAGGAGAGTGTGTGCTGCCTCTGTAATGGCTTACAGCAAAATAAATGCAGAAGGCTATTTTTATAAAAGCAAAAAAGTGGCGTCAGGCAAACTTTCAAAAAGTAGAGAGAACGTATTAATCAGAGAGGATACAGAAAACAATTGACCAATTTAGGAGAGAAAGAGAGATAAAACAGTTCTGGTTATTCATTCAAAAGAAATCGTCACATGACCAACATCTTTTGGCAGCAAGCCATGCTAGGGGTAATCAATTAAAAAACTTGGAAAAGGGATAATCAATGTATAAGTTACTTCTCTCGTCTTTTATTGGATCACTGAGTGTGTAGCAGGGGACAAAGTAGGGACCAATTTAGCATAAATGTACATTGTTGATTGAACCCCCCCATCCACTAAATGCCTATTTTGAAGGGGAATTTTGAGAGAAAAATATTGTAGACACGATAAAGGGTAAATGATAAAATTTTCAGCCCTCTAGCTTCATAAGTGCAGCCTGTACGTGTGATACATCCCTACACAGCCAGACAGACAGACCACCTTGAAAACTGAAGAGACATGTTGATAGGTTTAGTAGCCAGTCTCTAGAATGTTTTGTTATTCTAGGCATGTAGTACAAAGTCCTTTTTCTATAGACAGCACATCTGTTGATTTTCTTACAATAAAATAGCAGAAGACGGCATGTTCATCCTTATCTTTGTGAGTCAGTCAAGTTCTAAACATGGCAACTTGAAACCCTCGTTTCAATGACTGTCAAATAGTCTTACAGGAATTCAAAATAAAAAAAATAAATAAATACCGGTCTGGGTAGTCTCTCAGTAGAAACCATCACATGATTGACATCTTTTGGCAGCATGCTGAATTGGGGGCAAAGAAGTTAATCAATGAATTAGTTACTCCTCTCATCTTTTCTTGAATCATTAGAGTCTGAATTTTCAACAAAAAAAAAAAAGTGAGAATGCAGCCAGGCACAAACTAAGGGACCAATTTAGCATGAAATTACATGACCAACTGAAACCCACTTTAAAAACCTATTTAGAGGATAATTTTCCAAAAACAAAAAAAAAATGTTTCTTCTCGACATAATAAGGAGCAAATGTTTAAATTTTCAGCCCTCTAGCACTATTGGTGTGGCCTCTACACGCAACACATACATAGATCACTAGCCAACCAAACCAACTTGAAAACTGAAGAAACTCATGATAATAGTTTTGGTGACAGTTTTAGTTGACGGTTTCTGATAAACTAAATCTAAGTGATCGCTTGCTTCAACCAATTTGCCTACCCTAGAAGCCCAGAAGCCATTACTGAATTTCCTGAAGGTAAAGCTTTGGGAATAAAGGAGAAAAAGGGAAGCAAGATGAATGAAAATGACAAAGAATCAAAGGAGATCGAATCAAATAAACAGCAAAGCAGAATTGAACCACGCATTAATAACCTTTTGAGTTGAGCATGAGGTAACCGTGGTAACATTTCTGTGCTTCTGAAGACCAATTTTCCATGTCTATTTTACAACAGTTTGATTTTCTTGTTCTTCCATCAAACAAAATGTTCCAAGATATTTGGAATGTCAGGCTGAAGATATATGATTCTTCCATACACAATATATGTATTCAAGCAATGAGATGAAAGACATCAGATCAAACCTTATCTATGAGTTGGGTTTACTTGCATTTTTTCTTCTAATACAATTTTGCTTTCAGATTTGAAATGAAAGTGAAGCAAGAGCTTTGGTTAAAATGGCTGATAGTTTATATCATATATATATATATATATATATATATATATATATATATATATATATATATATATATATATATATATATGTAAATGATATGTTGTTTTCATAGAAAAAGTGCTCAATTTTTTCTGAATAAAATAGAGCTTTGGTTTAACCAATAAAATTCAGAAAAAAAACTTAACAAAAACATTCAACACATTAGGTTTAAGAATAGAGATTAACACTTAATTTAAGGAATTAAACTTCCTAGACGTAAACCTAAACCTAACTAATTCTTATGAACCTTTTTTTTTAAAAAGTAAATGACCAAATTCATTATATCCATTCAGGTTCTAACCATCCTCCAAACATCATCAAAAAGTACCAACCTCCATTGTTAAAAGACTCTAAAACAATTAAAGAATAAACAAAAATCTAATAAAATTATAGAACCATGCAAAAACACCTTGAAATAAAGTAAATTAAAATCAGAATTAGGATACCAATCCCAGAAAAATACAAAAAAAGATTGGAAAAATAATTTGGTTTAATCCACCATTCAATTTAAACATAAAAATAAAAATTGATAAAACATTTCTAAACTTAATAATCAAACACTTCCCAGAAAACTACTTATTACATAAAATATCTAAAAATACTCTTAAAATAAGCTACTTTTGCATAGACAACATAACTAAAATGATGAAAAAAGACAACAGAATAATTATGAACGAACAAAACAAAAATAACATCCAAGTAAATTGCAATTGCAGAGACCCTAATCAATGCCCCATAAAAAAAAACAATTGCATCTAAAGCAATGTAATTTACAAAGCAACCATCAATTCTATTGAAAAACCAAACAGGAAATTTTATATAGGAGTTTCCAACACAAGTTTTAAGATCAGTTTCAGCAAACACAAAAAATCATCCAACAATGAGAGATACCAGAATGACACTACTAATCTGAACATGCATGGAATCAAAAAATAAATAAATCTTCATTGAAAAAACATTTTTAACACAAACAAAAATTAAAATAACTCTCCAAAATAACTAACCAATATCACAAGTTTGATCATGAACAATCATATGAAAGATCAAAAAAATTAAAAATACAAAAAACATTGAAAGAAAGAAGCACATTGAAAATGAAATTTCAAATCCATTATAAAACGTTACAGTAAAAAATCATGAAAAATATTTGTATTAACATCATCATCATTCATCATCATCATCGTCAGTCTTTTAGCGTCCGTCGTTGGACATAGACCTTCCCCAGGATTTGCCACACTTCTCTATCATGGGCGTCACGGAGCCAGTACTTCCTGAACTTGTCTAGCTCATCTCTCCATCTAACATTTTGCCGGCCTCGGTTGCGCATATGGTCTCGGGGAACCCATGTTGTGAGTCGTGATGTCCATCGATTGTCCGCCATTCTTGCAACATGGCCAGCCCACCACCATTTGAGATTTTTTATGGATTCTATGATGTCTCTAACTCTTGTCTTTTCCCGGATGTGCTGTGCTGTTTTGTGGTCTCTCCATGTGAGGCCCAGCATTATTCTTTCATGTGCACGTTGCATGGTTCTCAGCTTACGGGTCTGTCTCTTGGTTAAGTTCCATGTTTCAGCTCCATAAGTGACTATTGGGAGGATGCATTGGTTATACACCCTTCTCTTTAGGATTAATGGGATCTTATTGTTTTTGAAGGTTGAGCTAGCTCTGCCAAAGGCTTGCCATCCAAGTGTGATTCTTCGCTTGATTTCTTCTTCTTTTGAGGGTCTCATGGAGATTCGTTGCCCTAGGTAGATGTAGTGGTCTACTTTCTCGAGTTCTGTGTCCTTGATTTCAATCTTAGTGTTCTTATCTCGAATGTTGTTTGTTGCACATGATCTTCGTCTTGCTGAAGTTCATGTAAAATAAGGGAAGTTATTCGAATTTAAACAAAAGAAAAGACAAGAATGAAGTAGTTGCTTGTATTAAGAAAATGAGTAATTCTTTAAAAGACAAACCTATCTGATGATTATGATCATGAAACTGGTCTGTCACTGGTATCCAGCAATATAATAATTGAACACACACACACACACACACACATATATATATATATATATATATATATATATATACATATATATATATATATATACATATATATATATATATATATTAGAAAAAAGGATATATGATCTGACAGAATGATTATAAATTGAGTTGTATTACAATGAAACTATATTTGAAATGATCTCCTGTTATTATATTATCGTATTATTTGGCAGAGACAGCATAAATAGAATAGACAATTAAAGAAAATGGGGCTGCTCTAGGAATCAAACCTATGTAACTAATGTAATGTCTATCTCTCTCTTTCAATATATATATATATATATTATTGTGTCATCTACAGACAGCTGGGCCTATAGACTTTCCACTATCCCATCCGAGGCAAAATCGAAATCTTCACTTTAGACCCACAGGCCGATATCTTACCTCTGGACCATGGAGCTGGACAGTCAGTTGGCTGAATTTAAGTGATATATTCATTTACACGGAAATCCCTCATCCACCAGAGTGTTCTATTCCTATGGAAGAATATTGCATAAGCTTACAGTGGATGAGTTACCTCACTTAAAGAGTGCTTGAGCCTGAATAGAGGAGCAGTGCTACTGGAGCTCACCAGAACGCTGCTCCCTAATGGTGCTGTCCTTCCCTTTTAACATTCATCAACTTTTTTTGTTCCATTCATGTTACTTATTGGAGAGAAAAGATATAAGAATTTATCTGCTCCTATACCAAAAAAAGTACACTGTACCATATATATATATATATATATATATATATATTTATAATGAACAGCTTGACTCATTGTTAATCACTGCTATCCACAACACTGGTTGAGATACTGTTATTGGGTTTAGGTTCATCATCATCATCATCATCAGTCTTTTAACATCCTCGTTGCACATAGACCTTCCCCAGGATTCACCACACTTCTTTATCATGGGCGTCGCGGAGCCAGTACTTTCTGAACTTGTCAAGCTCGTCTCTCTATCTAATATTCTGGCAGGCTTGGATGTGCATGTGATCTCAGGGGATCTATGTTGTGAGTTGTGATGTCCATCGGTTGTCCGCCATTCTTGCAACATGGCCAGCCCACCGCCATTTGAGATTTTTTATGGATTCTATGATGTCCCTGACTCTTGTCTTTTCTCGGATGTACTGTGCTATCTTGTGGTCTCTCCATGTGAGGCCCAGCATAATTCTTTCATGTGCACATTGCATAGTTCTCAATTTGCGGATCTGTCTCTTGGTTAAGTTCCATGTTTCAGCTCCATAAGTGACTATTAGGAGGATGCATTGGTTATACACCCTTCTTTTTAGGATTAATGGGATCTTCTTATTTTTGAAGGTTGAGCTTGCTCTGCTTGATTTCTTCTTCATTTGAGGGTCTCATGGAGGTTCGTTGTCCTAGGTAGATGTAGTGATCTACTTCCTCCAGTTCTGTGTCCTCGATTTTGATCTTAGTGTTTTTATCCCCGACATGGTTGTTGCACATGATCTTTGTTTTGCTGAAGTTCATATGTAGGCCAACTTTCTTGCTCTCTTCATTTAGTTCATCTATCATTACTTAGAGGCGTTCTGATGTTTATATGTATCTCTGTATCCTTCACGAAGCCCTGATTGTTCATAGTAAAACCTTGAAATTTAGTACACATTCCCTCTCAATGAGTAGGAAGAAAGTTTTCCTTGTTTTTTTTTTTTAAATTCCCTCCAAAATGAGTTTGGGTTTGGGGGGAGGGGGTCAATTTCCAATGTAAGTTTATACTAAATTGATCCAGTAATTTGCATCTACTCTCATTTTTTGAAAAGTAATTAATTCATAGATCACTCCTTTTGTAGATTTTGTAATTGATCACCCCAACACAACATGCTGTCTAAAGACATTGGTCACCAGGTGGTTGAGGACAGAAACACCTTTTCACATCTCGTCTGCAATGCACATTATCGTTATTAATTACAACTACCCTAAAACAGCTGCAACTATGGGGAAATTCCTTGGTTGCTGACACTGCAAATAAAACTAAACCTGAATATTATTTCATACCTTTTTATTTCTCTGAACCTATGCCTATATCTTCTCCCTTATCCCTTCCAATCTTTGTTGCTGGTCTATGATTTTAACTAATTGTTATACAAACATAGATAAGATCCATATGCTAAAATTTTCCTTCCCCCCTCAGTAAACTACCTTTATTCCCTTCTCCTCTTGTCCTACCATCTTATTGAACTAACTAACTTCCCTTTCTCCCCTTCTTTCTTCTTACCCCTTAAATAAACTACGTAAATTTCTTTTCACCCCTGTTCCTCTCTAAATAAAAATAATTGTTATTGTTTTTGTTGTTAATAATCATACTCCATCCCCAATTTATATTTTGTGAATAAAAGTCTATCCTCTCCCACCCACCATTGGAAACAATGGCTTTCCCACTTAAATGAGTTCAGTCACTTTTCAATAAAAACGCAGATGATATTGATAAGATAAACATTCATTCAAACTATTAACAACTTAGAAGAACTATTAGGTCTCGAGGTAAAAAAGAGAATCTGTAAAAACTGCTTGAACTATAAAGAAACATGAGTGGATATCTTCATCAAATGCATTACAGCTTCCAGTATAGCTACCTATCTGTGCATATATATATATATATATATATATATATATATATATACATATATATATATATATATACTAATATCTGAGCCTTTTGTTTGTTTGTTTGTTTATTAATGCCTCTTCTTCACTAAAACTATCAGCCTAGTATATAGCATGTATACTGGAGAGAGGTCAACTTACCCCATAGGCTATTTGAGGTTCGCCTCTGAAGTCATTCAAGGTCACCAGAGATCATTTTTTGTCATTTTAAAATAAAAGTATATATTTGTATAATTTATCCATATGCAAGTAGTCCTGGCATTTTTAAGGGTACTATGATAGTACTATAATAATGCTACCTAATCTAATGCACCGAACTCAACTCTGGATAATCTTTTCTATCTCTTTGAACTTTTCATCTGGTTTGATTAATTTTGATCAAATTGAATGGAAACAGCAACCATTGAATTTAATAAATGAATGGAATACAAAGTGCATGCAAGAAAAATATTGAAAAGAATTTCATATTTCAAAATGGTTGTTGATCACATAATTGAGCTATCGCGGAGAAATATTATAGAGGATTTTTTTTTTAAATCGGTAATCAATTATTATCGATAGAGTTTAACGTGCATTTATGCTAATAACCATGAATATTAGGGTTTTGTTCAATCATATCAGTAATTGCCAATTATAGACCACATTCGTCCAGATAATTATTGCTAGATCAAAAGAAATACCATTGTTTGACCAATCAATATTAATTGTGTGTTTTTAAATTTGTACAGATGTGGAACAAGGACTAAATCTTTAATTGTTTGAACAAATGAATTATCCTCCAACTTTCAACAGTGTGAAATGTATAACTCATAGGAGAAAGTGTTCAGAGAAGTCATACCTTTGTCAACGCCATACAGTAAGATCTGGACGGAAATAAAATATTAAAAAATAGGGGAGGGAAGTTTAAATGTAGAAATATTGAGTTACTTGCCTTGGAATTTAAATTCTGCCTTTTTATCAACTGTTCATTTTCAACCAATTTTCCATCAGAGTAATAAAAAAATCTCTTAATCAAGACAAGTTTGATCATTTTTTTTTCCTGTTGCGCATGACCCACCCTTTAGGAAAATTTCATTGAAATTCATTGAGAACTTTTGGATATATTGTGTAGACAGACAGATAGACAAGCAGACAGACACGAGTGAGTACATATGCCTCTTCCAACTTCATTGGCAGAGGTATATGAAACAAGAACAGTCAAACGTCCGTAAATCTTGCATCATCATCATTCATTTTCTCCAGGCCTTGTTTTAAAGTTATAATCATTCATATCTAATCACTCGCATACCATTTCAAATACAATTCATCAAATTTTTTCAAGCGTTCATAAAATCCAAATGAAAAGGTATTCAAATTAAGAAACAAGACAATATTTTTTGAGGACCTAATCAGAACCAATCCACTGCACTCTAGAGGCAATTTAAAGTACTCTTTGGATACAGTTTAGCAGATTCCATAAATCTTATTCCCCTTTGAACAATAAATTATTTAGGTTCAGGAAGGAAAAGAAAATTTTTGTTATCTTTCTGTAGTCACTTGTTTACAATACTTTAATGATAATATTTCATAAGAAAAGTATGCAATAAAATGTATAATAATCATTATTTATTATACATGGCTACCTGGCAGAATTATAAAAGTCAGTCTTTCATATTTTTTGAGATGAGTACATTTGTTCTGTAGGCTGTCAGAAAATACATAAAGATTCTTTACTCGGCTTCATATTCCTGTTGTAGGTTCTGAACAACAAAGTAATTTATAAGAGTATAATTATTGCAATACTCAATTGATAAAAAGACTCACAAATATGAATTAATATTTTAATTTTTTAGCATATCCAGCACATCGATCTGGTGATGAATGTGTAAGTAGGTATTACAGTGAAAGAAAATTTGAAAAGCATTTTTCATTTTGCTATTACAACATACATACATTTTTGGAAAGATACTCATACAATAAATAGAAAGAGAAAAATCCAAAGATATAAGAAAGGCAATGTTGTCAAATCATTAACACTTATCGATCATGCACAGACTGTATTGATGTGCAAAAATTAGTTCTTATCTAACTTTATCTCAGCCGGTTCATATTTGTACATCTATTTATCAATCTATCTCTGTTCCCGCGTATTTATCTATCTATCTAACCTACTCAATGTAGTAAAGTGGTTACTAAACTGATAACTAAAATCTCTTCTAGACTTTAGAAGCCCTTATCATGAAATTTAAAAAAAAAAAAAACTATTGAAGAATCTCTTTCAGTCTGGGTAATGGGATTCTAAATATATATAACAAATGACGGATATAATTGGCCCAGACCAGGATTCTGGTTTCATGCCACCCCGGGCATGACATCACCCTAACGGACAAAAGGTAGATGCCAGGTTTATTATTATAAAGGTGAAAGCAGAGTTCAAACACTGAAAAATAAATTAAATCCATATTTTTCCCTTGAAAGGGTAGCCACTTCAATGTTCAGTGGCAGTTCAGCTCGATGGTAAGAGCATCGCTACATTGAAGCAGCTAGCCTATCGGTGGCAGGTTTGATTCCTGCGGCAGCCACATTTTCTTCAATTATTCATTCTATTTACGTTGTCTAAACTGAGTGATATATTAACCGTATAATGACGGGAGATTTCTACATAATACAACGCAATTTATAACTCATTCTGTCTGACCGAATATGTTAATTTCTTAAATATATATCTGTCGCATTGAAAGAGACCAATGGACCGAAAATAAACGAGACGAAAATTTGGAATAAATAGACAAAATGAAAATATATATAAATATATATAAACAGATATAAATAAATATATATTTAATTTGGTCCAACTGACCATCAAGTTCTGCGAGTAGGATGTCTGCCTCTGGGTCTGAAGCGAGGGTTTCAATCCTACCTCATGGCACTGGATGGAATATTGGAGAGTCTATAGCCAATGAAACATATATATATATATATATATATATATATATATATATATATATATATATATATAAATAAAAATATACATAAATAGATGGTAGATGGGTATTATGTGTGAGTAAATATATCTCTTCATTCAGTCCTACTGACTGTCCAGTTCTGCTTAAAGCAAGGGTAGAGCATCTGCCTCTGGTTCTGAAGTAAAAGTTTCGACCCTATGTAGCAACACTAGAAGGGATACTGGATAGTTTATAGTCACTCTGAAGAGTTGTAATACAACGGAACAGCTATCTGTGGATGACAAAATAATATATATATATACATATGTATATATATATAGAGAGAGAAATGAACACATAGATATATAAATACATTTATAAATATTTATAGATATAAATACATACATATATGTATATATATATATATGAATATATACATATATGAATATATATATATATATATATATATATATATATATATATATATATAATGATTGATAATTGTGTCATCCACAGACGGCTGTTTTGTTGTATTACAACTCTTCAATGTGGCTGTAGATTCTCAAATATCCCTTCCAGTACCGTGAGGTGGGATTGAAACCTTTGCTTCAGACCCAGATGTGAATATTTTACTCCTGCCCTACACAGAATTGGACAGTCAATATGACTGAATTAAGCAGTATATTTACTTACACACAATTCCCAATCCACCAGAGTTTCCCATTCCAGAGTTTGAAGCGCATTGTATAGAAGCTTATAAAGGACAAGTATCCTACCTAAGAGTGCTCAAGAAGGGAGCGTTTATGATAATATACATATATATATATATATATATATATATATATATATATATATATATATATATATATATATATATATAATAGGAAGTGGATTCGCTACATGAACAAGTTTATGTTTCTGCCCTCTCTGGGCCTCATCAGGTGAATGATAGTATATGTTTTTAGACTCTTGTTTGGGTAATTAAATGAAATGACACTAAAATGCAGGCATCATTCAAAATTCTTATTAACAAACATAAAATAGCAATCGATACATTTATAAATTAAAGGTGATATAGACAGCAAATTCACATACCCATCATCCTAAGAACTTTTAATCAACATTATCCACTCCACTACTGTCATAAAGGATACCAACATAGGCAATAAATTTAATGCCAAATATCAAGGTCAAGATCAAAACATCTCTCAGAACACAATTCAGCATCAACACCTAGCTCATACCCACTGACATGCAACTTACAACCACCAGAAATACGTACACACTACTAAAAATAATAAAACAAAATGAAAAGCTCCTCCCACTCATAGCAACACCCACAAGACTCTTACCTAATTCCCCAAACAAGAGTCTAAAAACACATACAATCATTCGCCTGATGAGGCAGAGAGAGAGAGAGAGAGAGAGAGAGTAGAAATATAAACTTGTTTGTGTCACAAATCCACTTCCCAATATATTTCCAGCTCTACTCTGAAAAAAACTTAACTCTTGGAGTGTCAAGTTGAATGTATTGAGCATTCTATGAAATAAATTCATCACTTATGAGACATTGTTTGATATTATATTATGCTATATTGCAAACCTGATCTGTACTATATGTACTATGTTTATATACAGAGAAATATATATATATATGAGAATTTAAATATATATATATATATATATATATATATAAAGACCCCAGAACATCAAAGATATATTTAGCAGGAACACTATAATAAACAATAGTCTCACATAATAACATCCCTAAAACCACTAAATTCTTCCAACTGTGCAACAAAAGAAATAGTCTGTGTCACAACCAACCCAAGTATATCAACACATTCACTAACTTTACCACTAACAAGACTCTCAACAAATACCATAACTCCAAAGCGAAAAAAAAAATATACCTCCTAAAGTGCAATAGATGCAAATTACAATACATAGGCAAGCCTGACTCGCAATTCAACCTTAGACAATAACCACAGACACAGAATCAAATCACCCAACCATCCTAGTTCACTTCCTGTAGAACTACACTTCTGCATTCCCAACATAATTTTGTCACAGCTGCCAGATTCACAATCATAGAAAAAAAATAGAAAAATAAATACATTTACAGACATAAGAAAAATTTTAAGAAGACATGAAAATATGAGGATAAACAAACTTAGAAGTCTCTCCTCTAATGGACGTGACACTAACAACAATAACCACACAGATCTCTAACATCATAATCCTCCAACTCATAACAACCTCACATCTGCACCTTCATGTATATCGAATTTTCGGAACTTCATACAGTCACAAAGACCCCTACCAATAAACACCTTTGTATGGTACTTCATTTGAACAATTTATAGTCATTGTACTTTTCATGCCCAGTAAGGATACCAAATATGAAGTTCCTTGAAACCATTACCCTACCATATTACCATCCCCAACCAACCCACTGTCTAATACTAAACCACCACCCTACAACCCTGACAGTTTATGGGCTCTCCAAGACCTACTACTGCTACAATCATATCCTGCAACAGACCAACACAGATTTCACAGACAGAACAAAGTCCCACACATCATGATGACCCTATAAGAATCCTCCTCCTTGATTCCCATTTTTGCTTCCAATGCAAAACGTTCTATGTTGAATTCATTTTCTATGGAAGCCTTTCAACCACTAAAAGGTACACGCACACACACATCACATGTTACTAAAGATGGGAACCCCTCCCAAAACATGTAGAGCGCACTAACTCATCTATGGATTAATTAATGAATAAGACAAAGTCTATATAAACTCTTACTCCTGAGTCCATCTCATTCCCTGTTGTTTACATATATATAAACATAATATATATATATATATATATATATATATATATATATATATATATATATATATAGAGAGAGAGAGAGAGAGAGAGAGAGAGAAAGAGAGAGAGAGAAAGAGAGAGAGAGAGAGAGATAGATACATTAAGGTTCATGCAATTCAAATTAGAATAATTTCATACATTTTATTCTTCTTTGACATCACATCCACTAAATAACTTAAGAAATAGTTTGATGAGTTAAAAGAAAACACACATTTCTATATGGCAGTTTTACACTTTTGACATCTAAGGTAGAGTTAATTGAATGTAATTATTTACAAGGAGAGTACGTACTAAAACTTACACTTGCTTCAGGCAATATCCATGTTTATGAACCAGTATTGTTCAAATGATTAGTAGAGCGGGACAAGCTTTTGATGAATGAACTAACAAAAAAAGTCAGGTAGCTATGAAATGACTTAGAAACACACTGAGACAGATATGAACCATCTGAGACAGATAAATATGATCAGGTTAATATTTAAATAACTCATTAATTTCAAGTTGATATACAGGTATGAAAAGTTAATAGATGAATAGATAGATGGAGATGCCAAGAGTGAACAAGGTAGGCAGATTAGAATATTCAGATAGACATTTACATAGATAGTGTGTAGGTTGATAGTTAAGATTACTGTCCTAGGAATATTGCATTTCATCAGGCTCTGGATTGTTCAAAAGTCTGCTTGGACTTCCACTCTATGAACTGAAGATAACCATACCATTTAATGCTATCATACCATCACAAAAAGAGAATTAGAAAAATCTTGACAGCTCTTCAATAGTATTCTCATGAACAGAAAATGAATACGTTTGTTTTGATGACTAGCACAATTCCCATGAAAGACAAAAAGATTTATCATCCAAAATTCCAAGTGGCAAAAAATTACTAGTTTTAATCCAAGATGTTGAGTCTTAAAGTGGCTCAAAATTCAAGCAGTAAGCATTAAAAATTTTCTCGATATGGCTGACTGCCACAGCTGAAGTTGATAATGAGATTTTTAAAAAAATCATAGTCTGCAGTTATAGCTAGTAAGAGCACTGACCTGGATGTCATGTAATCTAAGGTTAAATCTCTTCTCGGATGGATGGAAATTTATAGCATAGTTCATTTTGAAGAAGAAAAGCTAAAAAGCTGAAATATTTCTCCAAAAAATCCTGTCTATATAAGGGGTTAAAATATTGGAATAGAAGGCTTACACTTAAAAGATTAAGCCTTTGTGCTTAATTAATGATGCTTCATAAAAATAACATATACAGTTTACATTGATATTTACCTCGGTTGAAAAGAGGTATGTGTTTTTGGTCGTGTCTGTTCATCTGTTGGTTTGTTTGTTAATTCATCTATTCACATGGCTGTTTGTCTGTTGGTTCATCTGTCCACATGATATCTCTGAAAGTACTGAATGAATTTTGAATGAAATTTTGTGGAAGGGAAATCAGTGAAGTAAGAAAGAGGTGGTAAACATTGGGGGCAGATCCAGAAATTTACTTCTGATTGAGAGATATTTTTCTGTGTTTTTTTAATTAGATTTATGTATGCACTCATGACAGTCAACAAAAAAAAAAAGTTTTCAATGAATTTCTATCAAATTCTACGGAGTGGTTGACAATAAGTTACGAGATGAATCCATTCAAATTTTGAATGGATCCATGCACAATTATCGTAGTTACATGTCCAAAAACCACATGATATTTCTATAATTTCATATTTGCCCACATAATATCTCCAAAAGTTCCCAATGAACTTCTATGATATTTTGTGAAAGGGTGGACAATAGATTACGGAAGAACTGATAAATTTTTGGAGTATATCAATACAAAGTCATCTCTGCTACATTGTTATCTTATGTCCAAATCACATGATATCACTAAAATTTCATGTCTGTCCACACAATATCTCTGGAAGTAATGAATGAAGAGTAGGCAATGGAATGAAAAAGGAATTTTTTCTGATTGACTGATATTTTCTCGTTTTTTTTAAAATAATATTAATGTACATTTCCATGACTGTCCATATGATATCTTAAGAAGTTATCAATAAATTTCAATGAAGTGTTATGGAAGGCTGGACAATAAACTACGAGAAAACTGATCAAATTTTGGAGCGGTCATAGTCATGTCTAAACCACATAATATTACCAGATTTCATCTTTGTCCACTCGCTATGTCCAGAGGTTCTCAAAGAATTCCAATATTATTTTGTGGAAAGGTGGACAATAGGGTATAGAAGAACTGATTAAATTTTCGGGCGGATCCATATGCAATTACCCCCTCCCTACAACATTATCAGAGGTATTTACTCTCGAGGTGCTTGAATAAAGAGGGTCCATTTGATGAATGGTTTTATCAGATGAGTTTCAAAATTATAGAAAACTGAACAAAATCAATTCATTTATATCTGAAAATATACAATTTACAAAATATTTTTCAAAAGCAAAAGGGCATATCTACAATATGCATTAATGATTTTAATGTACTTTTACACGGCAACATGATGAAAATTAATTATTTGATACAAAAGTAAAGCAAAAAATAGCCACAGCTGAGTCTTACATATACAGTCTGAAACTATTTATCAATTTGAGCACACATAACATCAGAAATATGAATTTTCTTTCCCTTTTAGCAAATTGCATTTCTTGTTCAAAAAGTGAGTCAATTTGATACATTGAACTTAGTACCTGTGCATATCTCAATTTATCAATGAATTAACATTCCTGATTTTGTTATCTTCAATTACTGCATAATTTTTTTCAGACAAACACAGTGATAATAAAGACAGAACTAGTAAATACAATAAAAGCAAAAAAAATCTCACATGTGAGAAACACTTGAACATCGATGGTATTGTATTAAGTGCAACATTTTTAGCCATTTATCATATGGAGTACTTGCAATAATGATAGCTGACATGCTAATCTCACGAGCCATTGTTAATCATTTTAACTTTATTGCTGTAATTCCAACAATTTGCTTGGCAAAATGCTTTTTGCATTGGGGTAGCTGAAATGGTGATTTTCAAAGGAAAAAAACAAGTGATGAAAAAAGTCAAAAGATTTGAAGAACAACGATATAAACTAACAATGAAAAAGTCATAGGAGTGCTCACTATTTCACAAACCCATTTTCATAATTGTATATAAAAAAACAAGAATTGAATGAGAAATACAACATTGAAAAGAGCACCCTTCTTGATATGAATAAATCAACATTATAAGATGCATACAAAATGAGTCTGTAACTCTTGGGGACAAAATGAAGACATTTGCTCTGTTTCACTCTGTCATGGATAGGTTTTAAATCAGTATGGACTGGTTGCTTACATCAAAGCTCAACAGCATTTCAAGTGGCATCATTAACATCGGCAACATTTCAAGATAGGGGTAGCCTTGGGTCACCTTGAATAAGGTTTCAGGAGATAAAAGAGATTGTTTGTCTTCAATCCCTACTATGATTTATACATGCTACAAAACTATGCAGCAAAATATCTCTCTTATCAGCTGAAATGGTGATTTTCAAAGGGAAAAAAAAAACAAGTGATGAAAAAAGTCAAAAGATTTCAAGAGTGACGATATAAACAATGGAAAAGTCATAGGAATGCTCACTATTTCACAAACCCATTTTCATAATTGTATGTAAGAAAAAATAAAGAATTAAATGTGAAATGCAACACTGAACTACTACAGTCTGAAAATATATTAACCAAGACGTTCAAATCTTGGATGATGTACGTTAAATTGTTGCTGGTTCAGTGAAGCTGATCAAGTGACATGGCTTCAATACAGGCCATTTCAGCCCCAAGATATTCAGCCAAAGTATATAGTTTCAATATTAAAAACAAAGCTAGCAAAGACCTATTCAGTTGATGCAATCTAGAGTCAGGCTTGTGTTCAGTTGAGCCAGCACAACTGTTGAGCCTATGTTCGCTGTAGCATGTTCTGTGTCCTTAAAATCCTCATCTTTTTATTTACATATTGCCCGCGGATGTAGTTGTAGAGAATGCTTTTCCACAAAAGTCAAATTGCAAATTTCATATTTCAAAACATATAGGAAATTATGAAAAAATATATATGTATACATATTCTTGTAAAGAACACTTTCTTAGCAGCGTATCTTTTCAATTTGTAGCTGTTGCACATAAAAAGTTGGTCAAAAAGTAAATTCAAGTATATGTGTATTTTAAAGTCCACAGTCTATGGATTGTGGATAAATTCTTGATAGAGATATATACATATGTATCTCAGATACACTGTTGGAAAACTGATGAATTTCTATCTCCAATGATATGTAATGTCAATTTATGTACATTTTTATTTACCCCATTTTGCTCAAAATTCAATTGGTCTTTATTGACACAGACACTAAACTATTATGGTTAACATTTCTAATTAGAATTCTCACAAACTAACATGATAAAGACAAGCCTGGAGGTTCCCCGTATTATTACACACAGAAAATTTAAAGGGGATATGCTGTTTGATTTTTGAGTTACACTGTCATATTCAGAATCACTGGCATACAATTTAACGAATGCAATTTTTGGCAAAAAATGCTGACTGTCAGCAAGCAGATTTGGAATCAGTATCAATGAATTATCTGTTATAGCATTCCAAATTCTACTTTAAAATGCTTAATCAGAACCAGACTATGTGTGGCTTTTCATTCGGATATTTCATGGTAATTTGTATGCGATGACACATTAGACTTTTCTCCGCAAATTTCAACTTAACATACAAAATCCGTTCAGTTTTTTTTTTTTTTTTGTAATTTGTGAGAGGTCAGATTACAATTTTACTGAACTAATAGTGGATTTTCTATGATTCGATTGGGACTATTTCCCATAAGATGGATTATAAGGGCATGCTGAAAAAGTATGTATGTAACTCTTGTTGATCTTCTTATGCTCTTTGCAGTTTTTATTTATCCCTTGAATTCGAAATTGTCCTTTATGGGCTAGAAATGGTCCCCATTTTGAAAAAAAAAAAAATTTTCAGAAGGGCATTCCCCCCCTTTCCACTTGGTTCCCCAACCTAAGGCACACCTTGTAGGTGAGATAGTGCCCTTCTCATTTTTTATTCATCCCTTGAATTCAAAATAGTCTTTCATAGATGGAAAATAGGACCCATTTTGGAAAAAGCCTATTTTCAGGAGGGCACTTGAGTTGAAAATTTGGCAGGGGCAAATCCATCCCACCCCACCCTGGTTCCATTGCCTATGGTACCCATTGTAGGTCCTTTCCTTTCAATTTTTCCTGCGGATACAAAATAGTCCTTCCGGAGGGAGAAATAGCCCTTATTTGAAAATAAAAAGCCCATTTTCAAGGGGGCATGAGTTGAAAATTTGTGGGGAGAATTCCACCTTTCCCCTGGGTTCCACCATCTATGATAACAGGTGTTTATTGAGGCTATTCTGCAAAAGACCCAGCCGTAATGGAGGGGTCACAGGGTGAGAACAGAGGACCATTTTCTCCCAAAGAGCCTTCTGTTTAGAGAACTAGTCTCTAGCAAATGGAGAAGAGGAACACCACAGAAGAGATAAAAGGACTCCTTAAAAAGGGCCCTCATCCTGTAAAATCAACTATCATCGGTGACAAACAGAGTCAGTGTGTAGAAAGATAACTAATGACTGTATGTTTTATAGAAAAAAATAGATGTACCTATCATTGGTACATAGGTAGAAACTAGCACGTTAAGCAAAGATTCATCACCTGATCTCAATTCTGTTTTTTGGAGAAATGCCCAAGAAAGTCAAAATGCATAAAGTTTTGAAGGAGAGGCTGCAAGTACCATTCTGATTAACAAACAGCAGACCTTTACAACAGAACCTTTCTTGAAATTCAAAATGGCTGACAATAATTAGTGTCAATAAAGAACAACGCAATTTACTAATTTGTGTGGCATTTTTAAGACATACAAAATGAATATATTTAAAGAGGAGGGTGTAGAAAAACGCCAGATCAAATTCCTAAAGTGTAAACATGTTTGCTTTGATGCTTTCCAGCTACTCGGTACTCTGACATTTGAAAACTTGAAATATGCCAGAAACAAGTGATACCTCTAGTGTTAGAATGATTAGGTGCCTGTTTTAGTCAGTTTCAGTCAGAGAGTAGGCAGCATTTACTGAATACTTAACCACTTCTCCAGAAGATATTCTATCTTGGCAGTTGAAAAGGGTAAGAGAATAGTAGAAATATCTGATTTAAAGCAGGTTCAGTGTAAACCCGTGGACAGAACAGTTTGATGGATCATTTCCTGAATTCCAAGTTGAAATGACGAACGAACATCTTATTCTAAGGTTGCCATATCCAAACATGAAAAAAATAGGACATTCCCCAGGCTATCAATATAGTTATTAACACACATAAATAATATAGCAACAGTGGCTAGATTATGGTTAAAAATTGCTAAAATGCCTTAAATGCACATCAACAGAAACATATACTACAATATAAAATGGCCATAGGGGAAAAACTTGCAACATTTGATTTATGACTGTTGCAACATGAAAAAAAAATTGATGCATATGGTTGAAGGACAAGATAAAACAGTACATGACACTACATGCTAGCTCTAAAAGTACCATGTTGACAACACTGTCCAGGGGCTGGAGACTGAAATTCTGTTCTTTTAAAAAAACTCCTTTCAGATAAAGATTTTAAAAAGTAAAATGATGGAAAGGTCTTGGAAAATACAAATGTATGGCATCCCTACCTTGATCTTAAAATCCGCAGATGATTTTTCTTTTTCATAAAAATCTAAATAAGTCAAAAAATGTGATTAATTATTCAGGTCTCAAAGGCAAGGGTCAGTCAGACTTTTGAAAGAATAACTAAAGAAAGATATGGTATCTACTACCAAATCAAAAAAAAAAAACAGTAAAAGTAGGAGCATGAAATTATTTTATTCATAAGTGTACACATATCTCCCATATCCTTAACGAAATTTCATCCCCAATGGGAATGAATTATCCTTTATGATTAGATGACAGATTAAACCATAACTCAAGATAGTTCTGTATTGATTCTGTGTTGATGCTTTCAATGCACTAAGTTGGTCAAGATCAGTAATCATTTTACAGCAGACACCAGTCAGGAGCTCTGTGCCTCTTCGAAGAGAATCAATAACATCAAGAGTGTATTTCTTCACAGCACTTAGTGAGGGCTTTGAGCTGGAAGAGTGTGATCAACATTTTCATTTGGGGGTAACTTTAGCACTCATCTACCCCAGAATACTGTTTAACTAAATATTTATAAACTAGTATGGTACCCGTAAAAATGATGGCATTACTCAAGTATGAACTGGCACTTTTGCATCGGATCTGAGAAGTATGCAATGCGTGCATGAGAGAATCATGCTCAATCTCACATAGAGAGATCACAAGGCAGCACAGTATACCAGGAAGAAAAACAGGAGTCTAAGACATCGTAGAATCTATTAGAAAACTTAAATGGTAATGGGCAGGTTATGTTGCAAGAATGGCAGACAACCGATGGACATCACGACTCACAACATGGATCCCCAGAGATCATATGCAAAACCAAGGCCGACAGAATACAAGATGGAGAGATTAACTAGACAAATTCAGAAAATACTAGCTCCACAATGCCTATGATAGAGAAATGTTGCGGATCTGGGGAAGATCTATGTCAAACGATAGACGATAATAGACTGATGATGATAAGGATATATGCATTCTACCTAGTATAACCCCCACCTGCACTTCCACAAAGGATCAGAGATTTGTATCTGTGGGATCATTGAAAAGTTTTGCACACACACACACACACAAAATATGTATGTATATACATCATTGAAAAGTACTACACACACACATGCACGCACACAAAATGCATATATAAATATATATATATATATATATATATATATATATGGGTTTAAGTAGTCATCTATCTCACTGTAGCAAAAATCAGTTTTGTCCACAGCATTTTCATCTAATGTTATAACATATAATTTACACCACACACACACACACACACACACACACAAAGAAATGATTTAGAAGATCCTTGGAAAATTGATTTGATACGGGTGTACTTTTTATACCAAATTGATTTATACTAAAAAAGAATTAGACAAAACTCAGATTATACAAAACATAAATCATATATTTGCAACATTAGTTGAAAATGCTGTAGACAAAACAGATTTTTGCTGTAGTGAAATAGGCGAGTGATACATATATATATATATATGCATTTTGTGTTTATGTGTGTGTGAATAGCTTGGCTTTGCAAACAAAGATTTTTGGATGGGTTATCCACAGGACCCATTTAAACCTAGGGTTTGTATCCTATGGTCCACCAAGTTGGCTTGAATTGGTCATAGGTTTGACAGGAGGTTCCTTCTCCTGGCAGATGTGAGTCAGCTATGAGGGTCGGTAGCCCATATGTGGGAGAATTCCGATATTAAGGCTGACCTGTGGTTAGACCATAGGTTGCGAACATTCCACATTAGGTACGAGCTGGAGTTAGCTCTAGAGTTCCATCATCCCTTTACAAGAGAATCAAGACAGTACAACAATCAACTAATTTGAGCACATATCCTTAGGATAGCACAGTTGTCTATAACTTTGAGCACAGATCGTAGACACTCCAATAAAAGCAGATGTGTGTCTACTATCCGTTCAGAGAAGTGACCCAACAGCATAACAGCCTCGAGCCCATTTGTAAAAACTTGTCTACTTTTTTTGTGATACAACCATTTCTCATATTTTTATCTGACAATGAAGTTAATGATCCAAATAAAAGATTGTCTGATTTATACCAGAAAATTCTCTCAGAGGGGTATGAGAGGATTCAGTTCAATAACAGTGGAGCAGAGTTATTCTTCTCTTAGTATAATTAGAAACCTTCAGCTAAAACTGTCAGCATAGGTTAATCGAACAAGAGCTCTATCATATATATGTGTGTTTGTTTGTTCCAGCACTTCTGACCATACCGTTTTGTCTACAGATTTGAAAATTGGCAATTGATACTCCAGCAAACCCCTTCTAATTTTTCAAAATTTTTTCATTTTTCAAAAAAAAGCTTTTTTAACGTTTTGGGGGCCTTATCATGACAGGTTCATTTGTTTGCGTGTTTCAGCGCTCCTAACCATACTGTTTTGTCTAAGCATTTCAAAATTGGCACCAGTACTCCACTAAACCTTTTCTAAAAATGTTTTTTTTAAATTTTTGGAGAAAAGACTTTTTTGATGTGTTTGGCACCTTAATCTGACATATTCATAGATAACATCCAATTTCTCAAGAATGTAGATGTTTCTAGGTGTTGTTTTTACTCTATTCTAGATGTCTTCCAGTGAAAAATACCAGTGATGTCATAAACAGAATTCATTCTGACCATATTTATTCTTTGATGGAATTTTTTTTATAAGACGATGTATTTTGATGCTATGGTTGTTCATTAATTGACTGTGATTGTGAGTTCTTTCCATAATGTTATCAGCCAGTTACTGTTATCTAAAAGACCTAAGACAGTAAATAACATAGATTTTGGCTGGTGAAAATCACACTGAGAAAGAGGGGAAAAAAAAAACTACTTTTAACAAAAATACTGAGTTCTCCCAAAGTGATCACAAATGGCTTCTGTTCTTAAAATGGGCTCATAAATTTTATTTATTTTTTGTTTCCCTCAGTTCAAGTGAAGAATGTTTATAAGTTGAATATAATTTCTTAATCATGAAGTGAATATAACTTTTTAGTAATAAATTCATCATTTTAATAATCTTATTAAATGACATTCAATTTTTTTCTTAATATCAATTTTACGAAGAATTTCCTCCTAAAAATACTCACTGATCCTATGAGGAAAGAAAACACTCATTCGATCAAAAACTATTTCTTGAAACATGACCCCCCCCCGCCAAAAAGACGGTATAAATTTCTCCCTCTCTCTGAAAGTAGATCTAATCAAATCTTTTGTAAGCCTAAATGCTGTAAAGTGAAAAAGAAGTTACAATTCATTTTTTATAGCATTCCCAGACTTCAAAAATAACCTTCTTCTATATCTGAGAGTTTTCATGCTAAGCGTAACACCTTTACAGCTTTACTGATACCTTGGGGTGCTGATAGATGCACTAAACAAATTGAGATAGAGCACAGATGCTCACAGACACAGTTCATTGAGGTTTGAGGTCTTTTGTAAAAGCAAAGTTGTATAAAAAACAAAATGGCACAGGACATTATTATTTAACACAAGGAAGAATAAAACCGTTTATTCAACATGTTTTATGTAAGGAAAATCTTAATGGAATTGTTCTATTTGGACTGTTGGCAATCGAATACACTAAGTATTATTTTATTACTGTTAATGGATGTCCTGTGTTTCCTCATGCTTATGATCATAAAACAAGTACTATTTATCATAATTATCTGATCTCTGATGTTCCACTAATGTTTTATATTTTCATGATTTTTCTAAATTACACGTATAACTGTTTTTTTTTTTCCTTTCTTTCTTGGTGTGATATTCACCAGCCAAAATCTGTGTTATCTACTGTCTTGATGTCAACACTCCTTTCTGAAGTCTGCTATACAACCTAGACTGAATAATTACACACTAATTAGAGGAATGCTTTATGCGTGTTAAAGATCATACAAAACAACTTCCCTGTGTTCATCCATTAACTTGTTACATCGCAAATGAATTCTAGGTACATTTGTACTGTTGGTTCTGTGACCGGTGTTTCTAACATTCATGAAAGTGGGCTTCCATTTTGAATGTCAAAAACAAAACAAACAAAACAAGAACACCCATACACAAGGGAGCAAGAGAAGCGGAGAGATAAATCAATTCTTCTTGGTATTTAAATAGTTTAGCTTTGCCTGGCACAACGCCACTCAATGAGGATCAAAGATGTCAATTAATTTTTAAGTGATAATGAATTATGTCCTCTTTAGCAATTGACTGCTGGGAGTTTTTCTCGGTAGATGGCACTGGTGATTAATTTACATAGCGATTGAGGTGCTGAGTCATTGGCCCATCATCAATAACCTTGAGTTACCACGACCAGGACATACAATGGACCAGAAGAACTCCGGACTCATAGAAATGCCCAGTCCTTTTTGGGGATTTTTTGTGTAGAGATGCCTCCAGGTACGATCATTCCTTTTTATCTTTTTAGGGGAGTCTTAAAAATGGCCAATGATGATATTGGGCCATCATTAAGGACCCCGTATAAAACCCTAGACAGATCGGGAAGAGGAGGTAGAATCCTCCATCCCAAAGGTGAGGAAATATTCCTCCCCTAAACAAAATGAAATGACAAGCAGGGACTCTCCTAACCGATGGAATACCTCCCCATTCCAATACTTTAGGATTTTAAGGAATTCATTCAGAGGTGCCAGGAGGATACGACCTTGTTGAGGAGGATGGTCTTCTGGTAGATTTACCCGAATTGAAGAACATCCAGACAAAAATGGTGACAGTCTTTGCAGTTGACAGAAAAACCAAGAAAATTGTTAGAACTGCAAAAGACATTATAACTAAGATCCTTATTGGAATGGGATGAAGCTCTAACAACCTGTTAAAGGCAAAGGCTTCACCACTTGGTACATAATGTTATCCAATGAAGATGAATATATAGCGATGATAAAAAGAGACCCTTCACACTAAGGACAGCATCTTTTGTATGGAGTACCTTGGTCGTAGATGAATTCCCCCCGCCCCCAAGATGGGTTCCTCCAACCCCTTAAATGAACCCGCAGGAGAGTGGCAGGTGATAGTGGAAGATGGAAAGAAGGTCCAAGTAGTGGCTCCTCAGTACCAACATGGCCTCCAATCAGTAGAGACCAACACCCCCCAAAGAGAGACCCTGCAGTCATATGCAGAAAAAATCAAAAAGCTGCGGTATTTGTGTTAGTCGGGGGAAAGAAAAATTTGAGAAGACCAAAGAACTTTTAAAGAAAATGAAAGAACAGACAAAACATCAACCATCAGCAGTACAGTACCAGCCACTTCAGCAACCCCATCTTTCCACAAACACTAAAAAGTCTCCCCACCGAACTAACATTGACCAAACTATGCAAAATGAAACTGGTCGCAAACAGGTCTCCTCCTCTTTCCCCTTCCGTTATACCGCCACCTCCAGCAACAAAATCAGTGAATAGACAGAGGAGCCCTTCAGGGGGTAGTACTCAAGAGAACCCCTCTAAGAAAAAAAAGAACACAAGATGAAATACAAAAAGGGAGAGAACATCGGCTGTGTCTCCCTGGACATTGTCAACAACAATGATTTGTAGCCTCAGACCTGGAAAGAGCTGAAGACACTCTACAATTTTAAGGCAATAGCCTGGAAGAAAAGAGCTACGAATGCTACGAGGCTGTTCACAATAGTAAGAACTGGCTTGGGTACGCGGCAGATTTGGGCAATGTTGAAGGAGCCAATCAGTGCTTTCAAGATGACCCCTCAGTCTATATTTACCTCTCCTTCTATAGGGCCTTAAAACTAAAGTTCCCTAAGAACATCAGCAGTGTATTCTATGACGGCTCCATTAGAACATGGATAGGGCAAGAGTCGATGGAACAGGTCATTGGTATTTTGTCTCCAGACATGTTCGTTTCCGGTTTCCAGTAGACTGATAATGGTGCTCTTTTTTGCAAGTTTGAATAGTCAAAGGATTAGAAATGAGTGTAAAAGAGCTAAGCTCTTTTGCACCCCACTGTGAGCATGTGTTGAGTGCAAGAAACACACTTCATTCCAAGTAACCATGAGAGTATGTTGATGAGGAGGTTTTATCTCTTCTCAGCGTACTTTGATAGCCACTCAAGGAGTGTTTCTCGGTTAATAAGCCATTCTTCGAATGCGACATGTTCCTTTTTTATGCTGACCTGCCAGGCAGATTGTGCTTAGTGGATGTTACCATAGTGATGCGTTTCATTTAATTAGGCCTCATGCGTATCACCAGGTTCGGTGAGTTAATTTCTTTTGGTGAATCGATCCCTTCATGACATTGTCAAGGCAAGAATTTTAGTGGACAATTGGAATGCCGTCCTTGATCCTGATATGGACCATGGGGGAAATAGGGGGCAAAGCACAAACAACTTGGACAAGATTCCATTCAGGGATTTGATCGATAGAATGAACCTTGTTGATAAATACCGAAATGAACACGCCCAATGAAACAGTATGGACTTTGACCAATATCGGCAACTCAAATATGATGCAATACTCTAGTAACATCAATCAAGTTTTATTTAGGAAAGTCAACGTTGGGTTCTTGGGGTAGAGGATGATTTGATCGTGGTTGCACAGTTTGACAAGGGAGAGAGTTGCTTAATCTGGCTTTGGGACCCTGGATCGAAGTGCCTCAACAATAATCAGACATCCCTAACCTGGCTGGTAATTTGGAATGCACTGGTGTTATGGAGGTGTCTATGCCCTCTTTCACTGCAGTGTCATATACCCATTATATGGTTGAAGGCTACATGGTTTACATCCTTAGGGTACCTTTCTTAGTGCTGCAAGATAGCAAGACTTGTCCGCCCAGCCCAGCCTGGCAAAGTTAGGGTATGATAGAGTTGGTTCATTTACATTTAAGCCGTTTAAGTTACCTAGGGAGAAAATGAGCATTGCCCCTTCCCATTCCTTCTCACCCCCCCTTTTCATTCTGCATACCCCCCTCCTCCGCCCATAGATGATAGAAAGTAAAGAAGTTCCCCAGAGGATGTGGAATAATTTGAATAATTTTTTGCGGGGTGGGGTGAGTAGAGGGTTTTCCACATCTCTTTTGATTAACTTACTTTTCTGCCATATTAGACAATTGTGAGGGGGGTCATATACTAAGAGTATATTTTCTGTGAATATATATCATCCATTGGTGAATTTTTTGAATTGTACAAAAATAAAATACATATTTTTACCTTTCCCCCACAAGAAACTGTAAAAATGGGATTAAATTGGATTTTCATAGCAAAACTGATATTGTGGTTGATGTAGAATGAAAGAAATACTCAGAAAGAGAGTGTTTTGGTGAAAGGAATATTGAGGCAAAATTAGTTCTGCAAATGAGACAAGCTAAGCTATTGTTAAGACAGAAGACCTACCCCCCTCTATTTTTGACTTTGTGTAGAGTAAACCTTTGATGACTGGACTAGACTGATTTTATACAAATTATATCTTGTGAATTTTGATTAAAGTTACAAGCAGTAGACTGCAATACTGGTTTGCTGATCATCACTAAACTGAGTGTTCAGGAATCTTTTTGCCTGTTTATAACTGCCTCAAGTGCAAATGAAAAATTTTTATGAAAAAGAACCAGTACAGAGAAACAAAATTATTACATTGCTCTCTGCATACTCAAACAAAAATACATTAAACTATAATAATGAGGCTTTTCAATATGGAGTCCGTTCTTTGTCATTAAATAGCATAAGGAGTGTTCAGTTTTAACGGATTAGTTTCAGAAAGATCACTTTCCATCATGACAGCTGTCATATCAGCATACATCTTTAATAAAAATCTTGACAAATAGGTATGTTTGTTTACTGATTCTAATATTGACTCTTTGAATTTTGGCACACTGTCATTTTTCAGATGAGTCATTAGTCGCTCAATTTTTGAATAGTAGATGAATATTGGTCTGTCAATAATGTCATCAAGTACTGTTTGATTGAGGGTTATCGTTATTTCAAACAAATATCAATTCAGAAAAATACATACTTTTTCAATATTTACAGATGGTTATTTGGACAAAAACAGCACCGTTTACATAGAGGATTGAACTATGTACTAGATAACAAAAATGTTTCAAGGATCACAAGTTCAAAAAAGGTATTAGGCTACTCTCATGGCCTAATTGGTCTTCTAATATAAATTTTATTGAACAATTCTGGTCCATTTTGGATTATGAGATAAATAAAATGTTTGTAAAAACTAAAGATCTGCTCCCAGCTTAGTTGAACACCCAACAAGAGAAGATAGCAGATCTAAATATTGAATCTTAGAAAAAAACAAATTTTAAAATCTGATCACGGCAAGTTCACTAAGTTTTGATTTGCATAATAAAATATTCTTCAATTGTAACGATCATTGACTTGAGGCTTATTTTTGAAAATAGAATTGTCTCTTTTACTTACATCATATCCCTATACATCCATACAAATACATTCATTATGTACATGGCCTTACTCCATCGAATACACACCCATATTATGACTCCAACATACAAACACATTTACATATCACTTCCTGTATAACACATCTAGTTATTCAGTCACCTCGATACAATAACAGTTTAGTCAATCATGTTACGAGACAATTTTCTGTTCAATACTTATGAACGGAGAGTAACAAAAAAAGAATGATAGAAAAGGAAATAATGTGATGAAGAGAAGCAGGGTTAGAGTCATCATCAATCATGTTCGTCTTTTATGGTCAGAGATGACCACAGCCTCTGTTCCAAGTCGTGCAGCAGCTGTAGTGCACTGAATAAACTGGAGTAATGACTTGCACCTGACTTGGATTATGAGGTAGAGTTGCGCATGTTCTCAGCCTGATATAGTCAGGGTGGCTGGAGACAGATTCGGATGCAATGGATGACCAGTGCACTCTGCATGTCACGCTGTGCTTGTTTCACTCCACAATAAATCAGGGGTGTTCCTGTCTTAGACTGCTAAGCAACCATAGTTATAGAGCCCGGTCTGCCCTGCTATTTACCCAAAGCTTAAGGGAGGAGAGATGGGATCCGTATCTTTCTCTGGGGAGGGACATCAGTGTGAAGTGAACACAAACTGTCTCAGTCAGAGTTTGAACTCACTTTGCTGATTCCATTCCCCATGCAATTAACTGCTACACCACTCTGCACCTCCAAAAAGAGAAATAGAGAGGAACTGGAAGAGAAATATGAGAAGAGGAGGAAGAAAGACATTGAAGACAGAAAGAAAAAGAATCCGATAGTAAAGAGAACGAAGAAGGATTGTAAAAAAAAAGAGAAAAATAGAATATGAAGTAGAAAGGAATGGTTGGATATTGTTTTAGGGTTTTTGGAGAGAGAAAAAGGGAGCTGGAAGAAGACGAGAGAAAATGAGAAATTAAGTGAGACTGACAACAAGAAGAACAAAAAGAGAAGGAAAAAAAGAGGACATGAAAAGATGAGAATCTATAAGAAAGAAATTGAAAGAGAAAGATTCTAGTTAATGAAGCAAATGAAAGGAGAGATTAAGAAAATAGAGAGGAAGATGAAGAAAGAAGGAGAGAGAAAAGACACAAAGAAAAGTAGAGGAAGGGAGAAACAGTGGAAAAAAAAATGGAAGAAAGAAAAAAACAAAACAAATGGCAACTAAAAAAGATAGAAAAATGGAAAACAAGAAAGATATATATAAATGTGAAGAACGAGAGTGAAAATCAAGTTAGAAGAAAGAAAAATAGAGAGAGGAACAAAAGAGAGACTGGGAGAAAAAGAAATAGAGGGGTCTGGGATAAGATTTTTTAAAAATGGTTTGGGTGAGATTAGAGAGGGAATGTAACTTGCTATACAATTTCAAACAAAAAAAAATGGAGAAAGTAATCTACTTTCGTTCTTACAGTGAGCACTTAGGTTTTGCTGTTGTAAAGGCTTGACTGGTAACTGATGAAATTTTTGCTTGAACAATCAATAGGCAATCTTACAATTACACAAATAGATCAGCTTTCCTGCAACAAACGATAACCAAGTATGCGTTGTTAGATGCTGCATTGATCTTCGATTACAATTTAAAAACTAGAAAGCTCCCAGAGAGCACATACCTCTGCCAAAGCCATACACCTAAAAGCTGAATGAAAATCACTTCATATATAACTATGGTGCAGGGGACATAACAGTGAGTTTCAAATTTGGGACTATTGTCTTAATATATGGAAAAATAACCCTTAATCGGAAAAAATTCCTGGATTCGTCCAGGGTCTACTCTATTACAAAATGTCATTGAAATTCAATGAGAACTTTGAGATATTTTGTAGATAAATATGGGTGAATACATGTGAATATATGAAAAAAAAAAAGAAAAAAATATCTTGCTATTGAAAAAATTCCTGGATCCACCCTGAAATTTAATCAATTTTTCCATAGCCTATGACCAACTCTTCCAGGAAACGTCATTGAAATTATTGAAAACTTTTGGAAATATTTTGTTGAGAGACAGACAAATGAATATAAATATTTGGAAAGAAAAAAAAAAAACGAAAAAATATACCTCAATCGGAAAAAAATTCTGGATCCGCCCCAAAATTCTTTTAATTCTTCCATCAACTTTAGTCCACCCTTCCACAAAATGTCATTGAAATTCATTCAGAAGTTCTGGAGATATTGTGTGGACAAACAGGAATGAATACATATATCTCTTCCAACTTCATCAGTAGAATTAATAATATGAATAAAACAAAGCATCAGAATTTTTCTAAGTTATTTCTGTTTTTGTAAATCAATTTTTGTTTTCATTATTTTCATAGCATCTTTTTTTAGCTAATCCATCATTAGAATGATCTTAAGTACAAAGAGTCAACAAAATTGTTTCTATATAAAGTTGATCAATTCACAGTTTTTATCTAATTTTTTTCTTTTCCTATTGAGAGGAAATGCACCATCATTAGCGTTCTTTTGTACTTGCATCCGCTTCTTAAATCATTCAATACCATCATAATTCTTTTGATCAAATAATGGTATTAAGTACAGAAATAGAGGTTCTTTTCCTACTTTCTCCATCTTTAGCTACGTAATTATTTCAATTATGAATTCTAACATCACAAGTATATGGTAAGTTGGGTAATAAAGATAATTAGTATTAGTTTTCATGATGCTTAATACTGAAACATGAAACACATAACCAATCATGTAACAACTCCAACAAAATGCCTACAGTAATCATAGTTTGTGTTTCTTTGTAGTTTACTAATTACAATAGTGAATCAGTCCATCTTTAAAAGATATATATATTTTGTTTCATTGGTTCTGTGAATCGCCAGTGATACCGACTTCCAAATTTACTGTAACTACCTTGGTTCAAAATCACCTCAAAGTCGATAGATAACGTTTCTACCTTTACGCTCATGAGCCAAAATACCATGATCACTTTTCTGATTAGGTGTTGGTCCCCAATGTGCCTGTTGAAGAGCCTAGGCAGGCATGGACTTTAAAAGACCTCTAAAGGTTTCCTCTGGAATCTGGTACCTGGATGTTAACAGGAGGTCTTTTAACTGCTGCAAATTATGGGGTGGAGGTTCGATAGAGTGAAATTGTAGATCCACCATATCCCATAAGTTCTCAATTGAGATCCAGGAAGTTTGGTGCGAATGGCAACACAGTGATGTCTTCATGTTTCTGAAACCATTCACATACAACTAAACTGGCACAAGGCCACAAGTGAATATTTATGGACACCTAACTGTAGAATAATAGTTAGCCAACTTATTTTGTGGACCAATTAATTACTGCAGTGAGTTCAACCTTCACACTTGGGGCTTTTTATAGTAATCATCATCATCAGTCTTTTAACGTCTGTTGGACATAGACCTTCTTCAGGATTTGCCACAATTCTCTATCATGGGCGTTGCGGAACCAGTACTTTATAAATTTGTCCAGTTCATCTCTCCATCTTGTATTTTGTCGGCCTCGGTTTCATACATGATCCTTGGGGATTCATGTTGTGAGTCGTGATGTCCAGCAGTTGTCTTTCATTCTTGCAACATGGCCTGCCCATTGCCATTTAAGTTTTCTAATAGATTCTATGATGTCTCTGATTCCTGTTTTTTTCTTTATATACTGTGCTGTCTTGTGATCTCTCTATGTGAGGTTGAGCATGATTCTCTCATGTGCGCGTTGCATGCTTCTCCATTTGCAGGTTTGTCTCTTGGTTAGATTCCATGTTTCAGCTCCGTAAGTGACTATCGGGAGGATGCATTGGTTGTATACTCTTCTGTGTAGTAATAAGCCAAGTTTGATAAACATTAATAGTAATCATAATGCATAATTTTCATAAGTAACTTTATATCTATACCATGCATGAATGAATCACTGTACCAGAACTAATTATCTAAATAATTATCTAAAAAAAAAAAAAAATCTTAAATCAACTCAAAAATACCAGCACAAGACTTGGGTGTTGTAGCCCCCAAAATGTGACCAGGAGTGCCTAGAGACACACAGACAGATACAGAGATGCACACAGATGATCAAAGAGAGAAGATTCTGTAACCCACTTGGCTGCTTGATCAGGTGGGCAATTTGTGAGGCTGCACTTATTTGATTATATATAAAACAATTATCTTATCATTTTCTTTCACTAACAATAATTTTTTTATCATAGATTTTTTGGAAAAAATACATGATGTAATATTTAAATCATCATTGTGGTCATCATGGCTATCTCTTAAGGTCGAGGATGATGGTCTGCGTTCCACAGAATGAAAACACCTACACATGTATTTGTAGATAATAATTGTTGCACTCCAAGAAGCACATGATACTTCATAAATAAACCAACTTATTCCAATAGCATGGAAATCAAGATGATTGGAGCTGATAGATCCGTTATATTGACTTTAAAAAGCCGTTAAATCATTTTATTACACCTATTAAAAAAAAAAAAAACTTCTTTTCTCAGAGCTTCGAAAATGATGTCTGTCTTCTTTAAGTTCATTGATTATCAGAACATGTCTCTCTAAATTGAAATAGAAATTGCTTAACTACCATCCATTCTTCGATCATTTTACTGCCGTATTACCCACAGCCAGTGTCTCACATTCTTTGAGAGCTACATTGTTGAGATATCACATTTTGAGATAATCAATAGAAAGTCTTTATGATATTTTAAATTCAAACTGGTCAAAAGAACACTCTCATCAGAACTAATTCAATATTTATCTGTTTTATTATGTTATGCATAAATCTATTCAAATTAATGTCCTCATCATTGTTGTTATAACATTTTGGCTATTGCACTCTCTAGTCTTCAAGACACGAGTCTGAATAGAAAACATACTATTGGTCTGCCTGTTTGTACGTATGACCATTACAATTTCTGAATATTATTTATATCTTCTCTGGTGTTTTTTAACATCAATAAAACTTATTGATTCATTTTTTCAACATGTCTTTCAGTTTTATTACTCTTTTCCTCTTTGGATATTTCACTGCTTATGAAGTGGATAAAGAAGGCAAGAAGTTAATTGTTGTCTGCAGGAACTAAGTCACAATCATCAATGAAATTTAAATTTTCCTCATATCTTTCTATTCTTTCTCTACATGCACCCATGTAATGGAATGAACAATGGTAAGAATGGAAGAGGGTGATTATACTTTAATAGGAGCAAAAGGGACTCAACCTCCTCTATAATTGCCTCATATTTGAAGCCTAAAAATTTAGTAGTAGTAGACCATAAGAATGTAGACAGATAGCAAAAGTAATCAATAATAATAGCAGATACATTAGTTTCATTTTTCTTGGCATGTTATTATTGATATGGATATATTTTATAGGTAATAAATAGAATGATGGATGATAATGATATTTCCTCATCGCAGAAATCCAGACAGAAATTTGTCTGTTTCTTTACCACCAATCTATACATTGTCGTCAGAATCAATTTCATTAAATATAAAATCAGAATCTTGTAAAAATTTATTGGTGCAATTTTCAGATTTGTGTTTCGATTTGCCCTTGTTGCTACAGTTGTAAAACCTTTTCCAAAATAAACTGGGCAAAACTTGAGATTCTTCCAGTTGGGAATATAAATATGAAGATAGTCACATTAAACAGTAGCTGAAATTGATTGCAGAGTTCACTTGCATTTCCTTGCAGAATAATGGAGAAATTTTTCTATCAAAAAAAGTTAGATATTTATTATTGAAGATCTACTTACAGAACCCATTTGGCAAGGGGACTTGCACCATTCACAGTTTCTTCCAATGGTTGCCTTATAGATAGTCGTATTGAGCTGAAATTTTGTACTGGAGACCTTTGGACCAACATATAACTTTTAAACAACCTTTTAAATACATTGAATTATACAAAAGTGCCCTTATACTAGCCACAGCTTCGGCCATTAATACTTAGAAACCATTTCAAGTGCAGAGACACTAGAACAGTCTGAACCAGCTCCAAATATACTAAAATATTTGAATGTATAGAGATAGTTGAAAAATGTTCTATCAAAATTTATTATGGGTGCTAGAAATAAAAATTTATGTGAATCAATTGACTCTACTGCAATATTACCACAACAAGGTGGGGCCAAATTTTTTGGAAGCTATTGGTTTATAATTTGGTTATTTAACAATTTATATTTGTAGCAGTTAGTGCAGTTATTTTATCCTTCAGAGGGCTATAGGTGTATCATATAATTGTAATGCTTTACACTCATTCTTATAATCATTATTTGGCACTTTTGATGGCATTTATTTCAACCAGATTTACATTAGACTTCTTTCCTAAAGGAATTGAAGAAAAACAACAAGTGAACAGTTTGCATTTATGAATTCAGTAAGCAAGCAGAATAATTGTGTCCTGAAAACCTACCAATGGCCGAAATTTCCTAACAACCGAGATGAGGATACTCGTTTGATTAGATCTATGTATAATGAAACAGATTAATATTGGGTAAGCTCAGATGAGGGTGGTGGTGTTGCTAGGAATAGCAAGAGATTTAGGGCCAGAGGACTTGATTCCTTGAGGGGCCTCCTATAACATTTTTTGAGATATACCCTACTGGACATCACAACACACAACATGGATCCTGAGAGATCATATGCAAAACTGTGGCCAACAGAAAATAAGATGGCATCACAATTTCAGAAAGTACTGGCTCCATGATGCCCACAACAGAGAGGTCTGAGAAAAGGCTATGAGCACAATGGACGCTAAAAGGCCGATTTATACAATTCATGTATCTACAAATATATCCTTCTTTTATAATTCCAGTAGAAATACAGTAAGTGAAGTTAAATATATAAAGCTTTTGGGGCCCCCTCTTCATTAATGGCCTGGGGGGCATTTTCATGCCCCCACCCCTGCTTCCCATCCTCAGCTATGCCTATAGATAAACTGATCGAAAGACTATTCTTAAGTTAAAAATGATAACAAAGTCTTTATATTGATTAAAATGTTATATTTTATCTCAACAATATGGTACTTGAAGAATGAGAAGAAAACACAGACTGTGGACAATATAGCAGTGAAATGGTTGAAGAATAGATGGTAGTTAAATGCCATTACCACTAGGCTACCCGCATTAACATGATAGACTGCTGCACATGAATAGAATATAAAGAAGCCAGTGTGACTAAAAAATGCCGGACAATTTTCTTACTTATTGCCAGTTTATCATATAAATGCTACTTTTTGTTTCCTTATCTCATACTAATTTAGAACCAAGAGTAGATAACATTTTTATTACTTACTAGACCAGTCGGTGACCGCTGGGTAACTCTTTGAGAGGAAATCAGTAAAATCTAATGCGATGAAAGTGAACTCAAATTTTTCATGGCTTTGCAAATAAATGGATAATAGGGGAGACTACTCTACAATAAGCATTCGATAGTTATCTCCCTTGACAAATCAGTCATCTACTTATATATGACATGCATGTGTCTGTATCTTTTGTCTAACATTTGTCAAGAGAGATAACTATTAAATACTGATAATCAAGGAGTCAACATAAACGAGGAAATACAAAGCAATGTTTTTGATATTTCTGAGTATCATCATAATCATCATCAGCCTTTTAGCATCTGTCATTGGACATAGACCTTCCCCAAGATTTGCCACACCTCTCTATCACAGGCTTTGCAGAGCAAGTACTTTTTGAACTTATCCAGTTAGTCATGCCATCTTACATTTTGTCGGCCACGGTTTCACGTGATCTCTGGGGATCTACATTGTAAGTCATCTTGTTCTGCCATTCTCAAATCATGACCAGCCAATTGCCATTTAATTTTTCTTATGGATTCCATATCTCGGACTCCTACCTTTCCTCTAATATACTGTGCTGTCTTGTCATCTCTCCATGTTATGTTGAGCATGATTCTCTCTTGTGCATGTTGCATGGTTCTCAGTTTGAGCATCAGCCTTTTGGTTAGGTACCATGTTTTAGCTCCATAGGCAAATTTCAGGGAGGATGTGTTGGTTGTACACCCTTCTTTTTAGAACTACCGGATTTTCTTGTTCTTGTAGGTTGAGCTCTCTCTGCAAAAACTTGCCAACCTGCAGTAATTCTTCACTTGATTTCTTCTTCTTTTGAGGATTTTTTAAGTATCTTTTTCTGTAGCATGAATAATGTAGATAGAGGTGAGCACATCCTTATCATTGAGCTGTAAATCATCCAGATTTTATTTTTTTGCATTCTTTAAATTAACGCATTTTCAGGATATTTTAATCCAATACGTCTGGCTGCAATGCAGCATTTCAGCTAAAGATACATAGAATTTGACTTTTAGTATTATGTAGATGATGCAAGATTACAAATTTGATCACCACGTAAATTGTTCTGTTCAAGAACTGACTCAGACATGGGTAATTTTTTTCATAAAATTCTTCAATTGTAGGCAAAATTTAAAGATATGTATGTGTGTATGTATGTCAACATTTACCAAGCTTAGTTTAGTGTAGTACAAGGTCACAAGTTACTGACAGTACTTGGTGTTCAGAATCAGTCACGCAACTAAGTACCGAACAGTTTTGTATGCTGCATAACTTAGGAGATCAGATGAGAACTAGAGCTTTGAGAATGACTTCACTGTAAGCCATATATGTACATAAATGTATGCGTGTGTACAATACTTTTCATGAGTATTTGAACAAACAGACATTTTGCTTTTAACCACTTCACATTGAGATTTGAAAACTGGAATATTTCACAAGAAAAAAAAAGATTAAAAATGTTTTTCATTATCAAGTTTGTCTTTAACCTTAGAGTTCTCAGATCTTAATAATGGCAGTGTAGAGTTGAAAATACTAGATCTATATTTGGACAGTTATTACATACATTGTACCCTGATCTGCATTCTTTAGTATAAAAGGGTTAAGTAAAGAATTGTCTGTGATTTTAAAAAAAAACATGTATTAACAAAGGATTCCTGTCTAATAGAGATTATTTATATAAATATATACACAAGCACTTTACTCCTTCCTGGTATAGATGTATATTATATGTATTTTACAACTGACTGATACATTCTGCCCAGTAAAGAATTCTACTTGCTTGTTGTCAGTCATCATAATGGTGTTTCTTAATTGAGGTTAAATGCACTTTTCAAAAGAGGTGATGGAAGAACAAGCCTAATACGAACTATAATTGTTTTAAGTTCAGAGAAAAAGAATATCAAACGTAGTTATACAAAATTATTGGCACAGTTTAAAAAAATCAGACATTTAGTATTGATGAGCAGATATGCATTATCAGTCAATTAAAATCTTGGAGAATTTAATTGAGCGTGTGTTTTATCTTTTTAGCGAATTTTTTTCAAACTGCATGAATCAACGAGTTGTTTTTTTTTTTAGTTGGTATAAATTTTTTTTAAAATCAAAACTTTGTCTTTCTCACCGTATTGTATCACTTACATCAAACCGGAAGAGCTTGTGTAGTGACTTGTTATATAAAGTGTAACAGCTTAAATGTACTCACACACACACACACACACACAAACTCTTACATTCACTCTCTTGCTTAGCCATTCACCTATATAAAATGCAATATATATCCATAATGTATACTTGGGCAAGAGATTTTTCTTTGAAACAACTATCATAAAATTTGACAGACAAGGTTTTTATGTTGATTGGACAGAAAAAGAATTGGACAATTCTTACACAGTTAGAACCTATTTTGGTGAAAACTCATTTGCCAACAGGAAGAATGAATAAAAAAAGCTACTTATAGTCCAGTCAAATAAGAGTTGGACCTGGAAGTAAATACACCATTAGCAATTTTAGGATGAAAAGTTGCTGTATTTCATTAAAAAAAAAAAAAAAAAAGAATCTTGAATGCTTAGGGAGAATGATTTTCAGTACATGTATATTGTAGTATTTTTAGCATTTTCCATCAGTTTTGGCTATTCCATCAAAAATATTGCCACTGAGGTACTCTAAATTCACCAATATATAATATAAGTAGATTACAATAGATAATAATGATACAATAATGAATGACTCTTTACAGATATTTTGTGGTCAAAAATGACAATTCGGGTGTCATGTAAGGCAAAATCAATAAATTTCAAAAACTATGTCTATCGGAAAATGGTAGTTAAGATTTTTTGTGTAGAATCTTGACAACCAGTTTAAATCATATCTAAGAACCATACGGATTAGGAAAATAATTCTTCCCAGATTTTCCATGAACTTCAAAGGCAGCCATTTTGAAATTCAAAATGGACAATTGTGGATGTATATTTCTTCCAATTATGATCGACTCACTCTGCATGGATCCATCCAAAAATTTAATCACTTCTCCCGTGATCTATTGCCCAATCTTCCACCTTTGGAAATATCATGTAGACAGACAGGAGCAAATGCAGAAATGTCCGTAAAACAATGCACAAATATCTCCAACTTTTCATGAAATTTTGTTAACATTCATTGCAAATTTTGGGGAATATTGTGTAGATAGACAGGGGTGAACCAGAAATGCAGGAAGGGAAACAGCAGAACAATACATCTCAATCAAAAACAAATACCTGGATCTACCCCCAAATTCAATCAATTCTCATTTGATATATGTTCCACCCTTCAAAAAAATCTAATTGAAATCCATTGAGAAATTTTGGAGATTTCGTATTGATAGACAGGTGTGATTAAAGAAATTTATGAAGAAAAAACACAAAAATATCTTCCAATCAAAATCCAATTCCTGGATTCACCCCAAAGATTTAATTAGATCTTACTTAATACGTGACCTACCATTCACTAAATTTCATTCAAATTCTTTGGGAACTTTTTGAGATATTGTGTTGAGAGAAAGGAACAAAGACAGAAATGTATAGAATATTTAAACCGAAAAATATCTCTCAATCAAAAACAAAGCTCTATATCCGCTTTTAAATTCAGTGACTTCTTCCACACTCAGTGCCCCACCGTTCCACAAAGTTTCATTAGAATTTTGTCAGAACTTTTAGAGATACTGTATTGACAGACAGTGTCAAATGAAGAATTTTTTTTTAATATAAGAAAATCTCTCTCAATCACACGCAAAGTCCTGGATTCACCCCAAAATTTAATCAATTCTTTCTTACAAGGTAGTACACTCTTCCACAAAATTCCATTGAAATTTGTTGAGAACTTTTGGAGATCTCCAATGGATGAACATGAGCAAATATAAAATACGTAAAAAACATTAAAACGGAAAAATATCTCTCAATCAAAAATGAATTCTTGAATCTACCCCAAAGTTTGATCCTTTCTTCCATACCACATAGCTCAGTTTCATGAAATTTCATCGAAATCTATTAAGAAGTTTTGGAGATATAATGTAGGTAGACAGGAGCAGATATGAAGAAAAAAAAAGAAAAAATAGCACTTCGTGTTTTTTTTCCATGAATTTCTGTATTCCTACACAATATCTCTAAGAGTTCTCAATCAATTTCAATGACCTATCATGGAAAAGTAAGTCATATCAAAAGAGAGATTAAATTTTTGGGAGGATCTATGAATAAGTTTTTTGTACATTTCTGCATTCGTTCCTATCTGTCAACCGGATATCTTCAGAAGTTTTCTATGGGGTCTCAGGGAAGGGTGGGAAATAGGCTACGTGAGAAATGATTAAATTTGGGGACGGATTCATGAACAATAACGTAGTCATAATTAGATGATATGTACATTCATAGTCATCTATTTTGAATTACAAAATGGCTGCCCTTATAGTTCAAAGAAACACTTGCAACAATTGTTTTTCTCAATTTTAATGGTTTTTAAATATGATTTAAACTGGTTGCCTTGATTCTACCTCCAAAAAGTTATTACTGATGCACCAGAAACTGATATACTATTAGCGTTTTCGAGAGCTTCACCTCTAGATTGACCCGTTTGTCTACAACAATAAATAACCATACATACTTTGTATATCTTATCAAATAATTTGTTCATCTACTATGAAAGAACAAAAACCCATTGTAAAATAAGAACAATACTATCTTTTTTAATTATATAGTCTACTCCAAAAAATCAGGATAGCCATTTACGTTTACATTCATTTTAGCCATTTTTTGGGCCAACTAAAAGGCTGTTTGAATTATCCACCATAAAATTCAACATCATAGCTTTGTAGCTAATCATTCTGAATTCAGAAAGACAATGCAGTTCCTGAAATCTATTTTTCTAAAATATCACCCTTTACATTTGTTCTAGTAAAAAGTTTTCCGAAAGGTTCATGCCTTGTTTTTTTTTTTTTCAGTTATTCTACACAAAAATTGCGCTTCATTTGGTACCAAATTTGTCAATGGTGTACCTGGTTTGACCATTTTTTTGTGGAAAGCAACTGTACTATTTACAGAAATATCTTTATCAGACAAATCTTATACATATATATATATATATATATATATATATATATACATATTATTGTGTCATCCACAGACAGCTGTTTTGATGTATTACATCTGTTCAGTGTGGCTATAGACTTTCCATTATCCCATCCAGTACCGTGAGGCAGAATTGAAACCTTCACTTCAGACCCATAGGCTGATATCCTACCTCTGGTAAGGCTGGATTTAAGGGATATATTTAAATTACACAGAAATCCCTCATCCACCAGTGCTCAATTCCAATAGAAGAGCATTGCATATATATATATATGTGTACATGTGTGTGTGTGTGTGTGTATATATATATATGTGTGTGTGTGTACGTAACACTTTTCAATGAGTGCACAGATATTAGATTGATATAAGGCAAGAAGGCAGAGAGCAACACTTCGATCCTAGATCAAGCACACAAATACTACACTCTGATCTTAGGCAGGATGCGATAGAGCAACATTTTGATCCTAGGCAGAGCATACAGACACTCTGAGCCTAGACTGAGATGCTTAGTCATACGTAAATAATCCCGTCATTTTTGACAGGTATTCTGCTAGAGTAAAAATAATTCTGAATCAATGATTTCTTTTATAACCAAGGGAAAAAAAAGACTTTGTTCCATTCTTTGCTTCTTATCCAATTTTTTTTTGTAAATATTCCGCAAGCATTGAGTTGATGCCACTCTTTTCATTTCTTTTTCAATGCAAGAATCAAGTCTTTTGACTTAATTTCTTTATCTACAAACCTTCATCTTTCTGTATTTTCAAGTCTGGAATAAATTGGATCTTACACACTTCCATTGTTTTGGCTAGATAAGAACTTTGTGTTCTCACTCCTGGAATGTTCTAGCAGTGTGGTGAAAACATCCCATCGAAAGCAAAAACTCTCTGTTTGATTCCTCATTCAAATTCTTCTATCTGCAATGATTGGAATTTTATGACGTATCAGCTTTCATATGATGGCCATGTCTTTTTTTTTTTTCACGAGTAGATTTTCATATTATTCAATAATATATCAAAGTTGTTTTCTTTTCAAGTATTTCAAGTTTTGAACAATTGTTTGCTTTTCAAACACTGCAATTTTTTTTCTTCAAATATCCAGAGATTTGAATTTTCAGATTCACAGCCTATTCCTGAGTGAGGCAGACAGTAGTGAATACTTTCAGGTTTTCTTCTTTCTGAGATTCCCAGGTCACATTCCTCACCTGGCTATCCCAGATTTCCTCAATTCCTCCCCCATTTTGAACTGTGATCTTGTAATTTTTTACCATTAGACTTTTCTCCTTTGGATGGAATTCCTCCTCTATCTAGAATTTCTCCTCTTGAGAAATTCTTCCTGTGGGAGCCAAGTGCCTGCCATTAAAGAACAACTGTTCTGAGGCATTTCACTAATTATACAAGGGATCTGAATAATGTTTGTACTTTGTAAAGATTTGGACACTTCAAGCCCTTGATTATTAACAATACTTTTCCCATTTGACACTTATACATATCTGAACTGGAAAAAATGTCTAATTTAGTATTCTAGTGAATCTGACTGCACTGAACCATTTATACATACTACTTAGTAGGGCACAAGGCCATAGGTGTGGGGTACCCATTGAGGATCACACTCACTTCAGTACTAATAGCCTTTGAGACTAGCTAGCTATCTATTTTATTGATATTGACGAAGCTTAGCTTCACAAGTCTCAGGCACCAAGTGAGGAATCAACTTACTTCAGGAGTAATAGTCTTGGAGACTAACTAACTGTGGGGCAATTTTATTGATATTCACTAAGCTTATCTTCACAAGTCTCAGCCAGGCAGGATCAAGCTGACTTCAGTAGAAATAAACTTTGAGACTGGTTAGATAACCTTTGCTCCATGGTGAGGCATCTTAATGATATTCACAAAGTTTATCTTTGTATGGCACATCGTCACAGGAGTAGGGCACCTAGTGAGGATCAACCCACTGCATTAGTAATGGTTTGTGAGATTGGTTAGCCAAAGACCACAGCGATGTGCATCAGGGCTCACATTTATAGCCATTTTGTTAATTTTAGTACATTCATTCTATTCTGCTCTGTAGACACACAAGCAAAGAAAGCCTTGCAATTGAGTTATTTTGAAAAATGAGATTCAAAACTGATTTCACAACATGCACCTCATCCAATAAAAATGAATGATGAAACATAATTGCTTTACTGACATTATTAATACCGAAGAAATAAAAAAAAAAAACAAACCCGGCGCCAGAGAGATTAGAAATCAAGTTGGTAAAAGGGTTAGCATTTGATCTCCTTTCAAAAGCATTTACTAAGCTTTCCAAGACTAAAAGAATGTGAGCTCGATTCTCACCAGGAGCTAATTCCTTCTTCCCAATCAATGCTAATTACTCAATAGCCGTAGATTGACAGCCCGAGTTGAGTTTTGATCGAAAGCAACTTGAAAAAATCTTTTCTCTTATCAAGATAAGGGGAATAGTCAAAAATTAATAATAATGGTTTACAATATTTCATCTAATAAAAATGAATGATAAGAGAAAATTGATTTTATCGCATTTCTTTTTCATTAATCTATTAAATTCTGGCCAAACGTCAGAATTACTTTGTGGAATTCAATGTAACATGAATGTACGTGTGGGAGTTAGAGTTATGTGCTTGTATGAGTCAGAAAAACAAATGGCTTTACAAAATGCTTGACTCTCACAAAGTAATTAGAACAGTATAAAATGTTTTTCGGGTGAATTCAGAATTTGAATTAAAATGTACTTTTATATTATTTTCAAACAAGCCTGAAAGTTAGACCGTAGATACACTAGTTCTTTTCTTGTATGAAGATTTAGCAAGGGAAGTTGTGCCAAGTCTATTTCCAAGTTTAACTCTAAAATTGAGTTAAAAAACATATGAAACACATAGAAACATCGAGATTCTCGAGACTTTTGAAATCTAGGAAATAAATGAAATGTGGCTTCAATCTTTAGCATTCATTTCACCAAAATATTAATTATTTTATTACTATAAATAGGAAAAAGATTTTGTTTCTGTATCAAGAATCATCTAAATAGTAATTTCTGACATCTAATCACAACCAAAAACATCTAAATTGGCAATATTGAGCAGGGGATGTAATTCACATTTCGGAATAACGCTGAGCAAGGGATCTGATACACATTTTGGTATGTCAGTCAGTAACATCAATTGCCACTATAGACACTTGCTTCTAACAAAATGCTGCTTTCTGGTATTATTAGTTTAGCTAAGGTTGAAGTGCTATAAAAGTATCGATTAATTCACCTAACTCACTGCACTAGACTGATGGCAGGAGTAGGTTGTGATAAAAAGCAACTAAAAATTAAGATAAAAGAAAATTCTAGTCAGAAGTGAGTAATAACAGGCCTGGCTAGTCCCTTGATAGAAACTGTCTGAAGTTTTTTAGCAGCACACCGTGTTCGGGGAGATCAGTCAAAAAAATTAGAAAATGGGGTGATCAAATTGTAGGGCAGTGATCACTAAAAAAGGTTGAATTTTCAAAAAGCAAACATGAACACAGCTAGATACAAACTAAGGGACCAATTTAAACAAAAGCTTACATTACAGACTGAACCCCCACTAAAAACCTATTGATGGGGGAGGGAGGGTGTAAAAAAAAAAAAAAAAAATTTTTCTAGACATAAGGAATAAATGTTTAAATTTTCAGCCTTTAAGTTCCATTGGTACAGCCTGTGCACAGGATACATAGCCAGTCAGACTCACTCAAAAACTGGAAAAAAAAAAAAAAACCTATGTTAACAGTTTTGGTTGACAATTACTAATAATTGTTGACAATACTTCATCCAATGAAAAATGAATAAAGTATTGCTGCTTCTGATACTGCTGGTGTTAAAACTATAACAAATATAGTGCTGAGAGAGATGAAGGATAGCTTTAAAGACGAGTTACAACCTTCTGCCAACATAATGGTTCTCGTAGCTCAGTTGGTATGCACAGCTAGAATGGGTAGCTAGGAATCCGTGAGGAAAATGGATGAGAGTTTGAGTGTTATCAAGAACTTATCCTTTATTTCCAATTTGCGCTATTTACTCATTGTTGTGGATTGACTGTCTGCGTAAGTTGTGATAATAAGCAGTTGAAGATTAAAATGAAAAAAAATATCAGTTAAAAATTACTAATGATGATAATGATGATGATAGATATTCAGGTCAGTAAATTAATTATGTGTAAAATCAGCTCCAGAGCCTGTGCATAACATGTATCTAAAGAAGGGGTCATCGACAGGTGGGCCGCAGCCCTCAAGTAGGCCAGTGAGGTGTTCTCCGCGGGACCCTGACCTTTTCTAAATAATTTTCAAATCTTATATATTCTTAGGCCATTGAGCAGTTGATGGCTTTTGAATAGTCTTCTGTCACAAATTTATTTGATTTTTGTTCATGTAATCATTGCATTGTATAATTTGTTTAGTGTAGGCATGATAGGCCACAATCTTTACACTTGACGCTGGTTTTTCTGAGCACCATTAATAAACTGCTATCAAATTGACTGTGTATGAATAAATGAATGTAATCACTTTCTGCAGATTTTTATACTACTTTTTACTTGCAGAGTAAATATTTGAAATTTATAGGCCTCAAGGGCAAACCGATATAATATATGTGGGCCGCGGCCAAAACTGAAGAAAAATAAAAAGTTGCTAATTACAAAAAAAAGTTGCCAATCCCTGATCTATAGTAAGCTGGCTTCACATATGTGACTGAGAGATGCAATGAATCGTATGAAACCACCAATGTTAAAAAGAGCTTATCTGACTTATCAAAGTCAAACGTTAGCAGTAAAAAGTAATTATTGCATGTAATTGGGTTCAGAACTTTACTTAATCAGAATATATACAGGGGAGTCTACCAGAGTCTATGAATGTGACAGAAGATATTTTTTTTCAGTACTTTTTCTCCCTTCTATAAAATTAAACATGTTAGTCTTTTACTGTCAATATTTAGGGGGATGTGGGTTGGTTGGAAGAGTATCTTTACCGTAAGACCACGCTCCCTTTACAATACTGTTTTTTAAATAAAGACCTTTTTCTTTTTCTTCTGTAACTCTCTAAGCTGATCTCTTGTGGCTTTTCAATTGGAACATGCTTTCCTTTTCATTCCTTTCTGTGTTGTTAACAATTCTTTCAGCACTGCTTTCTGCCTAGTTTAAAAAAGCATTTTCCCTTTTGCTATGTATTAGGTATCAACACATGTCAGAGTTTCAAGGTATGATACGTGCTTTCCTCAAGAGTCTAATTTTCAGAGAGAAGAATGTTTTGTAATATTTGTTTGATTAATACTACCCATGATATTACAGATTACAGGAAACAGCTAGTATTATAATATTTCATCCAGTTCCGTAAATCATCTCTATAACAAGAATAGACATTTCTGGACATTTGGGTAAGGTTAGAGCAATTGTACTGAATAAAAAGATATCAATTGAGTCATGAAGGAGAAGAATGGGAGTAAGAAGATTGTACTGCACCAATCCTTCAAGTGGGGAGGACCAGCCTATTGATCAGAGCTTGAGCACTGACTTTTAGCACCAATGAGAGGAATGCAACTACCTCAACAATGGGCATGCCACTTTTTTAATTTCTTCTTGAAATATGGTAGTCACAGTTATGCTCAATCAATGAACATTACCAAAAGTGGAGTATTTTACATGCTGACTTTTAGACAGGCTAGCAATGTTACAAAATAAGGATGAATATATTTCTCTTGATTTTTGTCCAAATATATGTTGCATACAAAGAAGGCACACACACCACTCATGGAATCACATTCTCAGAGACACACTCAGTGATAGTGGGCCTACACAAATGTGATTTGACTTGGGTCAGGAAATTGTGCAGAGGATACCTGACATCTCCATGGAGGTTCTAACCAATATTTGGACTTGATCTACAGGAAGGAGTATTTCCGAAATGTTTCTTCAGCAACTATCATTGTGCTCTTTATTCACTTAAACCTTTTGATTTTCCAGTATCTTTCAAATACTATTCAATCATATGAACTTTGGTTCCTCCCCCTTTTCTTTTAGAAACTGTCAAGCAAAACTGTCAACATAGGTTTCTCCGTACTGACAATTTTAACATCTCTTTATTAAGTTTAGAAAAAAAGGTTTTATTTTTTTAATCTCCCACCAAAAAACGGAGGGGGGGGGTATTTTACAACGTAAGTTTACACTAGAATGGTCCTTCAGTTTATGTTTGGCAGTGTTCATGCTTTTTATTTTTTTTGAAAATTTAGACTTTTAGGGGTGCAACGAAAAGCAAGAGAAGTAACATATTCATCAATCACACTTCTCCCAATTTCTTAATGCAGCCAAAAGATGTAGGTCACATTACAGTTTCTATTAGAAGACTTATCAGTTCTGTCTTTCTTTTTTTTTTCGTCACTTTCTGTGGATTCTTCCATCTCACAAGGTTATCCGAAAAGAGAGGCCATTTCAGTCTAATGAAGCTGCACGTATAACAGCAGGAAAAGTCTGAAATAACAGACAGGTTCCTGCTGATGAGTGTGGACAACCAAGAGGTCTCATCTGTCATCTATAAGCAAAAAAAAAAAAAAAAAAATAACTTTACTGCTAGGAAGCACCCAGAGAGTGAATACATTAGTCAATACAATTTTCATTAAAAAACTGACTGAAAAATCAGTTCACATAGAGCTACAATGTAGGGAAGGTGACTGCAAAATGATTAATGGATCAGTGCCAAAATTTAATCACTTCCTCCTTAGCCAATAGCCCAACCTCCCACAAAATTTCATCAAAATTCATTTTGCATACATATCGTATGGATAGTTGGATGGACGAATATGGACGAATATGAGCTCTGTATTATTAACAGAGAGATTCCACATCGTTTTGTGAAGTCAAAAAGTGAAAAAAGGAGAGCTACACTGTTTTAAAACTGAAGATTCCTTATTGATTCATATTAGGAAAGATGAAAATTTGTGGTAAATTAATTTGAATAAGGGGATATTGAGTTGGGTAGCAAGTTACCAGCGTGGAAAACGGAATTGGCGGAGCAAGGTTGAGTTTTTGACAAGGCTGTTCATGTTCACTTCGCATGGGTAAGTAATAGGCTAGATAGAGCCCTTTGGCCCTGTAATGCAGTCCATCCAAGAGAAGCTTACTCTGACAGATAAAAAAAAAAAAAAGCAGCTTATAGCTTGGATGCAGTGTTGCCAATTTAGCAGGTTTCGCGTTAAATTTAGTGCGTTTCTTGTTTAGGCTGAGCAAAAATGCAACGAGTGGTGCGGATGTGCTATTTTGGCACGATTAAGTATTTTTAGCACATTTTTTTTTTTTTTCATTACAAACATTTAACATCAACAGGCAGGTGGCGGCAAGGCACTGAATATTTTTCAATTTCTCTCCCACCCCCACCTACCTCTCAACTTGCATCTCTCACCTTGATCTTGTTATTCTGGTCGCTCTCGCCTTCATATTGCCACACCTTCCTCCCCTCGCCGCGACCTTCAAAATCTATATGTGTACCCTCTCTCCAGTCTATCATATGTCCTCCTTAGTGATTTCCTTACCCCACCCGATCACTCCCTCGAAACTACACCCCCTCGTGTATCATTTGTTCAGCCTTCTTATTCACTGTTGACAATTTTTTTTCTCAAGTTTATATCTAGAATTATCTGTATTTTCATGTTATTAATCTAGAAGATTATCTAGATACTATTTTATATTTCAATAATGTTAAAATGAAAATAGATAAAAGAGAATTCACACGATTGTACGATGGAGGACCTAGATTTGATTTGATATGTCAACATTACAGTATTTGTTATTAATTAATTCTTTCTACAGATATTTTTTCTTTTTGGGATAAAATAAATAAATACATAGTTTTGACTCAATTAAAACAATAACATTATAATTTACTAACATTCATTTGCAGTCATGTTGCAATCATTCAGATTATTGAGAATGTTATTTAGTACTTTGATTTAAAAAAAAAAATCAAATTTAGTATCCTGATTTGTTTTAAACCAAAGTAATTCAATGTTTTAATTTGTTTCTTTACATTGACTTGAAGCAATGCATTTTAATGTTATGATGACATCATGTGATATGTCAGCATGATGATGTTGTTATTGATTTTAATTCCAAAAACTTCTAAATGATATCCTCACTTATCCAGATTCTTATAGAATACTGATCATATCTACTGGCTGATTTGTCAGAAGACAATTAACAAAACATTGCCATTAAATCTTTTGTAATGAAAAAAATCAAGTCATTACCCTATCCCCACACCCCACTAACCCTAACCAATACGTCACCACGCAGTCATAACCGTGGTTGTAACCCCACACCCCAAAAGATCAAGTCTATGTTAGAATTGAAGGTAACCATTTTTACAGCAGAAGTTAGGCTGAAATAGCTATTCCATAGTCAAGTGAAATTTGAACTGCATTTTGGACTTTTCAAACTAAGGATAACCAAATGATACTGGACGTTTTTCAGCTCATTATTTTCAAATTAAGCACTTTTTCTAGTAGTCAAACTAGCACAGATTTTTTTTTTCAGATTTAGTTCAGGCAACAATGCTTGGCAGTTGCCATAGCTGGTGCCAAGCCTGTGTGAAGGAGGAGGGTTAGATGTGGGGTTTGCAACTCCGTCCCTTTAAATAACCTACTTACTACTGAAACTGCAGCAGAGTGGTTTACTCAATAATATAATCATGGATCATGATGAGAAACTAATTTCCCTGACCCTGTAATTAGATATTTTGCCAGTTGTACTTAGATTGCATCACACACATCACCAAGGTTAGTTGTATTATGATATGGCAGTTGGCAGATGATAGTTAAAGACAACAGTGGTAAAAATAAACAGTAATAAGTGTTTTTGTCTTCTGTATCAAAATATTTTGTGAGTTGAGCGCAGATCACATCACATACTCCATTGCTAGTTGCACCATGATATGGCTGATGTAGGCTTAAAGCAACAGAAATAAAAATGAGCAGTGTTAGTTGTGCTACATTCCTGGAGCACACCTCCTATGTTTCTTTTTTTCCATTGAAGTTTCTGTTCAGTTTTTTTTATTGAGATTTTGGCAGGTTTGGGAGCCTGGGAGAATTGGCTCCTTCAAGGGCCCCCTCCAACATTCAGTGAGATTTGTCAGTAAATCACTATCTATAAAGCTTATGCGCCCACCCTCTTCATTGAGGGTACTTGGGGACGTTCTCAAATAGACCCCCTCTCTCAGTTCAACTATGCCTCTGGATTAGTAGGTTCAGTTGAGTAGTATAACTTGTTGCAATGACCAATGTATGCCGCTGGAATATTTAATCATGAAAGAAAAATTCTAGTTTGGATCCAATGATTCTTTTCAAAGAATTTCTCAATATCTTGTAATTGTTAGAACCCCTGAGGAGACAAGGGGTATTATAGGGAGGAAAACAGTGATAATCTGAAGGTGACAGGTCTGTAAATTACACCACAAGTAGAAAAACTTCCTGTTCCAGCAATATGATTGTTTCCTGCATAGCAGTTTGTAACATGAAGACAGGCATTGTGATACAGCAAAATCACCAGTCAATATTTATATCCAGTAAAAGGTCTTTTTTTTTTTCACTGCATCATTTAAATGAGTGGATTGATCACAGTAGTGTTGTGCAGTAAGAGTCTGCTCTGCTTCCAGCTATTGATAATAAAGAATTCACTTTGAATCAACAAGACAAAGAGAACTTTTTTCCCAAAGTAGATTCCATTTATCATGGGTTGAGATGTTGCAGACTGTCCTGGATCTAGTTACAATTTTCTTTATTTTGGATTCCTATTTTTTTTTCATTGCCAGAGACTATCTTGTCTATAAATGACTTTCTTCTGTGTTGAACAAGAAGAGAAAGATAAGCGCTTAAATGCTGCCTGATGTTCTTTTCTGTAAGTTCATGTGGAATCCATTTTTTGTCTAGTCTCTGAATTTTTGCTCAGGCTCGTAAATTATGTACTGCAGTTTACTGATTCAACTCTATTTATTTCTTTATCCAAGTTTACGGGTTGTTTTTGTCGTAGCTTCTTCCAATTTATCAGTTTTCAAGTTCCGTTATCTTCCAGGGTGTTCTTAGTCCTTCAGCTCGGGACTTCCTTTTTAAACTTCACGAACAATCCTTGACATATACTTATATCTACTATATCATTACTATAAGCTATTGTGATCCATTGCCCAACTTCTACTGCACTTATTCCCTGACTAAACATGAAGTGTAAATAAGATTGAATACATTTTATGTTCAGTCAGGATTTCCAGCAAAATGAAGCAAGATGATTACTTTTCCACCAGCGATTCTCAGAGTATGTACCCACTAAATGAAAAGCTAAATGAAATTTAAAGATGTGTCTAAAATTAACCAAAATTGTTAGCACTAAGAACTTTTGGATCAATTTGATCTTTGATAATTGGTTAGGTTGGTCCTTCTCCTGAGCATACCATTTATCTTCAGCAAGTAGGTTTCTATAGGATGTGGTTGGAAGCCCCATCCCTCATTTTTTTGGTTATTTTTGCCCATAGCTGAGGCAGGGGATAGATGTCACTTCTAATTTTGAATTCAAATTTGTCCCTCTCATGGATCGGTTGCCAACTAAGGCTACACATCCAAATCGGTCCCATTTCTTGAAAACTTGATAAATATCAAATATCTTACTTGTTTCTGATAGACAAACCTTAGGCTACAGTTTGTCATATTATCATAGATAGTTTATCAGATTTACTCCTTGTTCAGACTTGCACCTTGATTTTCTAGAGTGCAAATGAGATTATCATAAGCTAGTGTTGTTTACCCGCAAAACTCAAGTCTTGTGTATTTTCACTATGAAAGCTATGAGAGAAAAAATGTCTAGATCTTTATCAAACAAGTAACACTGTAATTCCAACTAGACAGCTGTGTACACCTCCATTCTGGGAGTTCAAAAAGAATTCCCACTTACAGTGCGATGAAATGCTCTTTTAAGAGTAAAGAGAGACACATCTGTTTGAAAAGTTCGGTTTTGCTTCTAAGAATTTTGTTTTTCAATTTACCAAGAATGAAAAAGATAATTATCAGTTGTTATTATTCATTAATGGAGTTGTGATCAGCTGAGCAGTTAAGAGCATTAGAGAGTCAAGTTCAAACCCTGGCTGAGAGAGTTTGTGCTCACCCTTGGGAAAGATATGCCATCATCTTGTATCTTCTGTCAATACATTATGGCCAGAGCAAAGCCCATCATATCCTCTCCATGTCTCCTTACTGGGGAAAGGCAGGCCTACCATATTAACTTGAGTACAATATGATCTCGAATATAATGCCACCTTTTCAGTAATATATGAGTATACGTTATCATTTTCTTTTTACATTCGAGTATAATGCTACTGCAAAAATATTGATCCTGAATTTTTATGTTGAATTTTTCACAGTATACACAAGTAATATCTAAAGTATGTCAAATGACTTTGATGGGCCTGGCAAACCAGAAGTGGATTATGGTAAGGTGAAGTAAAATAAAGGAGAGAGGACGAAAGTCACAGTCACCATCACCACCTCCCAACGACATGATCAAGATTTTTAAAAAAATGATTCCTTTCCCATTCTTGCAATGCAACCAGGTGAGATGGTTCCTGTTGCAAAACTCTCCATTTATCAATATAAACTGTTTTACTGTTTAACTAAGTAACAGGTACAATATCAATATTTCCCCATATATAAAAAGAGTACAAGTAAACTTGAAGGAAAATCTCTGGACAGGAAAAGAGTTATTATTAACCTGGGTAAATAGACTTACCATGCAAAATTATAGTTTTTGCTGTTATTGATTTGCGTATTATCAATAATTGATTGCTACTTAAATAGTCTTCTGGCCTGGAGCAATAAGCCAGACGATAATAATTTGCTGTGATGAGAGATCTTTTAGAAAGCAAAAACTGATAGGAAATCATTAATTCCTTCTATAATGTCTGTGTGTTAACTAGAAAGTGCTGTCATCAGGCACATGCAAATGCAATGATATCAATCAAATTTTATATATATGGTATATCTATCTTTGGAGGTGTGTGCAGCCAAGTGGTTAACGGTGCAAAGAATGTGATCAGTGAGATGAGTTCAAACAGGTTGAAAGTTACATTTACTCCGCACTAATGCACTTGGGAACGACATACTTCCCTCCCCCAAACATCATAGGTCAGCTTGGCAGAGTAAGGCCCATCACTCCCTTGTGACTTATACTAACTTGATAAAAGCCAATGTCTAACAATGGACCTAAAAATGATGATGGAAGAAAAAGTATTTATTCATCTTGGCCATTGCTTTTTATAAACTCTTGTATTGAGAATTGACCCTCAACTTTCCCACCTTATCAGTACCAAAGAAATTGAGTAAAAACTGTATTTTGGTAGTTTCATATTATGGATAAATTTCACAAAACAATGATTTTATAACGCACTTACGCTTTACTTCCTTTGTTCTCAAAATTTTTGCTACCGTACAGTTGCTTTGTTACAAAGGAAATAAAGTGCATATTAAGAAATTATGGTTTTGTGAAATTTATTCATAAAAATGAAACTACAAGATTACAATTTAGCATACAACACTCATGATCTCATTAAATCAATAGCTGAAAAGACCAGTGACCGAAAATATAAGTAAAAACAGTTTTTTGTTATACCACAGAGGAACAGTCCTGAACTAATCTTACTTGAAAAGGTAATTTTTTTTTTTAGAGCAGTATTTTTAGAAAATGTATTTTTATTGGAAGAACAAGAGAAAAGCGCAGATTTCTACACGGAAAAATATACGATTGTAAACGAATTAACCCATTAAAAAGAATATGGATTTGTAACAATGCCATAATTCTAGAACTTGAAAAGAAGGAAGATACATTGTTTATAAATAATTATGATTTACGAGTAATTTGTTATCAAGTTGACTTGGCCAACTTTTGCACAAAGCCACATTTACTGAAATCTTTGTAAGGATCATACTTACACTCAATGGTTTGTGAGACCAATACACTGAACATTATACTACATTTTTTTTTTTTTCAAATCTTCCACTTGTGCTCAAGTTGTAGTGAGGAGGTGGAGACAGCGGTCATGTTATTTCATGTTGGTTTTTATTCCTCCTTTATTTTACTGATTTATCATAATCCACTTCTGGCTTACTTGGCCCATTGAAGCTTCAGCAGAGATCAGTCTTCTCGGCTATTTACCCATAGATTGTAAGAGGAGAGGTTAATTCATGCCTTTCCCAAGGGCATTAGCGCAAAGTGAAAGCTACCTCGGCCAAAGTTTGAACTCGGGTAACTGATTCCATTCCTTGTGCTACGAAGTCATTGGCACCTCCATTACCGCTATTGCTCTGCATATTACAGGACTTGACCAACTTTGGCAAAAAGTCAAATTTCCAAATCATTTCATAAGGACCAAGCTTGCTTTCAATGTTTTGTATACAGGGGCATGCCTCAGTTATGGCAGGTATGGTACGTGCCCTAAGCATCACTTGTATGGGGCAACACTTAAAGGGTGCGCCACTGAGCATTTTCCATAAAAGTGCAACAAGTTATCCTCAGATAGCAAAAAAAATAATTTTCTTCAGATGTATGATGGTTGGACAGAGAAGGGGTTCCATTAAAGAATAAGTGAGAAAAACAACCCAATTTGTGAATTGTGACAATTACTCACTCAACTTGGTGAGTGTTCACGCAGCCAAGCACAATATAATGATAATCAAATTTTGGGGAACCATCTAAGCTCTCTGCGTGTTCTCCCTTTCAACAGGGCTGGGATAAGCTATTCAGATAATGCTCACCATTTTTACATTTACATTCAGTGACAAAGCAAGGACATAATAGATGGATTTTACATGTTCTCATTTTCAAACAAACTTTTGGAAGTCATACACCATTTCGAAGGTTACAAGATATGGATTTCATTTATGGCAAATATAATGGTCATACGACCTCGAGTATTCAAAATGGCCACCATATTCAAAATGAAAATGAGATTCAAAGCACGCCTACTCGAGCACACAGCCTGAATGAGTTGAAGATAGGTGTCACTGTGTCAAGTATTTGGACAGGAGAGCTTTTTTTGTAGATACACCAGGCTTGTAAGACCAGCACATTAACCACTACATTGTACACATACTCACAACTCAGGGTATATAACTAACCACTTCAAAATTAGAATAAAGGAATACCATTAAAATGAGATGTGTTGTAGGAAACAGTTACTAGTGAAGAATTCGAGCTCCAAATGATTAATATGAACTTGATTCTTTGCTTGGCCACTGCCATATTTAAACATTAGCAGCAAACAGAAGGTATGGATTGAAGTATGAGGAAATTATTGAATGGGTTCCCAAGGCACATTAATCTTTGAATATAAACAAACTATGATGATAATATCATACAAAAAGAGATTGAGATAATCTTGGAATGTCAATTCAATATTTATTTAAAAAAGCAAGCAAGTATGAAAAACAAAATTGAAAAAAGAAAAAGAGCATTATAAGAAAGGTTTTCATGTTTCAAATCTATGAATTTATCTGCACATATCTATATATACATATACATATATATATATATATATATATATATATATATATATAATCATAGCTTAATCTTTTCATGCGTTTGTATCCATTTATCTTAATCTGCATATAGTTATCTCATTTGATCCATTGCTTTCAAGCTTTCTTTCTATATACCAACCTGTTCAATGTCTACAGGGGGGGTTCTAAAAATAATGGAAGAATTTTTTTTGAATTTCATACCTTATTTGCTCACTATCTATTTCCCTTTTACATTTATTATACTCTTGTAACTTTCATTTAATACAAAGACAAACCATGAATCTAATAAATGTTCATTTTAAAACATGGAGGTAACTCTCCAGTGTAACAAGAGAAGCAACTCTCAACTGTAATGAAGGGATCATATATTAATACTATCTCTTAATCGTATACCACATATAAATAAGCAGGAAGTGCCGGGAGGCCAATAGGTTAACTGAACAAAAAATGGACTTGGCAAGCCGAATTCAAACTCTGTCTGAGACTGGTACTAATGCTCTTGGGAAAGGCATGGACAGCTATGGGTAAAATAGCATATGGTGAAATGAGTGATACCATCGGTTGTTTGTCACTTTTAAGTCTCTTTCACATGTTGTAAAAACCTCAAAGAACTCTGTGACAAAGAGAAACTTGGGATATGTGATGCCTGGGCAGGGATGGCTGCTGCCATAGTCAGCGTAAGGGCACTTGGAACCCACTTAATTAAAATTCATGTCTGTTATTGAGCAAGAACTCTAAGTGATTTTAGTCTCTCTATTTCTCTTTCTGATCAATGACCAGAACTGAGATGATTCTACACCATTAACCCTTGTTCAAGAACAAATAATGGGCAACTTAGAAATTTTCATTTTCCAGAATAGATAGGATCCTTTATAGTGGGGTAGTTCAGCCAAATAATTGCGCGATTTTGCACACTGATAGCGGAAGGCATTTCCTAAAAATTTGGATATTGAGCCAACATGAATTTTCAATATGTCACCCATGCCAGGCATTTTAAAAATGGCTACATGCAACAACAGTTATTAGATCGCCGATGGATATAACATGATACTGAGAACATAATTAGTTGAATTTTTACCATACATAGTTCTTGGGAATCGCCTTTAGGATAATACATGCAAATAATCAAAAATATTTGTAACTGTAAAGGGGATTGCTGAATGAACTAGCTTTGAGCAGTAAATGTTATCACTTATAGTCTTGAATTATGATGTAGAAAGAAGTTTCAGGTCAATTCTAAAGTTCCAAATTGCATCATAAAAATGTATGATTTGAGACCAAGATCTTGCATATCATACTAGTCTATACAGCTTTATTGCAATTAAAGTTTTCATACAAACCATGGCTTCCATCATGAATAATATACATATATATATATATATATATATATATATATATATATATATATATATATACACACACACACACACACACACACATTGGTGATTTACATTGTCATACGCTACCATTTTTAAAATGGCTGCCATGGGAGACACATTGAAAATTCATGTTGGCTCAATATCCAAATGTTTTTAAATGTCTTTGATTATAAGTGTTCCAAATTATATGATTTTATTGCAAAATGCACAATCAGCTTGAAGCATTCATTTAAGCAGTTCCACTATGATGGGAATTCTGATAAGAGTCATTATGTACATGTATTTATGATTATTCATCTCTGTGTATATTGGTACGTGTATAAGTATGTATCTATAATCTATACATGCAAGTGTAAGTGAATTTACATCTATATATGTGAGTGTGTGTGTATCTGTGTGATTATTGGATGGACACATTATATCCAACATAATAGTGAAAATTTATAAACAATGGGAAACCACAGATTGGGTAAATGGGTATTTATTCATGACATTTCCTAGGAAATGAACCTACATCTTCAGCCAGCCAAGAAAACCTCTCATTGAACTACGTTTGTTGCAATTGGGTGGGTGGGGACTGTGCCTGGAGTTGTTAGTGGATGGCCTGAAAGCATTTGGGATATATGTGTATATAATCCCAGTATGTGTGTAAGTGGTTGTACATCTGCATACATACCAAAGTATATTCACTTACGCATTATATATAGATAGATAGATAGAGAGAGAGCTAGATTGAGAGAGAGAGCTAGATAGAGAAAGAGAGAGCTAGATAGAGAAAGAGAGAGCTAGATACAGAGAAAGAGAGAGAGAGAAACTGATAGATAGATGGACAAGAGGTTTACTTGGTTTTGCGAACAAAATATTGACTCTTTTGTCCAACAATCTTCTGTGATCTTTGAAATGACTTCATTTTCCCATTCTCCCAGAGCTTTTATTTTCTGTGAAAAGAACTGCTCTCGGTAACTTTTGCAGTCTTCCAGGGAACTGAAATTGTTTTGTTTGGATAATTCTATAAAAGACTGGAATAAATGATAATCGGAAGCGGCAATATCTGCTGAATATGGCAGATGAATGAAATCTTTCTTGCTAAGCTATAACAATAGAAAAACATGCTGTCTAGCATTATCCAGATGGAATATTATGCCCTTTTTCTTGACTAATTCTGGGTGCTTTTTGTTGATTGGTGCCCTCAATCGGTCTAATTCCATAATTTGTTCATATTTTAGGGCTGCTAATTATATTACCCCCCCCCTCCAAATATGAATTACCAGAATGGATTTAAGGAGATGAACCCTGGTAAGTAACGTGTTCACTGCTTAAGCACGAAAACAAGTTAGGTGGATTGTTAACAAAACGCGGAAATAAGAACAAACGAACAGGTTAACAACAGTGATAAGTTTTAATTCCGGAGTGAATTAAAATAAATGAGGACTGGAGTTTCTGCCGACATGGATATGTTGGTGGGATCTACCAGGATAAGGATGTAGAGATAAGAAGAATGAAGGGAAAGGAATGTCACTATTGAAATGCGAAATAGAGTCTGTAGAATGTCTGTCAGTTTGGTCATCCTAGTTGTAGCCACTATGAAGTTATCTTCAGAGGTCCGACCAAACTATGGTGAGAGTGCTCAATTCAGATAGTATGGGTTCTTTAAGATGAAAAAAGAACAGATTACTTTTTATAAGTGATAGTGCGTGTGTAAAAAGTAAGTGTGTAAAACTATATAAACTATCCTGACTAAAGAGAGAGAGAAGAACGAGCTTACCTTGAGGCTGTCAGAACAGACAGAGAGAGAGAGAGTTTACCACCACAGTTTAAATACCATAAAGATAACGATCAGTTATCTTATTGGTAGTTCTGTGTGACTTCAAAGAGGAATCGACAAGGAATTTACCATTTTTACATTTTTTTTATCCCAGGATTTCTTGGATTCTACATAATTGTAAAATATTCACTCTTCAGTATCCATTACAATTTCTTTAAAAAGCAATACATTTTCATTATATTCAAGTACTGGATTTTGCATGGAAATACATTTAGTAGAGTTTCTTTGCTAAACTTATGTGGAATTCACACAAAAAGTGACCGACATAATCAAACTGGCGCAAATGTATTTCAATGCTCAATTTGGATATTTTCAGTACGTTGGCTACCTCCTGTATCATATAATGTTGATTATTATCAAGTAATATTTTCATTGTTATCAACCTAAATTGGTGTACAAAGCCATAGAGAATCATTCATTAAGAAATTTCTAACACAAAACTTTACAAACCAGTGCATATATATAATTATGCATAGAAATACATAGGTAAGTCAATAAGTCTGACGCCTGTTGATAAAAAAGCATTTATTTTTTGCTACAAATATTTGTTTTTCAACATAATTTCCAATCTTGTCAATACACTTAATCCAACATTTCTCCATTGATCCCATAAATAAAACATTATACAGTGAAAATTTTACATCAAAATTCAGCCAACTGGGTCGGACAGCAGACGTATTGATGCACTCTCATACACACATAGATATAAATGCACAAACCACATTTCTGAATTTAAAGACTAGTTTTGAGAATTATAACACCATTTACAATGTTTTTAGTCAACTGAAACATATTTAGGAAAAATCTTTATATTATGAAATAATCTTTATGAAGATGATTGAAATATGAAACCAAAACAAAATAAGTGACCTTACTAGTTAGAAAATGTGTAAAAGAATAAAAATCATCTGTAGAAACTTAATTTTTTTTTTTAAAGTTCCCAACAATATGGGTTTGTCTTTACATAATATGAAAAGAAAATATTGTTCTTTCCCCAGATTTATCAACCCAAAATAAAGATTTTGTTTCCATTCCTAATTCATTTATAGCTGTTGCAAGCAAACAATTGTCTGCCATTTTGACCAGATTTTAAATGTAGGCCTTGTTTTCACAGATGGGAATTAATGCTTTTTCTTATTCTCACCAGTCTTTTCTAACAATTAATGATACATATATTTCACATTCATTATTTCCATCTGACAATATCGGCACTGTTATTACTGCACTTTTATTTCTTCAAGAAATTAATTCTCAGAGGCATTCAACCAAAGAAATGTCATGTTTTTACCTTCATATAGAAGGGTCATCTGAAAACCAGTATCCAGAATTAGAAGTTAAAAACTGTATACTTAATCATTTATACAATTAATCATTAATTAATCAGATGGTTGTAATTTCACCATGGTTTATGCAGATTTATTACTCATTTTCAACAATTGTAAATTGAAAATATTAGTAATAAAAAAAACTCAAGTAAAAACTGACTCTTGAGTATAAGTGTATTTACATATATGTCTGTGCATGTGTATGTAAACTATTGTAAATTTAAAATATTTATATAAAATATTCTTGACTTTTCTGAAAACATCCATTTTATTTAATCTGTTACAAAGATATAAAAATAGCGGAATGGATGATAGAGAAATTATTTATGATATAAGCATAAAATTTGGCATGTTTTTTCTCTGGTTTCTGATCAAATCTGCCCAATAGGCTACTTGGAAATCTATTTTTTAAGATGGCCATCATTTTGACCTTCAGAAGTTGATTTTTTTTCATAGAAATATTTGTAGTTGGCTGATTTGAATGATTTGGGTGTCTGTATGATTTAAAACATGCTAGAATATTCTTTTACAAGTTTAACAGGGATTCAATAATTGTAGTGATATATGAAATTATTGATGGAAAAGTAACAAAAATTAACTTTAATATAATACATGATATTGTACATATGTGAATTTTCTGTTAGCAGCCACTGTTCACATATGCGACCACAGAGTGCTGTGCACCAGAATCCAGAGTTGAAGCACTTGCATCTCCAGTTGCAACTTTTCTTACGGAAACATTTGGTCAGTTTTTAAAAGCTAGCTGAAATTGGAAGCAATGTTGACTGACATCTCCGCCATGTGTCTGGCCCGGAGATGGTAAACTGATCTCAGATAATCCCAACCTGATGAGCAGAACGTTTGGCGTATTCTACAAGGGTTGTCTGTTTTGGTGGAAGTGAATCGTACAGTCTCTGCTTGCAGGAAAAGAGATCTAGTTTTGCTTCATCCACACCATTGGTTGTGCTTGATCTATCATACACGAGGACAATGAATCACTCCTGCCACTGCAGGTCGAGATCATTAACTGATGTTGAATGCTGGCTGAGATTGGTGAGGTTCCAGAAACCTCATCACAGATTTTCCACGTCCGCCAGATAGAATTCTCCCCATCACTGCAGAAGGCAAACACATCACATCCAGTGAAGGTATAAAAGTATGTTATTCCACTGGCATTCTCTAGCCCTATTGCAGAAACTACCCCATGGACTGGAATCTATTGTACATTGGCTCATGGACCAAAGACAATCCACATGTTCTCAAGGTCAAAGTTCTGTAAGGATGGCAGAACAGATATTGCTATGATGAGGATACCAGTATCATTAGCCTTGATGATAAAGAGATTTGCAACCATCTATTGTTGCATCCCTGGCATGTATACATATTCACAGAAGTCCTTCATGAAAGCCTGGAGACATAAGATTAAAGTACTTCCTTGTGTTGCTAATGGCATCTTCTCCTTTTGTGACGATAAGTGTGATTGTCATGTGTACTTCGCATCTTCTCCGTAAGAAAGTGAAACAGCTCATTCTTATTGTATCATCTCAAAGAGAGCTTCTCCAAGAGTTTGGTTTCTTACTGGTTCCTGTCATTCTTTTTTCTCAATCATTGCTCCTTTTTTAACCTGGCTTTAAATTTCAGACTTGACTTCTTGTACACATCAAGCACTATATCCACCTTTTCAACTTGGCACAAGAGGATTCCACTGTCAGGATGATGTCTTCCCTAGCATAGTCATCAAATGTCTTTGATGTGCATTGAGGTAGAGCATTGATCTGTGCTGAAAAAAAAAACTGAAACCTGGACAGGTAAATATTAGATAAAAGCCTTACGCCACACCCACTGAGCCACATTTGATGGTTGGAACACACCCTGCTGGACATACAGTATGATGATACCAATTCTAGATAACCCGTAAGCATCTTTTTCTGATTTTCTGTAAAAAAGGTTTTTATATCCGTGCAAATCAGGCAACATATATGTGAATACCAATAAATCTAATAGACCAATATCAGCCAAAGATAACTGATAAATAGTTCAAGCACTTTATGAAATCAAACATGCTCGAAAACATAAGAATCAACACCAAAATCATTCAAATCAGCCAACTACACACATTTCTATAAAAAAAAAATTTTTTTAATCAACTTTAGAAAGCTAATTTAGTTTCCATCTTGAAAAAATGGCCACCATCTTGGATTTTCCAATGTCAAATTTGATCAGAAACCTCTTGCGGAAAAAAACACCAAATTTCATGCTTGTATCATTACGTGAACTATTCCCCTCAAATATTGATTTTCATCTGCTCCACCGAAACGAAGGGACAAATATATACCTATACATACCTTGTTGCCCTAAAATGTTCCATGTTATTTTAACTACCCTATCCAAGGTCTCATTATTATTTGAAGCGCTTGTTTTATTTCAGCTCATACTTAGTAACATTAATTAGTGCTGCAATGCCTAAACCCGCACTAATCAGAACCACATTATTCAAGGTATTCCTGTGCACAGAAATAAGAATTCCATGACCAAACCGTCATAGAAAAGGAAGTAGATGTTTTAGAATATTTATCACTTATATGCACAAAGCCATAATATTCAGTTTATTTGTTTTCAGCAAACATCAACTTTTACTGTTTCTGCAAATAAATACATTTCTCATTTGTCAAACTCAGCTTGAACTGGGATTCTATTTTTATGTAAAACGTATTCTTTCTCTCTGCATTCTTATCTAATTTCTCTTTTAAAAAAAAAAAAAACCATTCAGAAAGTAGAGCCCAAAAGGCAGTGGAATGATCTGTTTACACTAAACAAATTTTATTGTGGCAGTTGACCCCATAAAATTGATAAATCTACTTTTCAGGCACATTCATTGTAAGATCAAGCAGTTGAATCAATATGACACATGCAACCTACTATTTAAAAATGTATTAGAATAACCGTCATTCTAAATTGTCAACAAAACTGTCAAGTTTTTACATTTCGAAGCTGACCTGCCTGGCTAGATATGTATGTATGTATCATACGTATAGGCCGCACCAATGGAATTAAAGGTCTGAAGTTTCCAGCATTTACTCCTAATGTCAAGAAAAAAAAACTTTTCTTTTTTTTCTACCCCTCCCCCAGGTTTTTAGAGAGGGATTCAATTTGCAATGTAAGTTTATGCTAACTTGATTCCTTAGTTTGTGTCCTGCAGCGTTCATGCTTGTTTTTTGAAATTCAGACTTTTTTTTAGTGATCACTACGCAACAAAAGCTGAGAAGTAGCTTTTTTTATTGATCATTCTTTTTTCCAATTTTTTAATTGATCGCCCCAACCCCAAGATGTTGGTCATGTAATGGTTTCTATCGAGAGACTAACCAAACCTGTGTTCTTTTTTTTTATCCGTAATATTTTTCACCGGAAACACTTTGGAACATTCATTTTTAATGCACATTTTCTGAATTTTTCAGTTTCTATCAAGAGAAAAGTTGACGACCACTCACTGTATTTGTGGTAGTCAGTGGCTTGGGAAATACAACAGACTGTCAACCAAAACAATCAACATAGGTTTCTTCAGTTTTTAAGTTGATCCGGCCAGCTAGCTGGCTATTATGTATGCAGGCCACACCAATAGAGCTAGAGGGATGAAAATTTAAACTCCTTATTATGTCTAGAAAAAACCTTTTTGGTTTTTTGTTAAATTCCTTTCTCCTAAACAGGTTTTTTTAGTGAAGGGTTCAATTTACAATGTAAGTTTATGTTATGTTTAATAATTGATTCCCAAGTTGAGTCATTCTTGTCTTTTGAAAATTTAAACTTTTTTAGTGATCCCTGCATAACAAAATGCCCACGAAGTACTTTATTCATTGATCAAATTATTTCCCAATTTTTTAATTAATCACCCTCAATGTGGCATGCATGATATGTGATGGTTTCTATTAAGTGACTAACCAGAGCTGGATCCTTTTTTTTTTAGATCTTCCTCTCGATGTGTTGTGGGATGTGAAGATAACGGTAACGATATTTCATCTGCTTTCATTAGAAACCATCAACCAAGACTGTCGCAAACATAGTCAATGTAGATTTCTTCAATTTTTTAGCTGGTCCTGCTGGCTATATATAAGAATGACTGAAAGCAGTATCAATACAGGTCCGATTAGTCAAACAATATTAATACAAGACTGGTTAGTCATTCAATAGAAACAATCACATGACCGATGTCATTCAGCAGCATGTTGTGTTTTGTTGAGCAGTGATCACTAAAAAAAGTCTGAATTTTAAAAAAAACAGTGTGAACGCAGCCGCACACAAACTCAGGGATCAATTTAGTATAAAGTCATATTGCAAATTGAATCCCCCTCTAAAAACCTATTTTAGGCAGGAATCTTGAAAAAATAAAAGAAGATATTTTTTCTCGATATAATAAAGAATAAGTAAGTGTATGAATTTTTTAGCTCGAGCTGCATTGGTGCAGCCTGTATACGTGATAATACAGACATAGCCAGCCAGGTAGACCAATTGAAAAACTGAAGAAATCTTTGACGGTTTTGATTGAGTTTCTAATAACCATTAATAACCATATGCCCACCTGATAAGGAATGAGGTTTAATGTGAATATTTCCTGAAAATTCCTATCCTTATAATATCAACTACAGTAATTATGGAAATACCTGACCTTCCCTTTTAACACATTCAGAACCAACATTTTTTTCACTGAGGTGGGTAGACAAGGAATAAAACAATGGAGATTCCATAGTGAATAAATAGCATTGCTGGAAAGCAGATATCAGTTATGGCTGTGAGAAGAGGACAAAATGAAGTCAGCACATGAATTTCAAACAAGGGGACATTATATAATTAATGTGATTTGGTGCTTAACAAGTAAAGTAATGAATTCATTAAATTAAATACTCTGACACTGAACATGTTGAGAGCAATGCAGAGATGCTGTATGAGATTGGAGCCCCAGTGCCCAGGGAAAGCTTCAGTTCGCTACTCCCATCCGAAATTGAGAGCCAGGGGCCATGAAGAATTCTACGAACAAGGAAAAAAATGTTCTAAACATTAAATCTAAAGGGAAAAAGAAAATCAAAACATATATTTTGAAATTCTAGTCAAATATTTATAAAATGAATGAAGTATTAATATTTTTTTTTTTCTTTACTATGGTATTCTTTGGAAAGAGTAGAGGGTTTTGTAGGGAACAAGCAGAAATTAAATATGCAATACAAACCAAATGTCAGAAATCATTTTTTTCTTTATTTTTTGCTAAGTGGAGAAGAATGAAATCAAAGATTAAGATATAGAGTGCTCGGTGAGGAATGCTTTTTGTTTCCATTATAAAGAATGAATGAAAAAGCACAAAATAATAGCTTTTGTCTAGAATTACAAGACCATTGTATAAGACTCTATGTATCTCAGTATCACATTAATTCATTTATTTATTCCACATGCTAACATTTATGAGCAAGACCTTAATCTTCTGAAGCAACATTATTCTCTTTATTTCAGTTTTGTATCATGTGGACTTCCTTCATATCCATTATATATTGACTCATTCATGTGTGTAATGTATTCACAGTGTCTACTCTCATATCTTTTGGGCCAGTCATATTTACTCTTTTTTTCCGGATTCTTACATTGCTTGTCTTGCATTTTTTATTGTGCACACACACACATGTGCGTATACATATACATACATACATGCACACACATGAGCAAACACACATACACGCACACTGCACTTGCAAGTTTTCCCAAGGCATAGGTGAGTTTTACACAGGGATACAAAGTGAAGCATATAGAGATGTTCAAACATACTGCCCTAGCAACTGGTTTGTGATACTAGCTTGCTGGTCATCATTCTACAGTGGGCAATCCAAATATTTACTATGGTAAGCCAATTCTGGTGCAGGGCCACTATAGTGGGGCACCTAGCAAGAATCTAACTGACTCCACTAGAAATAGTTCAGCCAGTCTAAATCGCTAACCATTATTCTACAGCAGGTACCCAGGTATTCATAAAGCTCAACTCAGTCTGGCACAAGGTAACAATAGTGGAGTACTCAGTGAAAACCAAACTCACTAGACTTGTGATGGTCTGCAATAAAATCTGGCTCACTTTTTAGCAGATACCCATGACTCTATTACAGCATAGATTTTCAAGTAAATTTCATTATCACAGTACAGATTGTCAAGTAAATTTCATTTATTGTAATAGCGAAGATTGTTATATAAATTTATACCAGAATTTCCAAAATGAAATTGCCGATATACTTAAACAATGTAAATTTTTAAAATTCATCATTTATTCAATCAAAATATTTCCCTCAGTTTCGAACATATCTTCAATTATAGCAGCAATTCATCCCTCTCTTAAAAATTCTCCATTCAAAGAACCAATAAATTCAGGCTTCTTCAATTTAATTCTGATTTGAAAAAGTTCTTGCCTGTTAGGAAATAGTCTAGATGCTGTGAAAAATTGTAATATGCGAAGGAGAGGTTGGGTGAATAGGTAGGGTGAAATAAAGTCTCCATCTTCAACTGATTCAACTAATATCATTGTAGCCACATGATGTTGAGTGTTCTGCAATAAAATGAGTCTTTCTATTTACCAAAGTGTGTATTGTTTAGGAGGTGTTGAATGGCATTCAGGTGTGAAGTGGTTTAACGCTTACCGGCATGGAGAGTGGATTTAGCGGACTGAGTTCAAATTTCATTCAAAACTGTTCACATTTACATTGTACTAATTACCCTGGGAAAAGCGTGAATCAACCTCTCCTTCCGCTATGGGTAAATAGCAGGGTAGTTGGAGCCCTTTAGCCCTATGAGGTAGTCATTTAAAGAGAATGTTACTCAGATAGAAAGAACCTATAGCTTGGCAGTCACCCTAACTGGTCCCAAGCCCTGGTAAAGGAGAAGGGTTGGGAATGGGGCAAGCAACTTCACTCTGTGGGAAAAAAAAATTTCCTTCTGAAATTGCAACAGCGCAGTTATGGCCCTATGAGGAGTCTACAGGAATAACCAAACCAGCAAACTGAGTTTTGAATCCACTATTTCTGAGTGGTCTGCTTATTGATGTGCTTAATTGTTTGGCCACTTTGCAGAAGGCATCTCATTTGCATCCGGCCATTGTGTAGATCTCTTCAAATTGTTATACTAAATCCATTTCTGATGCAATGCAAAAACCGGCCTCCATTCATCTGGTTTTTTGTTCCTCATTCAGTTTCAATGGAATTTATTTATCAAACTTTTTTTCTCTTGCAAACCACTCTGAAATGATTTTAAATCCAATCAATACATTGAATTCAAGCTACGAATTGTCTGATTGAAGTTTGGTATCATTTTTTTTATTACAGCATTCAAATCATCAACATTGATGGATGGTTTCAGTCAATCTTGTTTCGTCAACTGAAATCTCTACTTGTAAAATCTCAAGTCCTCACCCTTCATTCCCTAATAGAATTTCCCTAAACATTGAATTCAAATTTATTTCAGCTTCAACTTTATCATGGTCTAGTTTAAACTCATACAAGTATAAAATGCAAAAAAAATCAAAAGTTGGAATGGTTTCTATTTTTGCCTCTAAATTAATGGAATGGAAGGAAATTTTTCTGAATAAACAAATATATTATTTGAAAATGAATATCAATAAAAAAGCAGTAAAAGAGTGTATACCTCCACCAACCCCACTGCCACTAAAAACTGAAAAATCAGGTCACAGATTCCAGACTTTGGCACAATGAAAGTTTGTAATAATTATCTATCAGAGACATATCAATAGTTTGAGAAATAACTATAACGCATTGTCCACAATTTTGAGGATAGCAATTAACATACCAACTTTCGGACAATCTAATCTCTTCTCATCTTTGATGTTGACACAACGTTTCGGACAATTCATTTTGCTCCTGAAGAAGGCCTTAAAATGAATCATCTGGAATGTTATGTCAACATCAAAGATATGAAGGTGCAATTAGATAGTTCAAACAAAAGTTGATAAACTATAGTGCAGTTTATCATATTTGTTAATAATGATGTCACTCTTGTGACACTATCTAGGCCATACATCAGCTGTATGTTATTACATCCGAAAATTTGTCTTACTTCACAACGCAAACAAAATTGAAAGAAATTCCTGAATCCAACCCCAAAACAGACAAGCATTGCACGACTTCATTAGCAAAGCTACCATATATTTCAGTGGATAAGACAAGTCTCCAAATTCAATTTGAATTTCATAGTTTTAGCTCATATTGATGGTATAAGATGATCCCCAAACTACCAAACTATCTATGGTGAAGTTTACGTCTGTGAGTCTGCAATTTTTTTCTCTTTTACAACTAACTTTAAGCTATTTCCTTGTAATTATAACCAAAACTAAGCCTCCAGTGTAGACATCTAATTACTGCAATGCATCTTAAAACTGCTTTTAAGAGTGTGTGTTGGTAGCTGGTAATGATTTTTAGTACAAAATGAAAATTATGATGTACACAACTGCAGCTTTTTTGAAGATCTCAGAAACCTTCTTTATTCCCAAACCTGGGTGGCTGCAGAACCCTGGGAGAGTTCCAAAAATGCTTTACAGGGGTCTATAAGCTTGTTGAGTAGACAGGCAGACATTTTTGGAGCAGTAACTTCATTTAATAAAAATGAAATTATTCTTTGCTATTCACAGGTTTTCCATTCATGGTTTCAATAACCGGCAGTTCAGTCTGGAGTATTTTGGAGGGGGAATTCTGCAGTATATCGTGGAAAACTGTATCTTAGAAAATATGCTATGCTGGATAGACAAGATGTAAAAAGTTCAGGAATGTTTAGGAAATAATAAATGTATTCTAATAACATTTGTGGTATTAATCTATTTATGTGAAAATATAGACACAGTTGAAACCTTATCATACTTGAAAACTCAAGCTTGTTCAATGTTAGTTAGACAGTACTTGAGATGTTAAAGTTGGGCTTGAGTTGGCGTCAGACATGGGACAGAGTGCTTAAAAGCTGGAATGTCCAGCACAAAGCTGGACATCTGACCACCCTATTAAGCAGCTGCTTAGTTTACTTATGCAACTGGCCAATTCTAGAAAAATTAATGGAAGCCAATTTGTTTCTTCTGTATTTTTCATACGACTTTATATGTTTTTTGTTTTTTTTTCCTTTTTTTACCAACCCCCTCCGAAATAACTTTAATCAGATTAATGGCAATCTTGTTGTTTACTGTTTGGTATCCAAAATTATCACAGTTGCTGTTTGTTGGGGTCAGTTACAACAAAATACCAACTAAGCAGATATCAAATCACTTAAATGAATAAATAAGACTTTTAAGACACATTTTTTTGATAGTTTCAACATTTTTACAGCTATTTGTACTTTACTTTCATTTCTATTCATACAATTTCAGGAGAAAACATATCAGTTTTTTTACAGCCTTTCAAAACTAAAAAAATAGTGTACTCCCGACAATAGTAAAATGAATAATATAGCGATAGATTAGTTAAGACATCTAATAGAGATTTAACTTTCATTTTACTTTTGGATTATTTTCACACTTTTTTAATAATTTCATAACCACTTAGTATTTTGTTGTAACTGACTGTCAAGTGCCATCAGGATAACAAGTGGGATAATTTGAGAACACAAACAACAAGCTCACCAGATACACTTTACATCATAAGTATCAAAACCATATTTTAGCATGTTTGGTCTTTTTTACTTTTATGTAGTGAATACTAATATCTTTCTGCTCTCCGTATTATGACTGAATTGTCAATGTCAAAGTCAAGGTCCCCCCCTCTGTTGTGGACACAATGGAACAGGGGGGGCTAGATCTGACGCTATGGTCTATAGCACAACCCAATTCTTTAGAGTGGTTTTTGGATACTTCAAGTATCACCTTATCCATCCAAGTATAAGGGAATTAAAAATATATTATTGCTTTTGAGAAACAGTAGAAATATCATGCTTAAAACTAAATGAGAAATTTCATGTTAAATGAACAACCCAATATTATTACCAGCCTCATTTTGATTATTGCTGTTTGTCTGGTAAAGATTGAATAAAACTTTTTCCTTCTGCCTATGTTTAATGTTTCACTACTATCAGATGAGTAACAACCAAAGCACAAAATTTTGGGGGTCTATTTTTTGTTCATTTTGTTTTCCATGTATACGATTGGTAGTTATTGGAATCATATATTGTGGCAGAGTAATAATAATAATTGCCTGCCACGAGATGATCTTCCAGAACTTAGACTGGGAAAACAGAAGAATCTGAATGGACAGCAAATATCTGAGCAATCTCATATTTGCCGACGACAACATCTTTTTTGTAGAGAACTTCCAGGTCATGTACAACAATCATGTTTGGAATAGATACACAATGATCAAAATTGAAAACACTGAACTGGTGAAAGTAGACCAATATATCTACCTATGACTATGAATCTCCATGAGATCCTCAAAAGAAGAAGAAATCAAGTGATGAATCACTCAAGCTTCAAGTAGAACAAGCCTAACCTTTAAAAACAAGAAAATCCTATTAGTCCTAAAAAGAAGGGGATACAACCAATGCATCCTCCCAATATCACCAATAGAGCTGAAACATGGAATCTAACTAAGAGACAGACCTGCAAACTGAGAAGCATGCGACGCGTGTATGAGAGAATCATGCTCAACTTCACACGGAGAGATCACAAGACAGCACAGTTTATCAAGGAGAAAACAGGAATCCGAGACATCAAAGAATCTACAAGAAAATTTAAATGGCAATGGGCTGGTCACATTGCAAGAATGGCAGACAACCAATGGACATCATGTATTCCAACGTATGTAACCAGGGCCAGCAGAATACGAGATGGAGAGACGAACTAGAAAAGTTCCGAAAGTATTGGCTCCAAGACGCCCATAGTAGATAAGTGTGGCAAATCCTGGGGAAGGTCTATGTCCAACAACGGATGATAAGAGACTGATGATGATGATGATAGAGAGAAAATTGAAGTAGTCCCAGGGGACAAAGGAATCTGATCCACGTGTTTGTGTTTACTGCCACATGCTGACGTCAAGTGAAAAGTTGAGAAGGAAGGGAGTTGCTAGTTGCCATTACAATTCTCTGTTAGAAGAGAGAATTCTCTGCATCAGGTTTGAATAAGGACACAGAGATCATAGTTAAAATGAAGACAAATGCAATAGTTTAGACAAACAAATAAAGTACATTTCATGAATCGAAAAACAAGGCATGTATAAGCATTATATTCAAGGCTGAAAAGGAAACATAAACATTCAGAAAAAATCAATCCTGAGAGAAGGCCTGTTTAGAATAGATTACAGTGTAGCTATTCTTAGGAGGGAGAATAGTTATTTCTCTGATGTTCTTGAGAGAATTCCTTATAGCAGGAATAGTAGAGAAGATGGAAAGATGGATGCTCAAGCAAGAGGAAGGGATCTGTCTTAATCTAGCCATAGTGGCTACAGGTGCAGAGGTAGATACTGAAGGAGGTTGATTCTCTGAAGACTGGTTGCTGTGAAGACCAGAGTGATTATTGGAATGAGATATTCAGTGTTATGCCTTACAGCCAATTCTGTGGCAAATGTGACACACCGGGATTTATGATAGCCTGAAAGCAACCTTGGGGACATTCTCAAAGCTGGAAAATATACAACAGAAAGACAATTTTAGACGAAGAAAGCTCATGGGGTTTTGACACAATTGGGCTTCCTAAAGTTAGGAGAATTTAAAGACAAAAGATATTTGTGACAAATTGAAAATGCATTGCTATTTCATTTACATACAACAGAGATGTAAATACACATTTAGGCTACAGAAGAGGACACATACAATTTAGTAGTTGAGCCCATGAGAGAGATCTCAACATCTGTTAAATGAAAGTGGCAAGTTATGAAACAGTGATTGGTCATGATAAAATGGTGAACTTTGAGCCAACTGGAAAAATCCTGACACTAGAAAAAGAGAGAGAGAGCATTAAGTTGGTTGGCTTATAGCCAGAGCTAATGAGCAATGGTGTACATGAGTTAAGGGGGTTTATAGATATAAGTTAAGGGAGGTGACATGCTGCATATGTAGCTAGATTTAAGATTTCGTATCAAAACTAATACTAATTCATTTTCACATTTAATTAAAAATTCTAAGAAGAAATAAATGAGTCACCACACTTTTTGTTTTGGAGTGGGAGAGATTTATTTGCAGTTTTTAAAATGCAAAATAAATCACTTCCATGTTTCAGAAGTAAAGACTATAAACAACAATATATTATCAAAATTCTCTTGATTGTTAATGAAATATTGATTTTTTACAACTATATTTTAAGTGCTATCTTCATCTCTTTGTCTAAAACATCAATATCCTGCCATGAAAGTATTTGTTGATCTTTTGTTCATCCTTTTAGATTCCTCATGGTGCATAGGACCACAACCACTCTGCATCGGTTTTTAGTAACAAGTAGGTTTTATGGGGTGCAGTTGCTAGCCCCAGGTCCAACCCTCCTCCTTTACCTGGGCCTAGGACCAGCTATGGTGACTACCATAGAATGTCTGCAAAAGTTCTCAAGAATCACAATTAACTTTTGCAGAAAGGTGGGCTATAGGCTACAGAAGAAGTGAATAAACTTTGGGGAGGATCCAGGAATTATTTTTCGATTAAGAGATAATTTTAGTATTCTGCAGAAAACAAGGTTAAAAACAATCAGTTAATAAAAAGGCCAAGTTTAAATTTCAAAGGAAGTAACTCAGTTTTTGAATATTAAAAGTTCAATCCCTCATTTTTTTAATATACTATTTTCATTCAATTTTTTGTTAGTGTACGGTGTTTGCAGAGGAATGAGCTCTCAGACTGCTTTCTCATTTTGATTAGTTAGAAACTATCAACCAAAACTGTCAACGTAGATTTTTCAGTTTTCAAGTCAATCTGGCTGGCTAGCCAATGTATATATACATATATATATGTATATATACCATGCACACAAGCCCCACCAATGGAGCGGGAGGGCTGAAAATTTGAACATTTACTCCTTATTATATTTTTGTTTTCTTGAAAATCCTCCACCAAAGTAAGGTTTTAGTAAAGGGGCTCAATTAACAATATAACTTCAAGTTGAATTGATCCCTCACTTTGTGTCCGGAAGCATTCATGTTTGTTTTCTGAAAACTCAGACTTCGTTGGTGATCATTGCCCAACAAAAGGCGTGAGAAATAATCTATTCATTGATCAGCCCTTTTTCAAATGTTTGCATTGATCTCTCTCAACATAGCATGCTGCCAAAAGAAGTTGGTCACATGGCAGTTTCTAATTAGTGACTAACCAGGCCTATTTTCTTTTATTTTTGTTACTTTCGATTACAACATTTCAGCTGATCCATTTTTCAGACATTTAATTAAACTGCTGGAATTTGAAATGGAGAAGCAGATCATCCTTCATGATGCCTTAACCAGAGGAGTTAGAACTATCAGAAAAAAAGAAATGGTTTGGTTGCATTGAGGCTTATGTTAGAAGTTTCCCATTACTAATGTCTGCTCAGAAGTTATGGCTTTGACAGATGAACATGAGAATCGAATCTTTCAAGCATAATCACCAATCACATGTGAGCCAAGCAGAGCAAGCAGACCACATGCAATAAAGCAACCTCTTCAGCTCATGCAACCTGACTTATAAAGTATGGGTCGTCAGATGGAAATTTATGATTTATTGCTTAGACTAAAGTCGGGCCCACCACACATGTAAATGGATACAGTTATAACAGAACAAAAAAGATGAGAGAAAATGGAATGGGATCTGGTAAGATAAACCTGTAGGTATTTATGGCTGAGTACGTTGGAGCAGGGAGCGGTGGGGGTTTACTGGAGCATATCTATTATACTTTCCTCTTCATTACACTATACGTATCTTCGTGCATATATATTACATTTCTCTTTCTCTCTCTACATATATAGATTCCTGCATGTATATATATTCTCACATTCATATCTATCTATGTGTATATAAATAAACAAACATACTCCTACACAAGGGAATAAATATTTTCATTTATACATTGAGTATACCAATGTCAGCATTTATTTATATATGTTATATATATATATATATATATATATATATATATATATATATATATATATATATATATATATGTATGAATTCTCATGTACATACACTATCTTTTATTGTACATGTATAGATATCTAGTTACTAGATAGATCAGTATGTGTGCATATATATATATATATATATATATATATATATATATATATATAGTAGGTTTTTTTCAATTAATTATATGGATTTTTTCTACACAACAGTCTTCTTCACACTTCATGATCTTCAGACAAATACATGCAGTAGTTATTTGCATGTGTGTGCGTATATACATTCGTGTATCTATTTAGATATATGTTCATGTATTTGTATGAGATATATCTGGGTATATCATTGTATATTTTTTATACACACACACACACACACGCACACCATGACAACCAATAACAGCATTCTATGTCGACCAAAAAGAAATCTGTGAAGATTACATGAATGAAAAGCAGTTTTGTTTTGAATGATAGGTTACATAAGATTTGGAGAGTTTAGGATCACCAAATCCTCTTTGTACACACATGCATATGAGACCAGGACTACATCCATTCATATTTGTGCTATTTATACATATATACTCACACAACAGCACATATGAATACATTTTAAACATGTCTCATTGAATAATATAGATCATTACCTCATAGTAATAGCGATAGTGATCTTTTCCTCATATTTCAAATCAGCCTCCCAACAAGCTGCAGATTTAGATAAAAAAAGATTTAGTCAAAAGGTCGCATTTATATTTTCACCTCAGCTTTGGTTAATATTAAATCAATATGAATGTTAAGGAATAAAGAGATGTAAAAAAAATTTCATACCAGCTAACAAACAAAACTCTCTAAATATTTCATCTATTTTCAATAAACAGAAAAAAACAAAAAAAATCAATTAGTTCCATATTTTAATGAGTTATTCAAGCTAGATATTTAATTATAAGAAAAAAAAAACAATTTTATATCTTGGTAGTAGAGCAGCTGGAACTGGTTGAGCTTCAGGAAAAATATTTATACATTTGAATCGTGTTCTTTGGAAAGAAGTCGACTGAGAAATTTTGTATGATTATCAAGTCTTGTCTGTCACATTCAATGAAATGTGTTTGAAAGAGAATTTACTGTCTGAATAAGTAAAAATATATACATCTCTCTCTCTTTATATATATATATATAGAGAGAGAGAGTCATATAAACCTTTCATCATGTAATACAGAAAAAGAGAAGTTCTTCAGTCAATATATAGTCCCAAAGTATCTACGACTGTGCGCTATGCAAGCCATGATCAAAGTCATCCTAAAGAATTGTCTTATAACTATTTTATTATGTAACTCAAAGATCTTAGTGCGTGTAATTTAGATTTGTTCGTATTTGTATGTGTAATCTTATTCTTTATCATGGAGTTTGTCAGCTGTTTTACCATAGCTCTGTTTCAGGAGTATTAAAAAAACAGGACAGGGGTTTTTTTTACCATGTGCTCTCCATCATATTCATATATATTTATATGAATATGACTATCCCATAGTTTTGATTTGTTATGAAGTGAAAAATTTTTTTCCAGTTATAATACAGTTTATGTGGATGCAGGTCGAAGTGAGATTATCTTATATAAATTCAATTTACATGCTTTGTTGCATTTATGTCTATATTTATGTGATAAAATTATATGTATATAGTACTTGTCAATAATGATAAGATTATCTGCAAATGGATCAGCACTTCTGCCTAAGATCAGAGTATCTGTATACTCAGCCTAGGATCAAAGTGTCACTTCTCAGCCCTCTGCTTCAGCTCAAAATGTATTTGTGTGTTGTATCTGGGATCAAAGTGTCACTCCCAAACACTCCTGCCTTGGATCAGAGAGTAGTATATGTATTACATACTACATATATATATATACATATATATATATATATATAATTATTATTATTATTATTATTATTATTATTATTATTATTATTATTATTATAATGATAATAATCATATTATTATTATTATTGTAATAATAATAATATTATTATTATTATTATAATAATAATAATAATAATATTTTACACAAGTCATTTTTTACGGGTATATTCAAATATACCCGTAAAAAATGACGATGATTTTTTATATATGGATGCTAAAAAATAGCTATCATGTGCCACTGCATTGATAATTTTTGTCTATTTTCAGAATATTTCAACAAAACAGAGACAAAAAATATATTGATGCAGTAGAAAAATTACACTGTTCAAAATAATACTGTTTAATTCTGCCCCTGAATCAATATATTTTCTAGTCGTTTTTTATGATAAAATATTCTGAAAATAAACGAAAGATATCAATAGCGGAATCTACGCACATGAACTTGGTAAAATAAGATTGTTCAAATTTGCCGCTGCATTAATATTTTTTCACTAAAAAGATTTATATTGTTTTGATAGGGGTTTTTTTTTTCGAATACCAAAACAATGCTACAAAAAACTAAGAAAATGAATTCATAATTTTTTTTTGAATTCCTAATTAATTCATGTTATCCGTTACCGTGCAAATATCGAAAAAAGTATCTGATTTATTATGATATTGTAATTATAACCCCCCCCCCTCAGCTTCAATAAATCAACTTTATCACAACTGATAAATTATCTCAGGGAAACTAAAAAGTCCTATGAATTGACTCGTAGCAGGAAAATTTTTTTTTCAATTTTCAAGAGGCGAGACTGTTCAGTAATGCCCATTTTTTAAAATCACATAGCTTAAATCAATAAGTGAATGTGCGAGACCGATTAATTAAATGCTCTCAAAGCTAACCTCAGCTGCATTGTTCGGAAAAAAAAAACAAAAAAAAAAACACTCTCCATCTGGGTTCGAACCACCACTCAATCTGTTCCTAAACAAATACTGTAACCGTCTCAGCAACCAAGTTACAAGTACTTACTATTCAATGTACATAAGTTTGAAAATCATCTACCATCACCAACAGTGAAATCCTTTCAAGGGTTTTTGAATTAAATGATTTTTTTTTCAAAGATAGAAATATTAGCAGTTTGGGGGGAAAATCCGTCTGAAAAGTTTCGTGTAATTCAATTCAGTGGTTCAAAGGTGCTTTGCATTATACCAAATCTGAAGTAATAGAAAAAAAAATCCCTGAAACTCTATCTATCAAAATTCAAAACAGTTTTCGTGACTAGGTGTAATTAAAGAAGTTACTCACAATAAAGGTCTCTACAAGATGACATAAATTGTATTGAAATTGGTTGAGTTTTACACAAGTTAACACAGAATTGAAGCTATCAATTTGTGTAGAAGAAAAAAAAACGGGAATTAATCGGCGAAACGATCAGATTCAAAACAGAAACGCAGACATGAACATCAACCAATCAGCGCATCCCATTTGAGCAGAAAATAAAGAAAATAAAAAATTGCGTATAAGTTTATTATTTGGTTAGATGAAACATAGCCATAGAAACACAACGAAAGTAGTATCAAATACCTTTTTCAAACAGATATGCTCATCTTTTTCTCTCTCTCTCTCTCTCTGGTACGAGGCTTCATAGTCCATGAAAAAGGTGCTGTTTTTGTCACGTATTATATCTATGTTAACCCTTTCAAAACGAATCTACTGAGCTGCTCAATACCTGAATTAAGATAGACATCTAAAAGAGGTATCCAGGATATGAAATTTTTGAATATTCCATACGTCGCAGACAAGGGCATCCACAACCATTTTTCCATCGGTGGTGTAAAAGGATATATTTCATTGGGGGTGGGCACAAAAGGATATATTCTTTGTAGACTTACTCTTTATTTCCGATTGCGCTATTATAGAGGTGATCAATTCAAAATTTCACATGGTTGTGGGACCCCAATTGATGCATTTTCTGAAAAAGCACTGACTGAGGATTGGAAAACTTTTTTTTTTTTTTCATAATAGCCTAAACCAATCAAAAGTTATACAAGATTTCGGAATTACAAAGCTATTTTAGAATTATAATTCTGTTGTTTGTATAGGATGAAAGGGTGTAAAAAGGAAACGAAAAGTAGGTGTCAATATGTTAATGTCCATGGAGTACATATGCAATACATGTAGCTATTATGTAAATAAAAAGTGCCACCAAACCAAAATGTAAAATTATATACAGAAGTTTTAAATTGTTTTTAGTCAAGCAAGGAGTCGAGGAATTCTAAAATTGCTACTTCTTCCAGATGAAAAAATAAACGGCACATCTGTTTGAAAAATATAAAAATTGGATAAAAACTGTTGTTGGTGTCCCCATGCATAGTCCCAAATTCTTGAAAATGTTAACTGTCAAATTTACAAAAAATAATGGTGTCTATTTATTAGAGTCATGTCCCTGTATATAAGATGACTGCCAATTCATTTCTGAATAAAAACATTCTTCATTATTGATAATAGGTAGCTTCCAGGTTTATTGGTATGATAGGTTTACAACATTGAAATTAAATGAACAATTGGTTAATTAATCAAATTTAGAAGCCAGAATAAGATTAGATGATTTACATGATTTACAAAGTAAATTCCATTATACCTCTCCCAATGTTAATAGCAGTAACTCATACATGGGCCCATATATATATATATATATATATATATATATATATATATATATATATATATATATATATATATATATATATATATATATAGATACATATAGATACATATATATAGAGAGAGATGGATATATGTATATCCATTTATATGTATGGTAGAGAGCAGAATAAAAGGAATGGCTATAATGAATTACATTAATTGATTGTTTTTGCTGAAACAAACTACCAAGATGAATATTTGTATCACAACTTATCTCTGTACTATCCATGTATATCATGTAGAATTTATAGCTTAATTGGGAAAAACAAAAGCCCAAAATAACCATAAAAGTATATCTTTTGCATTATTCAAGGTGATCAAAAGTTGAGGAATGTTATTAATTTTTCCCATTCATTGATAGGCATTATAGTAGTAGAGCAAATGTCATCACATGGAATTTAGAATGAATGAAAGGAAGGAATCTCTACTGGGAATACATTGATAATATGGTCTACTAACATGGACAACCAGGTTGGTTGTATTTGTGGCATAATGCCTGTTACATCATTAGTCCAAGATGGCTGATGTCACGACATGTCAGATACAAAGTTGTGGAGAATCATAGATCAGGGTTGGGTTAGAGGAAAAAATCCCAAACTTTGAAGCATTGTTACAAAACGGAAAGACTATCGCACCACAATAAACCTGTCAAGAGAGGACCACTCACCAAAACTCCCAGATCCTACAAAGAGGGCATTATACAGAGAGGTAACAAAGAGACCAAAGAAAGCCCTAAAGGAGCTCGGAAGTTCCACTGTGAAATGAAAATAGATTTTTGAAAATTTTTACGTCATGAACCAACATGATATGTGAAGAAAAGGTAGTTTTTTTAAAACTTCTTTTAAAAAATTTAAAGAATAAAAAGCTGAAAAGTGGTGGGTGCTTAAGTTTTCAACCCCTAGATTATTTTCCTTATTTTTTCCTGATTAATCATTCCAAATTTGATTTGATAACATTTATCTACTCAGTAAAACAGTTTAGTATGTGAATTGATCATAAATAAGAGAGAATTGATTTTATTACTATCATTATTTAACTTATTATTTACTGCCTGGAAACAGAGTATTTGTGCACTCTGCCTGGGATTTGAAACGTCGCTCCTTGGTTTTCTGTCTGAGGATTAGTGTGTAATATCTGTGCATTCTCCCTAGGATCAATATGTTGTGCCTCGACACCTCTGCCAAAGATCAGAATGTTGCATCTGTAAACGCTTTGGTAGCTTTAGGCTGGTGCAATGATGTTGCCAATGATGGGTTACTGAGGTTCAGTATTGCTAAGCGCAAGAGGCATATGATTTGTCCTGTGACCTCAGGAAATAACTTGGCCAAGTTTCTGAGGAGCCCTAGCGTAGCACCTTCTCATCACACTAAAAGGGAATGGGTCAGGCTTGCCCTGATGCCTGCGCAACACAAACTGCAGGAAATGGAGTTGTTTTTTTTAGCTTTCCTGTACATGCAACCCCACATAAAAAACAACCTTGTGTCACATCTTGCTCTTGTGGGGAAGGGAGTAAATACAGATACTTGGGCAATGTTTTATGCTTTCTCATGTACGAAACCCCATACACACACACATATATATATATATAAATATATATATATATATATATATATATATGTATATGTGTGTGTGTGTGTGTGTGTGTGTGTGTGTGTGTGTGTGTGTGTGTGTGTGTGTGTATGTGTGTGTATATATATATATATATATATATATATATATATATATATATATATATATATATATATATATATACTAGCAGAAGACCCAGCATTGCCAGGGGGTGGAATGACTAAAAATATAAGCAAACAGGAATAATATATTCTTAGATATATTTCTTCTTACACAACACAACAAATGAAAAAACAAATATTTACACATGAAAAAGTTGCTGTGATGGAAAAAATATTCTGATGCATCAAAAAGAGAAAGTGTTGTTGGTGCTTAGTTTCACACAGCTTCTGAATGCACTATATATGTGTGTCTCCCATTGGGTGCCAGTATGAAAAGGTTGATGGGGGGGGGGTCCAACCCTAGAACAATCAATACAGAGCTGTGTCAATAAGAAAAGCATGGAAAAATCAGGTGAAGATCAGTAATCTTGAGAGATTGTCCTAGTACCTTGTTACAATTTTGGAATATTGGTCTGGAAATGTTCTTCAGTGTTGCACAATTTTTTACCAACAAGAGAAAAAAATCAATTTTATAAACCCTTGAAGTTGTTTCATTTGGCTCAAGAAGTCAAGGTCACATAGATAGCAATCTATCTGCTGAATTCATATGCATCCTTAGTGTAAAATTATGGCCCATAACTCTGATAATTGGCTAGAGATGACCTCTGGTGACCTCAAATGACCTCCGAAGTCAACCACTCATTGCTAATGTGGGAAGTCAACCTCTTTTCAATCCTCATACAGAGTATTAGGTTGATAGGCCTTTTAGTTTTAGTAGTTTTAGCAGAGAAGAGATACAAATAAGCAAACAAACGAGAGCCTCAAATATTTGTGTATACATGTATATATATATATATATATATATATATATGTTATTAAGAAATAGATGTATAATCCAACAGAATATTTATAAATGCATTATCATTCTACAAGGTGTAGACCCTGTATATATCAAAGTACTGCAACATATATACAATCACAGCAACTCCTTCATCAGGCTACATAAAGACTCTGAACCCTTCCAGCTCCAAAAAGGAGTAAGACAAAGTGATACCAGTTCACCCTAACTCTTTGTAGCCTTCCTCGAGATGATCTTCCAAAACCTGGACTGGGAGAATAGAGGAATCAAAATAGATGGCGAATACCTGTGCAACCTCAGATTTGCAGACAACTTTTGTTTAATTTAAGTTTTTTTACCAGTCTCTGTCTTGATGACATTTAACATTAAAAGCATCGAAATTTTTACCAACTGAAAAAGACTAGTGGCTCTCATTTTTCTACAATCATTAAAAATTTCATTTTTGAGAAGGAAAAATTTCTATAAAGATATAACCTCAGATAACTGAATACTTATAATTAAGGTTACTGCTTTTCTATATTTATTGATTTTTGTCAATTTATATCATGAGTTGTAGGAAAAAACCACTGAATTTTAATGTTTCTTTTATCGATTCTGAAGAATTATTTTTTGTTTCCATTGGCATTGAAGCAGATAGTTACTTACGATTCAGATTCATTCAGATAAAATATTCCCTCAATAGTCTTAAATCTTGTTTGATGTGTTCAATGATATTTGATATTGCTTTAATCTTTAGGTAATACTCCATAATTTTTATTCATCTATAGACAGCCTTCTTAATTTGATAGTGTCTACCTTTAGTTCATGACAGGCTTCTCCTCTTTATAATTTTCATCCCATTCTTCTACCTTGGTATCTGCTCAATTCTTTAGTTAATGATAATTATATTAATCCCTTTTTTTCTTATAGAGTTAGATCAGTGAGAAACAATCAATTTATCTGTTTTTAGCTTTGAATGGCTCATTTGATATTCCATCACTATGATTTTTTGTTTGGATTATTGTAAAATGTAAAATTAACGATTTTGATTTTTTTGATTATATTGTTTAAAATTTTTTGATGAAAATTTATTACAACTAAAGATTGAATCATTTATGATTCAACATGGCTGAAAAAAAAAATTTTGATTTAAAAATATTTATGCAATTCCAGCTTTACCAATGTATCTGCTTTCTGAATTAAGGTTATTATTTTATTTTTATCTGTGTGATTTATTTATCTTATCTTATCTATTATAAACTCAAGCTTGCATTTTAAACAGAAATTTTTAAAAAATTGGTTCACAGATAAATTCAAAAAATGAATTAATAATAAAGATAAAAAAATAGACATAGATAGATAGGTTTGAAGAGATTGAGGTAGAGAATTTCTTCAATTGATAGACACTCTATACATTTTTAAATGTTGGTTTCCTTTCAGAGATCTTCCAACCAAAATGACATTTTCTATATTGAAGGCCAAAACCATTTATCAGCTTCTATAGAATGTGTATTTGCTATATTTTTGAAAGCTAACAAAATATTTTCTGGTTTATGCTACAGTCATACGGGGAAACCATATTTGTTTTTGTCTTAAAAGCTTATTTTAGTCTCAAGTGTTAAAGCCTTGCCAAAAAAACAGATCAGCTTTTGTATATGTTCATGTTGATTACACATAGGTTTTTCAATAGACAGCAAATATTGAAATCATCTCTGGCAGTTTGGTAAAAGCCTTCTTATTTCTGATTTACACTTGCCACATGGAATGATTGATTGATGGATTGACAGCTCCATTGACAAAAGGAGTCATTTTAATCTGTCAAAAGCTTCATGAAAATTACCTAAAATAGACTTCTTTTCTTTGACATCCATAATCATCTCAGAATAAAAAGCACTGGAATCATATGTTACGCTGTGTGTAACAAACACACATACACAAATTTTCATTTTTCTTCAAAATACTGAGCCGTATTCTTCTAGCCTTAGCTCACTTGCTGCTTGTGTTATTTCCCATCCATAAGAATGACAGATGGTTTTGAGTCAATAAGTAACTCCAAAAAAGCATAGTTATTGGTAATTGAGTTTCCTTCGACAAAAAAACAAAACAAATATGGACCATTCTTTTGGTATTTGAATGTTTATTTACAAAATGTTTATAGAAGATTGATTACCTACAATCATGTTTTAGGGATTTACTTTCACCTTTTATATTTTATCAAGAATCCCTATGCTTTCAAGATATTACATCATTGATATATGCATATGGTTATTTAGAACTCCAGTATAAAACCAGGCAATGTAATGATTCAGGTTCTCATAATGCACTGCAAAAATTCATTAATTACGGCAAATAGACGTCCAAGCTGGTATTTAATGGCTCAGGATTGGTGGGACAGGTTTTAATTATGGTGAGGCTGCATTCCCCTTGGGAAAAGTATGAAGAAAGCAATCCTGTAACAGTTATATCATGAAGATAGACCAAGAAAATAATGAATTAATTGATACATGGGTAATCCAATCTTCCAAAAATCACCTTACTTGCACAGACAGTGACATCAAAGTAACTGCTCTATCTACTGTCAGTCTTGACAGATAAAAGACAGTAATAGTCTTTATAATACCATTCCTCACCTAATTTAGGGGACTAAATGCTTCACTGTTTGTTTTTCTGCCACATCAAACCAAACCATTATATAGAATTACCATTTCCCTACCGAGAGTTGGAATTGCTACCAAATGATCAGCTGACTGCTCTCTTACTGACTGAGCCAAACTGACAAGTCATATATCTAGGAAAATTTGTCATCAATTTTTATTTGATATATATACAATATAAAACTGGCAAGAATCATCTACAGTTGGAATAGAAGCAGAGGTAGAGTTTGACCCTGCAGCAGCTAGGCTTGTCTCATTGTGAAGTAAAAACACCTTATCTAATATCTTTTAAATACAATGCTCTTTACACAGGAATAGTCTTTGTGGAGTCATGAGAAGTGAATATGAGGAAGCAACATCAGAAGAGTATTCTCAGATATAGAGCACTCATCCTTAATACAAGGTGAATCTAGAAAGTATCCAGTTATTTGATATCAAAGAAAAAATAGCCTTCCTTAGGCAATAGCACCTCATTCCCCTTCGAAGTACTTCTTCTTCTTTTATAAAATTCATCTCATGAATGCAATGGGATATGTCTTCAGTGATATTATGAAACTAGGGTCATGAGGGGTTCCAGGTCTCACAACATCAGACCCTCTCACCCAGGCAACCCAGCAAAGGTTGATTAGACCCCAACTTGCATCCCAGCCGCCATAAACAGCCATTTTCAACTGGTTAACTCTTTAGACACTGCACTTTATTCATCCCCCCCCCCCAACTCTCGAACATCTGATGGGGGAGGGGAAAAAAAGAAGATTCCTGAACTAAATCAAAACAAAAAAAACTTGCATGTAGATAAAAACAATAGTGGTCAAATAATTTCTGAGATAATGTCAGATGTCACTTGATTCATAGGGAGGGGTGAAAAAACAAGAAAAAAACAAAGGTTTAAACGGAAAAGAATTAATAATTAAATAATCCCAGAAACACTGTCAATTGTCTTTGAAAAAAAAAGGGGAAGGAAATAAAAAAAATCAACAATTATCTTATATCACGAAGGGAGGGATTCCTGGATTAAACAAGGTACACTTGGTAAACAAAAGATCTGAGAGAGAGCAGTATCTATGTGCAAAAAAAACAAACTAATTCTCTCATATCATGGAGGAAAGTAAAAAAAACTATATCAAACAATTGACAGTTGAAAAATCCCAATACTGAAGTCAGAATAATAAGGACAATTTAATAACTACATTGGGAGCGGGACACCCCAGATTTCTATCAACACAAATAAATAGAAATAAACTGGAATAATATAATTCCTTGTAGTTAGCCTATCCACAGACCATCTCCTTTGCAATGCTCAAATTTCATGTAATGGATCTTTTAATCCACAGCCATTTTGATGCCATTTCTGCAGAATCAATTGAATCGCTTTTCTCTTTTTTGCACCTGTTAACCCAAGACCCATTGAGGTTTTATATATTGATCTTCCCACAAAGCCCCAGCACTCAACCTCAATCAGGCAATACATGCTCTTCGAGTTCCTTTTGTGAACTTCCTCTGGGTTCTCTTCCCATCGCACTATCAATTCCAATTTGAAAACCTGCTTCATGGTATCTGGAAAAATGCCCATGTACAGCCAAAGTGTCATTGCTGCAATATGGCCTGGGAATTTTAGTTGGTTCCCGAGATCCACGCTCACCTGCCTGTTTGGGACTGAGGAGAGCAGACATGTTCTTGATTTTTTTAATTGACAGGGTTCTCATCATCCCTGATGGGATTGATGGTCTTCTTGGGTGCTAGCCCGGATGGCTGTGGTGTCTGTATCTGCTAGCCTCTTGAGCACCTGGTTGTGGCACCAACAGTAAAGCCCATCACTCAAGGCCCCAGGGCAGCCACTCAAGATGTGTTGGAGTGATCCCCTTCCTGTGGATTCACTCTTACCCCATGTGTCCACATTTGCTGGACTTGGTAAAATGTTGTAGACAGCTTGAATTATATGCTGCTGAAATCAGTTTGCTAGAGATTAGACCATGTCACTTTCCCCCATATTCATTGCAAAGGCGAAAAAGGTGGCTGAGATGAAGCAGCCCATAATCATCCCCCTCTTGAGCCGATGTCAGTTGGATGTCAAGAGGAGATTTTCATCTTGAAGTTTTTATAGTAATCAAGGATAAGTTCGCAAATCCTACTGGGTAGAATTCTCAGAGCCTACCCCACCAACTTGTATGGTATGGACCCATAGGTATCTTTATGGAATTATAGGACATCATTATGGCTTGATTCATTACTCTCATTATGAATGTTGAAAAGCGTATTTCCGTTTAGTTCCTAAATCACGCAGTGTCCTAATTTTTAATGTCTTTAACACTATGTTCCAGCTGTTCTCTTCTCTGACCTTCATCAGCTAAACATTGCATCCAGTAATATTCTGGGAACTTTTGAACTGTTACAGAGCATGAAATCCCCTTGATGAAAATCAGAGAGTTGACCAGCTTAAACAGTGCTAAAGGCACAAAAAATAATGTCACCGTGTGATTTCGAAACTAAACAATTTTGCAGCATTCATGTCTCTATCATGCTTTATCATAAAGAATCTCGCATTAAATATGGAAAAGCAAGTATGATCGATCATCTGACAATTTTACGCCTATATCTATTATGGAATAGCTTTAAAATACTCCTCTATTGTGTTTCTTTCCAGTATGTTTACTGCCTTTACGATCAACACACATATGCTGGCTGGAGTGTTGGATATTTTCAGCTAGTGGTTGTTTTTCAAGCTTAGGTAAAAATCAGGATTAGAAATGCTGATTTTAAAGGTTAGTAGGCCCCCACTTTTTAAAAGATTGATGCAACACAATCTTTCTATGTCCTCTGTGGTTCTGTACCAGATGGAGTCCGGTTTAACAAAGATTTCTTTCTTCTTTGGTTTATTTATTCTTCGGGGTTGATTTCCAATGAGATTATCAATTGCTGTCAAAAGTTTGCGATATAATATATTCATTTTGTGATTACTTGCAGTAATAACTGAAATAGAAAATAGGCTAAAAATAATTATTGACAGTCATAAAAGATGAAGAATTAAGCCAGGAAAAAAAAACAACGTATTCAATTTTCTTATTTTTTTTATATCTTTTTTGCTTCTCTACTTTTCTCCTCTTACTGTTTCCTTTCTCACACAATTAATTTTTCTTACTTTACCTCTGCCTCTTTCTTTCTCTCTCTTAAACCTCGCCTAATGACTGTTTATTTACATCTTCCCCCACTCATTCTCTACATTCTCAATCGTGAAAATATTCTATCTCGGAATTTAAAAGTACATTCAACAATTTGTTCTTTTTTTAGGTGACAAAAACAAATATTTGTTAAAAGTACCTTCAAGTTTTGAGATGAAATATTTTCAATATTTCACATACTTTATGAACGAGAATTTTCATTCAAAGAGTTTGTTTTTTCAAACTCCTTATTGTTCCTGTTGTAAATCTGATGTTTTGGCTGATCCATTTTACGGCCTTCTTCAAGCATACTAATTGAACATGATGGTAGTAAACAGAAATTGTTTTTCATTTTTTTTCCAAATCTTAATCATTTTTTACATTGCTTCAGTTAATCCAAGCAAATGCTAGATTCAAAAATATACGTTTGAGAGTGAACTCCTCCTCAACCCATGCAATGAGATGGATACATTTTTGTTTTTGTGACACTTCAAAAACATAGATGCCATATGTAAAACATACTCATTTCACAAGGAAAAATGTATTTGTTACTTGTCATCATATTCACACCATTAGTGTGAAGGTGAAATTCTGGAATGCTTGTAACCTTAAAAAGAAAGGAAAAATTCAGAAAAGGAAAAACTAAACTCGTTTTTGTACATTTATGCATTCTGCTAAAATAGTCGATTATCATGAGAGGTTATTCCTTTCAAAATCACTTGAAATTGATACTTACTGAACCGTTTATTTGGCCTCAAGGAAACCAGAGTTACCAGAAAACTGATTATTTTTTAAACTGGTGAGTTTTGAGCATGGCATTTTATGCAGTAGCTCAAGGGTCTCTGCCAGCTGAAGATCCGTAGGGATTAAGCATGTAGTTATGTTAATGCTGAATCAATGCATAATTACTCTAGATCATCAATTTAAAAAGGTTCAATTAATATACTGTATGTATTTTTCTGGTAAACATATTATAACAAAAATAAACACTTGATGTACACATTAATATTGTATGATTGTTTGTGACTAGAATGACTAAAACAGACATGATTTTATGACAATTGAAAACAATGTCTAATGAACTTTTAATTCATTGATGTTTCAGAGAAATTTGTCTCCAAGAAATTACACAAAGCAAATGTTTGTTATTGGTCTTTTAATGATAAATCTAACTTTTCTTTGACATTTTTTCACTTTTGAATTTATAACTGGGGGCTTCACAGTACCTATAGCCCAGGGGCCAACACATTCAGAGATTCATAAGACTAAAGACAAATTCAAATCTGTAATGGAAAATATCTCTCAAATGAAAAAAAATTCCCAGATCTATAAAACCAATTCTTCTTAACACCATGGCCTAACCTTTCATTAAAATTAATCAAGAACTTTTGCAGTTATTGTCCAGACATATAGATACAATACAGATGATGCGTTACTGTCAATATATACTTTTCCCAAATCCATTGGCAGAGGAAAATAAATGAGGGTTGAAGATCAGAAGTTTTGAGATCAGAGAAAAGGTAGTAACATTGTCAAGAAAAGATGGTCAAAGTGATTGATAAATTTTAGGAAACATAATCAACAAAAATATGATCCATAAAACATAGAAAAAAACGTACACGAAAAGTACTTCATTTTATTAGAATTTCAATGCTATTTGCATTACTTTGAGGAAGAGAGAGGGTCTGTTTCATGCTACTGGTACAATAAGTGTAACTGACACAGTTTTTATTACATGCAATGTTCCTTCTTATTTTTGATAGTCAGTATACGCAAAATCTTATGTTGTACAAATATTTTTACTCTAATAAAAGTATGTACACACTTTTGAATTTGACAGTGAATCAATATTTCTTCAATAAAAACTCAGCAAAACTATCCACAGAATTTTGAATCTTTTGTGCACACATTATTTTCCTTTAGGCGCTGCTTGCAAAAACGTGTGTGCACATAGCTTAGCGGAAATCATGCTAATGAGTTGCTTCTTTACCATGCAGTAGTTTGCCTGCTAGTTAATAATGGGTGGCGTTTTGACTAATTAAAACTGTTTTTGTATAAAGCCCACGCTTAAATACACCTTAGAGGAAGGTTTTGTATTCTATTACTTCTCAGCTCTAATGTGAAAATTCCTGAATCCTTGTAGAGAGTCATGAACAGAAGAAAAACAAATTTCTTGAAGAAAAATCAAGCAGAAATCTTTGGTAATCAATTTTTGAAACACTTTTTTCCCTTTAAACCACAGGAAATAATGATACAGTTGAGTAGACAAGCAGCTACAAGAAAAGCCAGTAACGTAATAGCTCTACAGAGAAATCATTATTACCTGAAGCTAAATTGAATTCTTCCTGTCTAAATTCTTGGAGAATGGAATGGAAAAAATATGAAGAAAAGAAGAACAGGTCTGATTAGTCATTCAATAGAAACCATCGCATGATCAGAATCTTTAGATAGCATGCTATGTTGGGAGGGCAATCAATAAAAAAAATTTTAAAAAAAGGGTGATCAATGAAGAAGTCACTCCTCTCATTTTTTGTTGGGCAGTGATTACTAAAAAAGTCAGAATTTGAAAAATAAAAAAAGGCATGAATGCTGCCTGATACAAACTAAAGGACTACTCTAGCGTAAACGCACATTGTAAATTGATCCATCCCACTAAAAATCGTCTATTTTTCTAGATATGATAATGAGAAAATGTTTACATTATCAGCCCTCTAGCTCTATTGGTGTGGCCCATACACTATGCATGATACATGCGTACTTACGTACATACATATATAACCAGCCAGAACAACTAAAAAACTGACAAAAGCTATATTGACAGTTTTGGTTGACGGTTTCTAACAAATGAATGAAAAAAAGACAGAGAGACAAAAAACTATTTGAGAATCATTTCCATGTGTTAATGACTGATTTTGTGAGCCAATTAATGAAGTCAAAAAGAGAAACTGCCATTTCAACATCCTTAAATGGCATATTTTTTTTTCATTTCTTTGAAGATGTTCATAAAAATTCAGAATCAATAAAATGTTTATATGCTTGATGAAATATTACAATTTTTTATCATTTTTTTAATTCTCTCTTCCACTAGTACTTGTGCTGCAGGGAGGTGGAGATGGCAATCATGTTATTTCAATCATCCATTTTTCATTCTCCTTTATTTTACTATGATCCACATCTGGCTTGCTAGGCCCATAGGAGCTTAACCAGAGCCCCATTAACTGAACATTTTGGAAGTACATTCCCCACTCTGTTTGTTGCCTGCTTCTCACAAAACTGCATAAGGGGTTGGACTTTATCAGTTTGAATTGAGAGTTGTCAATCTCCTGGACTGGTGGCCAACCAAAGCTAAATAGCTCAATCAGCTCTGTTTTTTACCCATAGCAGGGGAGAGAAGAGATGGATTCATGCCTTTTCCAAGGAAATTCGCGAAGTGAACACTCTTTGTCTGAGCCAGAGTTTGAACTCAGTTTACTAATTCCATTTTCCTTGCTACTAACTGTTAGCCCACCCACACCTCCAGAGTTTTTTTTATTTACTTTACAGAATTCTTTATCCAGATATTTTTAGAATATCAAATATTGTAATTTTTTTATAGCCACATTTTCAATTTACCACACAATGAAAAAAATCACATTGTAAAAATATTTTTATTGACCCCTGTCAAGGTTGACTCTGGAGGTATTGGCTTTTTACTGCCCTTCCTTGGTAGATAAGGTAGTTACATCAAGTGCTGACTCATCCACTCTCTTTTCTATCAGCCATTGTGGGTTGTTAGTGATCAGACTTTTTGAAAAAAAAATTTGTTTATGGGAAAGAAAAAAGAAGTTGATTCATACCTTTCCCAAGAGCACTAGTGCAAAGTTGATATAAATAGCCTTACCCAAAATTAAAATTAGGTTTGCTGATTTTGTTTTCCAGTTTTGTGATTTAGGTTAATTATATGAGCCCAAAATATATTGACTCTATTTTCAACGATTACCTGACTACTTATACAGTGTGTGGCTAATTAAAGTATTGAGAAAAATAATTCTACACTATTATTGGTAACCCCGACCTGTGCTTACATAGCAGAAATGAAGACATTCTGTGCACTGGTAAACCAGCAGAAACCATTTTCCTTATAGCTTTGCATTTAAGCGTACAAAATTATTCAGTCATCATCATCAGTCTTTCAATGTCCGTCGTTGGACATAGACCTTCCCCAGGGTTTGCCACGATTCTCTATCATGGGCGTCGCGGAGCCAGTATTTCCTGAATTTTTTCAGTTCATCACTCCATCTTATGTTCTGTCGGCCTTGGTTTTGCTTGTGATTTCTGGAAATCTATATCGTGAGTCGTGATGACCATCGGTTGTCTTTCATTCCTGCAACATGGCCTGCCCATTGCCATTTGAGTTTTTTAGTAGTTTCTATGATGTCTCGGACTCCCGTTTTCTTCTTTATATACTGTGCTATCTTGTGATCTCTCCGTGTAAGGTTGAGCATAATTCTCTCCTGTGCGCATTACATGCTTCTCAGTTTGCAGGTCTGTCTCTTGGTCAGGTTCCATGTTTCAGCTGCATAAGTGACTATCAGGAGAATGTATTGGTTGTATATTCTTCTTTTCAAGATTATAGGGATCATCTGGTTTTTGAAAGTTGAGCTCGCTCTGCCGAAGGCTTGCCATCCCAGAGTGATTCTTCGCTTGATTTCTTCCACTTTTGAGGATCTCATGAAGAATTGTATGAGTTGTGAAAGTGATTTATCGTAGACTGACAAGAATTCTATTGTCACACTGCTTGGAAAAGGCTGTACAACCCTTGAGATAGCAAAACTTATTAACAGGGAACCTCAAACAGAAAAGATGAATATGTTGAAGAGCTGGGTGCATCATGTAGAAGATCAGATGAGAACAAGTCTGGAGAAACAACACAGTAGGAGTCACGAATAGAGCACATTATCATAAAAAAAAAACAGGCTCTACTTTTTCAACCGAGTCATTAACAGCAAAACTATATTCAAGGAGGTTGATCAAGGTAATGTGTACAAATCATTTTGATGCCGAATTCCTTGCCATGTTACAAAATGTGCCAAGTCTGATATTCAACCGCCTTTGAAGGTCAGACACTAGGTTAAAGTTCTGAAATGGGCTAGAAAGTATTTGAAAACTGTTTTCAATGCTGTTCTTTCTACTGACAAGTGCCGAGCTACCCTTAATGGATGGAGTGTGGGTCGGGTTGCAAAGGCAGCATCCTGTACAACTAAGGCATCAGCAAGGTAACGGGTGAGTTACATTGTGGGCTGGAATTGTAGGAGATGAGTTGGTTGAACCTTAGCATGTGCCAGATAGAGTAGAAATGACTTCCCAGGCATTTATAAAGGACAATTTTCAGCTGTGGTTTATGAACAAATCTCTCGGCCTACATGCAAAGATTATCTTCATGCAAGTCAATGTCTCTTCACACAGTGTGCATGCAACAGTCAACTACCTGACTAAAATGGGCTTCAGAAATGATTGAGAAATGGAGTGACCACCATTTTCTCTTGATCTTAATCCAACTAAAAACCTCTGAAGCTTTTGGCGAGGAAAGTATATGAAGATTGGCGTCAGTTTGCAATCAGAGAAGACTCCTGGCAAGCTTTTGTGATAAGTGTTGGGGCTATTACAGCAGAAAAAATTCAAAATTGAATCAGAATATGAGGTCAGGTAAAAAACAACTACCCCAAAAATGTTTTTTTAGTAGAAGATCGACTAATATATGTGATTGGTGAGCATAGATCTTTCATTTCAAACTAAATGATTAGTATCAGAAGTTTTGTCTTCAAAATTGCATGCTGATAATTTATAGGCTTCAGCATTTCATGTATATGAGATTTTATAGCTTATTTAAACTGTCTTCATTCTGTGTGCCATTTGATGATTTGATCAATATAATTCGTGTCAAACTGTTTCTTCTACCCCCCACTTGATAATTTGGCACAATAATTGAAGAAATTCCCCCAAATACCTTGCACTTCTCATCTCCTGTACATCTAAGTTCAATACATGCAAGCATTGCATAGTAATGCTATGTTGATATTTGTATAAAAAATTATCTAAATTCTTCCATAACAGCAGATTTAAGAAGGGAAAAGTATTTGCAAAATAATTTGATATGCAATATAGATTCATTGATGATATCAATTTACAAATGTACCTACTTATACACATAGGTACATCAATAAGTCCGCAGCCTAATCATGGACAAACAAGCATATATTTTATTCAAAGGATATTTGTTCTATTTCATTTATAATTTTGTTCCTTATCAATGCACTTAATTCAGTGCTGAATATTACAGACAGATCAAATATTATACAGATCAAATTTCAGATCAAAATATAAATATATATGTATATATAACTTAGGAATACAGCATCCTGGTGGATGGGGAATCATGTGTAAGTAAATATATCGCTTAAATTCAATTTTACTGACCGTCCAGTTCTGCGTAGGGCAGAGATAAAATGCCAGCCTCTGGGTCTGAAGCTAAGGTTTCGATCCTACCTCGTAGTACTGGATGGGAATACAACAAAACAGCTGTCTGTGGATAACTCAATCATTTGATCATTATTATATGTGCATATATATATATATATATATATATATATATATATATATATATATACTGAACAGTAATTAATGTACAACAAGCATGTGTAGATGTATTAAATAGATCTTTAATGCACAATAGTTCTCAATACCATCAGTAGAGCAGCTAGAACTCGAGTTATATATATATATGGTTTCGGAAGGTAATCTCTCCTTGGAATGTTTGTGTTGTTGCCACCTAAAGAAACATAAGCATTGCAAGTTACTTAGCAAGATTCTCTCAGACTCAGATTTGTTGCATGACATATGAGGCAATGATTTTGTCTCCATTTCTTGAACGCTTAGTGGAGACTTGAACATTATTTCTGCAACAATTGTGTGTTTTTATGGGCTGGAGTACTAGCCTGACACCCAAGATGGACTGCCATATAAGATTAAAGAGCTCCAACTGCCCGAGTATTTATCCATAGCTTTAGGAAGAAGTGGATTGAAGCCTTTCCGAGGGGCATTAATGCAAAGTGGATGCAAACTGCCCCAGCTGGTGTTTGAACTCATTTCAGTGATTCTTTTTTCTGTGTAGATAACTGTTAAGCCACTCCCTGCTTCTTAATTAGTATGAAGTGGATTTTTTTGTTTCCTTTGATTTTACTTCAACATTGTTGATCAATATTTGTTATCACAAAATTATATAGAGGATGATGGACATAAGAAGACTACAATATATATATATATATATATATATATATATATATATATATATATATATAGATATTTATAAATATATATATAGATATTTATAAATTGCATTATATTATAGTTAAACTCTCATTTGAAATGATATCCCATCATTACACATTTAATGTATCACTCAGCCAAGACAACTCAAATAGAATAAACAATTAAGAAAAATGGGGCTGCTGCAAGAATCGAATCTGCAACCAATAGGGTAGCCACTTTAATGTTGCGTTGCTTTTACCATTGACCTGAGCAGTCACCGATAATACAGACGCCCAAATGACTGTCTCAACCCACCAAAATAACGTAACTGTCACTTTGAAAGAAATGAATAGAACAGATATAGACCATGAATAAGCAGAATGAAAATTCAGAATTGAGACAGGTATTAGGGCCTTTGAATTACCGCTGACTGTTTGGCTCAATGGTACGAGCAAGACTATGTTGAAAGGGCTATGCTATCGGTCGCAAGTTAAATTCTTGAAACAGACCCATTTTCTTGAATTGTTTATTCTATTTACATTGTCTTGGCCAAGTGATTAACCGTGTAATGATGGGAGATAATTTCAAATAAGAGTTTCAAAGTAATATAATGGATTTATAATTATATATATATATATATATATATATATATATATATATATATATATATATGTATATACCAATACAGTGGAGAAGTATAAAATCATCGAAAAATAGATTGATTAATGGAAACATTTATTGAATTTTATGGTTGGCGGCAAGTAATTAGTTTTATTTCTTGGATTGGACATTAACTAGCAACACTATTGAGTGATGTCCAAAAGTTGTAATTTTCAATCTCATTTTTCATGCATTCTTTATGCTATTAGAAAGTGTCAACCAGGTTTCTGTCAACATAAGTTTCTTGAGTTTTCAAGTTGGTCTGGCTAGTTTTATATGTGTCATACGTACAGACCACTCCACTGGAGCATGAGGGCTTATGTCTAGAAAAAGCATTTTTTTTTTTCAAATTTCCCACAAAATAGGTTTTCAGTTGGAGGATTTGATTAACAATGTAAGTTTACACTAAATTGGTCCCTTAGTTTGTGTCCCACAGTGTTCGCGATAGTTTTTTAAAAATCCAAACTTTTCCAGTGATTATGGCCAACAAAAAGTGAGAGAAGTAATTTATTCATTGATCGCCCTTTTTCAAATTCTTAATTGGTTGTCCCCAACATGGCATGCTGCCAAAAGACGTTGGTCACATGACAGTTTCTATTGAGCACCAACCAGACCTGTTAGTGATAAGAATCATAAATGGAAATGCATTGTAATAAAAAAGGGACAACATTTCCACCATTATCTACATAAATTGTTGCCATTGTCATTAATTACATCATCCATTATAGTTTTACCATTACTAGGTTCTACTGCTAATCAAGATATAATTTCAGCTCACATATATTTCAAATTACTCAGATAGTCACATAGACCTGCTACTACCACTTCGCTTGTGCTAATAACAGCCTCTGATGCTGTGTCGGCTCCATTGGAAATGCCTGTTGTTTCAATCATTTTTAAAAAAAGAGAGATGATGATGATTCTGACATCTAATCCCAATTGTAAAAAACACCCTGTAAATAAGTACTAGCAGAACAGAAGATGATGATTCTGACACCTCTCACTTCCAAGCATGTAATTTTGCTCATTTGTGAATTACTGCTCTTCACTTTCTAGGTAGCCATGATCAACAGCAACCTTTAATTCACGTCATTACAATTACCTACTATTTTACTTGTGTTCCACGTGGAAGATTATGTAGGAAAGATCAATTCATAATTGCTGGTTCTCTAGACTTATCAAATTATTCAATCTATTAGGGAATTAGTGTTTTTCTTTTATCTTCTTACTAATTTTCTTGGTCTGTAAAGTTGTGGATTACTTTTGTTATAAATTTGGCACAAGGTAACCATAACTAATCTTTGCACTTATAACACAGACATAATTTCAGCTCATATAATTTCAAATCTTCTGAGTTGTTACATTAAACTGCTGCTACTGTTTTGATGGCACAAACTGCAGTATATGTTGCTTGTACAAGATCAAAAATACACTCAGTACGTTCCGCTTGAATTTTGTTTTTTACATTTATTATTATAACTCGCTCATATTTAACTCAGTGAATGAATAAATGAAAAGTTTTTTCCTCTTTTAGTTTTCTAAATTTAGTATTTATTCAAATATGATTTCGACGAGCGTATTTTCCATAGCATACCTTCAAATTTTCTGAGATATTGCAGACCAACCATTGCTGCTTTGTTGATACTTGTTAAAGTATTAATTGTTAGCATCAATTTAAAAACATAGACAAGACATTCCTATTTGGTTTTCTACACTTGTTCTTTTCCCATTTAATTACAGTCAATAATCGTGATGCTTCTTGTTGCATTAAGTGCAAACAAGATAAGGCTAAACTCCAGCAAAAGAAGTCTTGACAGCCGTGTATCTGTGAGAAGCCTAGGGGTATTATTCATTTTCTCTTTGAAAATGCTAGACATAAAGAAACGAAGATAAAAGCTCTTTAGCGTTAGTTACTCAGAGAGACTGATCAACTTTTTTGCGCAAGTCCACCTACCTTTTATTCTACCTGCACACAGTTTGGGGGAGAGGTCGGTGACATCATCAGACTGCCTAGTACACATACTTATTCTCTTCGTTATTTCACCAAGTCAGAACTGAAGAATTGAAAACTAAAGATGAATAAAGTTGTTAGTAAAAGTAGAGCTTATGCCATCACATTGGATGATATGGGAGAATCATGATGAATCTTGTATAATACTTAAGTACAAAAAGATCACCAAAATTTCAGATATCCTGAGAAAAGAGTTTTAGAAAGTGCGCGTGTGTGTGTGTTCGGAGGTGACACTATGCGTTGCCGTTCCCGATTGACATCTTCCATAGGCCCACCATTGCCTTTATTTCATTAAAACCTCACTCATTTTCATTTTAAGTTTCTTTATTCTTCCTTAAATAACTACCTATATATATATATATATATATATATATATATATATATATATATATATATATATATATATATATATGTCTCTATATGAGTGCCCATGTGTGCATTTGGGTTTATGTACAATTATATGAGTATCTAAGTATACATACAGTGTAAATCTCGTATGCGTTTAAATGTCTGTTCATTATATTCTCAAACATGTACACATCTTTTTTTTAGATGAGATTAGGTTTCATCAAGGGATAAACATTAACATATAATGTTGCTTTTTTAAATCTTTATGGTTCCATTTAGAACTAATTCTAACTTTATTAAATTGTATTTAAATTAACATAGCAGCTATCAATTTTCAAAGTATGTTTTGAGACACATACACACACACACACACACACAAACATACACACAAACATACACACAAACACACACACACACACGCACAAACATATATATATATATGTAAATGAAATAAGTTAGATCCAGGAAGTATGTGTCTAGAGGGGTAAACAGATATATAGTTTTTGCAGTGATAATTTTGTCAAAAACATTAGTAAGACTGTTTGATGACTGTTTATTGTAAAAACTGTTTCAAGATTTTGTCAGAGCAATTATTGTAAGAATTCAAGAAACTATAGAAAAAAATCTCTACACAGTATTTTGATCTCTAAAACATCTCTCAGGAGAATGGGTCAATCACTTAATAAATGAATCACTTGGCCAAGACAGTAATAATGAAGTAAACAATTGAAGAAAAATAGGGCTGCTGAGGCATTGAACATCCAACTGATAAGGTAGCCGCTTAAACATAGCATCCCTCTTGACTGTTGAGCTAAACTGCCCATCAAAAAGGCAAAGGCCCAAATAACTGCTTTTTCACCCTTCCTCTCATCTTGTTCGTTCACTATTTGGATCTTCGCCTTCTTGTTGGGCTGCTGATGATAAAAAAAAAAATAAGGATAGTGTTTGACTTTAGAGACATTAGAAAAGGGTAAGTCTTTTAGTGCAATGCCTACCCCAGTTATCAACACTTATTTTGTACTTTGATATATCTGAATAATACAATTAGTAATTTTGTCATCAAGTTGGATGTCTAAACAATTAGCAAAATTTTACCAACATAACAGTCAGAAAAGAACTAATAACCTAGCAGCCTTTAGTTTATTTCTATAATGTCTTTATCTTTATCACTGCACTATTTACAGTACAGTATATAAGGAAGAAAACAGGTGTCTGTGACATCATAGAAACTATTAAAAAACTCATATGGCGATGGGTAGGCCATGTTCCAAGAATGAAAGACAACCAATGGACATCGCGCCTCACAACATGGATCCCCAGAGATCACATAAGAAACCAAGGCCGATAGAACACAGGATGGAGAGATGAACTGAACAGGTTCAGGAAATACTGGCTCCACGACGCCCATGATAGAGAAGTGTGACAAATCCCGGGGAAGGTCTATGTCCAACGACGGACGTTAAAAGACTACTGATAATGATGATGATGATGATGATGATGATGATGATGATGATGATGATGATGATGATGATGATGATGATTGTGGTGGTGGTGATGAAGAAGAAGAAGAAGAAGAAGAAGAAGAAGAAGAAGAAGAAGAAGAAGAAACCTTACATGAGTTGTGCTGAGAATCAAACCACAGAACTAATTGAGTCAAACCCAATACTGTCATCACCTGACTCGGGATAAGTATTCAATCTTTCCTATCTTGCAAAGGGAATTACATTCCGAGCTTTCGCTTTCCAGTCTAATGTTCTAACCAGAAAGCTGCAAGAAATCTTCATTGACTTGCTGATCTCTCATACACAAAAATTTTACAAATCACCAAAAAGTAAACCAAAACTGTAAGGAAGAAGGAAAATCATGATTTATTATCTGAGGCAGACTTGAGCCAGAAATATCAATTCCACACACACCAAGCAAGCTTTAAACTTCTTAACATTTTCATAATTAGTTTCAAGAGCTGAATGCCAATCACTCTGCAAAAGATGTACATTTAAGGCAAACCAAAATGACTGCCTCAGAATTTTTTTACAAGAGGAATGATAAAATTTGCAGGCAAAATTCTAAGTCCGATATTTATAAGTACTCATGAACCGAAGGATTAGTGCAGCCTTTCTCAACCTTTTTAGTCTGGAGGAACCTTTGAAATAACTTTGATTTCTCAAGAAAAAATATTGTATGTACAGCAAACAATACATCAGTACATTAAAAAATCTATTAGTATACAACTTTTAAAAGTAGTTATCTGTATTCTAAGGTTTATAGGAAGATAATGTTCTTCGTATTTGTTTATTTTTGTTGACCAGCTGCTGGGCTTTTCCAGTTGGTAAAGATTCTGGTGATTCTAGCCTCATAAAGACATGAACTATTACTTGTTATATAAAAAAAAAACTTCAAATAAAGCAAATGTCAGGTGCTTTTTTTTCACTGAAATTTTTGCTAAACTCCCAAGATCCCATTAATCCTAAAGAGAAGGGTATATAACCAATGCATCCTCCCAATAGTCACTTATGGAGCCGAAACATGGAACCTAAGACAGACCCGTAAATTGAGAACCATGCAATGTGCATATGAAAGAATTATGCTGGGCCTCACATGGAGAGACTACAATACAGCACAGTACATCCGAGAAAAGACAAGAGTCAGGGACATCATACAATCCATTAAAAATCTCAAATGGCGGTGGGGTGGCCATGTTGCAAGAATGGCAGACAACCGATGAATATCACGACTCACGACATGGATCCCCCGAGATCACATGCGCAACCGAGGCCGGCAGAATATTAGATGGAGAGATGAGCTAGAAAAATTCAGGAAGTACTGGCTCCACAATGTCCATGATAGAGAAGTGTGGCAAATCCTGGGGAAGGTCTATGTCCAGTGACGGACATTAAAAGACTGATGATGATGATGATGAACAACCTTTCACAAATCCCCTACAACCTTTCATAGAACCTAGTTGAGAAAGACTTGGTAAGTGCTTGGGAAGGTGATGGGATGTTGATAAAGCATCCCAGGAGCAGTCAAAGTATATACGACTTTTAGGTGTTTCTTTAAAACAAACTTAATATAGAGTGAAAAGGACAATCGCAGAGAACCTACACAACATCCAACTAATGTTGAATGAATTAAGCGAGTAAAGCAAAATAGTCAGCCTACACATCAACTTCAGTAAAAACGAAAATCATGTGCCACAATCATGTCACAAATAAGAACATAACTATCAAGATAGAAGATGCAAAACTCAGCAAGGTAGACCACTACATCTACCTGGGATAATTAAAAACTGTCAACTAAGACTGTCACCCATACTGTCAACATAGGTTTCTTCAGAATTTTTGAGATGATGTATTATTATTATTTCTATTATTATTCGGACTATCCTCATCTTGGTTGTTTTTCATACAACGTTTCAGCCGTTGTACTCTACGGCCTTCATCAGGTATCATCTGGTGGGGGAAGTAATGAACTGAACCCTTTATTTAAACGAGAGGGGTATATAGACCGCACTCCCCTCCTAGCAGTAGTAGTATTTTCAAATTATTATTGTCTTACACTGGGATTGAACCTAGAACCATTAGATTACTTGCAGTAATTCTGTCTGATTCTCTAACCACTACGCTATGTGTCCATGTGGCCAATGATGGAGGCCGTAGAGTACAACAGCCGAAACGTTGTATGAAAAACAACCAAGATGAGGATAGTCCGAATAATAATAGCAATAGGTTTCTTCAGTTTTCAAATTAGTGTAGTTTGCTGGTTATCAGGCTGGATATGTATGCATGCATGTATCATGCATACTGGCCATACTAGAGCTAGAGGACTGAATATTTGAACATTTACTCCTTATCATGTCTACAAAAAAATGGGGGTTTTTTTGTTCTTTGAAAGATTCCCCTTACATAGATTTCTAGTAGTGGGTATTTAGTTTGCCACATAAGTTTATGTTAAATTGAACCCTAGTTCAGCAGTATCCATGCTTGTTTCTTGAAAATTCAAACTTTTTTAGTGATCCTGGTCGAACAAAAAGTGAGAGAAGTAATTCAATCATTGATCACCCTTTTTTCAAATTTTTGAATTGATCATCCCCAGCATGGCATATTGCCAAAAAACATTGGTCATGTGACAACTTCTATACGTATAATAATTACTTTATGTTCTATAAGTCCCGCAAGTAAAATATCTTTAAAAATTGAAAAATGAATTTCACAAACCTCAATAGAGAGTACCTTAAAATAAGAAAAAAAATCTAATGATTGTACAATAAGCAAAAATATAAGAGTTTAAATCTTTCCTGATTTTACTTATCTTGTGGATTCATAAACTATGTATTTTTTAAACGGGAAACCATAAAACTGCTTCTATTAATAAAAGCAGTTTCATAACTCTCTGTTGGAAAAAGTATGCAGTCAATTTTTACAAAAGTTTGACAGAATAGCTTTTAATAAAAAAATTGGCCAATTGACATGTTTGAATTCATGGTTGAAATATTTCTCAAATATTTTCACTGAACTTAACATAAAAGATATAACATTATGATTTTAATATGATAATTTGGGGAAAGTATTAATATCACATGTAAATTGCTCTATATTCATCATCATCAGTCTTTTAACGTCCGTCGTTTGACAAACAATCCCCAGGATTCACCACAATTCTCTATCATGGGTGTTGCAGAGCCATTATTTCCTGAATTTGTCTTGCTAGTCTTTCCATCTTATGTTCTGTCAGCCTCAGTTTCTTGTGTGATCTCTGGAGATCCATGCTGTGAGTCTTGATGCGCATTGGTTGTCTTTCATTCTTGCAACATGGCCAGCCCATTGCCATTTGAGTTTTTTAGTAGTTTCTATGATATCTCAGTCTCCCGTTTTCTTCCTTATATACGGTGCTGTCTTGTGATCTCTCCATGTCAGGTTGAGCATGATTCTCTCATGCGCACGTTGCATGCTTCTCAGTTTGCAGCTCTATCTCTTGGTGAGGTTCCATGTTTCAGCTCCATAAGTGACTATTGGGAGAATGCATTGGTTGTATACTCTTCTTTTTAGGATTATTGGGATTGTCTGTTTTTTGACAGTTATATAAAAACTGGTTTTGATCCAGTCATTAATTCTTGACTATTGACAATCTTTTTCTTCCTGATTTTCAATGCATTTTTATAGTAAAATCATTGTCAATGCATTTGCAGTGTATATATAATATCCCTATTCTGTCATTAATGCTTGCTTTTATTCCTGACCCCTGACAATCCAATTCTTCCTTCTTCCCAATGCATTTCTATAGCAAAATTATTAGCAATGCATTTACATTACGCAAATGATACCTCTGTTCTGTCAGTAATGCTTGTTATAATGCAAAAGCAAAAAAGGAAATATGATTCGTAGTTATAAATATTGCTTTATCCATTTACAAATTCTCAAATGACGGGTGAACTGCAGAATTCTTAATTTCCAGCAATTTCATAAATGACGTAAAATGTTCCTTTTCATCTAATTTGCCATTCTTCCAGGCTTTGTTACATTACTTCAACTCTTACATTAAACACAACCATATCCATTTGTGTACTCATAATATAACAGTGGCATCAGAAATGTGTTGTCTGATTAACTCAGTGAGAACAAAGCCATTGTTTGGTTAGGAATCTGAAACCAGAGTAAATTGGTTGAATTAGAAAAACACAATTCTCTTATTGTTTTTTGATGTCAGCCGATGATGAGAAAAATGTCAGTTCAAGATCAGAAATTTAGCCCTGAAACCTTTCTTTATGGAATGTAAGTTTTCAATTGCATCACAATGATAATATAAATCCTTTCATTGGTTGAATGAGACTGGATCCCTAGTACTGGACATGGTGAGAGAAAAAATGTAATTCGACCCAAGTAATATTATCATGAATTTTTATTTATTTGTTAAAGAATAATGAATTATTATTAGAAACTGCCAGCATCAACATAGCTTTCTTCAGTTTTTAAGTTGGGCTGGCTGGATGGCTATGTATGTGTTGTACATATGGGCCACACCAATGGAGCAAGACATCTGAAAATTTAAACATTTATGCCTTATTATGTATAAAAAAATTTGTTCTCCTTAAATTCCACCCAAATAGGTTTATTTTCAGTGTATGTGTGTGTGGTGGGGGGTCAATTTACAATGTAAGTCTATGCTAAATCGTATCCAGCTGTGTTCATGCTTTTTTTTTAATTCAGGCTATTTTTAGAGATCACCACCAAAATATGTATAATATTAAGAAATGGATTTATAATCTGTCAGAATAATTACAAATACTTTTTATTATTTGAGACAGTATTTGAAATGACCTCCCATCATTACATGGAAATTGTGTCACTTGGCCTAGACAGCCTGAATAGAATAAACAATTGAAGAAAATGGGGCAGCTGCAGGAATTGAAATAAGAACATGGGGATGAAGCAGTTATTTGGGCCTTCGCCTTCCTGCTGGGCTATTTAGCTCAATGAGAAGAGCAACAGTAAGTTAAAGTGGCTACCATATTGGTTGCAGGTTTGATTCCTGCATCAGCTCCATTTTCTTTAATTGTTCATTCTTAGAAAGTGAAAAGATCTGGAGGAAGAGAGGAACTATGATATGCTGAAGGAAGAGAGAGAGAGGATAAAGTGAGTGAGAGAAGGGAGGAAAAGAAAAACTGGAGGAAAGGAAAGATAAGAATTAGGTGAAAGAAAGAAAGTTTGGAAAGAGAGGAAGACAAGAAGGAAAGAAATATTAATTAAGAAGAAGGAAGACTGACTAAAAGAAAGTAAAGTCAGAGAGTAATAAGATTCTTATAATAAAGATAGTAAGTTTTTTTATCAGGTTGTTGATTGATTGGTTGGTTTGTTTGTTGGTCCATTGGTTTCTGTCATGCTAAAGCAAACAGAAAGAGAGGAAGGAGGTAAAGTAAGTCTCTAAAGTATCTGTGTCTCCGTGTCTATATCATCACTACTATTACTGGTGGTGGTGGTGGTGGTGAGGTTTTAGTATTACAGCAGAAAAACATCCACTCAATATAGCAATCACTGTTTTTTCATGAATAAGACTGATATTTTTCTGATATTTGAAAAGAAATTTGTTTTTTACCCAATTCTGTTGCCTTATTGTTTTGAAATTATCATAAAACAGAAAATATAAAGGGTAAAAGAAATTTTTGCTTTGAGGTATGTGTTTTTTTGTTTGCAATAGATACATTTATATTTGTATGATTTATCTATACGTAAATAGTCCTGTCATTTTTGATAGGTACTACGCAAGTGAAGAAATTTTAAAGAAAAAGAAAGGAAAGAAAAAACATGTAAGTAAATGGGATAGTTGCGAACAAAGCAAGACATGATATGAACTGTGAAAGAAGGAAAGTTGAGTGCTAGAAAATAAATTAAATTGAATTTTTTCTAAAGTGAAGAAATGTAAGATGGGTAAGTATACAGGATAAAGAAAACAAAAGAAGATAAAATTATGAAAATGTGTAAGAAATATGGCGGAGAATGAACAAAGACTAATAGAGGAGAGGAAGAGAAAGAGCAAAGTGAGGAGGAAAGGACAAAGGTTGAAAGAGAGGGTGAGAAGAATGAATTAACGTGTACACAGAAGAAATGGAAATGAGAAGGTAGGAGAAATACAGGAGGAAGAATGGAAAGAAAATAAAAGGGAAATGAAAAATAGAAAGAACACAGGAGGAAGAATAAAAGGTTGTGAAAAGTTGGGAAAATTAAAAAGCAAAAAAAATCATTAGAACCAAAAAACTGAGACAAAAAGAAGAAAGCCAGAAGACAGAAAGAAAAAATCTAGTAAGAAAAGAAAGAATGAAAAGAAGGTGAAAAAAAACAACAAAATATTCGTGGCAAAAAAAAAAGTATTGGAATGAAAAAGAAGGTAAAAAAAGAAGAGGGCCAAGATTAAAATAGAGGTACAGTAAAGGAAGAACAATCAGGGAAAATGAAGGGAAAACGATAATGAAGAAGAAGAGGAAAAGAAGGAATTGATGAATTGATGAACGAATGAAAGGAGAGACTGAAAAAGAATTACCCAAAAGAGACATTTGCGTCTCTGCTTCATTTTGCTTTACTTGTTCCAGGCAAGTTTCTTTGTTTTGTTCACTCGAAAGAAACCTTCCAAAACAATCAATTCCATCACTAAATGACAACTCACTCTGGTTCTTCTCTCTCCACACCTAAAAAAAGGAAATCTTCTTTGTGACCAAGCAAATAGAAAATAAAAAAATTTCAAAACAAATTCCAAAACAATTTAAATTGATACCACATTTTCAGGTTTTCTTTGAACAGTGTTTACTATTGAGAGTAATCTTCATTTGTATTCAGACATCACGACTGCATTTAGGCAGTAAAGTGTCTCAAACTGTCTTCCATACAAATTGTCTGTTTGTCCATTTTTTGTCTGTTTCTCAATTTCCTATATCCTGAATAGTAGTAGAAACATGATGGTGCCAACAGGAGTTGAGAATTACTACTGATGTGACTTTCATACAAATGCTCTTGGAAAACGTATGAATAGAACCTAACCATTTGTAGTCATCTTATATGAGGTCTATCTAGAAAGTATTGAACCATTTTCAATATCTCGAGAACTGATGGCATGGCCTTGATGCAACTAAGCAACCAATCAGAGGAGACCTTACTACACATGCATAAAGAGACACTCTCTTGTGGGGTTACTCAGTTAGCAGTGAGATGCCATTTAGTCTCACACAGGGTTTACATCACCCTGACCAGTCAGCACACCCACACAGTCCAGATTTTGTTCTCTGTTACATCTGGCCTTTTCAAAAGCAATTTTTAAAAACATAAACATAAAAGTAACTCTCTAAGTGTATTTGTTGGTAATGAATGTTTGATTTAGAAACAAGAAAATGTGGTTGATTTTGTTATTATTTCAATGATTATTTCAATCATACCCAGAACATCATCTGCATTCAATTCATCCTCTGCCAAGTCTATCTCTTGATATTTTGACTCCTGTACCAAGTTTTTCTCATAAAAAAAATTTGATGGAAATGGAAAATCTTCATTGCAGCTTTCAAAATGGCTTCATTTACAAATCAACGAATATGCAGAACATAAAATCTGAAAAATTTGATATATTCATAAATGTATGTTTATATTGTGGATGTGAAGTGATCCAACAGAAAGTAGATGAAAATGACAATTGGAAGGTGAAGAGGAAAACTCAAAAGATAGGTGTTATATCTCGAATTTTTTCTATTATTCCATGGGCGTAGTTCGATGTAAAAAAAAAGGAAAAGAATGACACGCTATCATAAGATGAATTATCTTCCCCATGGCACTGGACTAATGACTCGCTAAGACAAGTTATCTCATCCATGACAGGGAACATATTAAACTGCACAAACTTGAAAATTAATCACTGAAAGATTGCGTAAAACAACTTAACAAAACTAACATTGAACAGAAAACATTTTCTGAGAATCGTATTCTTGTTCCAAGAGCAAATATTATTATTTTCTTCATACTTGCTTTTTGTGCCTGAATTCCAATTTTCATCAAGAATGTGTCAAACTCAATGGATTATGTTGTCAGTTATTTGAGCAATATTTTGACATTCGCATTCGGCAAACAAATGTGTTGCTGAGTTATTTTTTTGATAGTTATGGCTTTGTTTATGAATAGAAATCATAATTTCACATCAAGAACGGAATTATGAATTTTCAGTGTTGTAGGGAAATGAATTTGAAAAGTCGATAATGGCTAAGAAAATGAAAATGAAATCAGCAATTGAAGTAAAAATCTTAATGTCACTTTGCTCTGAAGTCATGAGAAAGGCATGAATCAAATTCTCCTTATGCTTTATCATAATACCAATGGTTTTCACCCTGGTCTGATTGTCAGCATGATGGCAGAGAATGAGAATGTGATATTGTGAAAATCTCTTCTACAATAATCCAAGAACATATTATGTTGCTACATATGAAATATTGTCTTTTGACTAGAAAGATGAAGAATGATATAAACAAAAAAGAAAATATTTCATCTAAATTTGAATCAATGACTTTTTCCAATGATCCTCTAAAAATTATATGCTATCCTTATGAAATTCTCCAAGTCCCGTGATCACAAATTATGGCTTCCCAATTATTTGTTATGGATATGAAATTCAAAATTCTTGAAAAGAATCAGTTGGAGATTGTCGGGTGAATATGGAGGATATTGCAAGACTTCATATCCCAATTCTCTAAACTTGGACACAATGAGGATTGGATAAGAAATTGTCATGGAGCATTCGACTCAGTTCAGGTGATAGCCATTTCTCTAACTTTTTAACCTTTTTTGCCTTGAGATGATGTGATACGGTTGCTGTTTAAGTCCTAAAGTTCTTAGAAAATGCTCAACAGTTGTTCTAAGGTCCCTGCTGTTGATAATTCATCATTAAGAACTGGTTTGGAGCTTCCTTAAGGTTTATTATTGGTATCTATAGTTCCAGACCTGAACCTATTCAATCAATGTTGATCAGTTTGAACCACAGTAATGTTCACTTCAAACACTTTGTTGACATCATGAGTAATTTGAGCAATATTATGTCCTAATTCGAAACTGTATTTGAAAATTAGTCTAACTCTTAGGGTAAATACCATTTCTGTTAAGGGTTAACAAAAAACTTCAATAATAACAAAAAATCTCTATTTACATTTAATCTGCAAAGAAATGTATTTACATTTGTAAATCTTTCACTTACACTTTTTACTATAAAGATTAAACATAACAAACAATCATTTGCTGTTGATATACAAGGGCTGAATCTTGTAATAGCTTATTCAACACCAGACTATCACAAGCCACCAACCAGAAAAAATTAACCAAAGAAAATGTTTACGTGAAGCAAAATTCATCCCTGATATGCCGTATGCATCATTCCTTTACCTAGCTGTTTGGATTATAAATGTCTTTTTAATTTGACAAGATAAAAAGAACGAAGAGTGTCACCACTCTTTTATGAAACAGCTGCCATGCGGTTACATGTTGTCAGAGATACACGAGAAACTTCTCTAGGAATCATCTCTTAGAACAATAGGAATTGCTTCATTTAGCAGCAGGAAATGGAGTTTAGAATCTCTGTCAACATAGTCATATTCCAGAATTACAGCTCACTGGTTAAGTATATGAAAACTGGAAGATAATGAAGGCTTTGAAGATGCAGCTTGTTGAAATTGAGGTAATATAGCAATGCACTGTTACTATTTCAGATTTAACCGTTAATAAATGTACAAAACTTAAATACTGTGATGGCATTTATTTAGATAATAGCATAGAATCTGGCAAAAATGATTATTCATGTATGGATCCGACACTTCTGCACAGGATTAGAGTATCAGTATACTGTGCCTAAAGTGTCACTTCAGGATCTGTGTGGTCACTGAAGAGTGATGCACTTGTCAAAACAAATATATATATATATATATATATATATATATATATATATATATATATATATATATATATATATATATATATATATACATATATAGGTATAGTTAATCACTCAATAGAAATTGTCATGTGAGCAACATTATTAGGCAGTGTGCTGTGTTGGGGGGTAAATCAATTAAAAAATTCAAAAAAGAGGTGATCAGTAAATAAGTTACTTCTCTTACTCTTAGTTTGTCAGTGGTCTCTAAAAGAGTTCAAATTTTAGAAAAATCAAACAAGTGTAAATGCTGTAAATTTCAAAATAAACTCCCAACTAAAAACTTATTATGGGGGGGAATTCAGAAAATAAAAAAACACTTCTTCTTGACTTGATAAGGAGTAAATGTTTGAATACATCCATGCAGTCTGTACACATGACACATAGATAGATAGATAGATAGATAGATAGATAGATAGATAGATAGACTCACTTGAAAACTGAAGAAACCTATATTGACAGTTTAGGTTATTGGTTCCCAATATAGATATACATTATGTCTTATATGTATGGATTATTTGAATAGATTTTTTCTTGAGGGATGAGGCTTCAATCTCAGCTGTTAGCATTCAACAGAAGTTCTTTCAACATCAAATCTTATCCTTCTTTCCTTTCTTTCTTTCTCTTATTCCTTTTACTGTTCAGATTTTACAAATGTTTTTTGTATCAACATTTCAATCTTTGCTTGTATCTGCTTTTTTGAAAAATAATTTTTTGATCACTCTCTTTAAGATTGAAGTAAGTGTTTTGGGCCGTAAAGTTAACATTTATAGAACTTGGCATTTTTTTTTATCATAATCTGGTATTGGCCTCTTAGATGAGATTCAAAGATCTGACAGGAATTGATTTGCTTGCAGAAGCAGAAAGCTCTTCTTGGTAGAGGGAAAAAAATACCAACACTTCTTCAGATTGAAACATTGGAAAATAAGGCCTATAAATAAAAACACTCTTGTTGAAATAGATTCTCAAATTCTCTTATTCACTGTATCAACCTGAAGAGAGCCATTGAATGTCTCAGCCAGAACATTGTGGGAACAACAAGAATGACAAAAAAAAAATGTGTTCAATAGTTCAAAAAATTCTTTGAAACTTCTTCAACTCAAGGTAAAATCATCTTTTCCTTATTACACTTCTGATTTTCCTGATCGCAGGTGGGGTACACTTTTCAACTTCACAGATTTTAATGCATAAAAGGTAAAAAAGTCAACCAAAAAAAAATCGGAAAAATGCTATGTTCCTAATTAACAACCCACCCTCAAATTAGCAGATCTCACAAGATTGGCCATAATTTCCCTCTCATCGCTACTGACCAAAAAAAATTCAACAGTTATTCTCGTGCATGTCACCACAAGAGGTTTCATTACGGATTGTCTTTGAAGTGGTAAAAGGCAGGTTGCTGATCATCATGGTGGAAGCAGGAGTCGAAACGAGAGAAATCATTGGTTGTTTGAGATGAAAAGTTGAAACAACAGTAACAACAATGAATCGAATCGCGCAAATGCTTCATAGATCCGTACACTATCATTTCCCCTCCGGGCGTCAAGAATCTTGCATGGCAGCTGAAAATGTCTCCATTGTTGCATTCTCCCATTCACTGTCTCTATTTTCTGCGACTACCCCCAACCTCTATATTCTGGTTTCCATGGCAATAGCAGATTTCAAACCATTATGAAATTTTCGGAAAGTAAAGAAAGATAGGCAGGAACAGATGAAATTTTAAATTTCAATTGGGAATAATAAAAAAAAGAACAGAGCTTTAAATCTTGCAGGGAAAAGTCCAGGTACTTTACATGTGCATTAATACAAAAGATCTCATTTCCTTTCATACAGACGATGAATGTATGTATGAAAGGAAACATGATCTTCAAAATATATATTTAGTATATGTATTTTGAATGAAGGTGAATGAATGTATGAGTATGTTTCTAAATTCATCGTGCAAATATGTATATATATATATATATATATATATATATATATATATATGTATATATATATATATGTATATATACATATATGTATTAAGAAATGGATGTGTATGATCCAACAAAATGATAATAAATTGCATTATATTATACAGATACTTATTTGAAATGGGAATGATCTCCGGTCATTATGATGGGAGATCATTTCAAATAAGTTTCAAAATAATAAAATGCAATTTATTATGACGCAAGATCATTTCAAATAAATTTCTATATAATATAAGGCAATTTATTATGACGCAAGATCATTTCAAATAAATTTCTATATAATATAAGGCAATTTATTTTGACGCAAGATCATTTCAAATAAATTTCTATATGATATAAGGCAATTCATTTTGACTCAAGATCATTTCATATAAATTTCTATATAATATAAGGCAATTTATTTTGACGCAAGATCATTTCATATAAATTTCTATATGATATAAGGCAATTCATTTTGACTCAAGATCATTTCATATAAATTTCTATATAATATAAGGCAATTTATTTTGACTCAAGATCATTTCATATAAATTTCTATATGATATAAGGCAATTTATTTTGACTCAAGATCATTTCATATTAATTTCTATATAATATAAGGCAATTTATTTTGACGCAAGATCATTTCAAATAAATTTCTATATGATATAAGGCAATTTATTTTGACGCAAGATCATTTCATATAAATTTCTATATGATATAAGGCAATTTATTTTGACGCAAGATCATTTCATATAAATTTCTATATGATATTAGGCAATTTATTTTGACTCAAGATCATTTCATATAAATTTCTATATAATATAAGGCAATTTATTTTGACGCAAGATCATTTCATATAAATTTCTATATGATATAAGGCAATTTATTTTGACTCAAGATCATTTCATATAAATTTCTATATGATATAAGGCAATTTATTTTGACGCAAGATCATTTCATATAAATTTCTATATAATATAATGCAATTTATAATCATTCTGTTGGATCATATGCATCCATTTCTCAATACATAACGGTCACATTGAAAGAAGTGAATAGACCGAGAATAAACAAAATGAGAATTTGGTGTGAAAGTAGTTATTTAGGCCTCTGCATTACTGCTATTTAGCTCAAAGGTGAGAACATTGCTATTTTGAGGCAGTTGCCCTCTCAGTCTACAGCAAATAATATGACGCAATTCATAATCATATATACTTATTTATATATATATATAAATATATGTGGGTGTGTTTGTATAGAAACCAACACCATTACTATAACACTCATACTTACAGACACACATACATAATATATGCAAAAATGTATGTGTAAATACATACATATATATATATATATATATATATATGTGTACTAAAACTATAGTTGTTTAATTATACATCCAAATATATACATGTGTATATAAAATTCAACTACATGAGTGTATAAGTATATATATATATATATATATATATATATATATATGTGTGTGTGTGTGTATATATGTATGTATATATATATATATATGTGTGTGTGTGTGTATATGTATGTATATATATACATATATATATATATATATATATATGTATATATAAGTGAAGAATAGGGAGTGAGACAGACTTAGTAAAAGTGTATGGAGATTTCATTTGTTGATTAATTAATTCATTTATGAATTCATCAGTATGCTGTACATGTTTCGGGTGGGGTTCCCATCTTCAGTTGCTTATGTGTACCTTGTAGTGGTCAAAAGGTTTTTAGAGAGAAAAAATTTAGCATCTAATGTTTTGCTTTGAAAGTAAAAATGGAAATCAAGAGAGAAGATTCCTGGGCGGTCATAATTGTGAGTCCAGGCTGTAGTGTGCCGGTGAAGAAATTTGTGGTTGGATATTCTGTTAACAGTAGTAGCAGCAGTTATGGGTACTTTATTGGTTGTGTAGGTCAGAGGGACAAAGGGAATGGGCATTCTTAAGCATCGCTTGTTATGGAAACTGGGGATAGTAGTTCAGTGTTGAGCTGTTTGAGTACTTAGGGATGAGGCTATCTCTAGTGTTGTTCAAGATAGTGAGGTAAGGGGGTCCTTGTTATGTGTGATTGAATATCCTTTGGGATATGTATGTTCTGTGTCCTTGATGTCATTGTTGATGTTCTGAAAAGTCTGATGCCTTTGAGCTGTGTAAATGAAAAACCATAGATAGGTTTCTGTAGGTAGGGGTCTGTGTGACTGTGTGAAGTTCCCAATGTTGGATATGCATAAAGGGGGATTGGGAGTGACTGTGGGGGTTGTTGTGAGGAATGAGAGCATATGAATATTTAGGGATGTTTGGGCCTGGGTAGCAATATAGTCTAAAGCATAGTGAGTTGGTGAGTATAGGGTAACTAGGAGTGAGAGGATTATGGCGTTAAAGATCAATGTGGTTAAGGTTGTTGAGTTTCGGGTTGAGTCCGTTAGGGAAGAGAATTTTAATTCTGTTAATCCACGCATCTTCATGTAGTTCTACAATTTTAATTGTGTCGGGAGGTGTATTTTTTTCTATTTTTTCAATGATTGTGAATCTAGCATCTGTGCCAAAATTGTGGCCGGAGATGCAGAAGAGTAGTACCACTGGAAGTAGGTTGGGATGATTGGGTGATTTAATTCAGTGCCTATAGTTATCAAGTCTAATGTTGAATTGCCACTCAGACATTCTTATGTATTGCAATTTGCATTAAGTACATTCTAGGATGTTGATGAAATTTTTGCTTCGGCAGTAAGAAATATGGTAGATTTAGAATGTCTTGTTTGTGGTAGAGCTAGTGAAGGTGTTGGTGTGCTTAAGGTGGTTGCAGCATAGACTATTTCTTTTGTTGCAGAGTTGATAGAATTTTATGGTTTTAGGGATAGTGTTATATGAGACTTGTTTATTATAGTGTTACTGTTAATCATGTCTTTGATGTTTTGGGGTCTGCGGTAGACGATGACTCATAGTTCTAAAAATATTGCTTTAGGTTCTGTTTTGAATGTCAGTATATTCCATCACTTGGATTATATATGACAAAGGTGGGAGTGTGTTGTGGTTATGAGTGGTGTGTAGTCAAGTTTATTTTTGTTAGTGTAAGGGTTTCTTCTCTTGGTATTGTAGTGTTTTTTTATTTTATTTGGTTATTTGTATCTTCTCGTAAATATCCTCGTCTAGTAAAATGTTGTTGTAGGTTATAGTTGAGCTTGTCAAGCTCATTATCAGTAGAGCGAATTCTCCTAATTGCAAGTACTTGCAAAAATAGTTAAGTTTTTTTTAGGTGTTTGGGATGGGCCGATTTAGAATGATGGTATTTGTGAGTGCCTGTAGGTTTAGTATAGAGGGTGGTCTGGAGGTTTCTATTATTATCTATGTATATGCAGGTGGCTAGGAAGGCTATGGAGTCAGTGGATTTCTCATATTCAAATTTAATAGAGTTGTATGTAGAGTTTATGTATGAAAAGAATTTCTTTAGCGGCTCCAACTCCAGTATACATGAAAAGAATATCATCCATATATCTGACATTGAAGATGCAGTCTTTGTTTGTCTTTGGATATATGATAGTCTCTTCAAATTCGGCCATGAAGATCTTAGCATAGGAGGGTCTGCTACGGTATCCATGACATAGCTTTTTATCCAGAGGAAGTGTCTATTATTAAAGTTGAAACTATTGAGTGTTAATGTGTTGCATAAGGGTGGTTATCATTTCTGATTTGGGTTCTTTAGTCATTCTATTGTTAAGGGCTTCTTTGGGGACTAAAATGCCTTCTTCATGTTGAATATTTTAATATAGGGATTTGACTTTCATATTGACTGGAAGTGCTTTTTCTGGGATTGTTTTGATGTGTTTGTCTTCGTTTAAGAGGTCAGTGGTGTTTCATACATTGGATTTAACTTGCCCAGCTTAGGGTTGGATGTGGTGGTCTATATATTCTGATAGTTTGGTAGTGTGGCAGTTAGTGAAGGAAATGACTGATTTACCTGGGTTATTTTCTTTGTGGATTTTTGGAAGTTGGTAGAACCTAGTAGTTTTCTTGGAAGTTAGTTGTATTTAGTGTTCTTTTATCTATAATGCTATTATTATGCATGTCTGTTAGGGAGTGAGTTATTATGTTTTGTAATTCAGTGAAGGGATCGTTTGGGAGGTATATATATAGATGAAATATTATAAAAATAGACATGTACGCACACGTATATACTTATATATATAGTGAGAGAGATACTACAAAAGGACGTTTCTTTTTACATTTCTCATTACCTATTTTCCTGTATGTTCGTAAGAACTTCTCTCTGTTTGATTTTGCAGATGATTATCAGCAGTCTCCAAGGAAGACGAGTTGCAAACAATAGAAGGTATTGACGAAAGATTACAAATTTCCGTACATGCACCTGCAGGAATCATCTGTAGTACTTTCCATCAATTGGAAATAAATGTACTGGACTTTCAGGTTTAACCCAACAGTCTCATACTATATCAGCCCCCAGCAATCTACATACTAAGAGAAGATAATGCTTGGGGCAATCTTCATTTATAACACAGTTTCTTGTATGATACGCGTACGACATTAAGAGATGAAAAATAGGTATAAGATAAGAGCTTCTTGTATAACACAGGTTCTCAATTTGGCGCTACAGTTAGGCAGTCCCACATATTTTTCGGCTTCAATGATCCAAAATTTGCTGCATTTATACGGTAAGTACCCACTATAACCATTTGTGTACTGTTACAAAGGTAATTATTTCATTTTCATCAAATAAATGATATAAGGAAATTAATATAAAAAACAGAGATACCTACTTTTGTAAACCTGGTGCACTTGAATAGAAGCTATTGCTTTTAAATTTAATTATTTTTTTTCATTTGATTCAATTATTCTAATCTATTATATAATCTATATATTTCTTGGGTATTTGCTTGCATATCTTTTACAGAAATAGATATTTTGAAACTAAAAAATTACAGTTAATCCTTTCAACCAATAAACCCAGCACCTTCAGATGCTCCGAACCTGAGCTCCTGAGGAGAAAAATCAAATCAATGAAAGGAGTTTTGACTAATGAATTTTTTGTCCAAACCATTTCATTTGTATAGTCAGTCAGCTGCATATGGCAAATACATTTTTTAGTTGGGGGGAAAGGAGCGGAGGAAGTTGCATCACCTCTGTCATTCAATGGGCTAAATTTTTTTGCGTTTATTTGAATGGAACCTAACCAAAAGACAGATCCGTAATTTGGGAACCATACAACGCGCACATGAAAGAATTATGCTGGGCCTCACATGGAGAGACCACAAGACAGTACAGTACATCCGAGAAAAGACAAGAGTCAGGGACATCATAGAATCCATTAAAAAGCTCAAATGGCAGTGGGCTAGCCATGTTGCAAGAATGGTGGACAACTGATAGACATCGCGACTCACGATATGGATCCTCCAAGATCACATGCGCAACCGAGGCCGGTAGAATATTAGATGGAGAGATGAGCTAGAAAAATTCAGAAAGTACTGGCTCCGCAATGCCCATGATAGAGAAGTATGGCGAATCCTGGGGGAGGTCTATGTCAAACAACGGACATTGAAAGACTAATGATGATGATGATCATGAGTATAGCATGACTACACCTATTTTTGCTCAGATATGGGTACAAAATCTTTTTGTGTTGTACAAGTAGAAATACGGTATTTGCAGGGTTGAAAATTCACTCTCTTATCATCAAATCAGGGACTCCCATAATACCGCATGATATCACCAGACTTTGTTGGTCTTTTGTACTATGTGAAAATATCAAATCCATGCAGATTAATCTTCTGCCTGATCTTGCATCTTCTTTCTTATGATATTTTCCCCTCCCTGATGTTATTATGCCAAGTTTTGATGTTTGACTTCAATAATCAATGTGTTTGTTTGCCAACCATTTTTCTTTTTCAAATTATTTCTATAATTACATCTTCATATTTCCCAGCTTATATTCATCGGCTCAACACACAAGCAATCGTGGCAGAAACTTGAACCCAGTTTGCCATTCTATTTTCTTACCCGTAACCTCTATTCAACTTTGCTACGTCACTTTGCCACACCACTCCACCATCCCTTTCTACACCTCTGCTACGATCAGCAGCATCATCATTAGTCTTTTTTCATCTATTGTTGGACAAAGACCTTCCCCAGGATTTGCCTGATCTCTCTATCATGGGCATCGCAGAGCCAATACTTTCTTAAGTTGATCTCTCCATCTTGTATTCTGCCGGCATCAGTTTCGGATGTAATCACTGGAGATCTATGTTTGAGTTGTGATGTCTGTTAGTTGACTGCCGTTCTTGCAACATGATCAGCCCATTGCCATTTGAGTTTTTCTAATGCATCTATGTTGTCTTGGACTCCAGTTTTTTCCCTGATATATCGTGCTGTCTTGTGATACCTCCATGTGAGGTTGAGCATGATTCTTTCATGTGCACGTTATATGTTCCTCAGTTTGAGAGTCAGTCTCTTGATTAGGTTCCATGTTTCAGCTCCATAGGTGACTATTAGGAGGATGTATTGATTGTACAATTGATTCAACTTACTCAATTCATTTAAATTATTGAAAGCATTCTTTTAAAGTATCTGTGGCTCTCCTGAATAGTATACTTCCTTTGATTGAGTGCATTTTCATCTTGTTAGACTAAAGAACAGTTAAATCATTTCCTTCCTGTTGGCTTTTTTTACTTTTTTATATAAAGCATGTGGTTAACATTTCACCTGCTATGCTTTACACACAGTTTTTTTAAATAACTGTGAAGAAACAACATGATGTCTTCAAATGTTTGTATGATTTCTTTCCACTAAAGAATGAGACTGTCTTTTTATGTGAAGCAACTCATAATATAATTTTTACATCTTAACATTAAAATTTTATGTTTAAAAATTCACACGTTATTATTCATTTATTATTATGTCTTTCATTATTTTCAATATGTTTTGTCTATTGAGCTAAGTCTTATACATCATATATTTGTCTGTAAACAAGAAAAATTGACAAAAAAGTTGAGTAGACAAAGTTTGTCTGTTGTTTTTATTAGTATAAATGAAGAGCTGCTGCCTGAATATCATGAAAATATGGTGGGTCACTGAGCTCATTTGGTGCGGGTCTAGGATTCTGAAGGAGACTATTCCAGACATTCTGTTCATATTTATTTGAATGGTAGGCTCAAAGGGACGAGGAAACGGTAGATATATTCATGAATTTTGAATTGTGAAACAATATTGTCTCCTCTGCCTAATAATGAATCATGGTCATCGTTGCTCCATTATAAAAATTGATTGCATAATTTTGAAAAGTTAGCAAATAATTATCTCTTGATAATCGATTAGGTTCTTCAATATTGATAAAATTGTTGTTTCTCGCATTGTCAATTGATTTGCAGCTAACACGTAGATCTTTAGGGGTCTTCATAATTTGTACAAAAAAGAGGCTCCAAACATCTGTGGAAAAAAATGTGTGATTTTCCTGCCTATATGAAAGCAAAATCAGCCTGAGGGTGAAATGTGGATGTAGTAAAAAGCAATCTCATGATAAAACATCCTCTTTTTTTTTTTTTTTGGCCAATCCAAACTCTCTAAAACAGGTGTTTCCTTGAGCCTGCCTGGGGAGGGAGATCATCCATAGAATGAGGTCTCTTGCCTAAATTCTTCAGTTAGACACATGCAGTCTCGCTCACAATTGCTTTTCAGCTCTCACCATTCCTGACAGTCTGGCTCACACAACAGCCTCTGGCTCACACAACAGCCTCTGACCCACTTTGTTGATAGACAGATTTTCACAGCCCTCACGATAGCCGATAACCGTCTTTATCTGGACTCACACCAAAAAACCTTTTGCATATTCACACACACTGAAATCACAAAGAACAGACCACAATCTTTCATATTCATCAACTTTGTGATCTTCACTTCTCAACAATCTACATACTGAATTTGTGAGAAATTTTTGACTGGAATCACTCTGGCTTCCAGCAAAACCCCTAAACTCTTTGCAAGCTCACCTTATCTTCCTTACTTCTCCGTTCTTTACTTCTTCTGTTAAAAGATTGGGATTTATACCAAAACAGTGATCATTGCATCCATTGTTTCATTTATTCCTTTGTTTCAGGCAGCAATGTTCTTTCATGCACAGATACAAATAGGCATTAATCAAAATAAAACCCGCATCTTACAGAAATACTACAAATTTTCAACATCCATTTTTGTTGTAATAGTCCTGCTGTGTATCTTAACTCTCTATGACCCACCTATTCAACCCAAATCTCTGGACAGTGACCAATTACTTCAAAAGGCAGCTGATTGGAATCGTCAATTTCAAACGGGGAAGATTGTTGAAAAGAGTTTGTATTTTTTTCAAATAAATAATTAAATCATACTTTCTCACATTCTCTGTCTGTCTGTCCGTCTCTGTCTGTCAGTCTCTCTCTTTCACTTTCTCACTCTCTCTCCCTATCTCATTTCAAATAAACTTATCGTGAATGATAAAAATAGAAAATTTTACAAGCATTATATTTTTGTGATGAAGTTTGTAGAAATTTAAAATAAGAAAAGAATATCTATTTTTAGTGCTGAGAAAGACAAGAGAAAGACAAAAAAATTTCCGAACAATCAAAAGGTAAGGGTGTGTTTTGTACAAGAAAAAGAGATGCTTGACAGAAATGAGCTGGCCTTCATAAATAAGAGTAAATATTTAAATGTTCAGCCCTATAGCTCTATTGGTGCAGCCTATACGTATGATATGTATATTGATAGCCAGTCAGGCCAAATTCAAAACTGAAGAAACCTACGTTGACAATTTTGGTGACAGTTTTTGTTGATGGTTTCTAATAATTGATTAAAAGTCAAGAGCGCCAAATATTGCTCATATGAATTAATGGATCTAATTTGACAAAAATCTATACAGGTATGACAGTAAGTATTAATTGCAGTTATTTTACACTGGAAAGACTAAAAGTACACATTTAATGCAACCTTTTGAACAACAAAAAACAGAACAGAAAAAGATAGTTTCCAACATCCAGATACATCCTGGTCAATTTTTACTTCAAATGGAGATAACTTTCATTCAAAAAATCAATGATCATCAGGTCTTCTTGACAAAATGAAGTGATTTACTTGTTCAGTCATACAAAATGTTAACTGTTGCAAAAAATTACACACTAGTAAACAAACATTGAAAAAAAATTTCAAATTTCTCAGGCATTGACAATATTGTATCAAGTAGTCAATTCTTGTTGGCTTGAACTTCGCTACTCCAGTGTCTGTTACCTGCAATATTGTTTCACATAGCATTCCGTTTTCACATCTACTGTCATACACTATAAATGCTATGTCATTTTTGCTTTATTTTGTTAACATTTTACGTGGTTTGAATTGATTAAGACTAAGTTTTCATATAATTTCCACAAAGTTTTGAAACATGAAACTTACAGTGCATTTAGAAAAAATACCGATAAGTTTTCTCACAAAGTTATATCTAGCTAGCTTCAAAATTACCCTGACACCTAGCAAAATGATATTAGAAAGAAACAGAATCAAATTCATTTTGGTCAAAATCTGTTTGAGCGTCCCCATTCAGTACGACATTCACATATTACATATAAATTCAAGAACGTAGATCATCTTGGCGCACACTATTTTTGTTTTTGCCTATCTTTGCAAAATGTTGGTGCAAAATATTCTTGCTTTGAAGCTAGTTTCATTATGAGCACATCTTAAATTTCATAGAAAAATCTTTTCATCTATATTTTCAGTATGCATTTTTACACAAGCTTTATCACTTTTAATATTGCCCTAAATATTGTCACATCATTTTTGTTTTGCAACTTACATGCCTGTACCTTCTTATTGACACTTTTTGTATATAATTAAAGATGTTCATTTTTATTTTTGTCTAGTTTGTATTTCTATTTCATGAATTCTACTCTTCAATTAGACTAAAGCATTATCAAAACAGTATCTAAATATATACATGTATACTATTCAAAAGACACTACAAACATTAGATTAGTTCTGTAATAAATTGATCATTTAATTTCTCTCCAAATAATTAACTCTTTACTATGATGGTTATCTCAGGTTATAAAATTTCTACTAAGAAATATTTCTCCGTGAAATTCATCTGCTTAATAGACTGTTAAGAAAGAACTCGCATTCTCAAAAAATTGCTGACCCGACATTCAAAGAAGCATTCATGTCATCATGATAAGTACAGTAAGCACAGTACATCATAGGTACATGTTTATACTCAAACGATGCATGAATCATTTGTATTTAGTACTGATTACAAAAATACTTAATGAGCCGTTTTAAATGAGGGGGGGAGCCTACTCTTCCCATCTGGCTTACTGCCAGCTCTGCACAGCCTTGTGCACTAGTGAATAAATTCAATTATGATAAGTAATATTTCTTGGCACCTATACACTGAATATCATTTTACAAGATTTAAAATACATCATCACATTATTCTTTTCTAATGTAAGTAGTAAGATTTAATAAGGAGTTCAATAATAGCCAGAATATTTCCATTCTATTTATCACTATGGATTTCCATTCTGTGTGGAGCTCCAGAAATAATCTATCGGCTAAGAATCTTGTCATTTCTTTCAACAGTCGCAATATCTTCGGTCAGTAAAGAAAACATACGTTTAGTCTTAGAGAGCCTCTGCTATGGCTTGATTATATGGTTATTTCATCATTATTAATTAGTGTTACATAATTTTATATTTTAACATTAAAATTTTTTACATTTTTTAATGAATTTTCAACAGTTTTTAAATATTTTATTAACACTGTTTAACAAATCTTTGATATATTCGCATTTTTTAAAAACTGATATCTTAAGAATGAGATTGACTTCATATACAAAGCTACATAAAAATATAATTAAAAATTATTTTAAAAACAAAAAGGACTTCATATATGAAAAGTAACTTATGTACTGTCCAAAGCCTGAATTAGACTAAAAAATACTTAATAAAACTGATTTTCCTCAAATGATGGGAGATTCAACATTTTAGAGTTTAGAAATACTGAGAGTATCGCAAATACTTCAAGTACATAAGTACAAATAATAGATATGTAGGGAATATGTTAACTTATGGTAATGGTCAATGTATCCTTTGAGAAGAATAGCAAGAATTATATTCACTAAAGAGATGTAGGCTGATAAGTCAGAGAAAAGGCATTAATACAAAGCTTCTAGAGTTAGGATTGGCCATCTAGTCCTTTCATCATCATCATCATCATCAGTCTTTTTTCATCTGTTATTTGACATAGACCTTCCCAAGGATTTGTCAGACCTCTCTATCACAGGCATTGTAGAGCCGATACTTTTTGAATTTGTTTAGTTCATCTCTCTGTCTTATATTCTGCTGGCCTTATTTATGCATGTGATCTCTGGGAATTCATATTGTGAGTCGTGATGTCTGTCAGTTGCCTGACATTCTTGTAACATGAACAGCCCATTGCCATTTGAATTTTCTAATAGATTCTATGATGTCTCGGACAACTGTTTTTTCCCTGATATATCGTGCTGTCTTGTGATCTCCTCATGTGAGGTTGAGCAATATTATTTCATGTGCACGTTGCATGCTTCTCAGTTTGAGGGTTAGGTTCCATATTTCAGCTCCATAAGTAACTATTGGGCAGGATGCATTGGTAGTATACCCTTCTTTTTAGGACTACCCATGCCTTCTCATAGTCTTTCTATCTGTACATTTGGATTTGTTCAAATCGCTAAAGATAGAAATATCAACTTATGAAATCAGAATTAGTTGTATAAAATGTGCAATGGATATTATCTGGATTTCTGCAATTAACTATTGTAATCATTCCATTAATTATTCTGACTGGTATTTTTTGTCACTTCACGTATTTGCAGTAATGTACCATCTGAATGGTTGGCAAGTTACATTGTGGACGTGCAACCAGTTCTCGAGATACTCAAAATGACTGGATACTTTTCACTTGAATTGGAAATGAAATCACAAAAAGAAAAATGAGAACTGGCTGTTCAGTCACCCAATAGAAACTGTCACATAACCAATATCTTTTGACAGGATGCTGTTGGAGGAATTTAAAAAAAAACAACAAAAATACATTATTCTAGATATTATAAAGAGTAAATGGTGAAAATTTCAGCCCTCTAACCCCATTGATGTGGCCTGTATGCATGATGCACAGCTAGCCAGCTGGACCAACTTGAAAACTGAAGAAATTTATTTTAAGAATTTAGGTGACAGTTTCGGTTGATGATTTCTAACAAGATAAGGTATTGTGTTCAAAGCTTCTTGAAGGTCACCGGATAAAATACACACCTGAGGAGGGCCAGAGAGATAACCGGCTGCAACATAGTGATCTGAATTTTCTTTGAGCATGTTCAGAGCTTGAAGTAGATTAAATAAGTGATAATAATTAAAGTACTTTATTTTCTATGTATGGATAACACTCCAGCCTCTATAACACATTTCAATTTTCCCCTACCTTATCAATATGTTTTGTAGATGGGTTGATGACACTTATACTTTCTTGACCACTTGTAGTCTTCATTGTCACAGAATAAATGATCAGTACTGAAACAGAGGGTGGTTGAGAGTCTAAGTATAATAGTCCTGTTATTTCAACATATTGCATTTTCAATTCCTTTGTGACTTAATAATGTTCCCTTAAAGACAAGGTCATTTGAGGAGAATGAAAATACTGATAACATTGATATTCAGCATCTAAATTACTATTTGCTGATTGGTTCATTGTTGTATACCAACATGGGAATGCATTTTTGTGATTACTTGTAGTCCTACATTCCATGTCAAAAATTCTGTTGATGGATATGCCATATTTTTTGACTACTATGGATTGAAGAATATTGAGGTGTAAATGCTGAGAAATGGAGACAAATAAAAACATTTTTCCATACAATTTTGACCTAAGAAACACATATGGTTATTATTAAGATTCAAATATATCTTGACTCTATTTCAGGTCAAAAACAGCAAAAAAATGAAAAAAAGCAGTTGCAAGCTGTGATAATGTCTGATGAGGTTCAATTCAACCTTATATAACATTTAGTGCAAACCTGATCCCGCACACCAAAGAACAGAAAATCATAAAACTTTTGATGTAAACATCATATAGAGACTAGAGAACACATTTTCAATACAATTCTGACCTAAACAATTTAGTTCAGGTTCAAACTCATCTTGAATTTATTTTGTGATAAACAGCACAAAAAAAAAAAGCAAAAATGTTGAGAATCTGATGGTACATTTTCATATATACACTAGATATTAACTGTTAGAGCTCATCAGTCACCATCCACAATGTGCCAAGCAGGCTGAAAGCTTTATGGAATCTAGGATTCTTCTGCAGCTTCTTCAAAGTCAAAAAACATTGTAGATCAAGTGACAGAATTTAGGACATGAAATGTGGGTTTGAGCCAGGACAAGTATATTTTTCTACTATTTATGATACTTTTTCTATTTTGTACAAAGTACAATCATATAAACTTCATCAGGGGTCATATACAGGAGTTCGGATTACTGTCTAGCATAGATTACCTTCCTCAGAGGTTAAGATAGGTCAATGAAAAAAGTAACCTTACACCTGCAGGGTGCAAGGTAAATATATAAGATTCATCCAGGGGATAAGGGGAATAGCTTCTTAGATGCCAGGAAATATGTTAATTGTAATTTGATTAGCTTGACCAAGTAATAAACAGATGCAATTATTGCTAATGATCAAGTATATCTTTGCATCAATGTTCTTTTCCAATAAATAAGCGACTTAATTTTCACAGCTGCTTATCATGAACACATTTGATGAGTGTTCAAGTAACATAACTGTTTGGCTGTTTCAAAAAGCTAATGATATTTATTGATTATAAAACAAGAGCCCAGATTAGCAAAATTACTGGTGTAATAAGACACAAATGGGTTTAAATGTGCCTGGATGTAATTTAATACATGCAAAATGTATGACACCTGTAAACGATACATGCAATATGCACATAAAATTTTGATTATGAGCTCATCTTATTTCTTTGTTTTTTGTTTTTTTTCAAACTTGTCTCCTTGGGCTTCTCTCTTTTTATACTTTCTCTCTCTCTCTCTCTCTCTCTCTCTCTCTCTCTCTCTCTCTCTCTCTCTCTCTCTCTCTCTCTCTCTCTCTCTTAAAATCTCTTTTTATCTGTCTTTCTTTCTATAATTTTAAACTCTTTTTCATCTCTTTCTCACTTACTCTATTCCTGCTGTTCTTATTTTCTTCTCTTTCTCACTTACCTATTTCTCTAGCACTCAATTCTCTTCTCTCTTGAGAAAAATCCCTAATTACTGATGTGCCAACTACCAACAGAAGTTTCTAAATATCTAAAATGAAAACAATCATATTAGTTCATTAAACTTTGGATCAATTTACCATAAACTTACATTGCAAATTGAACCTGCCACTTAAAACCTATTTGGGGAAGGGGTAAATTTTCAAAAAAAGCAAAAAAGTTGGGTTGTTTCTTGACATAATTAGAGAAATTTTCAGCCTTATATGCATGGTGCATATATACATACATACATACATACATACATACATACATAGCCAGACAGACAGACAGCAAGATTATCTTAGAAAATAAAAAAAACCTATGTTGACAGTTTTACTTGATAGTTTCTAACATTTTAGTCCACTCACATACAGTTAGAAAAGGTCACATAGCCTGTGACCTTTGCTATGAAAAGATATACCCTTATGTTAAATCTCAGCTTCCTAGGTGCAAAACTGTAGCCTACAACTTAGAACATACATACAGGCAGATAGACAGATAAACATACAGATATGCATATTATCATTCTCGTATATATGTATATATATATATATATATATATATATATATATATATATATATATATATATCAAGGAGTGGACATATTTGGTCCAACAGAATGGATCATAAATTGTATTATATTATATAGAAACTTATTTGAAATGATTTCCCATCATTATACGTTTAATACATCACTCAAGTTAGATAACATGAATAGAATAGACAATTAAAGAGAATGGAGCTGCTGCAGGAATCAAACTGGCTACTGATAGGGTTGCCGTTTCATCGTAATAATGCTCTAATCATTGAGCTAAACAGTCACTGGTAATATATATATATACATTTTAAATTAAAATTATTGAATTATACATATCTTGTATTCATGACCCTTCATAAACCGAGAGCGCAGAATGATTATTTAAAAAGATTTGACTGTGCATATAAGCTTCAATTTGGGAGAATGTAATGAACACGAACTATGGATTAAATTTAGAGGTAAGGCTTATCATTGATTTGGTTTTTTTAATAGCTAAATAAATGTTTAGAATTTTCCCTTGTGTCTAATTTATGAAGGTTATGAAATAGAATGAGCATATTTCAATAGTTTTAATTTCAACTAGGATATTTTTACCTCTTGAGTAAACAAAATTTTTTCCCGACCCCTCTTCTCCCTTGTAATTCTTTCTCATCTTTTCTTTTGGTCACTTTTTCTCATCCATTAAAACTATTTTCCTTCCTTCATCAACTGTGTATGTCTTCTTCTCATTTATTTGACACATTTTTTTCTAACTTTCAAGTGTGATATGTATGAACGAATCAGATTAAAAGAAGCAGTGATATCCAATTAAAAATTCTGCACACTGGTCTAGAAGTTACAAATCTTCGTAAAAGCAAAGGTGTGTCTTGCAAAGAACTATGATCATCCAGTGGATAAATAATGATTAATAGAGAGATTAAAAAGTAACAAATCAAAAAGCAATTTATTTTCGTGTGAATTTATGAGATAAGAAATTATAATTATTATCATTACTATACACTAATTATCTAATAACCTGGCAGTCATGAGTTCAATCCCTGGGATGGGTATTGTAAAAAAGTCATATACTCTAGTTCAGCTGGAGAGGCAGACAAGGGACATTACATGGAAAAATTAACTAAGAAGAATTAACAAATATAAGATATCCTTTTGCAGGGATAAGTGAATTAGGACAATTTACACCTGTGGATTGAATGGAGGGTTCAGTTTGAAATCCATACAAGGTTACCAACTACAACAGACACCTGAAAAAGGAGGAGGGTACAATGGCCAAAATATTGCGACCAAGATGAGGAGGACACTAATCTAAGTGAATCAGTGTTTAATAATTTATTTTCCTGTTGGAATAACTAGAAAAATGAAAAAGTAAGCAAAATTGTCATTTTTTAGAAGAAATCATTTTAACAGTTTTCACAGAATAGGATTCAATAATCTTTCTGGCTTACTGAATGTCCAGTGATCTCCCTGGACCCCCCCATCTACAATCTACTGACCCACAATATACTAAATTTCTCATTTCCTTTTCAATTCAATCATTTCCTCCTTCTAATAGCAATCATTTTAGTAGTTTCATACATACATCTTTATTATTACTATATTTAGCTCGAGAAGTATTTTTAAGAGTAAAATATAGCCATCACTTTTGTTGTTACAAAAAGTTCAATAAAATATCATTGACCAACTTCAGAGCTTGATTTAGACTTAATGATGATCTGATTAATTGGTTTGGGCTATTTGGTTTGACTCCAGGATTCACTTACTGCTTTAACAGCAATTATAGATTAAGTTTCTTCAAAATTTACATGAGTTTAACGAAATATAATTGATCAATTGTGAAACACAAATCAAACAAGCAGGAGATCAGATTAAACATATAAATAGCATGGCTGACTTCCAAGCCTTACCCACTGCTATTAGAGATCACCTTGCCAATGTGCTTAAAGCATAAAGTACACAATGAATGCATAGTATCAGCAATGACTTACAGATGCAAAACATGGAAATGAACCAAACAAACTGAGAAACAGAGAGAACCATGGAGAAAACAGTGCTAGGGATAACTGTAAGAGATAGAAAAAGAACAGCATGGATCAGAGGGAGGACTAGTGAAGGATATACAAATAGTTAAGCAACAAAAATGGAGATGGGCAGGATGTTTAGCAAGAAGAAATGACAACAGATGGAGTAAGCTGATTGGTGCCCATGGGACAGTAAGCACAGTAGGAAAAAAACAGATACAAGATGGAGGAATGAGATAGAGACATTTGCTGGTAAGACATGGCAGAGGTCTGCACAATGGCCGTTGTCATGGAAGGAGATGTGAAAGGCCTTTGTCCAGTAGTGGATATGGAGGAGGAGGAGGAGGAGGAGGAGGAGGATTATATTTCCATATAAAATTTTGTCCTATCCCAGATCTGTAGGGTGTGTAATCTGGAAATGCAGAGTCACAATAATCTAAGAAAAAGATGAAGCAGAACTAGTAATGCAGCAACAGCAGCAGCAGCAGCAACAACAATAACAACAACAACAATAATTATAATAATCAAAAAAACAACAACAAAAAAAAACAAAAACAAACTACATCGAAACAAAAATCAACAGAACACAGGCTAACAGCAAGTGCTGCCTATGTTGGAAAAGGGATGAACCCATGAACCACATAACTAGCAAATAGTGGCAGCTAGCCCTGAAGGAATATAAACAAAGACACAATAGAGTAGCAACAGTGATACACTGGGAACTGAATAAATGAATGGGATTTAAACCATGCACAAAAGTGGTACCAGCACAAACCGGAGACAGCCCTGGAGAATAGAAACTACAAATTACTCTGACATCCAAATTGTAGGCAAGAAGAGGAGAACCAGCCAAATAATAGACGTGGCCATGCCAGCAAACCACAGAGTAAATAGGAAAGAGAATGAAAAACTGGAAAAATACCAGGACCTGCAAAAAGAACTGAAGAAGGTGTCGAACATGAAAGTTAGGAAAGTACCCGTAATAATAGGTGCACTCGGGACCGTACCAAAGACACTGAAGGTAGGATTGGAGGTACTAGGGTTGAGAGGAAGGATTGAGACTGAGCTGACCACAGCACTGCTAGGGACTGCACGAATACTGAGCAAAGTACAAGAAATATGAGATCTACAATCCCTGTTGTTAGCAGTTGCCTAACAGAGGAGGAGGGGGAAAGGAAAAAAGAAGAAAAACAAAAACAACAAAAAAACACAAATGGTGGTGAAGGTACAAACCACAGCACTACTGTGATGGGTGAAGGAGAGATGAGATGAGATGAGAGGAGGGCTGAAGACCTAAGGAGACTTACTGTCACTCAGTCTCCAGCAGTACCCACCAGGCAACTAGTGTGAAAATGCAAAATGGTGCGATACACCAGTTGTACCCTAACTTTTAGAGGCTCTGCGAACAATTTTGTTTGACTCCAGGATTTACATTCTGCTTTAACAGTAATTCCAAATTAGATTTCTTCCAAATCAACAATGGTATAATAAAATATCATTGACCAATTGTGAAATTCAGATCAGACAAACAGGAAATCTGATTAAACATATAGATAGCATGGCTGACTTCCAAGATTTACACTCTGCTATAACATTTGTGATATCCTCAGAGTGTAATTGGAAGTCCAAAGCCACAATCATCAAGATGAAAGAGGATTAGTAATAAGATAATTATGAATCATTGAATAATAATAATAATAATAATAATAATAATAATAATAATAATAATCATAATCATAATCATCATCATCATCATCATCATCATCATCATCATCTTGTTATAATTCATTAAAACTCTGTTTGGCCATATGTACTCATCTGACACAACACTTACTCAATATAACACCATGGAATTTTCTGCGGGTACTGGTGAAACCCTAGGTAAAGTTTTTGGCAAATTAGTTTTTGAAAATCACTCCCCAAAACATGTCTTCAGGGGGGTAATCAATTGACAATAAAAATTCATCTTGAAATGGATACATTTTTTTGCAATTGGCTCCTTTCAGCAGGCATTGAATGCTGTTCAGCCAGAGTCAAGCAGGGAGTAGTTACTATGTATTATTTTTAGGGAGGATGGTGTAGTAAGAAGGATAACAGTGGTTAGTTCAGAAAGAAGCTTAGAAAGAGAGATTTGTTTCCAATATGATACATAAAAACATTCATATTTTACAAAAAACACACTAAATAATTTCTGTCTGTACAAATGTGACCATAGGAAAGATTTTCAGCAAACAAGTTTTTGAAAATCACCCACCAAAATATGATTGGGCAGGGGGGTGGTGAGATCCAATTTACAATTTTTTGTCAGTTTTTTGTTTATTTTCTGAAGCTTAAGCGGCATTTCTAAAATTCATGGAAACCATACAACGTAACAGTTATTACTGGCATTATAGCGCATTTAATCTGCTCACTTCTTTTTTAAATTGAAAATTTAAAAATTAAGAAAATGATCTATAGGATTAACTTTTTTATGGTGGTCATTTCAGTTAGTAATGATAATATTTAATATAATATTTGATATAATGATCCACGCAAAAAAATGTCAGTGAATATGTAAAATGCGCTTGTGTATGTGTGTATGTATGCATACATGAGAATATGTAGCATGCATATGCATATAAGTGTTATATGCTTATTGCAATTGATACTGTACTTACACATAATTAATTCATTGCTGGAATATATATATATATATTTATATATACATAATAATAATTAAATAATTGTATCATCCACAGACAGCTGTTCTGTTGTATTACAACTTTTCAGTATGGCTATAGACTATCCATTATCCAGTACCACAAGGTAGGATTGAAACCTTTGCTTCAGACCCAGAGGCTGGCATCTTACCTCTGCCCTGCACAGAAATGGACGGTCAATAAGGTTGAATTTAAGCGATATATTTACTCACTCATGAATTCCCAATCCACCAAAGTGCTCTATTCCTCAGTCGAAAGAGCATTGCATAAGCTTATAATGAACAAGTTACCTCACTTAAAGAGTGATCAACTCTGAATGAGGGAGCATTGATTATAATCATAATTAAATGATTTTGTCATCCACAGACAGCTGTATTAAAACTCTTCAGTGTGGCTATAGACTATCCATTATTCAGTACCATGAGGTACCTTCACTTCAATATACATATATATATATATATATATATACACACACACACATATATATATATATATATACATATATATATATATATATATATATGTGTGTGTGTGTAAATACTTGACAAACACTTAACACCATAACAACATCATACATCAAAAACAGCATCAACATAAATGAAAAGAAAGCAATTGAAAGTTAATCTGCAGATAACTTGATGATTATTAAAGAAGTAAATAAGGGAGGTGCTGTCATTATAATGGACAAAGCCCACAACAAATCAATCTCAGAAAACATTCTCTTAGAAACCAACAACTACCAGCAACTACACACCGATCCTAGAAAAAGAAATCAGAAAAAAAAGAAATTCTATATAACAGACACATAGGAGAACACAAGAAATTTCTAAGAGATAAAGAACACGAATACCTGAAAAATTTTAACTAAAAGAAAGCCAATTTAATGGCTCTCTTAAAATACATAAGAGCAAAGACATTATCATCGACACTAGAGGTTAGTATACCGAATGTCTAAGATCTAAAACTGTGTCCAATATTTATGTTTAACCAGCAGACGAAATGATCTACTAGGCATCATCCTAAAACCTCTAACCATCCATGTTCCCAGCTTTCTATGAGACACGACAGATTTTTCAATAAAACTTCCCAAAACAACTGAAAACTGTACCCTCCTTCAATGTGGAGTCACTATACTCAAACATCAACCACGAACTAGGACTACAGGCACTGGATTTTGGCTTAATAAACACCCCAGTGAAATACCAAACAGATTTGATGAAAATTTCATACTTGAATCCATACAATTTATTCTAGAAAACAACACTCTCCAACTCATCATCAACTTTTTCGAACAGATAAGAGGAATAGCAATGGGAACCAAAGCCACACCCACATAAGCGATGTTAACAATTGGTTATCGAGGAGAACAATTATATACCAGAGTATTCAAAAGATTTGGAACTGAATTCTCAGGGGTTTTCAAAAAATCATGGACTTGCTTCTAAGATGATTGCTTCTTAATATGGAAGAAATTGAAAGAAGAACTTCTACATCTATATTCTGAATTGAATAACCTACATGAACATATTATTTTCACAATGGAATTTAACAGACATGAAATTCCATTTTTATGCTGTAAAATCATTAAAAAATGGAAGAGAAATTCTAACCAACATACACTACAAAACCACAGATAGTAAAACTTTGCAATTTTTTTCTTGTTACCCTAAACACACAAAAGTCAGTATACTGATGCCATACAATAATATCTGAACAGAGTACTCCGAATCTTTGACTTGAGGAACTAAAGAAATACCTACTTAAACAAAACTATGCCCTCTCTCTAATTAGAATTGGAATTGAAAAAGCCACAAAATTAGATTGACAACAAATGCTAGCGGTTAACACCAAATTCAATAAAACAAACATTATTCCATTCATCAACACTTACAACCCTTTAAACCCTAAAGTTTAAAAAAAAATAATGCGAGATATCCACATTGTAAAAAGAGACTCCTACATGAACACAATCCACATAAATTCCTCAATAATTGAAAGTAAATGCCAAACTCCAAATTAAAAAACATACTCTGAAAAAACAGAACCAGAGAAAAAGATAACCAAATGCAATAGACCGAATTGCAGCAAATGTACACATTTAATAGAAAGAGACAAATATACTTTCAAACATGGTACAACCTTTAAAATCAAATCAAATCCAACATCTCTTGTGACATTAAAAACGTCATATATGCCTTTATTTGTCAAGGTTGCTATAAGGAATACATAGGGGAAACCCCTCTCCTTAGGAATTGGATAACAGTACACAAAAAACAAAATAAGAGATCCCTTGACAAGGATAATCAAAGTTGATTCGCATGTTTACCAACGTTCTCCAAGAGAACCGCTATTTTCAGTTTTCTCTTCCTACAAAATAAAACCCACAATGTTGCACAATTAAGAAGAAGGGAAACAAATTTCATCAGCACTTTAAAACCTGCCTTGAATTTCTACTAATTTCTCTATTTGGAGTTGGAGCCTTAGCTCTGATTTGCTTAGAAAACATAGCTCCCTTTCCTTTTTTTCGAAATCCCAAAGTTAACCCCCAAAAGATCCCATGGATACCTTAACAAATCCTTTCAACCCACTAAATCCATCAACACTTCACACCTCTCATACTCATTAGTAATATCACCAACTACAATGAATCTGCAATCACACCCCCAAAACAATTCAACCTACTGTGAACATGTACATTCAAACATATTGATGCTTCACGCCCTTTACCTCACTCATTGAAGGGGGTTCCAGCATTAATACCTTCCCTCTCAAAAAACTAACCAACTACTGGAATTTTATGACACTCATGGAATTTGAATTCAAATCAAGATTAATGTACAAATGACCTGAATTTAATCCCTTCTGCTGGACAGTGGAAAGTAATGACCAGAAACAGAATCACATCAGCCTTCTGAGGACATATACGAAACCAAAATGAAGCTTATAAAGATTATCATACCTCGAAGCCATAGCTAAAAAATTATTATACCACAAAACCATAGCTAAAAAGTTTGGCTTCCTTTTTTACACTTTTTTCATTCAACCCTCATTACGGAATTTATCTGCCTATTTTCGTATGTATATATATATATATATATATATATATATATATATATATATAGATAGATAGATAGATAGATAGATAGATAGATAGATAGATATGAACAGATTAAGACAGACTAAGACAGACAGATAGGTAATTATGTGTATATGATTTACATATACACACACACACAGAGATTTCAAAAACACCTCAATAATATATATATACATATATATATATATATATATATATATATATATATATATATATAGGTATAGATGATCGGCTCACACACGGATTTAAAAAACACCTTAATGACTTATAAGTGAGTGTATATGGATATATGAGAATACGTATGTGTTGTATATCTATAAAAATCAATGCTATACATATGCATAGTCTTTTCATTGCTTAAATATATAGATATATACATAGACAGACAGATAAATAGATGGATATGAAGAGATTAAAATTGATAAATATGTATATATGATCTGTACACCCACAGATTTCAAAAACACTCCAAAGATAGAAAAATAAATCAAAACTAGGCAGTGGATATATATAGATATGAATACATACATATATATATGTGTGTGTACATGTGTATGTATGTCTGTATGTATACACATTATGTATGTGCTTCATGCACACAAGTGACTTTCAGCTAATTCAATTTAGAAGATTGTCACTTTATCCTTTGTTCTGTGAGCAGGATTTGATTTCAGCCGTCCCAACCATAATTTCATAATACCAATGCTGGTACATACCTATATGCACACAAAAACACAGAGTGAAGGTCATGACCGACATGTCAACAAACAATTAACAAAACATACAACATATCCAGCCATTCACTCAATTAACCACTACCTCTACCTTCCCACAATTTGCACTGGACTTTTAAAAACACCTATTCTCTGTATTCTCCTTGGTCCTGACAAGGTTCTGATAATGTATGAAATGTTGAAATAAAAGAATCATTTGTTCTCAAAAAGTCTTCCAATATTGTCATTTCACTCTCAAAATGCAATGTGTATCCATATACATTTATAAAATAACAAACTACATGTATGACATAAGCTATATATTATTGATATAACTGAAAGGGAAGTGGTGTTTGTTTAACACTGCTGGGGTGCCATGTTAATATAACAGTTTGGTATTTTAAATCCCCAAAATGGTTACATGGTAAACAACTGATGATCCCAAGAGAAAATTTACGCATTGTACCATAATTATGAAGTATATGTAAAACAGGAAAGAAAAAAAAACACAGAAGAAAATTACATAAATTGCATCAACAGATACTAAGAAATGATTGACTGGTGTGACACAAAATAATTTTGAAAAAGTTTTTTAATGTCTACTGCTTAAAGCTTTCTTGATTATACATATATATATATATATATATATATATATATATATATATATATATATATATATATATATATATTTGTAAATAACACTTTTCAATTAGTGCACAGATATTACACTCTGATCCATATTTGCTTGCTCACCCACGAGCAAGATGAGACACAAGGTTGGTTTAATATGAGGTTTGGGTATGGGAAGGCTAAAAAAATTGCTCCAGTCCCTGCAACTGGTGTTGCGAAAGCATCAGGACAAGCTCGAGCCTTGCATTTTTGTGCAATGGGAAGGTGCTGCCCCAGGATCTACTGATCTCTCAAATCTGGGCAGAGTTATTTTTTGAGGCCACAGGACAAATCCTTGGCCTCTTGCCCTCGGCAATATCAAGCCTCAGTTGGCCATTATCGACCAGGTCATTACACTGGCGCAAGGCTACCAAAGTATGTACTGTGAACAGATACTACACTCTGATCCTCAGCAGAGGGCTGGGGAATGGACAGATTCTCTGATTTGAAGCAAAAATGCCGATCCATGCATGAATAATCCCGACATTTTTTACTGGTACTCTGCAAGGATCTAATATATATTTATTCAATATAATATATATTTGATATGATAATATTTAATGATTGAATAATAACAACTTAATCCTATTTGTATCATACTTTCACCCTTGTAGCAAATGACAAAAATAGTATTTACAAACAGGTAGGATCAAAGCAGCAAGTTCCAGTAGTTGATAAAAACTGGAGGCAAAATGCCATAAATATTTACTATCGAATCAGAAGTGTTGCTCAGGTCCATCTTCTGCAATGCTGCCTCAAGCCTGTCTGGGCCTCACTTGACCTTTAAACACTAGGCTTGTAAGTAGTGACAATGGTCCCTGAGGTTATCAGACTTCCTTATGTCATTCACATATACACTTCTCGCATACACATCCAAACTATTCACAAACCCTCAGCAGAAATCAATGCGGCAACTGAAATATTGAATACTCATGTGGCAATTTATCAACACCACTTGATTTCAACATGACTACAATGCATAACAAGCCAACTTTGAGAATAACACACAAAAACTATGAATACCTTGACTATCATACTCTTCTCCTATTCAGCACACTGTTGTACAAGTAGCAAACCTTTCGTTATTGTTATTGTTACAACTTGGTTTGAATTTTCATTTTTTTTTATTTCTTCACAAGTTCTAGTAATGTCTATTTAGTGTCAGTAAGTGCAGCCCACTTTCCCCTCTAAGCCTGCTACCATATTCCAAGGGAGCATCCTCACATACTGTATCAAGCAGCCTGCTTCACAAATATCTTACCTCTGCAACCTGGTAACCTTGGCTCTGACTTTGAATTGACCTCCATAAATTTCTAATCCACTCATGATAACATCCTTACAAATATTTTAAGTGATAAATAGGGCAGTTTCAAATGGTGAGAGGCAGGAAATTGTACCAGTGTCAAATATCAGCTTCAAAGCAATGGTAATCACTTCTTTCCAATCTGCTTTGAAAACTGAAACCTTGATCATGATTCTGGTGAATTCGGTGTAATTTCTTTGAACAAAATTGATTGAAAGCTCCTCCTTAATTCTGATCTGACTGCTTTTAAAACAACTGCTAAAATAAGTGATAACCTTCAGAATCATTCCGTATATTTTGACACTATTGTATTTTCCCTTGTACCAAAAATCATGACATTTTTTGATTTTAAAATCCTGGCTTCATTGTTAACACAGCATAGAAAAACTTCATTTGTTCTTTGTTTATTTTTATCTAGATGTAGCATTGTCAACCATCACTATCAATCTTTCTTAGATCTTTCATTGGCCACAGACTGACGATCTGAGTTAAGATGCGATAAAAAGCAACTAAAAATTAAGGAGAAAAAAATTCAAGTCAAAAACTGATAATACTTGCTGAAATACCCATCCCAACGGGTGGTAGTGAATTACCGTAAAAAAAATTGGTAATTCAATACAGGGATGGATTGGGAGCCCAAAATGGCGCGGGGAAATCAATCGGCCCAATAACATCAGCAATGATTCTGGTGAACATGGTGAGTCCGTACAGCTGGGGGTTCAGGGTGCAGTAAGCCGTGAAAACTTTGAAATTGAATAATTCCAGGAACATTTTGAGGCTGTATGAAATGGGAGTAATCCCTACTTATACGTCGCCAAATTTCGGTTTGCTACAGAATGGCAACCGTTATTGAAAATTGTAAAATTCTACTCATTCACTTTTGTGTGCCATTTTTAACATAGTGTGAGGAAGTTTGTGGAACTTTTCAGTTTACAATCAGAGTAGCCATGTTATAGTACTTTACAATCGGGTTAGCCATTTTATAGCCAACCAAAATTTGGCCACGTATGAATAGGTATTACCAAAATTATTAGTAGAACATATTCCAAGGTCAATATCAAGTATTGTTCCAGCCTCCAGTGAGAGCTATTGCTTGCTATATACTCTCACCTCTCGACACTCACAACCACTGACTTCTTGTCTCTCTTGCAGACATCTTTGAAACGAATTTGTGCTTTTTTGCCAAAGGCCAGTTCCCCACAGAGCAGGTCCTTCTGGATCTTCTCTATCCAACATGCAGAGTATGTAGCCCAGCCAGCAGCGACTGTATTGCCAGAGCAGGGTGTCGAGAGGCTAGGCATTCAGTTGCAGCCAGGACTTCATTGTTGGTAACTATGCTCGCTTAATCAAATATTGTTCGCCTCCAAGAATGGTTTTCAGAATTATTTCTCTGTTTTCAATAGTTAAATACAGTAATATGCTGTTTAGTGTTTCCCAATTTAGCGCTGATTCACTACGATGATATTTTAAAAAATTTTTCCATAATAGACTTAGTATAGTAAAATTTCCGAAATGAATCATGATAGACGAGAACATCACTGATGATCTCCAAAGTAAGGATATACTATACACTTTGGTTAATGTGTCAATAAACATATATACATAGACATACAAATATTCAATGATTCATCATACAGCGATATATATCAACACCTAATATCATTTCACTAGCTTCGGAAAGTTGATACTAGATTCCATCTTGTTAAGGCTCAACAACATATACTATTAAAATGTTTTCTATTTATGTTATAATGACCTTGTTTTTCGATTTAGCACTGCACTTTTCAGGGATGTATCTATACTGCGGCACTAACTGAGTCATTACTGTGAAATGTGGGAGAGAAATTATGTTTATCAATTCAGGCATAAGTTGTGATATTATCAAGATTTAATGTTAGATTGAATGAAACATTGTCAAGCATCAACAAAAATTAATCAGGCATGGATTATTTTGTTTTTATAGCCTACTCTCTCAGTAGGCCCCCCCTAGTTGACTTCAAACCCGTTTAGTCATTAGTTGCTATTCATGGTAATATAATTATCATATCATAAACTTCTATTTTCAATACACTTAAAAAAATTCTTTTGTAATTTTATTGTTAAAAAATATATTTGACTTATCCAACACACAAACTGCACAAAGGAAATGAATTACAACAAACCATTTCAGTAATCAATGAATGAAACTTTCATATAAGCATATATATATATATATATACGTATATGTATTCATCACCCTTTTCTCCTTTCATCCATCTCTAAAAAGTTGAGATCTCACAAAATCTTGTGATAAAACAACAAGATTGGTAACTCTCAGATGGAAGCAGGGCAGGCACAATACTCATACTGGTTATGTTCAAAGCTCAAAAGACATGTTTGTGAATTAAATTGGGAAAATTTACGCAGTTCACTTCGGAGAAAGTTGCAGCACACTGTTTTATTCTGTTATAACTTGAATCATTTTTGATATATCTTATTCCCACAGAGTTTGATTTATTTACTTTTCATATATTTTTAACTTTGAAATCGATAGATTAACCAACCTTCCCAAGAGCAGAGTTCCACAACCTTACTCACACAATTTTAAAGGAGATGCACAACAGAAAAAATTTAACAATTTAATTCATTCAAAGCGATAACAATATAACATAAATTTATGTATTTACTTCTGTTTTTCTTTCATTAATTCTATTTTTTTAAGAATTTGTTCATCACTTTTGATTTTGAGTGAGCAGGGTTATGAGGTTTATAACGACTTCAATCATAAATTTTCATAGAACAAATGAGTCGGTTAAAAAGTGATAGTTTTCCAGCAATCTTTCAGTAAAGGGACCCAAGCCAATATTTGCTTCAGATAATGGCATAGAAATTGTTTATAGATATTCATTCATATTATCTATACATTAAAAAAATGATTATAATTAAAACTTTTGAGCAACCTGTGTACTGTATGATTTGAAAAATCTGAGTATTTATCTTCTAAAAATAAAAATCATAAGAATTAGATGTTTTGAAGAAAATTCCATGCACGTAGATCTATAAAAATGAGACCATTAAATGATTTTATTGTCATTCTTGAATGATAAAGTAACATTAATATCATGATATACATTAACAAAAAGTGATAAGATTTGTCTCATACTAATGTATTCATTTGATCATAAAAAAATCTTTTCTTTAATGTAAAAAAATTATTATTATCAACTGTTCATATTTCAAATACATTTGAATGCTTTCAATGTAAATACATCTTTTCTTAAAAGAACCAAGTTTTCTTAAAAGAGGAAATCTATGTGCATGATCTTCCATAGCAAATATCACCAATGATTTTCAATGTTGAAAACAGCATCGGTTCGTCTATCAAAAGGTAGCAAGATTTTCATACTCAGCGACTCACTATTCATTTTTCACAGCAAAGAAAAATTAATAATAATAGATGGAAGGAAATCAGATATTATTCAATTTAATTGGTAATTAAACTGTGCAATTAACACAGCTCTTACTCACCTATCTGAAAATTACGAAGACTGTTTAGTGTTTAAGTAATTGAACAGCCTTCATATCTTTGACAGAGAGGGGAAGAGTAAGAGAAAGATTAAGTGCACTGATAAATTTCCATCAGAAGGCAAATCGCAGTCACAAAATATGTGACCATTTTAAAATGAATTTGAAACGTAAATTGAACCACCTCCAAAAAAAACATTTTTTGGGAGTCATTTTCGAAAACTAACTTGCTAAAACCCAAAAAACAGAAGTAATTACAGAAAGTTTCATGGTATTATGTTAAGAGGATTTTTTTCAATATTAAATAATTTTTTTTTATCTCAGCTCCTCTCCAAACTAAACAATATTCTCTCTCTTACTCTCTCACCCTCTCTAAAAGATGGTAAAATGTAAATAGATCAACCCTATGAAAACATTTTTTCAAAAACTAGTTTGCTAAAACATTACCTAGGATCGAATCTGTACCCACAGGAAATTTTATAAGGTTATGTTGAGTAGTTTTCACTCTAGTACATACGGACAGACAACATACAGACAGACAGACGGAGTTTTGATGAATTATAATAATAAAAAGATTGGTTGATAATGCTTCAGCAAATGAACAATGAATAAATAAAGATAATATTGCTGCTACTGATACTATTGGTGTTAAAAAAAAACCATTGAGCTCAAGAAAGGTTCAAAGGTTAAATTTGGTTTTCTGTCAACCATAAAGTTCTTGTAGCTCAGTCAGTGAGAGATACTGACATTAAAATTAACCTTCTGCTTTTTTTTCCACAATAGAGGTTGAATACTCCAGGTCTTCAGTGCATAAACTGTTCTAAAAGTTTACAAATTAGTAATTCTACATGTCCAAAAAATTATTAGATACCATTAACCATAACTGTCAACGTTAGGTTTCTTCAATTTTTAAGTGATTCTGGCTTGCTGGCTGGCTGGCTGGCTGGCTAGCATACTGGTCGTATCAATAGAGCTGGAGGGCTGGAGATTTCAACATTTACACCTTATTATATCTTGAAAAAAAACTATTTTTGCTTTTTGAAAGTCCACTCCCTGGTATGTTTTTTTTCAGAGCTGGGTCAATTTACAAAGTAAGTTTATGCTATGAGGATGACAACGATGATGACAAGCATATATACCATATTTTGCACCATATGATACGTATGAGATGCTTCATTCTGGGGTCATTCAAGCTGACAGGGGTGTATCGATACCAGTCATCTTAAACTGTGGACCTACCAGCAATCACAATATTCGGGATACAATTTAAGAGGCAATTTTTTCATCCAAATTATTTGGAAATTGAAAAATTACACATTAAACAAATAAGTTTTTGCATTACATTCAACTTCTCGGCAAATTTTTTGTGTCTGCCTTTCGGGTTCTTTCCACGACCCACACCAATGTCAATTTTCATAGATACATGTACAAACACACACATGCACAGAAACTTTGAGAGACACACACACACACACACATATATATATATATATATATATATATGTATCCACATGTATATATTACTTGCTGGGGTATCTGGCCTTGCCTGGGAAAAAAAATGTCCAAATCTACCAACACTTGAAAGTAATGATATTTTATAGAGATTTCATGATTAGCCAGCACACACAACTGGGCAGAGCTGTGCAGGTCAGCACATTCGATTGGGAAGGCCTCTGTACCCATTTTCTGAAAATTGAGAAATTTTTTTTGAATATTGAGAATTCATGTGCTCTCTTTTGGTGTTAGTAGTTTGCACATCAAAGCAGACTACAGGATTTAAATTGGGTTTTTGCTAAAAAAAAACATGTTTTATTGTCAGGTTAGGATTAGATTCCTGAACCATAAAAATTCTACCAAACTGGCATAAGTATGGACAAAAAGAGAAATCCACATCCAGAGATTCCCTACAAGGAACAGAAAGTGAGGATTTAGCATCATAATTACATTGTAAATAGAGCTTCCCTCTTTAAAACTTTTTAAATAATTTGTGCCACAACCAAATCTATCCAACTATTAGTAATTTTAGTAATAAAAGTAGTTTTGACCCTGAATTAACCAGTAGGGACCTTAGAAGTCAGCCCCACCTATCCTATATTCATCTTGAGGCCAAGTTCACTTTGTTCACAAATTTGCAGCTCGTAGGGTGCAGCCATCATCCTGATATTTGAAAATACTAAAATTAACCTGACCCTAAATTGACCTCATGGGGTCACCAGAGGTCAGCACCACCTATCATATAACAATTCTGGGTTGAACTTACCCTTGTGCCTGAATTCTCACCCCATAGGGTGCAACTGTTTATGAGTCTATATAGCATGAAGTTAGTATATCAAAAACTAAGTTACAAAGAGACGAACATATGTTGTCTTTATCATATTAGATATAACTATTCACTTATACAAACTAAATACATGCATATACTCATAAACCAGTAAACAATATATGCACATACTTGATCAAATATATGGCAAGAAAGAGACATTCCGGTTCCAAAAGCTATTATAAGAAAGTCTAGATTGAGAGAAAAAGAGTGATATAAATACAATCATTGACATCGTAAGCTATTTATCTTCTCTGTTTTCCGACCGTCCTATATCTTCCCAACCACTAAGTCCACTGGCCAATCTTCATGGTAGCTTCAAATGACCCCAGATTTTTTCATCCCCATCCTTATGACTTCCAGTCTGTTAGTCTACAAGCAGTAATATAATGCCAACTCTATTAGCAACAACTCAGGTTTGCTTATCTCTGCATACTAACAAAAACATCAAAGAGAAGAAGAAGATACCTAGGCTCAAACTATGACATTTATATTGCCATAAAAATGAATGTCAATCTACATTTAGACAAATGTCAGGAAGATGGGTTTTGCTTGTATCAAGTTTGTGTTACACTCTTCTTAACTGTTAGCTATTAAAACTATCTTAGGAAGAGAAGCCACTTCTATTAGAAACAGTCAACCAAAACTTTCACCATAGGTCAAATTAGGTTTCTCGAGTTTTTAAATGATTCTGGCTGACTGGCTATGTTTGTATGTGTCATGTATACGAGCCACATCAATGGAGCTAGAGGGCTGAAAATTTTAGCATTTACTCCTCATGTATAGAATTCTCCCATAGTTTTTTCTTGTGGGGTCAGTCAATTTACAATGTAAGTTTATGCTAAATTGGTAACTTATTTTGCGTCTGGCAGCATTCATGCTTGCTTTTTTTTTGAAAATCAGACTTTTTAGTGATCCAGCAAAAAGAAGAGAGAAGTAACTTAATCATTGGTCACCCCTTCTCCCAATTTTTAATTAATCATCCCCAACACGACATGCTGCCAAAAGATGTTGGTCACACGACTGGATTCTATTGACTAAACCTGTCTTGTGTAAAGTTTAAAGAAATCCTCTGAAATTCATGAAATTATTGAAGGCTCTTCATCAGGGCAAAAAGTCAGTTACTCCTTATCATATAACACTATGTGACAAATCATTTCTTTTGTTCCTAAGCAATAAATACTATTTTCTAATTTCTTGTAAGTAAAAAGTATAAAGAATGATTATTATTGTCTTCAAATATTGCTTTTGCAGCCAGGACAGTGATGATTAGAAGTATACTTATGGATATCACTCTCCTGTCACAAAAGATATGTATGAAGGGAATAATGGCCGTTTTCTTTTCTTTTTACACATGAGCAATCAGGAAAAAGCAATCAAAAAAATCATCTTACACAGTGTAATTTATCATGCAGTTCTCCTGATATTGAACTCTTCCAAGTGGATCAAAGGCCTTGTATTGAGGTCATAAGCCATTTTGAACTTGCATAGAATTTATCTAGTGGTTATCTTTATTATTTTGTTGGATGAGGATCAAATTTACTTCACAAAATAACTCTTGATCCCATCAAATATATATTTCTAAACTCTAAAACTGTGATACATCTACTATATAAAAGTCAACATGTGTGTATGAAGATGTATGTGTGCATCCAATAGTTTTTATTTAGCTCATTCCTGTAGACTCTTTGTAGAACATAGCATCATATAGTGAATAGACACTTGCTCCTTGTTCACATAGGTACATCAATAAATCCATAGCCTGATCATGAAAAAAGAAAAGGAATATTTTTCACTCAGAATATTGTCTTTTGTGAAGATCTTTAAATCTAACAGTATTATTGGGGGTGGAGGGTTATCAGGTATATATACATTTGAAACTATAATACCTCTTCCTTCTCAATTCAATCATACCAATTGGTTTTCTAGGCTTTATAGATGCATAGTGAAAAGTCCTCTTTTATTAGTTTATAGAGAAACAAATTGAGGAAAAACTTGTTTATCTATTTTTCTGCACTCACTGATTAACTCGGCACTTATCCAATATTCTATTGACTTCCAACCAAATACTTCATCTGTTTCTTATAACCAAATACTTCATCTGTTTCTTACAATGAAATACTTTATTCATTTCTGATCAATTTGACTCCGGTTCATAAAAAAAATAAGTTTTATTCATCGCTACTAGAACAGAATAGTTGGAGCACCTACCAGAGAGGGTTAGCATGAGATTTTAGCATGGATTTGTGGGCGAACTTAGTCCACGCTAGGTGATTAGTGAATGAGGCCTTGTTCTAAACTAGACTCAGTTCAACAGATATTTACCTAAACAGAATTCTATCCTTCGGCTTGAAAGACTTTGTGGCACAACAAGCAAAGCAATGGTAAGTAAAAAATAATGAGTCAAGGGTACAAATTTTAGGTCAGTTGTTTACTTGCTTAGATATTCTTTTTTCTCTGACTTCGAGCTCTTCTTTTTTTTATTACTTGTAAGAAAAAGAAGGAGGTTGAATGTAACTAAGTGGAATTATTTTGGGAAGATTTTGACATTTTGAAGTGCTTTAGGTGTGAATATGCTTCGGTTGACTAATAAACAAATATATGCAGACGCAAACATTCACAATCATGAATATATATTTATGTGTGTATGTGTGTGTGTGTGTGTGTGTATATATAGAGAGAAAGAGAGAGAGAGAGAGATAGAGAGAGAGTTGTACTGTAAAAATACATATGTCTAAAGAATGAAGACGAAGAATGTTTCTATGTTTTTAATAAACACCTGAACGATGGTACCATAAGAGCTGAAAATTTGTGTATAACTTGACTTGACCCCAGGATGAATATAGGATAGGTGGTTCTGATCTCCGGTCAATTTAAGGTCAGGTTAATTTAAGGTCAGATTAATTTTGGTATTTTCAAATCTAATGCCTAGATGCTGTAAATTTGTGTACAAGGATAACTTGACTGAGGATGAACATAGGATAGGAGGTGCTGACCTTTGGTTGCCCCTAAAAGTCAATTCAAAGACAGATCAATTTAGGCATAATCTTCTAATCTAACTGCACCCTATGGGCACTAAGTTTGTGTACAAATATTTGTTGAGTAAAATAAATGCTTTTATCAGCATTAAACTATGAAGTTAATGTACCAACAAATATATAAATATATTGTATTCATTTTTTTGAGGGTTAAGTTATCTACGAATGAAGAGTGCTCAAAATTGAGGTTAGAGCATATGTAAATAGGTTTATATAGAAAATAGACAGTCTGGCAATTGCACCCAGTGGCATGGAATTCAGAGTCACCATTAAGCACCAAATTTTCTATGTACACCTATTCATACATATACATGTATATATATGATAAGAATATACCAAGAATGTCTATATAGATATAAATATATACATAAATACACAAACATAGACACACATGCACACTTATATATCCTCTGTTTTGTATGCATATTCCTAGAAAATAGCTTTTCTATGATACTTGGAAGGCCATAAATAATGACAAACTATAAACTTGAATGCTTCAGTGGGCATCTTTGTGGTAAGTTTGTCTTTATCAGCAGTACTCAATATTCAGGTGAAGGCTGAGATTTAGAGGTCAAATTTCTACACAGGTATACTACCATCGAATATTTACTAAGCTTAGCTCAGTACAATGCAAAACATTGGTGGAGCGTCTATCGAGGATCAAACTCATCATATCAGTGGTCATCAGGAAGTGACCGATAGATACTTACTTAATTAATTTCAGTCCAGCACAGGGTCTCAATAATGGAGCATTCTGTAAAAGATGAATTCGTTAGTAATACACCGCTGGACTTGCTCCCAAACCATCATTGTGTAAATGGGGGCCCTAAGTATACTGGACATATGAAGACTGTGAGATTTTCCAAAAAAATCACTTGAAAAACATGGCATGGCTCTGAACCTGGCTTTTGGAATTGGTCACCTCTGCCAAAACAATGGGAAAGTATATGTCTGTCTGTCTATCTTTCCATCTGACCACAGGATATCTCCAAAAGTTCTAAATGAATTCCAATGGTATTTTGTGGAAGAGTGGGCCATGGGCTAAGGAAGAAGTGATTGAATTTGGTGGGGCACACATCCAGGATTTCATTTTTGACTGAGAGATATTTTTCCATTTTTTTTTTTTTTCATTCCAGTACATGCTCATATCTGACCACGCAATATCTCCAGAATTTTTCAAAAAATTAAATATTATGGAAAAGTTGGCCATGGGCTGAGGAAAGAGTGATTAAATTTTTGAGCAGATCCAAGAATTTGTTTTTGATTGACTTGGTGTATGGTGTTGGCTGAGTGCTTTCTCGTTTTTGATTTGCGCTTATGAATCTCGTTATGGGGTTATGATCTGCACTCCGTCAATTGTATATGTCAATGCCCTGCCTCTGAACACCTCTCATGAAAGTAAAATTGAGTGTTCATCAGAATATTTAAATGAATTGAACAATAGGTCCCTATAGATAAAAGAGACAATCACCAAGAGAAAATAATTTATTTTATCCAAAAACATGTCATCTACCCTTAGAATAAGTTTATATGTATAAAGGTCACTTGTTCATGTCAAACAAAATGGTTTTCTCACATTGTATATAAATACTTACCAAGCTTAGCTTCAGGCCAATCCAAATCCAATGGGAGAGGAAATCAGAGGGGTATAAGAAGATTGTGTGGTGCCGATCTTCCAAGTGAGGAAAGTTTGCAATCTTGACTTTAGTCAAACACTGACTACTAAGATTGATAGCAAATCAGTCACTCAATAGAAACCATCACATGACCAATGTCTATTGGCAGCACACTGTATTGGGGTTGATCAATTAAAATTTGGAAGAAAAGAGGTAATCAATGAATAAGTTACTTCTTTGAAGGATGTACAACCAATACATCCTCCCAATAGTCACTTATGGAGCTGAAACATGGAACCTAACCAAGAGACAGACCCGCAAATTGGAAACCATGCAACGTGCACATGAAAGAATAATGCTAAACCTCACATGGTAAGACCACAAGACAGCACAACACATCTCGGAGAAGACAGGAGTCAGGGACATCATAGAATCCATTAGAAATCTCAAATGGCAATGGGCTGGCCATGTTGCAAGAATGGCAGACAACCGATGGACAGCATGACTTAAGACATGGATCCCTAGAGATCACATGCGCAACCGAGGCCAAAAGAGTATTTGATGGAGAGACAAGCTAGACAAATTTAGAAAGTACTGGCTCCTCAACACCCTCAATAGAGAAGTATGGCAAATCCTGAGAAAGGTCAATGGGTCAATGTCCAACGACAGATTTTAAAAGACTGATGATGATGATGATGATCATCATCATGATCATGATCATGATGATCATGATCATGATGATCATGATGATCATGAATATACATTGTAAATTGAACCCTGCTCTGAAAAATTAGATATGATAAGGAGTAAATGTTAAAGTTTTCAACCCTTTAGCTTCATTGGTGTTGGCTATATGCATAATGCATACATACATAGCTAGCCAGCCAAACCAGCTTAAAAACTGATAAAACCAGTGTTTACAGTTTTGGTTGATGGTTTCTAATAACTGTAAGGCAAATGAGAAAAATATTTTTTGATATATTATCAGATGAAGCATTGTCAATTGTTTTCACTAGAATTTCTTTCATCTTAATTTCATTTGCTTTTTATTGCAGCACCCAGAGTGTTATTCTACTATTATTAGTGAGCAACACGGATCTGAAATAAAGACTCAAACTTGCACCCCTTTTCCTTGGAAAGCCTGCCTGTCCAAGGCAGCTTCCTTACTGATTAGGCCACACAGACTACTGGTTACAGAAGCTCAAATCTAATTTTATAACTTTCATCCTTCATTTTCCCCAAACCTTTAATATGCTGCCATCTTTTTTCTAATATTTTCATACTCTAGTAGTATTAGTGGCAAAATTATATCTTATTTTCAAATGAAGCTCTGTCAATTATCATCAATTATTGACCAGTATTTCTTATATCTTATTTCTGTCGTATTTCATTGCAACACTCAAATCATCATTCTATGGGTATTGGTAGGCAAAAAATGGAGAATAAACCTCTATCTTAACCATTATTAACTTTTTACGTGCATTTCTTTCATCTTAATTTCAATTGCTTTTCATCAAAAGTGCTCAGTCCATCTTCCTACAGCTTATTCTGTATTTCTGATCTGTGATGCTTGAAAATTCTCTGAAAAGAATTCCTCAGAATGTAGATGAAAACGAGAATCGGAAGGTGAAGAGAAAAACTCAACAGATAGGTGTTACATCTCAAAAAAATTTCATTATCCTGTGGGCGTATTCTAATGCATTTTGACAGAGACCAGCCATCTTTTTCAGTGAAAAAATATTTTCAGCGGTTCACAGAGAAAAAATTTGCTTTCTACTTGTTTGATGCTGAAGAAGAAAATCTGAATATTCCTGTGTTTGGTTGTTTAGTTGGAGCAGGAGGAGAGGTGTTTATATCTGTGTAAATGAGAGTAACATTTGGTTTGAAATGAGATAGGTCTGTTAGAGGTGGAGTCAAGGGTTGTATGTCTCCTGTCTCTGTGGATGTTTGACTTAGATAAGAAAGGCAATGAAGTGCTACAATGGTCATTCTCAGGGAAAATGGGCTTTGTTATTTTCATTATAGGTATTAATATATGTGTATAAATATTAAATGTCCACACCTTGTTGTAAAAGTATTGCAGCTCACATAATCAATAAGCAATCCATAACCTTCAATGAAATTAAATCGGTCAGCAGCAAAAATTTGCTAAAATAAGGATTTTAACTATGTTGCAGTTACTGAAAACATGGTTTGACTGTACTTGGGAATGTGAATTAAACTCATAAAATGAATGATAAAGTATCAACTTTTTGAAGCCACATATTCATAACATACCTGATTGCCGATTCTGGTTTCTGCACCATTAATTGTTATGTTACAAGCAAACATTTCCTTTTTTTACCTTAATTATTGGAGGTGTTTCTGTGAAGGTAACAGCACTGACAATGGACTCTGTGAAAAGTGTTCAAACTCAGGCCAGAACAATTGTATACACTCTGTATTCACTTATTGAAAACCAACCGCGAGAGCAAGCTGGTTTTAGAAGCAACTCGACCATTGACCACTGGCATTCAATAAATCAGCTGAAAGAAAAAGCAGCAGGATATAAACTACCACTTGCCATAGCATTTATCGACTTCAAAAAGGCGTTCAACTCAGTAGAAATCCCTATGGTCATGGAGGCCATCAGTCGGCAAGGTGTAGATCCAGTATATGTTGAAGTGTTGAAACATATATACAATCACAGCAGCTCCTTTATCAGGCTACATAAAGACTCAGACCTCTTGCAGCTCCAGAAAGGAGTAACACAAGGTGACACCAGCTCACCCAAACTCTTCACAGCCTGCCTCAAGATGATCTTCAGAAGACTAAACTGGGAGAGTAGAGGAATCAGAATAGACAGCAAGTATCTGGGCAACCTTAGATTTGCAGATGACTTTACCCTTTTTGCAGAGAACCTACATGACTTCAAACTAATGATAGATGAACTTAATGAAGAGAGCAAGAAAGTCGGCCAACACATGAGCTTCAGCAAGACAAAGATCATGTGCAACAACCACATAAGAGATAAAAACACTAAGATCAAAAATGAGGACACAGATCTGGAGAAAGCAGATCAATACATCTACCTAAGACAACAAATCTCCATGAGAAGAAGAAGAAATCAAGCAAAGAATCACTTCAAGATGGCAAGCCTTTGGCAGAACAAGCTCAACCTTAAAAAATAAGAAGATCCCATTATTCCTAAAAAAAAGAGTGTATAACCAATCCATCCTCCCAATAATCACTAATGGAGCTGAAACATTAAACCCAACCAAGAGACAGATCTGCAAATTGGGAACCATGCAACGTGCACATGAAAGAATTATGCTGGGTCTCACATGAAGAGACCACAAGATATGGATCCCCTGAGATCACATGCACAACTGAGGCTGGCAGAATATTGGAACAAGAGACAAGCTACACAAATTCAGAAAGTACTGGCTCCACGATGCCCATGATAAAGAAGTGTGGCAGATCCTGGGGGAAGTCTATGTCCAACGACTGACGTTGAAAGACTGATGATGATGATGATGAAAGGTATGAGACCTTTTCTCCCAAAGCTATGAGTGAAATAGTAGGTGAAGTGAGTGAAGCACTTTGGGTGCTTGTCATTTTCAAGTCTGTTCCACATATCGCAAACAAGAACCGAGTAAGTAGTAATGTGGAAATTGGAGGCATAGCCAGCATAAGGGAATACTTCAAAGTTCAATTTACACTAAAGTTGTGCTTTGGTCCAAAAGTCTCCTGCACCATATTTTAACTCAATCTGGCCATCTATAAGGTAACTTCATCAGAAAAAACTGCAAATGGTTCAAACCCTCTTGTCAAATGAGTAGATCTTTGTTTTTCAATTTTCCACCCACTCTCCTTCCATCATTTATTCACAGAACAATAAATGTATTTACTCCAGTCCCCCGCAACTAGTGTCGCAAAGGCAAGCCCTACCCATCCCTTTTAGTGTTGTTTAGACGTTATAGCCCCAGGGTGTACTGCTCCTCTGAGACTGAGCTGATTTATTTTTTGAGGCCATAAGACCAATCCTAGGCCTCTTGCACTTGCATGACGAGCCTCAGTAACCCATCATCGGCCATGGCATTGCACTTGTGCAGAGCGTGTACAGCCAACAGATTTATTCACAACACAATTAATTAAATCAACCAAGCACTTCATTACATCGTAACAGTTCCGTCTGTATCAGAGAGGCAGAGTCAACTGATTGGCATAAATTTAAATTCTAGCACCTATGATAAATTATAAAGGGGATATTTTCCAATGATCTCAATACGTTCAAATATTTTAGCATACGTAGAACTGGTTTAGACTGTTTTAGAGTCTTCGCACATGAATTGGTTGAGGATCAGTTTTCTAAGCAGGAAGAGCTGAAGGCAGCATAAGGGAACTTTTTATAGTTCGATGTATATAAATGTTGCGCCTTGGTCCAAAAGTCACCATCACCAAATTTCAGTTCAATCCAACAATCTATAAGGCTATGTCATCGGAAGAAACTGCAAGCAAATGGTATAAACCCCCTTGCCAACTGGGTTCTGTGAGCAGACCCTCACTTAGCTCCAATAATGAACTTTTATATATTCATGTGTATGTGCATATACATATATCATATATTATCACTATTTCACCTCTCACCATCGAGCATGAAACCTGATGCTTCTTGCTGACTTCCTTTCTTTTTGCCCATTAATAGAGGTCTCAGTCTCAGTAACAAAGCTTTGAAATCACTGGCTTTCTGTGAAATGATCAATACTTGCTCTCAAGCACTAATGCAGCACATTTACTTATTGGTGATTCCCAACAACCAGTCAGTCAGACTCCGCCAATCTCTGGAGATATAACACACGCTCAATCACACAAGTTATAATCATACAATGACCTCTTTTTTTATTTGGCTTGGTGCCAGCTATGCTAAATATCCCAATAACTGGGCATTGCTAGCAAAAATTGTTTCATTTACTTCTCTATATATTTTGAGGCCTCCAAGATACAATTTTCAGAAACGCGAAATTCTGATTTTAACTCATTTTAAGCATGAAAGCATTCCTATGTCTAACATATTGTGAAGAATATATCATGTTTCTGCTATTTTACATCTTTACTAGTTTACCCATCCTGTCCAAAGATGACAGCAATAATTACCATATTTTTTTATGTATAACATGAAAATTTTTTTTACCAAAATCTGAGTGAAAATATAGAGGGTTGTGCACTCATGATATACTGGGACGTATGCAGAAAAAATGTTATACATTACTAAAATTAAGACTTAGATGACAAAGGTGATAACTCCTCACCCTGACCAGCACGAAGAAATATATTTGACTTACGTGGCTAACCAACTGTAAAAATGAAATGAATTAGACAGAAACATTTCAGTTGTCATAAAATTGGATTTTATTTAAAAATTAATTTAAGTTCTTCTTCACAAGAGCTCAGGAATAGGTGTAGGGGCTAAGGGTTGAAAGAAGTACCCATGTTACACAAGCGGCTGTAATTTAAAAAAATATTTTTCACTTCTAAAGCTAGTGCTTGTATTATACAAAAATCGTGTTGAACATAGAAAAATTCCCTCCCTAAATAGGTTTTTATGGCAGGGGTTCAATTTAGAATTAAAGTTTCAGCCAAATTGATCCCTTAGTTTGTGTCCAGCAGCATTCATACTTGTTTTTTTTTAATTCTATCTTTGAAGTTATCTCCGCTCAAAAAAAAGATATGAGAAGTAACTTATTCATTGATCACGCCTTTTACCAATTTTTTGATTGATCATCCAACAAAACGACTAACCAACGACTGTTTTGTTTTTTTAAATCATGAATTTGATTCAAGCCATACTGGTAGTGTTTTCATCAAAGTAATTTGATTTGAACACCCCACTGCTTAATTTACAAGTTAAAAGGCGGCATTTATGGATGGCAGTGATTCATAATTTCCCCTAGAATGCTTGTATAAAATTCTATTTTTACAACATCATCTAAAGAGTCAATTACATAAAGCTAGGAAAAATGCCTCTCAACACAGTTTTTTCCACATTTATTTTTTTGTTTAAATATTAAAAAAACGTTACGCACCCAAAAAATATAATTATACACATCTGTTGGTTTTGCAACTAAAAAATGCTGTACCTCAAAAAATTCACAAATAAAATCCTATTCATAGCTAAGTGATAAAGCAGAGTTATTTATAAAGCACGTAACATAAATATAATAAAATATACATATAATATAGTATAAAATTCTATTTCTTCTACACAGTGACATAGCCAGGTTTTAACATTGGGGGAGTGAGCAAAGAAAAAAAAGCATCCAAAATGTGTAATGATTTTTATTCATTCTACATCCTTGTTTTTTAGTGAAAAATAAAAAAAGAAAGAGAAATACAGTTTCAAAAGAAAGTACGTACTTGTTATTCTTCTTTTAAAACCAAAGCACAAATTCCAAAAAATAAGCTTGTATAGCTACAGTAAATTCTCATTGTAATGGCACCCATTTTCACAGCAGTATATGATGACACACATGTCCTAATGGCACTTTTGTATTGAAATTTTCTCAATACTATTGTCAGAGATAGTACTTTTTAACAAATTGAAAAGTTGATCATTTGCCATATTTTTTAATCCACCCGACAATAGGAGTCTACTGTATATCACATATAAAATCCAACATAATATGATGTGTTTTATTCAATTATTCTACTTATGTTAAAGATATTTTTTTATGGTAATTTCTGACGGTAAAAACAAGAAATCAATACCTAATCAGACATTTTTGACTTACGGTTGATTTGTGGCTTTTTAGCGCAATAACTGACTATAGAGTAAAATTTTTTAAATCTAAAAATTTTATACTAGTAATTTTTTGTGTTTTCAATTGATAAGACTTGCTTCTTTGGAAAATTTGAAAGTTCTGGAAAAAAATAGTTTTTTAAGATTTTATATTTTACAATGTAATTATATAATGCTAAACTGGACCCTTAATTTCTGCTATCCGTATGAAAGTATGCAAACATGAATTATCTTTCCCTTGTTCTGAATTAATGATCACCACTTGAGTCCAATGGTCTGCTTCAAAATGTTTACATTTATGGCATTGGGTATAGTTGAGAAATGTATGCCAATATATTCTTGAAGGCATTAATGTGGCTCTTGCTGTATTGCATTCACCACATGAATTTGTCTAGATATGAGGGTTCTGTTGATGAATGGACTCCAAACATGTTCAATTTTTTTTTTCTCTTTCCCCCACATGATTCCAGCCTGTGTGAGGTTGTGATCCCCACTCTGAGTGATTCAACACAAACTACCAAAAGACCATTTTTGTGGCCGTGTGTTGAAATTTAATGACGCTGATAGTTTTCCGTCTGGTCAGAGGGAATTTAGTCAATTTCAGCAGCAATCTTTGGGCACTTATCAGACAACCGATGGACATCACGACTCACAACATGGAACATGCGAAACCGAGGCTGACAGAATACAAGCTGGAAAGATGAACTAGACAAATTCAGAAAATACTGGCTCAACAATGCCCATGACAGAGTAATGTGGCGGATTCTGAGGAAGGTCTGTGTCCAATGATGGACGATAAAAGACTGATGATGATGATGATGATGACGACGACGACGACGACGACGACAACAACAACGACGACAATAACTTGGATTAAGTTATCTGATAGTCGTTTGGAATGAACACCCTAAATCTCCACCTTTGCTCCTGATTGTGGTACAATTTTATTTCAAAAGAAACATTTCAAAATAATCAATATTTTCAATCCCTCAGTTTACAAGACAACAGTACCCTCGCAAAATACCCCCTAAAATTATAGTTCATCGCGAAAACTTTTGAGTAACTATCCAAACCACTAATTACAGACATGTATCTATCAGAAAAACTATATGAAGGAGGATACCAGGGGATGCACAGTAGACCATTTCTGGCTCCCCGCATACTCGGATGATCATGATTCTGTACTTAATCAACAAGCAGAATGATATAAATACATATATAAACACATCTAACATGATTTCTGTAAACTTTAGACCTCTAGTCCTTTATGAAAAAAAAAATAAGCTCATCAATACCTTTCCAAAGATATATAATTTGACCATGTTTGGTGTTATCAATTTTTTTGCCTATAGAAGTCTAGGGCCAAATTTCAATCAATGCCAAAATATGGCAAACAGGTTGAAAAAAATGCCAAAGATGTTTTTCGCATGCTTCAGTATACTAACAGAATCAATAAAAAAATTGCTCTGGACAGAAAATGCATACAAGAATGGAATTCCACTCTAAGCATGTGAAACATGTGGGTATTTCACTGCAAATTATGTTTTTCTCTCTGGGAGAGTCCATTACAGAATTATATAACAATGACAAAATCTATCAAACATCTATTAAAATCATAAGTATCAGATAGAAAAATCGATTGCCAGGGGGTTAAAATTTTGTGCATCCCAGAGATAAAGGTCTAAATCAGAACTATTTACCTTTCTTGTAGTTCAACATCTCAAATCAAAACTATTTGCCAATCTCCTTGATCCTTGTTCTTGCTTAGGATCTTTGACAGCTTCCTCTTGGTTTTCAGAGTTGGATCTCTTTTTAACTTGCAGTAACCACCCTTCCCAATTATGTTGGCCAACTTTTCAACTGGAAGATTCGAAAATTGAAAGAGTCGGCCCATATGCTAGGCAAGAAAAACTGCCTCAGTAATCCAAGCATTGAAATGGATACCATATGGGAACCTCTAATAATGAAAGACAGAAAGCAGTAACATCAAATACCAAAAACTGCCACCTGAGGTTTAAGGCTCCTAAAAATTAGCACCGGTTGTCCACATGGACACATAGCGTAGTGGTTACAGAATTACGGCAAGTAATCTAATGGTTCTGGGTTCAATCCCAGTATGAGACAATAATAATACTACTAATGCTAAGAGGGGAGTGCGATCAATATACCCCCGTCGGTTAAATAAAGGGTTCAGTTCATTACTTCCCCACACCTACCAGATGATACCTGATGAAGGCCATAGAACGTTGTATGAAAAACAACCAAGATGAGGATAGTCCGAATAATAATAGAAATAATAATAATACCTTATCTCAAAAATTCAGAGAAACACAGTTTTTGTTATCCTATGTGTTGGATGAAGCTTCCTCTAGGCAGATACTCTTTCGGGCTTTTTCTGTCAGCAAGGGAGAAATTGGGACCTATCTATTTAGAAATTCTGGCTAAAAACTAATATTTTTGCTGTTACAAACAAGTTGTTATTTTATTGGTCATTTCTTAGCTGACATGGTCAGTTCACATTCTGAGATTTTTCTTTCCTATGCAAAAGTCAGGCAGTGATGGGACCTTTTATCCCCCACTAGGAGAAATGAATCCAGAAAGTTCTTTCAAGGCGGTGTTAATTTTTTTTTAAATTCTTGGAAAGGTACCACTTTTGGAAATTGTACTTGGGGGAGTGGTCGCTTCTCCTACAACTGCCTCTACATTACCAGATGAACCCATTACATAGAGTTGAGCCATTCACACATCTCTATGTATCTAGTGGTGTTGAGAAGTTTTACACATACACAAAAAAATACATATATCCTCGCCATCACAGTCAATAATTGAACAATTATAGCATCAAATTTGAAAACATGTAAAAAAAATTCCATCAAAGAATAAATATGGTCAGAATAAATTCTATTTATGACACCACTGACATTTTCCACAGGAAAACATCTAAAATAGAGGAAGCCAAAGAATCTAGATGTTATTGATAAACCCATTGAAATGAAGCTTCAAAAAAGCTTCTTTTCAAAAAATTTTAAAAAAAACATCTCAGAAGGGATCGAGTGTAGTGCTAATGTCAATTTCAAGTCAGTAGACAAAATAGCATGGCCAGGAGTGCTGAAACACACAAACAAACATATGCACACATAGATAAGCTTCAAAAAAGCTTCTTGTCAAAAAATTTTTTTTAAAAACTTCTCAGAAGGGATCAAGTGTAGTGCTGATGTCAATTTCAAGTCAGTAGACAAAATAGTATGGCCAGGAGTGCTGAAACACACGAACAAACATATGCACACAGAGATAAGAATAGCCCCTTTTTTTTTAAATTAAAAAAAACATTTTTAGAAGGCGTCTAACGGAGAACTGATGTCAGTTTTTATGTCTATGGACAAAACAGTATCGTCAGAGCACTGGCACACATAAACAAACATATGCACGTGTATAAGTATATTAAGACACACATTGTATTATGAATGCGTGGATAATTAAATGATTTTCAGGTTTCAATCTTGTTATAAGAACTAAGAGAAATTTATTTCTGTAGAATTTTGTAGAGTGATCCTGGATATTCTAGCTGTATCAGTCTCTAGTTCATTTTGCAAGAATCTTCCAGACAGAGAGCATATGTAATAGGCAGAAGGAACTTAGGTTGTTCATTTCAGAGTTTTCCATTTACTTGACATTGACAGATTGAACTGGTATTCATTATTGGAATGGAAGCAGCCTCATTCTTAGAATTCACACATTTCATCATAGCGAGATAAGAGTGGTCAGACAGGTACAAGCACAAGCCAATTTCAGACTTTTCTTGCTCTACTGAAAGCTAGTTTTGAAGAATAAAGTAGGTAAATGCTTACAACTACTAACTGTTTGCTATATTGCAACGCCAAATCTCCAAGTCCTTTGCTAGTCTACATAACAGTATTTTCTTTCTGAAAAATCAAACTGAATGGGAAATATAAAAGAACTAGAAAGCTCTCAGAGGGTACACACCTCTGCCAATGCCATAAACTAACTAAAAAAATCAATGAAAATCAGTTCATATATAGCTACAATGCAGGAGGGTAGGGTAACTGTATAAATTTTCATTTTCCATTTTTCTCACTATTGTCTTAATATATGAAATAGCTCTCAGTCAAAAGAGAATTCCTGGATCTTTTAACTCCATAAATTACCAACTATTACTGATTTCAAACAGATTGCAAGCACACTAAATCTAAATGGTAATGAAATAAACTTCAAGCTTGAATATGATTAGGCAAATTAAACTCAGCACTGGCAAATGTGTAATTAACCTTTTCTAATCCTGATGGGGCCAAAAATCAACAAACAATTGAAATTTGAATTTTTAGATGCAATTGAAAAAGATTAAATTAGCTTTAAAAGGTCCTCAATTGTTTATGATTAGTTATGAAGAAGGAAAAAAAGGAAAAAAGGAAAAAAAGAAGAAGAAGAACAAGAAGAAGAAGAACAACAACAACCACTACTAGAAGGGGTACAAGAAAAGATAGGACTGGGTGAGGAGGGTAATCCACTGGAAACTGTTCAAACAACTCCGTTTTGACTATACTGATGAACGGCATATACACAGACCAGAATCTGTCCTAGAAAACGAAACACATCAAATCCTCTGGGACTTTGAGATTCAAATGGAATACCAAATTTAGAAACCCAATTTCAATAGAATTATACCTCCAGATTTTATCATAGTCCAATTGCTCAATTGAAACACTCAACCTAACTATCCATCAGTTGATTCATTAACTTTCTCTATACTCAGTGATTCAGAACTCTAATTATAAGAAAAGGCAAGGGAGGTAACTTAATAGCTGATAGCAAGCCAGGATTAAAGTGGTAAAAACTCCATTGATTAGAATTGAATTTGCACTTGTCTATTGTACTGAAGAGCACCTTTAGGCAAAAATTGAACATGAACTTTGATTAATTCTAAGGGTGCAGGGTATAATTTCATGACTAAACTAGCCCAATTCACTTTATTTTCCTTTGTAATCTTTCTTAGAAAAAGTGGGTTAATCGAATCTTGTGGAGTTGATTCACATTGTTTTTAATTTACGTAGGGTTTATCAGGTTCAAGAGTTGATAGATACCCATCCATGATGATAAGGGCTTCTTTGATCTGCAACAAATCTGCTCTAACTTTATTATCTGTTATGGTTGTTCGCTGATATTTGTGAAACAAAATCTGAAACAATATCTCTCAGATTTACTGCTGTTGTGACTATATAAGATCATTCAACGAGATACATGACAAGAACAATCAAACATTTATTTTGAAATAGTTTATGGCTATTATTTATACTGTCCTTAAAGAGGAAGAATATATGAGAGAGACCAGCCGTCTCCTTGAATTCTGACTCAAAGAACACAAAAAGCCTTTACCAAAAGCAAAGGGAAAAAATCTGAGATAGCAGACCATATCTGGAGAGGGAGGAAGGTGTACTTTATGCACTCTGAGAAGATTCCCACATTATTGACAGAGAATGCTAGAGAATTAGAAAATTAAAAGAATAGGTATACATCTACTTGCTGGCCAAACGTTTGTCTGACCAGTGTAGATTCTAACTCGGTAAGGCTGTTGCTGTTCAACAGGGACACATTATGAAATTCTTTGTTTAGGAGTGAAAGGAAATGGAAACATCTGCAAACTGTGTTGAAAGCGTTGCTGCTAATGAGGAAAAAGGAATGAATTCCGTTGGCTATGTTTTTTTACAGGAAAAAAGAAGCCTCTATTTACATATTGATAGCACACCTAAAGAAAGCCTAAGAATGGATCGCCCAAAACACTATTTGAGCAACAAATATAACGAAAAGAATGAGTTTAATTGTAAAAAAAAAAAAACTCTTTGAATCATTCATGACCAACTTCAGTTGAACAGAAATGTGTACTGAAAGAAGCAAAAGCCAATGAAAAGTTCAAAACATCAAAGATATATTCTGTATATATGTAGAATTCATTTCTATCCATTGGTAGGAGATTGTGTTGATCAGTTTGAGTCAAGCAATGGGTCCACCAGGAGATAAGGGGCATTAGTTTTCTAACAGGTCAGAATAATAAGTCTGCTACCTGGTGGAGAAAAAGTATGAAAAAATATCAACACGCTTGGCAGCTGCGGGGTCAAACTCCAATTTCTATTCCAATCGAAGGTGATTACTGCAACTTTTATATTGTATATATGATAAATAAATTTGTAAATATACAAGACATCTTAGTTTGGCTCAGTTAGTGAGAGAGCCACCTAGAAATCACTTGGTCTTGATTTCAAATCACGGTAGGTAGATGTTCATTTTATATATCAGCTTGATTTAACGTGATAGGATGGAGAAACAGGAGGAAAATAAAGTCAGCACCAACTCAGACTCCATCTTTATGATACTAAAACTCTGTTTTATCCAACCAAGTTCGGCATGCATACGCAATGGACCTAGGGTAAAGTTCTAGAGTAAAATACTTACAACAATCCAAGGCCAACTATCAAACATTACTACAAAAGTTCAATTGATATTTTACGGATCATGTATGAATGATGATTTTACTCAAATATGCTACTGCTTTCTCTCTTTCTCATTTTCTCATTCTCTCTATTTTCTCATTCTCCCTATTTCCTCTTACTTTCTTTCTCTTTATTTTCTCTTGCTTTCTTTCTCTCTACTTTCTCTTGCTTTCTTTCTCTCTACTTTCTCTTGCTTTCTTTTTCTCTACTTTCTCTTGCTTTCTTTTTCTCTACTTTCTCTTGCTTTCTTTCTCTCTACTTTCTCTTGCTTTCTTTCTCTCCATTTTCTCTTGCTTTCTTTCTCTCTACTTTCTCTTGCTTTCTTTCTCTCTATTGTCTCTTGCTTTCTTTCTCTCTACTTTCTCTTGCTTTCTTTCTCTCTACTCTCTTGCTTTCTTTCTCTTTATTTTCTCTTGCTTTCTTTCTCTCTACTTTCTCTTGCTTTCTTTCTCTCTACTTTCTCTTGCTTTCTTTCTCTCTACTTTCTCTTGCTTTCTTTCTCTCTATTGTCTCTTGCTTTCTTTCTCTCTACTTTCTCTTGTTTTCTTTTTCTCTACTTTCTCTTGCTTTCTTTCTCTCTACTTTCTCGTGCTTTCTTTCTCTCTACTTTCTCTTGCTTTCTTTCTCTCTACTTTCTCTTGCTTTCTTTCTCTCTACTTTCTCTTGCTTTCTTTCTCTCTATTGTCTCTTGCTTTCTTTCTCTCTACTTTCTCTTGCTTTCTTTGTCTCTACTTTCTCTTGCTTTCTTTCTCTCTATTGTCTCTTGCTTTCTTTCTCTCTACTTTCTCTTGTTTTCTTTTTCTCTACTTTCTCTTGCTTTCTTTCTCTCTACTTTCTCGTGCTTTCTTTCTCTCTATTGTCTCTTGCTTTCTTTCTCTCTACTTTCTCTTGCTTTCTTTGTCTCTACTTTCTCTTGCTTTCTTTCTCTCTATTTTCTCTTGCTTTCTTTCTCTCTACTTTCTCTTGCTTTCTTTCTCTCTATTTTCTCTTGCTTTCTTTCTCTCTATTTTCTCTTGCTTTCTTTCTCTCTACTCTCTCTTGCTTTCTTTCTCTCTACTTTCTCTTGCTTTCTTTCTCTCTACTTTCTCTTGCTTTCTTTCTCTCTATTGTCTCTTGCTTTCTTTCTCTCTACTTTCTCTTGTTTTCTTTTTCTCTACTTTCTCTTGCTTTCTTTCTCTCTACTTTCTCGTGCTTTCTTTCTCTCTATTTTCTCTTGCTTTCTTTCTCTCTACTTTCTCTTGCTTTCTTTCTCTCTACTTTCTCTTGCTTTCTTTCTCTCTATTGTCTCTTGCTTTCTTTCTCTCTACTTTCTCTTGCTTTCTTTGTCTCTACTTTCTCTTGCTTTCTTTCTCTCTATTGTCTCTTGCTTTCTTTCTCTCTACTTTCTCTTGTTTTCTTTTTCTCTACTTTCTCTTGCTTTCTTTCTCTCTACTTTCTCGTGCTTTCTTTCTCTCTATTGTCTCTTGCTTTCTTTCTCTCTATTTTCTCTTGCTTTCTTTCTTGTGCTTTCTATTTTTTATGTCGAGCATTTATCTAAAAAAAAAATAAAATAAAACAGCGTGAGTGAGTTAAAGAAGAAAAAAATATTCCCCTTTCTTTGTCCACTCTATATCATATCTTTCCATCTTAATCAATGCTATGATATAATTTTTTTTTTCTTCAAAAAGAATGCTATCCTTCTCTTTTTAATCACTTTCTCTTTGGGTCACCTAATTCCTTACAAATGCTGTCAATCAATTTGAAAATTGGTTTCAACATGAAACTTTCCCTCATTCTAAGAATCGTCAACTTTTCAGCTAAAAAATGTTATTGAATTCTATTTTCATTGGTATTCTTTGATTTGACATATATATAAAACTATTGAGGTGTGTACCAGCATAGGAAGGCACCAAAAGTCTTTCAAAGGCTCCAGAGAGTTTTTATTTTTATTAATTTTTATTAAAAAGCATAATTTAAACAATTTACTCATCAGATATTTACACAATAATTATCCCCAATGCATTAGAAAAAAAAAAACGTTCCTGGTGTATGAGATCAGATAATTTGAGTAATGCTGGACTAAAACATTGGAGTGTAACAATGAAAAGAGAATGTCACTAATAACAGCACTGAGAGGAAAGTAACAGCTACTCATACAACAAGCCAAAAAAAGATGGCTGAACACACGTATCATATTGGAGTTGCTGCAACTATACAAAATCTCATTATTCATTATGCAAAATTGTTTCGGGGAAAAATGAAGATTAAGAATTATATTCAGGACTGAAAGATTCATACAATGTGGTGCGTATGACTTGTAGGTCACCAGGAAGTAATTAATAAGATGTTCTCTCAGCGGATATTCATTCTATTTTTTTTTTTTTAAAAAGGTGTTTTGTTCTAAATAGATTAGATATTTTTTCTTGGAGAACAGTGATTGGTATTGGATTTTTCCAAATGAAATGGCGACGGAACATGAGCTGATTAAAAAGTCTTGTGATAGCATGTCTTGTAATTTAGTAATGAGTGGAATCAAATATATTTTCATCATCACTGATGGACTTTCATTGGCCATTATTTAGCATATACATATGTACGTGCGTGTGTGTGTGTGTGCAAATATACATTATCAGATGCAGTAGTTTGTAAAGTTATGACTTCACAGTGTCTAGCTTTTAACTTTTTAATCGAATTGTTACGTCACTGTAATCTGGATCTTTGGAAACATTCAAAGACGGTATTCATGCAATGTTGGAATCCAATGAGAGACTCCAATAAGCAAAGCTGAAAATTTAAAGCATCAAGATGGATACAATAATATTGATGGAACAACCTAAGTTTTGTAAACTTCTCTTACCTAAAGTCCATACTGAATACAACATCTATAAACCTACTTCAAGCCAGTGAGCAATCCAGGCAATATTTCTTTAGTCCCTTGACAGTCATGTGACCCACTTAAGAAACCACTAAAATGATATTCCCCAAAGACAAATGGTTCATTGTGCAAAATACAACTCAAGCTATGTGAACTTTCTCATTTATATTTATTCAGGGGCAATATCTTATATACCCAATCTGCACTGATCTGAGGATATCAATTGAACAAATATAGCCATCAAAGATAGTGGAGGATCTAACCTTTTTTTTTATATGTGTGTGTGTGTGGTTATGTATTTGAGTATTCCAGGGCTTCTGGCCATATTGTTCTGTCTACAGATTTGAAAAATTGGCATCAATGTCTACTAGACCTGTTTCTAAAAACGTATTTTTTTATTTTTGAAAAAAAAGCTTCTTTGACCTTTTGGGTGGCCTTACTCTGATGGGTCAAGATACTCCAAAATCAAGATGCTTCTATATGTTTCTTTACTCTATTTTAAAAATTTTCCTGTAAATTGAATTTATTCTGACCGTATTTATTCTTCAATGGAATTTTTTTTACGTGACTTGAAATTTTGAGGCAACAGTTGTTCAATTATTGACTTTGATGGCAAGTTTTCTCTATTGTTGAACCTTTGGACATTGACCACGGCCATTCGTGCTTAAGGACTTCCAAGGAATGTAATAACTCTTGAAGGATAGAAATAACTTTGAAAAAAGATGCTTAAAAGAAATCATTTAGTTGAAGAAAATATGGTTGATTTTATTAATAATGCTAAAGAATGATAGGAGTAAAAAAACTTTACCCACCAGACAATTTTCAAGTCAATAAAATATCACTCGTAAATAATTGATATGTGACTAATTAATAAAGAAGAGTGAATAAAGTTTGTCAGAAACTGTCAACCAATACTCTAGCCAGAACTGCCCCCAGATTGGTTTTTAGTGGGGGTTCGATGAGTAAGTTTATGCTAAACCAATTCCTTAGTTTGTGTCTGGCAGCATTCATGTTTACTTTCTGGAAATTCAGTCTTTTTTCAGTAATCCGTGCCCAACAAAAGGCGAGAGAAGTAACTTATTCATTGATCATCCGTTTTTCCGATTTCTGAATTGATCACCCCAAGATGGCATGCTGCCAAAACACATTGGTCACGCGATGGTTTCTATTGAGCGACTAACCTGACCTGTATTACTAATGTTCATTCTCGTCATCACCAGAACAGTATGATCAGTTGGGTTTCAAATTACTTCTAAGTACAAATAGATTAACAAAAGCTACTGAAGGACAATAATTAGGATAAAATTCTTAGAATTTAAAAATGAGTGGAACTCTTCTTTTTTTTCTTTTTTTTTTCAAGTGCCTTGACAAACGGATTTACTTTTTGCATCTTTTAAAATTGATAAAGAGGAAGCTAATTATTATAATCACGGATAAGGTTATCAAACGGTTATCGTTATCAAAATCGGTCGGTTCCAAACATTTTATTCAAAGCGATCACAAAATGCAGCTCCTTCTATATACCCTTGCTAAATGTCATCAGCTGGTTTTAGTTATATAAAAGACTCTGTCCCAAAATGATCACAGTAAGCGGTTTCCACTGTATCTGCAATATGATACGAACAAAAGATAAAAAAATGATTGGCCAACAATGAAAACTGGACAAAATTTTCCAAATATACAATACTTACAATAGTACAAAACATTAATACATAGAATTGTTTTTGTCAGATAGCAATAAAAGACATTGCTGCCTTCTTGGGCATCTGCTGCCACTTTTCACGCGAGTAAGTATGTGTGGGGGTATATATTCCGGAGGGGTGCCAAAGGATATATTTGGAATATATCTTAGTGGCAACCCTGTTACACGATAGACATTCCACCTGCCATTTGTAGTTAAAGCAGGTAAAACCTACTGCATTATCTAGATGTCTGATGATGCACTATTGATAGAGAGACTTGACCTGACCCAGGGGTGACATGATGGAGTGAGCATGGCACATATAATCATAGTCTTTTTATATGGGGACATTAAGTAAAGGATTCCATAAAACAATTGTACTGAACCGTTATTGTTTATTGACTATGAGGTTCCAACTTCCAAACCATCTTGGCCTCAGAGAGAGGGCCTCATCCGGGGTGGGAGTAAATACCCCGTTTGCCACCCTTCATCGCCAGCGGATACCCATGGCTGCTCTGAGATGGCACGCAATTTTTTTTCTCATTTTCTTACAGCAAAATGTCCATTCTTCACATAAAATTCCTCTCTTAGTTCTGAGTAAGTTGACTTTTGTTAGTAAGCAAGAGTGTCAGGTAAGCTACTTACTGATGATAGGAATTCTTGAACAGCTAATATCCTGCAACACTTATGCTATGAATCTAAATTGCATTGTGCTGAGTAAGGATCTTCCTTCGTTAACCTTCCTGTAATGTTTTCAGGAACCACCATAAGAATTAGCTCATTTCTTCTAGTATCTTACATATGCCTCTGTAAATATTTTTTGTATTTCCTGACATAAACAGGCTGTGTATATACACCAATATATGAATATATTTATATAAACATACATGTGTATATTTATCATGTCGATAAGAATGCATACGTGCACAAAAACTGGGTGTTCAAAAAAAATGTATACATCTTTTGTTGTCTTCTTGCATGATTTACATTTTTCCTTTGGTGTATCTAAATATATGCATTGATTCTATTATATTGGCATAATCTTGATGGGCTGGTTCTGGCATTTCTGTCTTTGTTGTCTCTGATTGCACAAAGTAACAAGTGACTTCTGGTAATTTGAAATGTAACTCCAGTTTTAAGATGTGTTGCTCATGAAATAATTTCGCTTTTATTCCTGTTCAAATTAGCTTTAACCTCTGCACTCAGAATGAGGCTCTCCTACGAATAAGCTAATATTGCACAAAAGCAAGACTTGAATTCAAAGGGAGACTTGGCACTCTACCAAACAGATCTGGTTCGTTACTTGTGTGATCAACTGCATGTGTTTAGGGTGATCAATCAAAAAATTGGAAGAAGGGGTGATAAGTGGATAAGCTACTTCTCTTCCTTTTTGCTACATCACTGAAAAGTCTGAATTTTCAAAAAACAAGTGGGGACAAACTAGGGACTAATTTAGCATAAATTTGCATTGCAATTTAAATTCTCTCACTGAAGACCGGGGGGGGGGGTAAAAAACAAAACAACCTATTTTTACGAGACATAATCTGGAGTAAATGTTGAAAATTTCAGCAGACTAGCACCATTGGTGCAACCTGTGCACGTGATACATATGAGCCAAGCAGACAACCTTGGAAACTGAAGAAACTTTTTTATTTTGACAGTCTTGGTTGACGGTTTCTAGTAAGAAGTTGTAGGAGGTGATGTTACCGTGGTATTGGGAGTACCCAACACGATTTCTCATACCACCTCAGTACAAATTTTCATTATTCTGAAAAAAGTCTGGTATTATCAATCTGTCAACCAAAACTGTCAACATAGGTTTCTCTCAGTTTTCAAGTTAGTCTAGCTAACTGTGTATGTATGTATATATTTAAGTCAGTACAAGCACTAATGGAGATAAAGGGCTGAAAATTTCATCATTGACTCCTCATTATGTTTGAAAGGTGTTAAGAACGCTTTTTTTTTTAATCCCCCCCCCCTTTTAGTGCCAGGGCGGGGGTTCAGTTTGTAATTCAAATTGATCCCTAAGTTTGTGTCCAAACATGTTTTATGAAAATTTGGAATTTTTTTAGTGATCACTGCCCAACAAAAGACAAGAGAAGTAACTTTTTCCAATTTCATTGATTGATCACCCCAACATGGCATGCTGCTGAAAGACTTCAGTCACACGGCAGTTACCACTGAATGACTAACCAGACCTGTTTTCACCTAAAAGTTATAGGCTGACGAGAATTATATAAATTAATGTATTCATATTATCGTATTTATGTATCTATATGTATTCATATGTATTGACTTTTAGTGGCAATGTAATTCTTTTGTGACTCTTTGTAAGAGAAGTATCAGATAGAATGTACATTTATATGAACAAATACACACATATGTATGTATTCAAGAAATGGACACATTTAGTCGAACAGAATGAATAATAAATTGCATTATATCACACAGAAACTTATTTGAAATGATCTCCCGTTGTTACACAGTAAATATATCATTCAATTTAGACAATGCAAATAGAATAAACAATTGAAGAAAAAAGGGCTGCTGCTGGAAAATACTGTCATGTTGAAAGAGATGAAGAAAAATGTGAATAAACCAGACGAGAATTTGAGTTGAAAGCAGTTATTTGGCCTTTGCATAACCCTATCAGTGGCACGTTTGGTTCCTGCAGCAGCCCTATTTTCTTCAATTGCTTATTCTATTTACGTTGTCTAAATTGAGTGATATATTAACCATGTAACGATGGGAGATCATTTCAAATAAGTTTCTATATGATATAATGCAGTTTATAATTCACACATATGTATATAAATGTATACAGCAAAATGAGAGTGCTTTATATATATATATATATATATATATATATATATATATATATATATACACATATATATATGATAATTAATAATTGTGTCATCCACAGATAGCTGTTTTGTTGTATTACAACTCTTCAGTATGGCTATAGACTATCCAATATCCCTGCCAACACCATCTTTGCTTAAGACCCAGAGGCGAATGATATACCCCTGCCCTACACAGAACTGGACGGTCAGTAGGACCAAATTGAGCGATACATTTTACTTATGCATAATTCCCCATCTACCAAAGTGCTCCATTCCTGAGTTGGAAGAGCATTGCATATATATATATATATATATATATATATATATATATATATATAAACATTGAGGTTAGATGCCAACCTCAATATCTTTAACATATACTCTCATTTATCCAAATTAATCTTAAAACCACAAAAAATATCAATTCATAAACATGATCATAACCAATTTATAAGCTGGCTAAATATCTCTAAAATCCCTCATTCAAAAATGAACTTTCACACATACAATATAGCAGCAATCTAATAACACAAAAATATAACCCTGAAAAGTCCACTATTCTTATAAAATACTCCATAACTTTTGTTCCAACCCCTTGATTTCAATTTTTTGACAGTATAAATCCAATTAAGCATATTAAGCAATTACAGTTAATTAGCAATTTAAAAATACTTAGCGTTTGCTCCTCACACATGAAGTAAAACATTTTTCCTTAAAATAACTGGATATTTCGAATACTGTTTCATTCAAACTTGACACTTTTATAGAACCAAAGAGTGAAACATGTTAGTGGAATGAAACTTATTGCAATTATTGTTCCTTTCCTTATTGTCATAATTGGAAATCCTTATTTTTCCTGTACACATGCAAATGCAAATACATATACATATAGAGAGATACATACACACACACACATTTATCCATGAATCTAGAATCTCTTAAATGTAAATCGATAATATGCATACATCATCATCATCAGTCTTTTAATGTCCGTCGTTGGACATAGACCTTCCCCTGGATTTGCCACACTTCTCTATCGTGGGTGTCGCGGAGCCAGTATTTTCTAAATTTGTCCAATTCATCTCTCCATCTTATATTTTGTCGGCCTCAGTTTTGCATGTGATCTCCGGGGATCCATGTTGTGAGTTGTGATGTCCATCAGTTGTCTGTCATTCTTGCAACATGGCCTGCCCATTGCCATTTAAGTTTTCTAATAGATTCTATGATGTCTCTGACTCTCCATGGGAGGTTGAGCATTTGCTCATGTGCGCGTTGCATGCTTCTCAGTTTGCAAGTCTGTCTCTTGGTTAAGTTCCATGTTACAGCTCCTTACACAAATATATCCTGCAATATATATGTTACAATAAGGATAAATACATGTATGCATGTATACATATATATTTATGGATACATATATATAAATATACAGGAGCAGATATCAAGTCTATAGCCATACTGAAAAGTCGTGATACCACAAAACAGCTGTCTGTGGATGACACTATATATATATATATATATATATATATATGTATATATATATATATATATATATATATATATATATATATATGTATACATGTATATATATATATATATATATATATATATATATACATATATATATATATATATATATATATATATATATATATATATATATATATATATATATATATATACATAAGTACAGATCAGGTTTGTAATATAGCATAATATAATGTAATATAAAGCAATGTCTGATATAAGATGGATTTATTTCTTGGAGTGCTCAATACAGTCAACTTCATACTCTGAGAGTTAAGTTGGTTTAGAGTAGAGCTGTAAATGTTGTAGAAAGTGGATTCGCTACGCAAACATGTTTATATTTCTGCCCTCTTTGGGCCTCTCCAGACGAATGATCATATGAGTTTTTAGATTCCTGTTTGGGGAATTTGGTGAGAATCTTGTGGCTGTCGCTATGAGTGGGAAGAGTTTCTATTTCATTTTATTGTTTTTGTAGCGTCTATGTTTAGCTGGTGGTTGTAAGTTACACGTCAAAGGGTGTGAGCTGGGTGCGGGAGTAATCTATAAATGGATGCTGAATTATGTTCCAAGGGATATTTTGATCTTAACCTTGATATTTTGCATTAAATTTATTGCCTATATTAGTGTCTTTTATGACCTGAGAGGATTGTATTATTCTTGATTCACTTAGACATGTGCAGGAGTAGGTAATGTTGATTGGACGTTATGGGGGATGATGGGTATGTGAATAAAGTGTCCATGTGACCTTTAATGTACTAATGTATGGATTGCTACGTTAAATTTGTTAATGAGAATTGGGAGCAATACCGGCATTTTAATATTATTTTATTTTTCCTGTTAAATCTACTTTGGGTTTTTTTTTTATTTTTTAGCAAAATTTAGTATTTCAAATTTCTCGTTTAGGCAAAGATTACAAGGATTTTCTATATTTTGGCATCTTCGGTTAGTCTTAAAACTTTCCATTTTACCATTGGTTTGTAATTCATTTTGTACATTTTCCAATAATATGTTGATAAAGATGCATTGTTTTTATATTTTTGATTTGTGAAGGATGATGTATGGTTAGTTAATCTGAGTTTGAATGATGTTTTAGATATTCCGATATGATATTTTACTTCTAAGGGTTTTTCGTGAGTTGATATCTCCGCTTGGTATACTATATTTGATTTGAGACATTTGTTTTGCAGGGGGCAACTATTATTATTGAAACAATAGCAGTCTAGTTTTTTTGTGTTTATGCTCCCTTTATTTATGTTATTTCTAATAATTCTATTGTTATGTTTTGTAATGATTTTATCAAAATTTTCAGTACAACTAAAGCTAATTCTCAATTTGTTTTTGTTGAATATTTTGCTTAGTGGGTGGTTTGGGGGGAAATGTTTTTCTATTAATTGAATGAATATTTTACCTAAGTTAGTTCTTACTTATTGGTTGAATGGGGGTATATTCCAGATGATTCTTCTGTTTCATTTCTTTTTCTTGTTTCTCAGTTTCTTGCAATTGAATTTAACTTTTTTGTTGTAATTAAAGTTTGTTTGGGTGAAACCACTACTATTTAGGGCTTTGATAAAGTCATTTTTAACTTCGTTAAATATTATTTCGTTGGATGAGTAATATGTTGATCTAGTTTCTATGGATTTGGGGATCGTTTTTATTATTTTATTTGGATGGTTAGAACTCGTGTTGATACACTTGATCAGAGTTTTCTTTTCTATATGGTTCATGAGTGTTATTAGTTGAGTTGAAGGTAATGTCCAGGAAGTGTAAAATTTTAATGTTAGCCTTGATTTCTACTTCGAAATTCATTTTTTTCATTTCTTTTATATATTTTTTAATATTTTCACATTTCTGTGCATTACTATTTTCTACAATTAGTAAGCCATCTCTCTCTCTCTCTCTTTCTCTCTCTCTCTCTCTCTCTCTCTCTCTCTCTCTCTATATATATATATATATATATATATATATATATATATATATATAGACCAGCATATCAATAAAATTTATCTCACAGATACACAATGGCTTATTTCATTATAACAAATAAATACATTTATACTAAAAATATATTTTTATAATTTTTATCTATTATATTTACTAAATATATATATATATTATGTATACAGAAGTTTCTGTAATCATCTTCAGTCAGAATCAAAGGAATTCAGTTGTAACTGCATCAGTCAGGCTTGTATATATATATACACACACACACACACACACACATATATATATATATATATATATATATATATATAAATATATATGTGTATATGTATATATTATGAACTGTCGAGAGTGTAGAGAGTGAGACAGATTCGGGAGTAAAGTGTTTGGAAGTTAGGTTTATTTATCTGTAAATGTTTTATTAATGGTCTAGACATGTTTCGGGAGGTATTCCCATCCTCAGTAGTGTGTGCCGTGTGTGTGTGTGTGCTTTTAGAGATTACAGGTTTGATGTGGAACCTGAGTCCACCATCAGAAGCTTTGCTTTGTGAACAAAAAATGGTATCCTGGTTGCTGGGGGCATCCTGTTGTGTGAGAGATAGTCCAACCAGTGATTATATATATATATATATATATATACATATATACAGTTTGAATCAGGAAACTTGGGTTATAAGTTTAAACTGTATTCGTAGCAGGATCTTTCATTTTGAGATTTTATTTCCCATTGCAAACATCAGGAAATGCTCTAGCATAACTCTTTTCAGTGCATATATATTTATTGCATTAAGGATAGGTCCTAATTCCGGTGCTGTATTCTTTTTTAGGACTGACTCTATGATTCAGAGATCTTGAAGGAGAAACATTCTGCACTCCTAAAATAAAGCTGAGTACCTTTTGGTATAAATTTGAATGCATGGGGGAGATATAATGCAAAAAACAATATTCAAACTGTTGCAAGAGAAAAGATAGATTACAAACATCAGTTAAAATTGTGCTGGTAAATCTAGATTTATAACCAACCAGGGAAATCTAGCATCTTTATTTTTAATTCTTGTTCAGAGTTTTTTTATAAAGATTTCTAATCCTAAACTAATTCCCAGCACTGAACTAAATGCCTCTTGTGATCATGAGAAAATATTGACTACCAATTCCATCAGCTTACAGAATAAATATCAACACTGAAAGGAGACTTGAACACATTATCCTCACTAATGAAATCTCATCGAACACAAAACCACATATACACACTCATACACACATAATGCACTCAAAAGGTGAAACTTTCATGACTTTTGGGACATATTGATGCACATATATATATATATATATATATATATATATATATATGTGTGTGTGTGTGTGTGAGTGTGTGTGTGTGTGTACATATGTGTATATACGTATATATACATATGTGTATATAAATATATATATGTATACATACATATGAGTATATACATATATATATTTATATATATATACATCTATCTATATATATGTATATATACAGATGTATATATACATATATATATATATATGTATATATACATCTATCTATCTATATATATGTATATATACAGATGTGTATATACATATATACATAAATATATACATCTATCTATCTATATATATATAGATGTGTATATATATATATATATATATATGTATATATATATATGTATGTATATATATATGTGTTTATATACATATATTCCATAGCATTAGAGCACTCTGGTGAATGGGGAATTTAAGCTAAATAAATATATCATTTAAATTCAGCCTCACTGACCGTTCTGTGGCTCAGCGATAGGATACTAGCCTCCTTGAAGCAAAGATTTCAATCCTGCCTCGTGGTGCTTGATGGGATAATGGATAGTCTATAGCCACACTGAAGAGTTGAAATACGATGAAACAGCTGTCTGTGGATGACACAATAATTATATATATATATATATATATATATATATATATATATATATATATATATATATACTTTTATGTATGATTATAAATTGTATATTATATTGAAACTCTTATTTGAAATGATTTCCCGTCATTACATAGTTAATATATCACTTGGCCTTAGCAATGTTGATAAAATAAACAATTAAAGAAAAACTTGTAACCAACAGGGTAGCCATTTCAACAAAGCGTTGCTCTTACCATCGAGCTAAACAGCTGCTGATAATACAAAGGCCCAATTGACCGTTTTCACTCCAAATTCTCATCTTGTTTATTCTCATCAGCTCTGTTTGTTTCTTTCAACATGACGGTTATGTATTGAGAAATGGATAGAGCAGATATAGATGAGGAAAAAGGAGATGAAAATTTGGAGTGAAAATAGTTATTTGGGTCTTTGCATTACCTATCGGTCGCAGATTTGATACCTACAGCAGTCCCATCTTCTTCAGTTGTTCATTCTTCTTACATTGTCTAGGCCAAGTGATATATCGACTGTGTAATGACAGGAAATCATTCCAAATAAGAGTTTCAATTTAACATTACACAATTTAAAATAATTCTGTCAAATCATACATACACATATTTATACATGTGGGTAAAATATATACCACGTCATATATATTATTCTGAAAAATCTTCATTCAACAGTGCTCAATACTTATAGTAGAGACAACATATCAATTGAATACATAAACCTTGTCTATGACAAAGTTATACCCTCATTTCTATCTATTCAGCTATTCTAAGGAGCTGAATAAAGTGAAAAGAGTATACCATTGTCATAGACATGTGTATTTAATCGATATATATATATTTATATATATATAAATACATACATGCACATAAATACACACACACACAAGTATTGATATTTATTAAGCTTTGAAATTGTTCCAATATTTTTTGATGTTTGTATTTTTTAATCTTCCTGTCAATTTAGAAGCAGTTTAAGGATGTTGAAATGAATTTTTGGAAATGTGTCGGACACTCCTTGCACTCAGAAATAACGATCTGCTTAATTAGATGTAATGTGAGAGAGGGGAAGCATATACCCTCTCAGATCAAGGTTCAAAATTCCAACATACAGATGACATCCAAGGAAACCTGGAGAGTAAAACAATCAAAACATGATAAACACAAGAAAGATAAGGAAATTTGTTCCAGTGAACAATACATAATGCTGTTGAAGGACCGATATCAATATGCTTTTTTTTTTACACCTATCCTATGATCTATGAACCTATGGTGTATAATACTTCCTACACTACTTCAAAATACTTATTTTGTTGCTACAAGTTACAGATGTTTTGTTTGTGCTCCTCTATCTACTTATATACTAATCAGATGGAAAAACTATCAAATTGCCAGTGTAGCAAACTTGATACTCACTGAGCACCCCACATTTGTAACCCTATGCCTGACAAAATAGTAAATATCTATGTACATATAAGCAAGCTGAGACAAACATGAACTGACTTAAATAGAATGAAAAGCAAGCCAGATAGATAAAGAGGCGGGCATGAATAAACTTACACTGAGATGGTAAGAAGTATCTATTAACTATATGCCAAATTTATCGGCCGGTTCTCCTCATCCTATCCGAGTGAATAGGAAGACAATGTAAAATATATCTCTTGTAATGACCCACAATTCTGTTTCCTAGGTAGGTGATATTCAATGGTTAGTTGCCAGAGTTGGTGGGGAATCCAGAAGACGTCGAAAGCCCAACTGTAAAAACAAATGGATTTCTTCCTCAGATTTTTCTTGAAAGCTTATATTTCAAGAGCTTTAAATAGTTGACAGTAAACATAATGAGAATGCTTATCACTTCTGTGTGTGTGTTGTTAATCAGTGAAGTTTTACTTCAAGTTGAACATATTAACTTGTCCTCATAATAACGGAGTTACAATTGGTGGTTAATAGTTGTCGTTGTCGTCATCATCATAATCATTAATTTTATTGTCAATGGCCCCTGTCAAGGTTGACCTTAGGGGTAGGCAGTTTTTTGCTGCTATTGATATTAAATGTTTAAAACTGACTTACCAATGTTCTCAGAAATGAATGACTTCCAATTATTATAAATTATCATAAAAAATACAGTATGAGGTCCTCTTTTGTTACTTTCCATTTGAGATCAAAAATATAATGACTGCTATTTTTTATATTATCACAATTCTTAAACCAAACCAACCTTAGCTTAGTAACTATCTTCAAATAAACATTAAACAGTGTCTCAACCCCAGCCAACCAAATCTCATCTTTTTGAGTATCCTTTCCTGTGTGAAGATCTAATGATAGAAAAAAAAAAAGCTTGAAGAAGTGATCAGATGTTTTTGGTACCCAACACTTAATTATTTCTTTTCAAAAAAGCATTTCTAGTACTGTTTAGAAAGTGATACAAACTAATCATCACTTTCTATGCATTCTTTTTTCTTGGGCTCGATACCATTCATCGAGTTCAGAATCATCTCAATATTCTTAATGGCTGCCATGCTGTAACAGATTGTACCCTAAATCCTAATAGTTGAGAGTAATCATGTATTACTGAGAAGTAAACAAGAGACCGATCCTCTAGATATCAAAAGATAACTGGTTGGGGATAAAACGAAATCATAACTAGAAAAAAAGTGAGCGGACACATACAAATAGTGCCATTTTTTTAAAAAAGAAAAGTCAATCTTTCATTTAAATGACTCAGCCCAATCATTTCTAAAAAAACCTTGGCTAAATAAAAAAAAATGGCCTCTTTTCCCTTAAACATTTCTAATTTCAGGAAAGGCAGTGAAAATAATCAGAGATTAGGTTGGTAAAATTATGTAACATAAATGTGACATGAGGGCTCCCTCCACAGGTATCGTAAAACACGGGTAGTATATCAGTCAAGAGTCCCAAAACGTGACTGAAAGGTCAAAGGATGTCGTCAGCTGCCAAAATAATTTCCTATTCGTAATACAAATAGAGCAGGTGTATAACTCTGAGAATATACATATCACATACTGAAACAGGGAGAATAATGAGGTTTCATTTTATACATGTATAAATACATGAATGTACTCACAATTACATGTATATATACTAACATACACATTCATATTATGTGAATATACATAATAAGTGCAAAAAATATCTGATGTATTTCAAAGAGTTCATTCCAATATTCTCTAGCTCAGACATTAAAGAATACAAAAATCAAGAAAATATTGTAACAAGAAGAATGAACATTGAAAAGTTACGTACAAAAATCAGAAATCTTTGATCCAAATTCTGTCAATTTTGAAGCTGTATAAGTATATTAAAATTGACTGTTTTGAGAAGTTTCTGATACTTTTTGCATTCACTGTAAGTCTTTGCAACACACAAACACATGGGCATATTTTTATACAAATGCTACAATGTGTAGCTAAGATCGCTCTTTGAATAAGTAGATCTATGCTCTTGACCAATCTACTTCTGATTTCTCACAGCCATTTCATCTTCTCTTACCTACCAATAGTCCTCTTTATTAAAAAGGAAATTATCAGAGTACATATATATATATATATATATATGCTCTTCCATAGGAATAGAGCATTCTGGTAGATGGGAGATTTAAACTAAATAAATATATTGCTTGAATTCAGTCTTACTGACCGTCTAGTTCCATCGCTCAGCGGTAGGATATCGGCCTCTGGGTCTGAAGGGAAGGTTTCAATTCTGCCTTGTGGTACTGGATGGGGTAATGGATTGTCTATAGCCACACTGAAGAGATGTAATACAACCAAACAGCTGTCAGTGGATGACACAAGAATAATATATATATATATATATATATATATATGTATATATATATATATATATATAGGTATAAATGTGAGGACAACTACTACCTAAATTCATTTTTTTAAATCTATAAAAAATATAATTTGCTTTCTTGCATTGTTATATTTGAAGTCTTTTCCTGGGCAACACTGAGTACCCCAGCTAGTGGTTTATAGAATTCTCACTCCCACCTTCTCTGCTTCCTCAGTCATTCTCTATAATTACTGTTTTATATGTAGATAAATCAATATGTCCATAGCCAAATTGGAAAAGCATTTAACTACTCAACAATTATTTCAACATGATCTCCTTCCTTATTGAAGCACTCCTTAATTCAGTGATGAATACTAATCATATAGGTCAAACATTATGTAGTGAAAATTTCAAACATCCTGTTGATGTATCAGCCTATGGAAATATTGATCCACCCTCATTGATATACTTATATATATATATATATATATATATATATATATATATATGCACACACACACACACACAATATAAATCAGGAATACAATATGATATAATATAATGCAACATCTAATGTGTGATGGATTTATTAGCACATTACAAACTACAGGAAAACTTTGAACAGGACCTTATAACCATTGCCAACACCAGATTTTAAAAGCATATAAGCCGATACCAGAAAAAATCAAAAAAGGAAATAGAACAAATCAACAAATCAAAGAACATATTTGTGGAAGGAGACAAGACTAACAATATACATGAAATGAATTACCAAACCTACAACAAACTCCTAACCAACAACATCACACAAAATTACAAAAAAATTAAACATCAAGGAGAACTACGATGGTGTAACTATAAAAAAAGGGAGCAAAAACATCACTAACAAATCAAACGTCAGCAAAAGAGTAGGAAAATTACAAAAAAAAGATGTCTAAATACTCATGAAGGACCAAACCGGACTTCATAAACAACTCCACTACTAGACTAATTAACCCCACAAAATCCCAGGTAGGGAAAATCAGCAAGAAGATATTAGAAAACATAAACTACAGCATCAAACAACAATTACAACTAAACTAATGGATAAACACAAATGAGATCATTACTTACATTAAACAAAACAATACCCATTCATTTATACAGTTTGACATCATGGACTTCTTCCCTTCTATATCCAAAGGAATCTTTGAGGAAGCCATTGAATTCGTAAAGATCTACACCAACATTAATAACAAAGATACAAAAATAATCAGAAACTGTAGACAGATGGTGCTGTTCAATAATCAAGAACGGTATACTAAAAAATTGTCGTCTGTGGTTTTGATGTTTCAATGGGTAGTCTTGATTCAGCCAACATGTCAGACCTGATTGAATTGCATATTTTGTATAACCTCACCAGAAAACTAGACTCTAAAAATCTAGGACTCAACTGGGATGATGGCCTACTAATCGTAGAAAATAGCAACATGCAAAAATGAAAAAAAAAATACATCATTGAAAAATGAAAAAAATTGAACTTTGAAATTGAAATTAAGGCCAACACTAAAATTCTACATTTTTCTATTGTTACTTTTAATCTAAGTAATAACATCCATAAACCACATAGAAAAGAAATTCTGAAATTACATATTAACACAAGATCAAACCACCCAAACAAAATCGCTAAAAAGATCCTGAAATCTATAGAAACTAAGCTAATCTACCACTCCTCAAATGAAACTATATTCAACAATGTTAGAAATAAATATACTAAAGCCTCAAAGGACCGCAATTTCACTGAAACTAGCTTTAAATATGATGAAAAAGAAAAATCTAATAGAATAAAACATAGCAACAACAACAGGGTAGAAGTAAGAAAATCATCTGATATACACTGCCATTCAACCAACAAGTAAGAACCAACATAGGGAAAATAATCTTCCAATTAATTGAAAGACCCTATTATTGGAGACTAATTAATAGCAACCTCACACCTACAGTAAAGTGGAAAATATCAAAATAAACACACAAATGCCAAAACATTGAAACCTCATGTTACCTATGCCTAAATGAGAAATTTGAAATCCTCACATTTGCCAATAGGACTACAAATCAAAAAGCAGAATTATTAAATAGAAAAAATGAAGTAATGTTAAATGCTGGTACTGTTCAAAATCTCTATTAAAAAATATAATTCAACACCCCACGTACAGGTATACTAAAAATTAACCACCTTATTACCCTCATTAATATTAACAATAGCAGTAGCAACATTACAATTAACATTAACATTATTATCATTTTATACCTCCAGCCACTTTAAGAAGAAACCAATCACCTTTTCATAATTATGTTAGATGTATAGAAACATACCAAATGTAGAATAAGTAAACTAACAACTAAGGTGATGTAAAAGTGAATCCCAACACAGGGAAACAGGTACAAGTCAGAATAAAATACTCTCAGAGAGGAAACATGTCACAAAGAGCTGATGTTTTACTGATAGGGAAAGTACCAACAATATCTCCTGCTAATTCATAACAACCAGATAGTGAAGTACCTCTGCTAAGTAAAATAGAAAAACAAAGCAAGCAGTGACTGACAACTAAACAAGGAAGAGAAAAAAAGATATATAGAATGAGAGGAAGTTTTTCCAGCCAAGAGAACTCTACCCCCACTTTGAAAATGTCCTAATTAGGGATCTAAATTAAATCAAAATATTTGCCTGAAAAAGCCCTAATAGAACAGAAATATAAATGTGTTTGTGTAGCAAATCCTTTATTTCATCATATATATATATATATATATATATTTATATGTATATATATATTATATGGTTAATTTAATATACAATATAGAAACATGGAAGTTAGGAAATTGGATTTGAATCCAAACTTTTGTGTTTCCATATTGTCTATTAAATTCACCATTATGTCAGATAAATCTCATCCTTTTCCTCATATATATATATATATATATATATATATATACATATATATATATATATATATATATATATTAGTAAAGATTTTAAAAGATCCAATGAGAAGAAAATGACTATTAAAAAAAAAGAGAATTCTGCTAATGTATTAGATTCGGGTATTATTTTTTAAGAAAATACAAATTTGAAAAAAAAAACAGTACTCAAGTGTATTAAATTTGAGTACTGTTTTTTTTTTTATAAAAAAATAATACTCAAATTTAATACATTTGCAAAATTCCCTCTTATTTTGAATACTTACACACACACACTTATATACGACTCTATTTCTGGATTGCAACGTTCAAAGTTATTGTATTACAACTTAATGTAATGGGGGACCGAACATCTACATATCTAGATAAGAACATAAGCATTAGAATAACAAACCTTACTTTTGAGAAAAGATAGGTAAACAAGAAAGAAGCCATTATGAATAGACCCAACCAGATCTGTAAAAGGAGACTGTGTTATACATAAGAATTAGGATGCAATGTCGATAAACACTCATTGGTTAGAGTAGTGCTTTCACTGGTGAACAGTCGTGAAGGGCAGTAACACCATCAGATGCTCTGGCAGTGCAAAAATTAAACATTTACTGAATTGACTAATTCAACCATTTTCAATTATTAAAAGTTACCATTAAAAAGGCTAACAATTTTTTTTAGTATGTTTTGGAAATTTTTTCAGGTTAATTTAGTGCAAATTTTTTCTCGAGTTGATAGCACTGGGGGTGACATCCTGAGTTACCGCCAGGGATAACAATGCCACTGGGTATTTTCAAAACTTCTGAAAACGTCTGACTACCGCTGCCTTTTTAAAAAGAACATATATTTCACGGGCCCCCAACCCTGTAAATTTGATTAAAATGACACATGGAAAATTGAATTTTGTTAATTTTTTTTCTAATTTAAGCATTTATTTTATAACAAAAAAATATAACTGGACAGTGCCATAAAAAGGTATTAACACTTGATGCTCATAATCTGATCTATAAAATTTCATTGTTTGCACCTTTTTTTTGAACAGAGTAAAAAGTATTACTAAATCAATTTTTAAAATAAAATAAATTAATCATTATCTGATTTCCATTTATCTCTCTTTCATTTTTGGCCAATAATTGTACCAGCCATTAGCGTGGGTGTTTAGTTTAGTCAATAAATTTGTGGATTTGGTGGAACTTTCAAAATCCAATTACAAATTGAGTTCACACTAAATTTACCAATAAATGCTCCCAATATGGTAGTTCAATTTTGCAATACCTACACATTTAACGATGGCTTGTGATTCAATTTTGATCTCATTCCTTTAGCATTCAAAAAGCCTGTATCATTATTTTTATTATATAGATGTAATGTCAAAAAAATGTTCGCAAATGAGATTAAAACATCAGGTAAGAATTTTTCCGGGTGCAGAAATTTTTTTAAACAGAGGAGAAAAAATATTTGACTTGAAAATGTTTTAAGTCTGTAACCTCTGCAAGCCCCCCACCTCTTCATCAGGGTCTTGAGGCCACACCAGCCCCAATGGTAGTTTTGACCCAGTGATTATTCAAAAGTATTTTATAACTTGATTAATTGATATAAAAATAATAATGCTTGTCTTCTAGAGTGGGTCCCCAGCCCCCTTTCACCCTTCAATGCCCATTTTGAGTCTTCCAGTACCCCAAAGGGCAGTAGCACCCAATCAGGGAATCACTGAGTTAGAGCCCTAGAAATGATCTGAGGAGCACTCTTCTGGCTGGAAGGAATGGAAACATGGCTGCTGAGTGTAAAGGTGATCTTGTAAATTATGAGAATGAACCGTTTGTAAAACATGCTTGTAGGTAATCAATATTAAATAAACAAGAACCACAAGTCATTTTGTTGATATTTTGACACTTATTTACATCACCATTAGAACAATATGAATGGAAGTGAATCTCTCTACCCAGTTATTTATAGTGCATACAGACCAAAGTGTAATGACCTATATCTGCTGGGGTTGTTCATAGTGATGCCTTTTTACCATCATCTTCGGCTCACTTCTCTCTTTATCACTCTTTTGTCATTCAACATGGCATTTGTTCCACTAGATTTGTTATTTTTCATATCCTGTCTTGCAGTAGACCTTATTCTATCATATTCTGTTTTTTCATAGACAGAAAAATATTAGATTGTTTCATATGAAATGCCGTTTTTTGTTTTTTTTTAATAGATGAAGGATGATATAAACAACAAAATACGGTGAATGACTAATCAAAATATGACCAATTTGAAGCAATGACTTTATTCCATTGATCTTCTAACGCTAATGTGCTATCTCTCTAAAATTCTTGAGATTTAGTTGTCACAAATTCAATGAAAAGATGCATTATGGCCAGAATTAATTTTTTTTTCTATCATGGAGAATAATGCTAAAAGAATTACTAATTTGATTGCAGGGTTTCATATGTACAATCAGGACCGCAGATTGGTAAAATCAAACTGTAAAAAATTTGATCTTTTGGCACTGCCAGAATCGATGAATTGTTTTTCTTTTTCAAAATAATCCAAGCAAATGTATACTTGCTAATATATAATAAATCATAGATTTTCGATACTTGCCACCAAAGTCAATAATTGAAGAACTGTAGCATAAAAATTTGAAGTCATGTAAAAAAAATTCCATCAGAGAACAAATATGACCAGAATGAATTCTATTACTGGCATTTTCCATTGGAAAACAAAATAGAGTAAAAAAAAAAAAAAAATCAAGAAACAAAGATTCTGGGGAATCTAGATGTTATTAACAAACCTGTCAGAATGTGGCCCCAAAAAAGGTCAGAAAAGCTTCCTTTCTCAAAAACCAAAAAGACATTCTTAGAAAGGGTCAAGTGGAGTACTGATGCCAATTTTCAAGTGACAGACAAAACGGTATGGCCAGGAATGCTGGAACGTACAATCACAACAAAGCACAAATATAAAAAATGATAGAATCCACCGCTATCTGATGGCTACAGTTGTTCATTTGTATTCATTATTTGGAATGCACCTTTTAGGTTAGACAAGAGGGTAATGACACGCTGAAATACGATGAGAAGAGTGCATGGGCAAAAATGGTTGAGAACCACTGTGGAAAGAACTATGATAAATTAAGCACGAGTTTATTAAAAGATGTAATATACCAGGTGTGCCAGGTACTTGAGAACACAGCTTTAGCAGATCATAAATGGCAGACAACTTAACGTAATGTTACATAGCATGCAACAAATTTTCTCTGGAACTGGTAACTCTTATCAGCCTGTCACATTTCATCAAAACATACTAAACTGTAACAGCCTGATGATCTTCTTACTGACCCCTTCAGAGCCATCCAAGCTGAACTTGAAGGAAAAGGTCAACCTACTTGACCTCTTTGGGCCGAATGCTCTAACCTGTTTTCTTAGCCTGGGAAAAACTGAGGTACACATGAAAGCACTAAACTGGTGCCTAATCTTTCAATGCACAAAAATTATTATGTATCGTCAGAATGCTTCAACTCAGAGAATAAGACAAATCTGGGTTATTATCCTCCATTACTTTGTTTTAGTAAGAGGCTCAATTTACTATACAATTACAATGTGGAACCACGCCTAGATTTTATAGTCATGATATGTCAAATAGATCATTCTCTCTCCATTGGATATTTCAATGACATCCTCAGAGATTCTTTCTGTTATGATCACTTTCTTTTGGGCGTTAGATTTTCACCCAATTGTGGAAGCCTTTCTTTTTGAAAGTTGTTTTTTTTACCAGACCTGGTGTTCATATTATTGTATTAGCATCCTCCGATATAATGCGGTTCACATTATACATATATATTCATATGTATATATTTTTTTTGGCACAAATCAATTTATTAAATATGACACGGATTCATATAAATATACAAATATATTGTACAAATCAAATCACATTTACATATCCACACATAATTAGCAGTGTCCATATGTCTCGTCATATTGAAGGTCACCACTGACGTAGTAAGAAACAAAGAATTTAAAAAATCCATTTGAGGTCAATAGAACGCTATTATCCAAGCTTCACACAATGCAAATCTCTATTATCTACGTATATATCAAATTCACTGTATATCCATATATTTTATGTATGCCATCATTTTTGATAGTATGGGTAAACTAAAATATATATTGTACAAATTATTATGACAGCATTATTATAGTGCAATTAGCATCTACCGACATAATCTGGTTATAAAAATTATTCTATAAATAATTCAATACAAAGAAAATGATTTGACATCAAGCTTAATGGCCAGCAAAGAATAAATTTTTAATAATTGTAAAAATATGTCTCCCATATAAATTTTTTTTAAAAGTACAGCAACCATAAAAGTACCTACAATTGAAAAGATCTGTGTGTACCGAGATCACTCAACAACTAGCCATTGTACAATGTTGATATTCACCGGATATCAGTCAGCACACAAGGCTATGCAGTGTTGAGTTTGAAGTTGTTTGGATCAGCAATTCTCAAGAAATCTAAAAGAGAGATCTATAATATTTGTTTTATCTATTCTCATATAAATAAGAATTCAAAGACTATAGATCTCTCTTCAGTTTTTCGAGAGACTCCGTTGACTTCCAGTCTCTCAGAATTATCTAAATTTAAATATAATCATCAGTCTTTTAAAATCTGTCGTTGGATATAGACCTTTCCCAGGATTAGCCACACTTCTCCATCATGGGCATCACAGAGCCAGTACTTTCTGAATTTGTCAAGCTCTTTTCTCCATCTAATACTCTGCCGGCCTCATTTGCGCATGTGATCTCAGGGGATCCATGTCGTGAGTCGCAATGTCCATCAGTTGTCTACCATTCTTGCAACATAGCCAGCCCATTGCCATTCGAGATTTTTAATGGATTCTATGATGTCCCTGACTCCTGTCTTCTCCTGGATGTTTATGTGCTGTCTTGCGGTCTCTCCATGTGAGGTTGAGCATAATTCTTTCATGTGCACGTTGCATGTTCTCAATTTGCGGGTCTGTCTCTTGGTTAGGTTCCATAAGTAACAATCGGGAGGATGTATTGGTTGTATACTCTTCTTTTTAGGATTAATGGAATCTTGTTTTTGAAGGTTGAGCTTGCTCTGCCAAAAGCTTGCCATCCTAGGGTTATTCTCCGCTTGATTTTCTTCTTCTGAGGGTCTCATGGAGATTTGTTGTCCTAGGTAGATGTAGTGGTCTACTTTCTCCAGTTCTGTGTCTTCGATTTTGAACCCAATGTTTTTATTCCCAATGTGGTTGTTGCTCATAATCTTGCTGAAGTTCATGTGTAGGCCAACTTTCTTGCTCTCTTCGTTTAGTTCATCTAGCATTAGTTGAAGGTCATGTAGATCGTTAGTTTCATACAATGGACGGCAAATTATTCTACATGACAGCTGTTCCACACACTATAAAGACTGGTCTCTTCCAAACATGGAACAGAACTGCCCAAGTATTGATAAAAATAGATTTCATCTGTTAATACTGTAGGGAGTCAAGTCACTCACTGGATGCTCTAGCCAAAGCTTAGTGTTGTGATAAAATACAAGAAGCAACAGAAAGCGAAGCAAAGATATCATTTAACCCCAGTGAAAATTACTCTAATCAATGAATAATTCTAACTCCAAATTATTCAATTTATCACCACAAACTTGTATATAACTCTTGCATCTTGTAGAGACCATTTCTAAACTCAACAGCAGAGCATTATCAGGCATAACCAAAAACGATATTCAAGTAGCTTCGGAGGAAAACACGTTAAGATTATATCAGCAAGTAGGGTGTCTGGTAATTGTTTGGAATAAGTGAGATTAAACCAAATGCCAATATTTTGCAAGGAAGATAATACATAGAAAACACTAGCTACTGTTTGAAAATTCGTTCAACAATTTAATAAACTGGCCATTTCAATGGCTAAAAGTAGCTAGATCTTCAAGAGATGTTCCAGAGGAAATGGTTAAAAGTTGCAAGATTTTCAAGAAAATCTATGAAACTTAAACTATGAACATTTGAAACTTTATTTCATTAATCTTTTTTTTTTTGGGGGGGGGGTCCAGAAAAGATAAGTTTAGGGTTAGAGTAAGGCTTACAGATGCCAGAATAAGGTTTTTTTTTTTTTCAACTGACCTACTAACCTTGTTAGAATTAACATTTGTGATCAATACAAATCTAGCCATTTTTAGCCATCAAAAAAAGGCAAATTCAAAGATTTGCTCTGTAATAGTTCAACAGTAACTCTTGCTATAGCATCCCTCTGGATTTTCTCATGCAAAATAATGGCATACTGTTTAATATTACCAATTCCAAACAAATACCGGCACCTGAATGGAAAATTATAAATTGAGTTAACTACTCCAATAATGAACAGCGTAATTTTTTTTATAGTTCACTGTCCATAACACTTGACTCTTCCAATCAGAGGTGAGAATTCTACTTATGTAAATACTTCCCACACATCAAACCATGCACTCTTCCCTATAAATGAATTCAGTTTTTTTTTTTTTTAAGAGAAGAAAAAAAAAAAAAAAAAAAAAAAAATCAAAATATATCCATGATTGTATCAACTACTATTGCTGGTAAGATACAAAACTGTTATGTTAATAATTAATATAAAGAAATTTAAAAAAATGAAAAACAGACACAATTTTGTTGGCTGTTGTTAGTGGACCAGATCTCCCATCATTGATGGTTTGATACCCACTCAATGAATATCTTCTAATTATAATAAGTGTGATTTTCTTGCTTCGCTGTCAATAACACTTAACTCAAATATAATGGGGGGGAATCACAAATACTTCCTAACCACCACTTGAAATTATGAACTCCTCCCAATAAGCGAATTCAGTAAATTCAAAAAATAAGAGAGGAGAGAAAAGAAAGAGAGGAAACATCTCAATCCAAATATATCCAAGAATTATTTTTTTATGGAATTAAGAAGAGGATCATATGAAATGGGGGTAAAAAAAAAAAACAAATCAAAACAACACACCCACACATCATATAACAATGATCAGCAAAGTAGGGATGGGGTTGATCCTCATTGTATCTCCCCCTATTCATGGTCTGATACTAAACGATGCGAAGTGAACAAATCATATAAAAAAATTTTTTTTAAAAAAAGAAGAAAACCCACACAAATCAGGACACACATTGTATAACAATGATCAGCTGAACCTGCAGGCCATAGTTAGGGAGTTTAATTCTCATTGGATCTACCACTATTGATGGTATGATATAAAACTGTTATGTTAATAAACAATATGGAAAAAAATAAATCAATAAAAAATAAACAAAAAACAAGACACACTTCATATATCAATGATCAGAAGCTCATCTTACTGGCCATTGTTAGCAGATTTGGTTCTCATTAGATCTCCCAGCTCACATGGTCTGATACCAACTAATGCTAAGATAATATCAACTTATATAAGCACCAGTGTCTGTTGCTTTGTAATGCTAAAATGGTCATGCTATATTTTTGTTCATATTTCACACACGTTTCTTATGTTGCACACACGTACACACACAACTCAAGAATATGTTTGAATAGAAGAATAAAAAAATTTTTTAAAAGATGGAAAAATTAGATATTTAAAGTAATTTTTTACCTTTTTTAAAATCTCTATATATCAAATGGAAAATAGAGTGAGAAACCAGGTTTGCTATTATGTGATAAACTGATCCTCCTCTTTGAAATATCTCAGCTTAAGATGTTCTAAATAATAAAATTCACCTCCAAATACTTCTGTTAACCATTCATCTTATGGCCTGGCATATATGATAATCTAGAAAGAAAAAAAGTAAAAACAAGCCTGGCTGCTGCAGAATCAAACTTCAGCCATACTTCTATTCTGACAGAAGATGATAATTGCAATTTTCCTACTGTAAACATAATCAATGAATTTACATATATAAGACGTCAATTTGGCTCAGTTGATAAGACAGTTGCCTACTGATCAACTGGTTGTGATTTCAAATCACATTAGGGGGGAGTTGAATTTATACATTAATTTGGTTTAATGTGACCAGATAGACAAACAATGAAGAGTCTACCACTCTATATTAGGTGAGGATTGTTCTGGTTCTTATCAGAGGGGGAAACCAAAGTCAGCTCCAATTTGGACTGAAGTTTGACGACAAAAGAAAAAAAAAAAAAAAAAAAAGATTGAAAAGTAAATTTCTTGGTATTTAATGTCCAATATATTTTTTATACATTTTAGAAAGACAAATGTAAATCCCCGAGTGAGCAGGGAAATCTACCTCACTCCTTACATCCCCCAGAAAAAAGAAAATCAGACGGACATATGAATTTGAAATATTTAATATACAAAGAATAAATGTAGATGAAGAAATGAAGGGCAGAAAGAAAATTGCGTTCCTCTACTCTCAAGCTGGAATGTTCGCTTGCAAGATTTGAATGTCTTCGGTTGGTCGATCGTTATTGTCAGTCTCCACAAGCCCGACTCTTTGGACGACATTCATTCCAGAGCTGACACGTCCAAATATGGTATGCTTTCCATCCAACCATTGAGTAGGCACTAGACTTATGAAAAACTGACTTCCATTTGTATCAGGGCCACTGTTAGCCATGGACAAGATGCCTGCACCTGCAAAAATTAATTTGAAAAAGTTCTCTTCAATCATTACTATTCTATGCACTTATCCACACGCACGTGTGTGTGTGTTTGTCAGAGAGAGAGAGGACTTTATAGACAGCAAAACTACAGGATGGAATTAACAAAAGTTTGGCATATATATGCTCTTTGATTATGAGGGTGATAAACATATTGCAAGTGAAAAGGAAAATCTTATTTTAAATAAATGGCAATAATTCCCAACAGTATCAGAGTTACTTGCCATTTTTTAAATTTTTTATTTATCACATATTTAAAAACTCAAATGGTTGGAATTATCACTGGAATTATGCTAAATCATTTCAGGAAACATGACTGTACTCCCAGCAGTGCTTATAGTATGGAGTGTATTAAATTATTTGAATTTATTATTTACTAATAAAATTTAATTCCAATTATTCAAAAATTATCTTCTTAATGTACTTATTTTAGATGAAAAAAAAAAATAACAAGCAAAATTTTAGTCATTTTTCCTTCAAAAGAGTTGAAGTATATCTCTTGTTTGACAAAGTCTTTCATTTGTATTTAAATAAAAACACTGTTTACCCAAACCATATAGTCTTAAAAACTGAAGGATGGATTGAGCAAAAATTTGACACATTCCAGCTTTTTGATCTCAGAAAATTTTCACAGAAAAGAAAGAATTGTGGCCGAGTTTAACAAGTCAAACATAAATGGATTGTATCATTAGGACAGATTCTGACCATACAACAGTAAAGAACTTAACATTTGTTTCTGTCTTACCCATGAATTTAATATAAAAATGTTTGACAATTGACTCGTTAAACTTTCCCCCTTTTTTTAGCGATTAAATTACCTTATTTACTGGTGTACAATGTCAGAAATTTAACATAGAAAATCAGGATCAAAATTGGTGGGAAATGTTTTCAAGAGTAAAAGAAAATGTCAACATAATATATTACTGATTTTTAGCTACAAAAAGTGGGGGTCAAATCATAATCGATGTCACATTGTACATGTAAACATGATTAGCACATAACTAACAAATGGTAATTTCTTCACTAGCAAACAGTCAAAATCAGCCCCAATGATAAAAAACATTTTTGACGGGTAATTTTGGAAATTGAGTTTCGGGAGGTGCATGAATTTTTGAAATTATTTATAAAGAATTATCACTATTTTTCTATAGCTGACTTTTTTACCAGACAATATTCACAATTTTTCAAATAATTAACCTTTACTGTTATTTCCTGATGATGACGTCAAATACCAAAAAGTACATTACCAGATTTCAAAACATTTTTTGATTTGTATTACATTTTATTTCGGCAAAATTGAAACTAGCAAAACATGTAAAGAAATTCTTTATTTCGCAAATTTTTTTTTTCCCACATTATCACCGTTAATATCATCTTGTTGGATATCTTCATCCAAATTCTCATCAGGAATAATGGATGTAACCTCAGTGGTACACATATCTTAAATTATTTCGAATGACCAATATAATTGAACTTAAATTTCAAAAAGTCATCCAACATACATGATTCAAACTAAAATATTAATAAGACAATTTTTAATAATTTTCCTATAAAAAGGTTTCCAAGAAAGATAACTCTTATTCTACATGAACTTCCATTTCTATTCAAAAGCCTTCACTTTCCAACAAAATATTTTACTGTGGTGAAAATCATTAACTTCATTTCTTGCCTAGAGCAAACATATTGTTTTAATATTTTTAAAAGAAAAATTTTTTTTTTTTTAAACATTTTGTGCAAGAGTATCTTTAAAAAAAGTTTCCGACTTTGCAAACAGATATTTTTCACACTTATCACGAACGTACACAAGTAAATATACAAAATGGAAACTATATACAGGACTATAAGATGAATGGTTAACAAGGGTTTCCAGAAGACTACCACACACAACTACTCATCCAAACCCACCATATTGAGTTTTGGTTTTGGCCCCCTAATTATAATACCAGCACATTGGACAGTGCAATATTTGCAGGTTTTATTTTTTCAATTAGATCCTACATACCAGCATATATAGCAATTGTTGTTAAACATACAAAAAAAACGGTCAAATGAAAAGAACAAAATTTCCTAGACTGATAATTTTAGGGGCCTCTTCATTATCATATCAAAGATGTCGAAGCAAAGAACTTATATAAAGTTTTAGATTTCTATTCTGAAATGTTCATTATATATATATATATATATATATATATATATATATATATATATATATATATATATATATATATATATATATATAAAAATAATTGTGTCATCCGCAGACAGCTGTTTCATTGTATTACAACTCTACAGTGTGGCTATAGACAATCCATTATCCCATCCAGTACCACGAGGTAGGATCGAAACCTTCGCTTCAGATCCAGAGGCTAGCATCTTACCTCTGCCCTACGCAGAACTGGACGGTCAGTAAGGTTGAATTTACATTTACGATATATTTACTCACGCATGTATTCCCCATGCTCTATTCCTAAGTTGGAAGAGCATTGCATAAGCTTATAATGAACAAGTCCCCTCAATTGAAGAGTGCTCAACCCTGAATAAGGGAGTGAACACTTAATTTAATTTTGGTAATGTATGATTTGCATATTTTTCCCAATCATATATTTTAATGTGTGATCTATGAACATGTTTAATGGGGACAACTCGGAAAGGCCTCTTGATTAGGATGTACATAACATACATTGCATTTGAAAGAGCTCAGCCTTAAGTCATGAGAATAAATAAATGTTGAATCCAGAGACTAACACCACTTGAAGACAATTGCGGTTAGCAAAAATGCACATCATTTTTTGAAGTACCTGTCTTCATCGAAGATTGTTCTCCAGCGATAAACACCATGAGTTTTGCGGTCCGCAAAAATAATCATCATTCCACAAGGACCTGTCATTGTTGACCACCCTGAATCCACACAGTGCACACCGCATTTCCCAACATATGTATTCAACACTGAATTAAGTGCATTGACAAGGAAGGTGATTATGTTAAAAAATGAATACTCGTTGCATTAAATAGATTTTTTTTCCATCATTAGTTTATGAACTTATTGATGTACCAAAACATTTTGACCTTTTAATTTCCAATAATCAATTAAGATCCAGCCACAGAAACAACATACCTGTATGTTTTAGTTCATCTGAAATCTCATCTTCAAAATGTTTCCCATAAATTGATGCACCTCCTCGACCTGCAAGACAAAAAACAAATCTTAGCATCACATTTTATAGTTTTAGCAATCTCTTGATTACGAGTAATATTTTGTTTTCCGACAAATGTATAATGATGAGTAGCAATAAAAAGTAACCAAAATTAAGATGAATAAACCCTCCAAAAACAATATTTCTCCTATTATTACTTGTGTCAGTAGATTGATATAGACTGATTTTGATAAGCCTGCCTGCCTGCTGCAGTCGAACTTCTCTCCTACTTCTATTCAGACAGAAAATGATTATTGCAACTTTGGTATCTATATCATCAAGTATTAATGTGTGTGTGTATATACACCAAGATGTCAAGAACTACACATCACAGAACAGAAATAAAGGCATGTCTGAAATCAGTAGGTCTATAATTACTTAAAGCACACATCTTTAGGTTGTATTTCGCAAAAAGAAAATAGTTGATTTTTATGGGGTCTGCATTCACTCAGTTGGAAAAATATTTTTTCTTTAAATTTTTTTCAGCTACAATTTTCAGAAAAACTATCCAAGTTAGATCCATGAAATCAAACTATGTATATTTTGAATCAGCATCATCCAGGATTGTTTTTTTGTCAATTATTTGAAACTATTGACATGCGACAAGGCTCAATACGTTTTTTTTGTGTATTTCATTTTCAGCTGCAATTCTTAGGATCAAAGTCAATGGCTGAATGGTCAGAGCATCGGAAAACAGAAATGGTGGACCAAGTTCAAACTTCAACAGGAAAAGTTTTTTTTACTTCTTTCAACTTTATATTCTTTCAAAGTATTTGAAATTTGCACCTCACAAAAATTTGTCAGTTTTGACAAAATAATTGTAGAAGGGGGTTGTATTTACAATGTAGTTATAATGCTAAACTGGATTCTCACTCAAGGCATATTTGAAATCAGTAGACCATAATTTGCTTACAGCACCCATTTTTCAAAAGAAATCAATGAGAGTAACAATACCAGTAACAGTATTTAGAAATGCACTAAGTATGATTGGCAGACCAAGTTCAAACACGTTGGAGAAAAGTTTCTTTCAGTTTCATGAGCTTTCAACTTATTAGACCTTCTAATTTTCCGTAAATCTGTCAGTATTGAGAAAAGATACATTTGAAGGTTTTGTAAAAAGGGGTTCAATTTACAATGTAGCTATGATGCTGAACAGCACATTTACTTTCCATTCATATAGGTGACCATGGAAAAGAATTCCTCCTTCAATCAGTGCTAATACCAGTTTGGCAGAATCCTTCTATGAATCTAACCCTAAACTGACAATAAAACTTTTTTCTCAGAGAAAAAACAATGACCCAAATCCAAACATAATGAATAATAGGCAGAATTTTATCTCATAGACCACTTTGGAATGCAAACCCCTAACACTTAAAGTGGTCAGATTAATTCTCAGTTTTCAGAAAAATTAATCTCCAAGCAACCAGGGTTTTTTTTCTTTAAATTTGTATAAAATATCATTTGTTTCCCAGTGTTGTTATATTTACAGATTTTTTTTTCCTCCAGGCAATGCCGGGTATCTCAACTATTTGTATATGTAATAAATAAATTTATAGATATAGATGATTCGTCAGCTTAACTCAGGTGATAAGAGAGTCACCTATAAATCACTTGGTTGTGATTTTAAATCATTAGAGGGAAATGTTAATTTCATATATCAGTTTGATTTAATGTGGTGTGATAGACAAGCAGTAAAGAGTTTAGTCCCCTAAATTAGTTGAGAACTATTCCCTGTTCTTACTGTTGTTATGGAGGAACTTAGACTGAAGTCAAAAGAAAAAAAGATGGCAACGTATCAGATAGTCAGGAAAAATAAGAAATGTCTCCATGGTTTGATTTGAATGACTGCAGCATGAAGGCAGTCCGAAATTTGCTATAAAAAAAAAAAAAAAAAAAAAAACAACAACTAAAATCAACATGAAAACAAGGCTGGCCAATACAGGACCAAATTCTACTCCTACTTCAATTATGACTGGAGAAAATTACTGCAACTTTTGTATTGTTTATATAATAAATGAGTTCATAGATAAGTAAAACTAATCACTTTAGCTCAACTGGATAAGAGAGCCATCTACCAACCATTTAGTCAGGATTTAAAATCATGGTAGGGAAATGTTCATTTTATATATCAGTTTGGTTTTATCATGAAAGGACAAACAGTGAAGAGTTTACTCATCTAAATTAGGTGAGGATTGTTCTTGCTGTTAATACAGTAGAAAAACGAAGTCAACTCCAGCCTCCAACTTAGACAAAAATAGACAAGTCAAAATATTATCAACTCTTGACTACCAATCTTGATGTAAAAAGAACGAAAACACAACTGGCAAGGGAGGTAATAAAGAGAAGAAATTATAATACAACAAAGTAAAACCTTCATTAATAATTTTAAAACTAAAATGTAAATAATCCAGCTATTTTTCTTGGGTATTATACTAGTATTGAGAAGAATTGCTCTAACTTGCCATGCACTTCCAATTCTAGATACAAATATATTTACCTGTGCCAGTTGGGTCACCTCCTTGTATCATAAAATCTTTGATAATTCTATGAAACTTAGTACCATTATAATAACCTCTGCGAGCTAATTCAGCAAAATTCCTGCATGTCTTTGGGGCATGTTTCCAGTAGAGTTCAAATGAGATGCTGCCCATCCTGAAATGATACATAGAAAGATTTTATAGCAATCATAAGCATCATTTGCCGTTTCACAGCACAACCTGAAAATTCAACAACTCTGGCATGACACATTGTATTTGGCTTCTCTAGGATGGTATTGTCTTTTCAACTTTCACGTTTTACTCAAAAAAAAGTTTTAATTTTGGTACTTCAAGAAATCATTTCAACTTCAGTTACTTTTAGAAATCATCCAGCAATAAAGAAATTAGTTCATGACTATGGAATTCTAGCTGGATCATTTAGAAACTATGAGTTACCAAATTGAACTTGAGAAATAAATTGATCTCCAAAAAGGATTCAAAGTTTATCAAATTAGCCATATAATAGACATTTTTCATCAATCACAACTGAACAAGCTAACATTTGCTATTTTCGTAGTGCATCCAATTGCTTGAGTCAACTGCAGTCCTGAATATAATTATGGTTAAAATTCAGTAATATATCATGTTTTCTTTACACTTGAATATAATGTTACCCAGCAATTTCAACCCTGATTTTTTATATTGAATTCCTCGCATTGTACACAACTAAATATGGTAATTTTCAAGTTCAAAAAGTTTTTTTGAATTTCAATAAAATTAAGAAAAATATCTTCAATTGAATGAATAAATTATAATTTTCATATTATCTGACTTTACATATCATTACGGAACATGATTTTTATAATCTGATAAATAGATAATTGAATAAATGAATTATAATCAGATATTTCATATCATTATGGTTCAAATTTTTCTTATCAATTTTGTTAAAGTGCTAAAAATCCCTTTCTTATCTAGAATTAATAACTGTGTACAATGTGAGTAATTTGATATGAAAAAATCATGGTCAAAATTTGTGGGTGGTATTATATCCAAGTGGAGAAAAAAAAAAAAAAAAAGAATAGATTACTGAATTTTGGCGACAAAAACTCTATTCAATATTGCTATTTACTCAAGTAAATAGTTTAAGTTTGCAAATAACAAATGTTAGTTTGTGTGGAAACAGCCCCAATCATCCAATCAATTTTTGACTGATCGTCAACTTGCTAAACTTTACCAATAATTGAACTCGAAAAATAATTTCAATTTTTTTTACAAATCAATAAATTGTTTGAACTCAATAGTCCATGTTTACTCACAAAATTCTTGCTTCTAATCTTATATTGATCAATATTCACATTAATTTTACAATAAAAATATTGGCCATAGTCAAGTGTAATAGCAGTAGTAATATCATCACAGCTCAAGTTGGCATACACAAAACTCTGATCCAGAATTTTTCAAATAAGTTCATGATGATACTAGAAACATTGAATTCCAATGCAATCCGTTACACAATTCTTTGAGTTCTATTTATCATCGATTATTTTACTCATGGAATATTGAGTAGTGTGACATTGTGAAATACCCAAGAGACAGAAGTGTAACCTTAGGTGATTAAAAACTAAGCCCAGAGAATTCAGATCAATAAATATTTTCATTATTTTAACATTAGTGGACCATTCGCATAAAGTGCTATGAGGTGATCGATCTTTGCTTGCGAAAACCTTTGTTAAAACAGCATTATTTACCATACTTAGGAGGTATAAAAACATATCAATCAACTGAAAATTAGTCAAGGAACAAGTGACGATCATTTAATACTGGAAAAAGTTAAGTGGAAAGAAAATCTCAATTGATTTCGATGATATGGTAGAGATCTGGTCATTTTTCGAGCATATTGGTCACGTGACAATTTTTTTAGAAATATACTTAAATAACTTAGTACACATCCAGTTAAAATATTTGTACTATAGTGTAGACATTCTTGATGCCTCTTGACCGATCAAGATTGTGACTTGCATTTTAATTTTTGTTCTGGATGTGTGAGATCAAAAGGTATCTTGGGGTCTCAAAAAGTGAGGACAGTCATGGTAAATGGATTTGTAAGAAAATTATTGGAAACTGGTTTCATTTTTCACTGGGTAGGGTTTCTGTCTGATGAGAATTTTGTACGTATCCCCAACGAAAGTTGCTAGTGAACTTCTGCATCCCCTGGTAGTGAACAAGGGAGACAACTATGAAAACAATAAGGAAGGGAGGTAATTTTCATAATAACGGCTATTTCCCTGAACAGCAACCAAATAATCGTTATCTCGTTCGGTTTTATAACAAATAATTTTTTTTTAAATTATTTTTGAGCAGAAAAATATCACATGAAATCTTTAAAAAAAAAAAAAAAAAAAAAACATTTTGGTTTGAGAAAAGATTTTCTTTTGGAAAGAAAGCATTTTTTTTTAAACAAGGTTTCAAAATATATTTGAATAACGATTTCAGCGAATTGTGAATTTTTTGCGTAAATCAAAAAAAAAATAACGATTATCTCACTTTTTTACAACTAGGAGTGCATAAGTAAACTAGTATGTTTTAAGACGTGGACATCCAATTGTTAAATTCAATTAAAATTTTGATATTTTACAAACTCTCTCTCTCTCTCTCTAAACTAAGAGCAAGGGAGCGAAACGTTATGAAACAGTTTTCAAAATTTCTAAAACTAAATCAGGGAATGTGTTGTTTATTATTTTGAAAAATAAAAGATTAAGCAAAGGATTAAACTTCTCTAAAAAAAAAAAAAAAAGAAAAAAAAAAGATTACTAGCTTTTCAAACTCAAAAGAGAGAAGAGATATATAATCCATCTACGTGTGATATTTTGAAAAAGTTTTATTTTATCCGTGCAGATGGAGTTTCCATTTGAGTTATCAAAAGTCAAATCTCAACGTATTAGGTAATAAGAAAAACATGAAAATTGAGAAAGTTCCTTCGCAACAACCACTAAACAAAAAAACTAAGAATCGAAGAAGCCTCCCCATACAAGGTTATAATGAAAACAACACTTGCTGTTAGGTCGAGCAGATTCATTTCACCTGAAGATATTCAAAGTCGAAATTCAAGGAACTCTTCCATTCAAGATTATAACTCAAAACTAAACTTGACGCAAATTAAATTTCTATATCGAAAACAAACGCAAAAATATTTCCCTCCTTTTTCCATCAAAACCACGTGTCCCAGCGCCCGGGTGACTGTTTACAGTTATACAGATACCCAAAAACGAAAACGTATGAGTAAATTAATACGTTTGTTTTTACAGCAAGCTTTGAATTTTAACCCACATCATCTAATATGTGATGAAAAAATAAAATATAATGACTTACGATGTCTCAAAATTAACATTGGGAGGTTGCCAAGAAGCCGACGGCATCCCGTAGCCAGACATATTGACGCAATTTATGGAGTAAAAACCGTTGTATAGCATTATTTTCGTACGAAAGCAGAGTTTTTTCGGTTTGTTAAAAATATCTATATAAATTATTTATTTATCATGCTTTTAGTGTCCCTTGGTATGTTTTTTGATTAAATGATTTTTTTGTTGATGGTGATTAATATATGGATATTTTCGTAAAATAGTTTCCAACATATGTGACGGAGGGGGAGGGGGTTAAGGGAGTAGTTGAGACTGAGTTTTAAAAAATGCATTTCAAAATCATTCAATGAATTTAATTTGCACATCTTTTTTTTCTCCGTGCTGATTAGATTGCTAGAAGAATTAGGAAGATCTTTTCAAATGTCACGACAACACTTTTGTTTTATGATACCAATTGATCTTCATGCAAGTAAACAAAAAATAAAACTCTAGTTAGTCAGTCAACAGAAACCATCACGTGACTAACATCTCTTGGCGGCATATCGGTGGTGATCAATTAAAAGATTGAAAAACGGGATGACCAATGGATAAGTTACTTCTCCTACCTCGAACTGAAAAAAGAATCAACAAAAAAAACAAGTGTGAACGTTGCCGGTCAGAAACTGTGGGACCTGTTTAGGATGAACTTACATTTCAAATTAAGTGTTAGTGGTTTGCAATCCAAAGTAGTCTGAGATAAAATTCTGCCTATTATTTATTATGTATGGATTTGAGTCATCGTTTTTTCTCTGAGAAAAAAGTTTTATTGTCATTAAATATTGGTAAAAAATTTCTACTCGTAATAAGGAGTAAATGTCAAATTTTCAGCCCTCTAGCTGGGGCCTGTTCGTGTTATACATACCTTACTAGCTAGCCAGACCAGCTTGAAAACTAACGAGACCCGTGTTAATATTATCAGTTTTGGTCGACAGTTTTTGATAAAGCATTCAGAATCAAAAATGTTCATAATATAAACATTTTCAATTTATATTCAGCATTGATTTCTTTAAAGAAAACCGGGGCATGCCCATTCAAAAGGAGCTTGTTTGGAAGGGATCAGACTTTATAGTTTTGTGGAGCAGCCTGCCATAATTGCCATGTAGAATAATGTTTTGTCTATTTGTACTATTATTCGGACTATCCTCAGATATAAAATTGTGAAGAGAAGTAACCGAAATACTTCAAAGCTGTAGTTTTGAACGACAGACAAAACATTAGTATATCTCTGTATTTTTGAGCCGAGGTATTATTATTATTTCTATTATTATTCAGACAATCCTCATCTTAGTTGTTTTTCATACAACGTTTCGGCCAGATGATACCTGATGAAGGCCATAGAGTACAACGGCCAAAACGTTGTATGAAAAACAACCAAGATGAGGATAGTCCAAATAATAATAGAAATAATAATAATAATACTTCAGCTCAAAAATTCAGAGATACACTAATGTTTTGTCTGTCGTTCAAAACTACAGCTTTGAAGTATTTCGTTTACTTCTCTTCACAATTTTGTATCTGAAATTGGATCTAGAAATAAAAAGTGAGAAAATATACTCTTCAGTTGAATAAGGTATTTTGTATTACGGGTGTGCTCTGAGCTACAAATGCACAAAAACACAAAAATATTTTAGTGTCTGAAAGAAATGATGGACAGTAAAAGCCTTTTTTAGTACAATGTATGCAAGATGGTGCCGAGTGTAAATTCTTGAGTTTCACAACCTTTCACGCTCATTCAATGTTACAAACAGTGAACAAATAATAATAAATAAGAGAATTAATGAAAAATCTATTCCTGTAATTAGCAGGTGCGCAGTAAAACACAAAAGAGGAGAAAAAGTTTTAAAATTGTTTTTTGAAATAAATCCTCAAAAGCTTCTTTCGACTGACACTTATCCGAGGACGACCTGTCTTCACATTTGTTCGCCTTTTGTATCATTGAATGCTTTTACTGTTGATTGCTTTTAACAGATACTAAAATATTTTTGCATTTTCTGAGTGTTCATTACTCAGAGCACTAAGCTCTATATGCTACTGATACTCTTCTCAGAAGATTATTTCACATTGATGAAAAAATTATTACTCATACTTTCTCTTCCAATAAAAACAAATCCTAAAAAAACGTGATGAATAAGTAAAAAAGGGACAATATAAAAAATATCAGAGGGATAACTAGCACTGACATGCAGGAACAAATGAAAGGAGAAAACTTGACCATTTAAAACGAAATTTCATTAAAGGTTATCATGAAGGATACACATAATTTCATTTGAGGGTTAGTTTTAGGGGTTAGTGTTAGTTTTAAGACTTGTGTATATTGTTTTTAGTTTTATAATTATGAAATGTAATATTTCATCATTTTTGGGTTTAACTTGCAACACTAATCTTAAATGTAACCCTGACCCCAAACCCTAAAACTGAATTATATCCTTTATAATTAAATTTAATAAAATACAGTTTTAAATGGTCAAGTTTCCTACTTTCATTTATTCATTAGAACGTTAGTAGCAATAGCTGTCCAAGTCAGTGTTATTTGTTACCTCCTTTTGATATCTTGGTTTGCGGCCCTAAAACAAACCTTTGCCAATTATAATTCCTTGAATCGGGTTTGATAGAAGAAGGAAAACAAGAGGAATAGCCACAATATTTCTGTCATTTATTCTAAGATTGGGTGTGAGTGGGTAAAAACTATATAAACTACCCTAACTAAAGAGAGAGCGAAAAGAGCGAGCTTACCTCAAGGCTGCCAGAACAGAGAGTGAGAGAGAGTGGCCGGCAATAAGTGCCAGAGCAGCTGGCAACAAGTGCCGGGGCCAAAAGTATATCCAGCTAGGAACACCGGCACTAATGAGCATTGAACCATGTGCGTCCAGGGGTTTTATAGAGGTTGGAGGAAGTGACGCTTTCGATATCTAGCTAAAAGAGTTTCGTATTTGATTCCTAACCAAAAGAATAGGGGGCACTACAATTCCATGAAAATCTTCAGGAGTTTTAAACTTGAAATAATTGAATACTGTTCTTTGGTTACGATGCCACAATCGCAACAATCAAAACAATTTTTTTGAATACATCACATCATCTAGCTATAATTCAAATTAATGTCATTCTACAGAAAAATTTGTCTGGAAAAAAACCATGATTCTCTCTCTCTCTCTCTCTCTCTCTCTCTCTCTTTCTCTCTCTAACTAACTAGACATTCTAGATCTACGAATCCACACTCGTAAATGCTAGTGACTTATATTTGGGCAAAAAAATATATCCATTTCAAGACTGACTTTTATAATAAATCACCCCCCCCCCCCCCGCTATCAAGAAGCATAAATTCAAACAACTTCAAATTTGACACTGCAATATCCGGTGCACAGACCAAAATATCTGGTGAACATCATCTCTGTACAATGGCCAGTTGTCAGATTGTATTAGCAGACAGACACGCACACACACTTCTCAAATTATAGTGAGATAAATCATGACATCATGACTGGAAGATTCGAAAATTGAAAGAGTCGTCCCATATGCTAGGCAAGAAAAACTGCCTCAGTAATCCTAGCATTGAGATGGATACCATATGGGAACCTGTAATAATGAATGACAGAAAACAATAACATCAAATACCAAAAACTATCACCTGAGGTTTAAGGCTCCTTGAAATTAGCACCGGTTGTCCAGATGGACACATAGCGTAGTGGTTACTGAATTAGACAAAATTACTGCAAGTGATCTGATGGTTCTAGGTTCAAAGTGTGAGACAATAATAATACTACTAATGCTAAGAGGGGAGTGTGGTTAATATACCCCCGTCAATCAAATAAAGGGTTTGGTGCGTTACTTCCCCCACACCTACTAGATGATACCCGATGAAGGCCATTGAGTACAACGGCCAAAACGTAGGATGAAAAACAACCAAGATGAGGATTGTCTGAATAATAATAGAAAAAAAAAAACTGTTTTAATCAAGAACCGTTTTTTATTGCTTAACTACTGCAAATAAAGTTTCCCAGTTATCTATCTATATAATACCAAAATTTTGATTTTGTTACATAGAATGATCATTTACTGTGAGTTGACTTTTAAAAACCAGCAAAAATTTTGAGTATCATCAAGAAAGTCCCTACAACCAGTGACTATGAAAAAATCACAATTTTGGCTAGGAAGAAAAGTCACAGCTTTGACTTCTGTCTCATAAAAAAGATGCAGAAATGGGCCACATTAAATCTAATTAATTTATAGCAATGAAATAAGAGACATTTTTAATAAAATAATATATTCCTAAAGTAAATTTCGACTAAAAAAAGTCACATTTAATTTATTGTAATAAAATAAGTAATATTTTGATAAAGTAAATATTGACAATGAAAGTCGTATTCAATTGAAAGTGATAGAATAAGTAATATTTTGATAAAGTAAATGTTGACAATGAAAATCATATTTAATTAAAAGTGATAGGATAAGTAATATTTCAAGACACACATATAATATAGAAATTCCTGTCTATCTACATGTATGTGTTTGTCTGTTTGTAAGCCTTTGTTAAGATGTTTTCCTATATAGATTTTGTCCATATCCTGGTCTAATAATAGAAAGTTCTTGGGGCTGCAAATGATTTGATAAATTATTTGTCAATGATCACGTTCATATTTTGGTTATGATTTAAGTCATTTCCACTTGGTTTTCACAACAAACTGTTTGTTTTTCATCTCAAGTGCCTGGCTTCCTGCTTCAACATTCAGCTGTCCAAAGGGCTTTTCAAATTCAAGCATTTCCATTTCCAATATACAATGAGTTGTGACTCGTCTGTTGCTCAGACTAACATGAATGGTTGGTCCTGAAAATATTTCAATATAACAATGGCACCATCTGGTGAGTTTTACCTATATATTTTTTTCTACGTTTTTTTATTTCTATAACCCTGGGTCTACCGAGATTCAAAGATATTTTATACAACCACTGAGGTATAATCTATTGATTTTTATTTTTCTGTAAACTTCATCACTTTCTGTTGATGTTTAAAGGTTAACTGAAACTGAGGATGATGGTGACATAAGTTATGTATACTAACTGTCTTGTTATGGTATTTATAAACACCTGATTGATTTTTTTTACCAAAAGTGAGGATATATCGAAAAAAAAAAAAAATTCAATATGATTTTTTACACTTTTGAGTCATCTATGCCATTTTGGAAAAACAGTGATTTTTTTGTTTCAGTTGACCTTTAAACAAATATTTGTGTTTGTATCAAAACAAATTATATTGTATCAGAATTTGTACAAAATTATTCTGTATTGTTTTGCATTAATTGTTCATCTTTAGTAACAAAACAATGTTCACTTTTCTTGATTTTCTCAAGAATCTTCTTTCATCTTCTCATCGTTTCACTTTGATGGTTTTCTTTATTTCGGATGCTTTGATCTTTTTTCCTTGCTGTTCTCAGTGGGTTGAATTTTTCTATGTTTTTCCATGAGTTTCTGAGAGATTATCGATGGTTTGTTTACTCTTTGGCTTAAACATATTAGGTTGTTACTTTGTTGACGAGTTCTCTTCTGGTTTGGTGAGAAGTTCATCTCTGTTTTTCAGCTCCAGGTTGAAAGATCGAGTAAGTGGTTACAGTTTGGTGCAGAACATTTTCCTGCATTCTTTCTCGGTGTTAACTTGACTTGATTTAGGACCTGAGTGTCTTTTACAATGTCGCTCTAGTCAGCTCGGATGTAGTTGATTTATTCTTGGTTCCGTGGTTGGGACTCTATTTTCTATTGTTTTTTTTCTTGAAGAAGGTGTTCATGATTTTGAGCCCATTTGTTGTTGAAAAATTAACATCTATTTCTTTCCGTATTTTATATTTGAACTTACCCAAGTAACTTCCATCCCCTTGTCCGATCTGAGCATTAAAGATTCCCATAATGATGTTGAAGTATTTTTTGGTATCTTGGAGTTCAAATTGTTGTAGATGTTGTCTATCTTCTCTTTGGTTGATTGAGAAGTGGAAGTATAAACCTGAATGATGTTCAGTTTGTACCTCTTTGAGAGTTATACATTGACACTGGCTATACGATCTGAAATAGCTTTGAATCCTACAACATTATCTTTGAGATTTTTATCAATAAGAAAGCCAACTTTGCTCTATTTTGCTTTCTCTTTGCCATAGCTGTAAAGAAGATGTTTGTTTTTGAGTTTGATTAGTTCTTCCTTGGGACTCCTCATTTCACTAATACCAAAATGTCCCATTTGATGTTTTTGATTTTATTTTCTAGACCCGTTAAGTGCATGTGTATTGAGAATGGTCTGACGTTATATAGTATTATTTTCTTGGTGATGTTCTTTGGGTTTTGTTTGGGTAGTCACCTTTATGGCACATCATCCCCACCCAAAGCAAGTGGTATGGCTGGGCCTAAATTGAACCAACTATATAGACCCATTTTTATCTACACTGAAATGAATTTTTAGAAAATAACAGGACACTTTGTTCCTTTTTCACCTTGCTACTTGGAACATTTCACCTAACGTATTGGGACTTATTCTATCATTTATAAATAATGTTTTTGAAAAGTGGGGGTCAAATTTAATTCAATATCACATTGTACTCAAATGAATAAAATAGAAAATGATAGCTTCCCTTGTGATCTCACAAATACAGACTATGGAATATAAACAAGTTCAGCATGGTCGTTTTTAATACATTATGTCCACAGGAATAATTTTTAGTTAAAAAATATTCTGTAATCCTCGTCTGTTAAAGAGAATCTATAAATGACCCAAAGTTTTATTAATACAGAATTAATAGATTTCAAGTTTCAGGTGTTTTATTGACACCTGTATCATTTTGTCAAAAGTCATTTGTAAATTGAAGATAAAACAATTTGGTTGGAGCATAGACTCTACTGGGGCGAGGTGTCAAGAAAAGTTTTGGGATCCTTCTTATCCTAGGTCAGGGAAGCTGCTGTGGCACATGCGTGTCCGAAAACATGCATGTAGTATATACAAATACGTACATTTCTTATGCATTTGATGCTGGATGAATATTCACTGCATTTTTTTAATGTTGCAGTTTTTAGTAGGAGAATTTTTTCTCTTCTAATTCCAGTTGCTTTCAGCCCATTAGACCCTAGGATCTCATGGAACTTTGTTAGCTTTTAGAAAAAAAAGCCTTTGAAAGGTTCCAGAAGATGGGGGGGGGGCTTTTTTGCAATGTGCTAAAGGCTAAAAAAGTGGGCTCTTATTTCCCACCATTTTTATGGAAGTTCAGTTTACATGAATTATTTTTAGTTTTTTTTTCATAGATGTATTTAGACATGAATTTAAGACTTGATGTTTTGTAAAACTAAAAAAATTCCCAATAAAATGAAGGTTATAATCATTCAAAACCTCAAAATTAAAATAAAAACAACTTTCATGTTTTCTCTTTTACAGTCCTTAAATCTTTGGTGTTATTTTTTATATCTTGATGTAGAATGCACTGAATGAAGTCTTATTATGTATCATATTTTTTGGATAATTTCTTGATAATTTCTTACAATGGCTAGATATTTTTGTATACTTTTTTTTTACCCAATTCTGGATAATCCTTTAGATAATTTTCTGGAACAATTAGATATTTTTGGATTTCTTTTGCCTCAGTTTAACATATAAAACTCCGTAAGTTGGGTATGCTCTTGCTTTGTTTTTACGTAAACATCCTGTTATCACCTGCGATTTCTGAATGTTTATTCAATTCATTGAATAATTTTGCATTCCTCACCACTCAAAATGGTATCAATTGATATAGAAGTTAAAAGATAGCTTGTGAACTTGAATACATCAAAGTTTATTGGAAAATTCTCTCTTACTAAGAACATTTTGGGCAGTTCAGAACTAAAGCTGGACACTTTCTTTAGGCAAACTTTACTGACTTGTACTGTATTGTTTTATATTATAATTCAATAAACTTATATTCTATATTATACTAAAACTACTTCTGCATTGAAATATTTGACAAGTGTAAAAGAAGGTGAAAAATGCCCTTTCTCAGCTAACATTCAATTTAACATATATTAGCAATTAACAGACAACCATCTGCCCCTATCATTCTGTTAAACCAAGGATTTACTGTATATAGATAGAACAAGTTTTTGATCATGTCTACTGGCCTGCATGTAGGAATGGCTGCATTGAGATCACTAGGAAACTATTATACGTCAGTGGCCGAACCAGTTCCATTATTAGGGCAGAAGTGGTCTCATCTGGTATGAGAGTCTTCCTTGTCTGCATTGTGTCAACAGAACAAACAACCCTATCAGATCACAACATGCACTCTGTACAAATTGATGAAGGAAGTATATTATGACTACTGTTCTGCTGAGTTGACTGATCAGATCTCATCTTTAAAGACTGGTGTGAACAATAGATGTTGGAGAGTCAAAAGTTCCAGTCCTGGAATCTAATGCTGGACATGGAGCTCACCATTTTCACCCTGATAAAACTCATTCAAAGAAGGACACTAACCTGTACTGTGAAGCACTCTCAAAACTGGGCTCCTTACTTCAAACAACACTGTCTATTATGCATGATGGATACCAGTTCACAAGATATGTTGTCCTTTGAGCAACGACATCCTTAAATTGCCAAAGAGTTTCACAAGGGCAACTTTGTTGATCATATCTGGAAGAGAAATTTCTGGCAAATGACCAATAATTCAGTAATCAAATGTGAGTGAGAAGACCAAGTAGCATTTTTTTACATTTTGATGTGACCGACCCAAATGTGGCTGAGTCAATGTCAGGACAACTCAATGCCAAACCAACTCAATAACCGGCCAAGTTGATGCCAAACAGTTAAAAATATTCGAAAGATAGTTGTTTTGAGAACTAAAATGATATATTTTTATACTTCTATCAGATTTTTTTTCAAAAAATAGAATTTTGGTGGCATTTATTTGTGAAAATATTTATATGAATTTTATATTTACATAAAAATCAAATTTATTTATAATTATGCGTTATTCCTTGTAAATATTCAAGTCAGTTACCTACTTCAATGTTTGATGTTTAAAACTTTATTATAAAAAAATTAAGTAAATTTATAAAAATATTTATGTAAACCTTGTGTTTATATAAAAATTTATTTTTTTTATAATTATGAGCTATTCTATCCCTCATAAATATTACTGAGGGGTCTTTTCTCCAATGTAACCCTTGATGTGAAAACAGACAAATCATTTCATTCATAAACTGTCAACATGATACATAGTAGTATGGTGCTATGATCCACCTGAACCCCTCCCTATTTTTCTCATTAGTAAATTCTAGAAAATAAAACATATTAGTATTTTTCTTCGACCGAAGAGATTTGAGATGTTAGAATGACTTGAGATATTTTAATATTCCTGATGAAGATATGGAAAGAGAGAATCAGATGTGGATTGTGCTAAAAGTATTGTTGGGAATTTTTGTATTTCTGCAAATTGTGGGTATTATTTCGATTAATACCCGTTGGTACTTGAGGGTAAAAGAACATTGCAACCCAAAACAAAAGATACGAAGACCTTAGTTTTGTAAGAAATCCTGATTTTTTATTTAAAGAAGAAAAGAACAGAGAAATAATATGAAGTTAAGGAAAGTTTGCGAGAAAAAGTAGTGATTTCATGGGAACCCAAAGTTATTCCATTCAACAGTTCTTTGAAATTGTTGTAGAATGTGTGTGTCAAAATGAAACAATTTCTCCCAAGTCTCGTGTGTTGATTGTTGCTTTCTCTAGATCACAGAGTTGATGAATATCACTGCACGCTCTGAAAGATTGTGGTGTCTTCTTTGCGTTCTGAGTGCAAGGGCAGGGAAAATCCGGCTGTTGACAAAGCAGTCCAAGACTGCTGTGACCTCTCTATGACTCAAATGGTAAGTATGCTGACAAGCAAGTATAAGTGAGACTGTTGTGGATCCCTCTTTGAGCAAAGAGACTGGCATGTGAGCCAGGCAATAAACTTGGACCAGGGACAGCAATATATAAAAATTTCCCCATCCCTAGGCAGGCTCCAGCAAACACCAGTTTTAAAGGGTCCTGATTGGCCAAAAAAAGATCTTTTCTTACTAAGTCTGCATTTGCTCTACCGCAGCTGATTTTTTTCCGTGTAAGTGAGCAAATTTGCACATTTTTTCTGTTCAAATTTGGAGCCTCTTTTTGCACAAATGATGACGGCCCCATCAAAACCCAATTTTATCAAGAATAAACAATTTAATCAATAATTTGGTAACTTTCCAAAAATACGCAATTAATTTTTATAGCATTGAGATCATTTTGGGATCAGACCCAAGAGTAGGCAATTAGTACTTTTATATTCAAGTTGACTAAATTACTACAAATAATTAGCAAGACTTGAAAGCCTAAGATAATCAGGAAATGCAAGAGACACTGCAGTTAACCAGCTGGAAATAAGTACAATGGGATAGTCAGGCAATGACCAATTAGCCTTCTTCCTCAAAGACTTTGGGGAATAACAGTGCAGGTGACCTTTCATTTCTGCGTTGGAATGGGAAGACTCGATTCGGACAGTTGATGATTTGTAATTGTCAAATCGAGTTGATGAGTGGAAAAGTTGAACTGGCCATTCTCATTGTAATTAAAAGTACGCAGAAGAAGAATAGTCTGACATGAGGAGCAAAGGATTAGACTTAGCAAAAATCCCTTTCCCCTACATCAGGACCCACTATAAATTCGGGTATGATCTGGCTTTCATCAGCATTTGCCCCAGGGTTGCCAAAAGTGTTGCCACACATTTTGCCTTCTCATCTGAAACTTAAAGCAGAAATACTTCCTCTACTGATTGATTAACTAAAGAGAGAGGCTGTATCAAAGAGTAGTGACTTTTTCTCCATTCAAAGATGGACATTTTCTGTTTTCCTTTCCTCTGATTGCTAAAGAGTATGGCAGGGGTGACCAGCATCGCAGTTTCAACAGGCATCAACTCAGAACATCACTAGACTCAGACATAACACAGGACATGGCCAAGTTGGTAAAACAAACATTAAAGTAGGAAGGGTGCTCTGTCATAATAGGTACCACACACTTATGAAAACAAGCTGACAACATGTTCATAAATAAAAAACATAAATCTCATTGGATGTTGATGTTATCACAGAAAAAACATAGCAACAGAGAGGAGAAAGACTGGAGGAAAATTCAGATATATGAATTATTCATGTAATATATAAATGGTAATATATTGGTATTTGAAGACTTGCCTCACATGAAAACCGTAAGCCATTGTAGTACAGATTTATGCGTAAAATGCTGTTTTGCTGTGTGAACAAAATTTGAATACTTACGAGGAGTAGCTTATGATTATAAATAAATTTCATCATCAAAGTAATGCCTACTCATTATTTTTTTTAAATGAATATCCATCTTTTATTGTCAATTAAAGAATGTGTAATGTAATGTGTGAAGTTGTCCAGGCATCGAGTTGGCCACTTTGAGTTGGGTCATCAAATCAATAAAAACGTAGTTTCTTTCTTCAAACAAGTTCAAGGGCAAGCTGAGGGCAGGTCAAAGGAGAAGGTATTGAAAGCGGACTGTCAGCTGTTCTCACAACTCTTCATCTCATGCCAAAACAGGCATTGTGACTTGCAAGAATTCTTCAAGCATGAGAACCAGTCATCTCCTGCATCTAAGTAGTCAATGGGAAGCTTCATACAAATCAGAAGTCACGGCTGGCTGGAATTCAACAAGTACAAATAAACATTTCAAACAGAGAACCAAAGGGAGATACAATCATCTTAGATGACTCAGCACTGATCAATCACCATGCAAAACATTTGATTACTATGTCAGAGAAATCATCCAGAGGGTGGAATCCTATGGTGCCAAGTACAAAAGGCTAGCCACAGTGTTTGATGTGTACAAGAAGTCAGTTCTAAAATCTGAATTCCGGTAAAAAAAAAAAAAAAAAAAGGGAGCAAGGACTGAGAAAAGGAGTGAGAAGCACAGACAAGCCCTCATATTGTCACAAAAGGAGAAGATGCCATTAGCAACACCAAGAGGTCTCTGGATGCTGTGTCTTATGCTATTATGAACAAGCTGACTTGCACATATTTGTACATGCAAGGCATGAAAGAACAGATTGTAGCAAAATCTTCATCATCAAAGTTTATGACACTGACATCTTTGTAATAAATCCAGACACTTAGTTTTGTTATCTAAGCTTTATTCACCTTGAAATACAACAGCATAACAAGTCTATTTTACTTAGTCTCTATTCAACAGAAAAACATGGCACTGGGGATAGTCCATTCTGAAGGGATGGGGTGGAGTGTTGAATGGTACCACAACCTTTCATTCCATATCATTCTCCCCTTCTAAGAAATTCTTAATGTCTAGAAATAGAAAAGTTTTATCTTCAAAGTTGGTATTTGATACTTTGTAAATCGCCAAGAACATATCGCTAGTCACTAAGAATGGAATTTCAAAATTTTATACAGTCATATCATTCTGGTGGTTTTGAGACACAAGTAGATCTACTTAGTTCAACTGAAGTAGTAGATTCAGGATTACACATTTTTACTTCAGGACAAGAAGTATTGAATTCATTAATAGAATCTGATGAATCATTATTTTGACAAGGCACTAGGCCAAATCCTGCACTGATACCATAGACTGTCACCCATTAGGATACTTGATCCTAGCATATGTTGGATCACGTTCAATCAGATCTTTCTGCTTAACTAAATCTTCATTCTTATCATATCGAACAAATCAACACAGAAATACAGGTCCCTGTGACATCAGCTAAGCTGGTAGAGAATTTCCATGTATCAAGCATCCCCTGAAGCGAAAGAATCTGTTATTTGGCATAGTATCTATTGTCACTGACAAGAACAATCATATTGAATGAAAGGCATCAGGAAGAGCCGGTTCCTAGTTTTCTTTCAATAGCTTTTGCTTCTTTATCATATTAGAAGATGCACCTCTGTCTGAATGAATCAAGTCAGGTGTATCACAAAAGGTACAGATTGATTCAGAGAACTTTATCGCAGTCTTTGTATGCATATTTTGGCATGGAAAAGCTAACTGTAACTGTGAGCATTTATCAGCAATTGCCAGCATGCAAGGATTTTCACATGAAAGCAAAGGCTCCTTAAATGGTCTATACTTAATCTTTCCAAAGACTGAATAGCCTTTATCAATTGTAACTTGTAAGTTGATAGAAATGAGGCTTCATCTCTGCACACATTTTACAAGAAGCACAAATGCATCTTACATCATCTGTTGAATATGGAAGATTCTTAGATCTGGTAAAGTGTAGGGGTTGAATGACACCAAGATGACAGAGTCCATCATACAATTCTTGGTGTTTAGATGCTGGAAATGCTGAGTAACAAAATGTTCTGGTTAGTGTATCAAGGACTGAATTCTCCTTGCCCGTGTGAATGGCATAACTGAATGATGCTACTTCTTACCTCCGGTTTTTAAAACATACAAACCAACACCAAGATCATTCAAATCAGGCAACTACACACATTTCTATATAACAAATCAACTTCAAGAGGTTAATTTGGTGGCCATTTTGGAAAGATTTTCAAATCACGAATTGGACACTTTTGATCAGATACCTCTGAAGAACAAATACCAAATTTCATGCTTGTAACATAATGTGCACAGATTTTTTCATTATCTGCTCCTCTAAACTGAAAAAATATCCATTTCTTATTCTTTTTTATCTTGATTATTTTTTTTGACTGTTTCAGCTATTTCAAGCAAATGCAAGATTCGAAAATGTACACCTGAGACAAAATTTATGCTTGACCCATGTGATGACAAATATTACTATTCTTGTGGCAATTCAATAACGCGTATGCCATGTGGAGAACAAACGCATTTCACAGGAGGAAAACTTATTTGTAATCATATACGCTTCCCTAGTAAGAAGGAGAAATTCCGGCGTGTTTGTAACATCAAAAAAAACTGTAAGTAAAAATATCAAAAGAGAAAAAACTAAATTTTTTTTGTACCAGTGGTGGCTTGACAGTAGGCACTAAGGAAATGCAGCACACCCTATTTATTTTCACCCAATAAACAAGTACGATGTATGTTTATTTGTTTATTTATACTTATACAATATGATTAATACTATTATCAATAATCCTTAAAAAATGCTCCCATTTCTAGAAATAAAAACATCAAAAATCACCATGGAACCGTCTATTCCATAGTTCCTATGTTGGAAAGTTGCTTTGTCACACAACTGGGCCTATATCATAAGCAAACTATTAAGTGAGTTAAGGCACTGTCACTCACGCAATGCCAACTGGTTATTGGTGTGGAAAGCAGTAATGAGAGTGAGAAAGAGAGGGAGACATTGAGTCGGCACTATTTATTTACTTCATGGAGAGAGATGGGAGGTGAAAATAGTCTTGTTAGACAAAACTGGCTTTTTTAAAATTGTTGCAGTTATATTTTTTTTAATAAATCCTTTTTATTTTGGTTAATATGTACTTCAGTATTGTAATGTTTCATAGACAATCATTATTACCAAACTTTTGATACTACTATTCACTTTCATCCTTATTTTCCAGACGCATTTTTTAATCAAGAATTTCAACTTTCATGATGACAGTCTGTGATGAAAAAAATCAACTGAAAAATTAAGATGAAGTTGAATAGTAGTATTAAAAAATTTGAATAAAATTTATGATGATGATTTAAATAATTCATCTAATAGAAACGAATGAATTATGAAATAATTGCTTTTATAAATAATTTTCCCTATTTCTGCATTTTTGGGGGCCAAAAACATCTCCAAAACAGGGGAAATTAAGTTAATGGAAACAGTCATGAAATAATATACTTCCATTTAGATTTAACTCACAAAGCAACATTTAATTCACTAGTGAATAATTATAGTATTTCATATATCATCTTCAAAAGTTTAATGGGTTGGGCATAGACAAAATTTGGCCAAAAATTCATTAATTCCAGTCTATGGTGCACTTTTAGTATCCATGTTGTGGTCACTGTAGGGTCATGACCTCAACATTGCATTTGGAATGAATATAAGAGACCATTTACACTTGGTTATGGTGGTACCTTAGAGTCTGAAGTTTGGGGTGAATTTTGGACCTCATTTCCTCAGCATCTGCTCATTTCATTTATTCATGTTCTCACATCAACTTTGCTGACAACAATCAGTGTGTTTGTTACAAAACGTCTCTGTAAACTAACCAACTTTTTTTTCAATATTTGGCAACTGCATTTTTTTTTTTTTTTACAATATTTCATTTATTCCCAATTGAGCTATAATTTGATACAACATTTTAAAGTGAGTATTTCTTTGACTTTCATTATTTTTCTTATTTTTCCATATTTTTTGGTTGGAACATTTTTCATTTTGAATGACATACTCAATACATTCTCATTCAATATTAGGTTATAGTAATTTTTCAGAAACTTTATTGTGTAAAAGAATTTAAATTGATAATCATGGTTTCCTTGATTTACCCAAGAAACAAGTTCTGTGACAGTGAATGAACTTCAACAGCTTAAATTTCACAGTTGTCTCTTCATGAGAAAATTGCCATTAAGACAAGAGACCATCCCTTACCAGATATTGAAATATTTCAGCCAGGAATAAGTAACAATAAAAGGTATATTTGTGGCTTCAATTCAGAATGGCACTGAAGGAAAAGTTGGCTGTGTGATTGTGAAGTAAAAAATGCATTATTTTATTTCATGTGTTTGTTGCTTGGAGGTCATATAGCATGGACAGAAATCAGCTTTGAAAATATAAATAAAATGAAAGAAAAAACTGAAAAATATGAAATGTCAAAGAAGCATAATGATAATAATATGATTTATGGTTTAATTATCACTTTTAGGAAACAGATATTAAAGAAAAACTTAGTGAGGCCTACAGACTATCAATAAATGAGCTTAATAGGAAGGTTACCAAGAACCATGTAATTGCATCAAAGATAATAGACTGCATTACATTTTGTGAAAACTTGGAAATTCTTTAACGTGGACATGATGGAAAGAGTAATCTTATCTTACTGAAGTTCATGTGTTGGCCTACACATGAACTTCAGTAAGACATAGATCATGTGCAACAACCACATTGGGGATAAAAATACTAAGATCAAAATCGAGGACACGGAACTGGAGGAAGTAGACCACTACATCTACCTAGGACAACAAATCTCCATGAGACCCTCAAAAGAAGAAGAAATCAAGCGAAGAATCACACTAGGATGACAAGCTTTTGGCAGAGCTAGCTCAACCTTCAAAAATAAGAAGATCCCATTAATCCTAAAGAGAGGGTGTATAACCAATGCATCCTCCCAATAGTCACTTATGGAGCTGAAACATGGAACCTAACCAAGAGACAAACCCGCAAATTGAGAACGATGCAACGTGCACATCAAAGAATTATGCTGGGCCTCACATGGAGAGACCACAAGACAGCACATTACAATCAGGCAATACAGAGTTGGATGAATGGGCAAGCCATTGGAGAATATGGTGGAAAATATCACAAACAATGAGGAAATGAATAAATAAATTCAGAAAATTCAACAATACTCATCTAAATTTGCAGCAATTTTAGTTGGTCTGGGGATTTCATTTTAGCAGTAAGAATCCATTAAAAATGTTGTGAGAATGGCAGACAACTGATGGACATCACGACTCACGACATGGATCCCCTGAGATCACATGTGCAACTGAGGCCGGCAGAATATTAGATGGAGTGACGAGCTAGACAAGTTCAGGAAGTACTGGCTCTGTGATGCCCATGATAGAGAAGTGTGGCAAATCCTGGGGAAGGTTTATGTCCAACGACAGACGTTAAAAGACTGATGATGATGATAATGATAGTCTTCAAAGCTTTTTCTAAACCAATTCAGAGTGAGATACTTGACTGCCTGCTGCAAATATACCAGGATGTGAAAAAAGAAGAGTTTGGAGAAGTTTTATTTGTAGCCATCATGGCTTATGACACCACAGATGCTTCAGAACACATTCAAATAGTAATTGTTCTACAGTGTATGTTGAATGGAGAAACATTTAAGCATTCTGGAGGATTCCTAACTCCAGAGATTCAAATTACAGATGGCTTATCAAAAAGTGTTCTAGACCCGTGATATATAATCCTTTAAAGAAATAGACAAAACTGATAGCTCAGACATCTGATGGTGCAAATGTCATAAAAGGCAAAAAAAGGGGGAGTTCATTCACTGTTATGCACACCAACTGAATCAGATAGTGAAAAATGCAGCAAGTAATAATTGGGACTCAAGAATATTTTTCTCTAACATTTTGGCTATACCAACATTTTCCTCCAGATTGCCGCAATGTGTATCCATTCTCAGTAAGTACATGAGTATCAGTCTTCCACAATTACATTCTTATTTTTCCTAATGGTTCCGCGACAACCATTACCAAAACTGACATCAGTTGGTTTCTCAAGTTGCACGTTGGTGCGTCTGATCCCTCCAATCCTATTTATGGCTTATATCAATCTTGTATCTCTGTGTTAACAGCTGGAGAGGGATAGGTGAATTAGTAAAGTCTGGAGTTACAGAGAGATAAGCCTACAGGATGGGCATTGGTGTTGGGAGTACTTGAGTTGATTCTCAGTCTTTTAGTTTTCTTCTTTTCATTTTCTATCATATTCATCAAAACAATAAAATTAGAATAATTCAGCACCATTCTACTTCATGAGAGTGAGAGGTGTATATGCATTTGGAACACATGGTGATGACACAGCTGTGTTGCTGGGTGTATGTGAGATGTCTCATCATCAGTGGACTGAAATGAGTAAAGATAGTAAAAAGATTGGTCAAGGTGGAAAAATGGTTAGGATTGGATCAGCAGGGAGGCCGGTGAAATGATACTGACTTTGAGAGGAAGAAAGAGAGAGATAGAGTAGCCAACAAAAAGTGTTGAGGCCTAATGTGTAACCAGCTAGGAGTGCCAGCACTAATGAGTGTTTGACCATGTGCATTCAAGGCTTTCATAGGGGTCGTCATAGGAAGTGACATTTTCGATATCTAGCTAAAAGAAGGGTTTTGTATTTAATTCCTAAGTAAAAGTATAGGGGGCGCTACATACTTTTAAACAATAATCCTCATAAAAATTATTATAAAGATGAAAAGAAAATTCTTTCAAAATAAAATATTGAATTAAAACTTGAAAAAAAAACAGATAAAATGTATATGACCAAATAGAGTGAATTTTTCTCTACTGAAAAATTTGTTAATGCATTTAATAACAATTTTTTTTTTCTTCTGCACAGAAAGAAATTAATTTTTAGGCATACTTGCAGACTTTGCTGACATATACATCCAAGTCATTTTGAATTAATGTAGTCAACAACTGCCAGACCAATTGAACAGCTGAGTGATGACTTGGTCTTTTGATTATAATCAAATTGTTGGATACCTTTCTGACAGACCATGTATTTGTTTAGCAAATCCTATGATTATAACATAAACTGTGTTGTAATATTAACACAATCAATCTCACTTCTTATTTGTTGATCAATTATTGATTAATTTGAGCATATTTTGTAAAGGGAGTTACTTCCCTTTTTTATGATTTAGAATTGTTTTCTTTAGTTTCAATTTTGCTTTTTTTCATAAATTCCATTTTAATTTCAGTTTCTCTTGAAAAATGCCGGAAAATCTGGCCTGAAGATGCCACCAAATGGAACAAGATAAATATCGATAGGTTCCTCTCAAGAAACCGTACTACAACACCCCCACAGAAAAGCAACAACCTCTTGGTTCCTCTCATAATCATTTCTTTACTCCTGCTTTGTTCTCTGGTTGCCTTTATTGTTCTTCTGAAACGAAGGAAAGAGAACAAACAGTAAGTTGGTATCTGATTTTTTTCTCTTGCAGACCACCAGAAGACATTTGTAATTTCTATGAGCAAGCTTCAATGACCATTACTGATTTTTGACTAGTATTTTCTTTCATTTTAATTTCAGTTTCTTTTCATTGCAACTACTCAGGCTGTCAGTCTATTAGAAAGAGTAAATAGTACAGATCAGAAATAAAGGATAAGCTCTTGACAGGACTCAAACTCACATCCTTTCCACCTCGGGAAGCCTGGTTATCTATATCAACTACTCTGCCTACTTTGAGTAACAACAACTTTATGTCTGGAAGAAGATCAAATCTAACCCTTAAATCTACCCTTTTGTTCATTCCTGATTCCTCAAAGTTATTGTTTATTACATACATTAGTTGTATTGGTAGGAGTAATATTATCTTGATTTTATTTGTAATGAGATGTAGCATTGCCAGTCATTATTAATTTTTGACTAGTATTTCTTTTTTTCATTACAATATTTCAGGCTGTCAGTCTATGGCAGTAAGTAAACAGAAGAGACTGGAATACATTTTTAGATTTTTCAGTGCTCTAGAATTTCATATATATCAAACTAATAGGGAAAAAATAACATTGATTATATACCATGATTTTAGAACAAAATCTCTACATTTCTTTGCAGAACACATCCCAATATAATTAACAATAACAACATACTGCCAGAAAAAGAAGATGATCATATTTATGAAGAAATAAGAGAGAATGAAGTAAGTTTTCTGAGGGTATATTTGTTTATGTAAGTGCGTTTGTGCATATGTGTTTTACGACTGTGAGTGAGAATTCATATCTATGTATAGGGCCCCACCATCTGTAGTCCTACTGCTGCGGCAATCCCTCCCAACAATCTTCATCCACGAAGCTACGTCATTCATTCATTCATATATTTGTTCATGTATATGCAATGTATCCAAAAGTGTTGGGAATTTGAATGTGAAAAAAAAAATTACATATCTTAACACCTAGTTTCCACTATCTCCTTTGAAGTAGTCTCCAGCTTACTGTTTGTACGCTGGTTCACAAAACATTGGAGCAAAAGTCTGTAATATATTCGGTTTGTGTGCTGTTCAAATTACCCAAGTTTTGTGGTATGTCTTCTTATATTTGTATGTCTTTGTAAGTATGCCTGTGTCTGTGTGTAAGCCTATTTTGTTTTGTTTTTTCATGTTTGTACATGTATGTGTATTTTAAATTTTTGAGGATGATTTGGGGGCCTGCAACATAGCCTATTTGATACAAAATTTGATAACAGAACTGATGAAAAAATCTTGAATTTCACTTGAAGTCCTAGTTCATTTTATGCTAATGCTATTTGTATAGCAATGATCCTGCATTTTCTTTACACTTGAATCAACATCTGGTAAGTTATCTATACTAATAATCAAGCCTTTTGTTTTTTGTCCAGGCCTCTTTCCCACTAAAACTACAAGGCCTAGTGACCAACATTTGGCAAGTTGACTCACAAGATGTCAACTTGTGACGTAGACTATGTGAGGTCCCAGAAGACTTTTGGTTTTTATGAACTGACAGATATAAAAAGTGACATTAGTTTCTGCAAAAAAACTATGTTAATTCGAATGCATTTATTTTTGTCCAACTTCACCAAAATATCACAACAAAAGGTTACTGAAGGTTTTTTTTTTTTTTTGTAGTATTACAAAGACAGGTTCTCCATATTCGGTAAATTTGATAAATCAAACTTTCAAATCTGATGATTGTAGACAGAAATCAAAGGGTATTATAAACATGATACAGTTAATAACACTTGAAATACCTCTGATTTCTGATATCAATAAATGTCAAGACATAACTCAATGATATTCTTTAAATGTATTTTCCAGCTATCTAGAGGAGTCTATTTTTTCAATTTTCACTGAGACACCATTCATTGGGGCGTCTCTGGGAAGCACTAATTTTGTGCCCCACTACTTATTAAACCATGTCATGGGCCCTCTTAAGTATGGGTTGGTATCATTTGGTGAAGCTGATTTGGTATGAGTGTTTAGGCATTATTTTGGCATAAACCCATTTTGCAACTGGTGTTTTGGGATAAGGAAAAATTGCTGATTGATTCATCATCATTCAAAGGTGAAACTTTGAAAAGCCTTGAAACTGTAAATTTAACTTTATTGAAAAATATCTTTGCACAGTAAAAAAAATTTGAAGTTAAAAAATTGAGCAATAGTTTTTTATCTAAATTCACTTGTATTTGGAGTAAATTAAATGATAAACTGAATATTCAAGAATTGCCCACGATTTAATAGAAAAACAAAAGCTCATTGACAATCAATTTTTATTAACATTTAATTGATGTTTTATTTTATTTAATAGCAAAACAGATATAGATTTGGGGAAATCTTACATCAAGTAAACTCTTTCATTTTAACTTTTCAGATCTATTTATATAAAACATATTTACCTTGGAGTTTTGTTGGTCATATTTACTAGAATTTTACTTCAAACTAAATTAATTCTATATTAATTGAATAAACCTTGAATTCCCTTTAAATTTTACAAATATTCATTGAACTTCCTTATTTATCACAAAAATTAAAATTATCATTTTTATTCTGCAATTTTTAACAACAGTTTCTTCTCTTGATAACTTCTTATTATGAAATCCGTTATGTTTTTGAGTTTGAAGGTAATACAGTCAGTACTGCATTTTGCACCTTTGAACACAAAAATGATTTGATATACTTGAGCTGCTTTTTGGAAAACAATGTACTATTTTTATTGAAACAACCTTCTTTTTTAGGACAATTAGAAATCATCAACATGGGCTTCTTCAGTTTTTAAGCTGGCCTGCCTGGCTGGCTATGTACCTATCATGAGTACAGGTTGCACCAATGGAGCTGAAAGGCAAAGAGTCTCAACATATACTCCTTAAGATATCTAGAGAAAATATCCTTGTTTTTTGAAGATTCTCCCCCAAAATAAGATTTTAGTTGGGGGAGGGCTTCAATTTACAATCCAAGTTTAAGCTAAACAGGTCCCTTAGTTTGTGTCTGGCAGAATTCATGTTTGTCTTTTTTTTTTGTTGAAAATTTAGACTTTTCCGGTGATCACCACCCAACAAAAGATGAAAGAAGCGATTTATTCATTTATCACCGCTTCTTCCAATTTTTTAATTCATCATTCCCAACATGGGATGCTGCCAAAAAATGATAATTTCTATTGAGCGACTTATCAAATTTAAACTGATTCTATGCAAATCTATCATGATTGGTGACTAAGTCCAGGTAAAAATGAGGATTTCAAATGCTGACTGACAGGCCCTCCCCATTTGAAAGATTGATGCAACACAAACTGACTTTTTTCCCCATTTGGCCTTGTGCCAGAATAAGCTTAACTTAATGAATAAATGTCATAGAATAGAAGCAACAGGATCAACTGATGACTACTACTGATCCTATAAATGTGATAGGCATGGAAGAGAGAGGGAAGACAAAAAAAGTTACTTGGTTTAATAAGAGAGTAAGAAGGGAGGAGGCTGATGGCTGCAAGTGATACTATGTGTTACATCTATGGTGCTTTATATATATGATTGAAGACATCCTGTTTCCTATTATTTCATGATTAGTCTGGCTTTTCCAATGTTACGATCATGAGTGAATCTAAACGTCTTATTTTCAATTCTCTGCATTTCAAATACCAAAGTCCGTGGTATTTATCAATTTTTGTGTTCTCCTGTTTTTTTTATTGAATCAGATAAGCAAACAAAGATTTCATGACTTTTATTCTCTAATCATCTGAACTGTTCTTTCTATTCTTATTTCAGGTGACAACAGCAATTCCAGTTCCAGTGGTTGATGTCCCTAATCAGGAGAATCCGCACCAAGACAAATATGCAACCACAGAAGCCTCTATTAACGAAGAAGAAGAGTACCATGTTCTGAGCATTGTTGGAATCCAACAGAATTCAGAATCAAGTGATATATTGCCTGATGGATATTCTTCACTGAATATCAATTATGCAGGACATTCAAATGATTTAACAAATGAATCTGTTAATTATTAAAGCTCTATGTTAATCATTTTCCTCGAAATGACTTATACTGCGAGCATAAAACACTTTATACTACTAGTATATGTAATCCACAACAGCCATTTTCAAAGGGAGCCATATGACCCATTTTGAGGGGCCATGGCACATTTGAAGGGGATGATAGACAGAAATAATAATGAATTTCTATTTATATGTTTGTGTTGTATTTCTGATTGACAGGGGGCTGTGTCCAAAAAAAAGTTGAGAATGACTGATACTGAGGATGTATATCTGGACTTACATTCTTTCAAATTGAAGTTTTTTCTCAAGGTTTTAAAGCAGAAATTTTATTTTTATTGATTTGTTTGTATTAGTCGGTTAACATCTAATCCAACTATGGAACCAGGGAAAGAACACTGTGAACAACATTCTTAGAAGTTGGAAAACTAGCCTAATCTAAAATACCTAATCCAAATAGGTCAATTTTTAGCCTCTCCATCTCAAGTACAAAATGGTGGACAAACAAGCAGCTCAGGGTAAAATATTGCTAACTCATCGCAGACCCAAATTCACAGTAACACTAGCCCTGAATTGGTGCTAATCATAATCCCAAAAGGCCCAATTTCAAATGCCATAATTCAAAAAGATCTGAATCCATGAATACTGAAACCCTGTATACCGCAATCCCAAAATCCTGTAAAGGCTATACCAAAAACTACAATTCCCATTCAATTCACTTGTGGTCAAAATTGAAGGAGAATTGTTGTCACTTCATGGGGTGAAAATGGAGGGAGAAATTCTTTTCTCACTTTTACAGATCAAAATGGAGGGGAGGATTTTTTTCCACTTCCAGGGATCAAAATAGAGGGGCTTTATCTCTTCTTCTACTTTAGAGGTAAAAATGATTTTTTTTCTCCAAGTCTTTGGGAGTCAAAATAGAAGGGTAATTTCTTCTTCTTTTAGGGGTCAAAATGGAATTTTTTTCCCCACTTTCAGGAGTCAAAAAGAGTGGGAATTTTTGTTCTTCTATTTGGGATCAAAATGGAGAGCAGATTTTCTTCACTTTTATGAGTCAAAATGGACTAGGAATTTTTCTTCTTTTAGGGGTCAAAATGGAGGGAGAATTTTCTCTCTTTGATCAAGGATCTTCTCACCTCCCCTGCATTGTGACTATATATCCACAGAACAATATCTTAAAAGGATCTAAATTAATTTCACTGAAATTTTGTGCAAGAAGTGTTTACATTTTGGGGCTGATCCAGGAATTTCCCCCTCTGATAAAATCTAGAATTGTCTAGATTTTGATGCAATTTTGATAGGAAAATATCTAGATTCTATTTTGATAGGTCCCTTTCTAGTGCTAAAGCTAATGATCTTTTTCAGTAAAAGGAAAACTGTTTTTACAAAGGGTGAAATATTTTCTGAACTCATCAGCTAAGTCATTTAAGTTTCAGAGTGAAGTTTAACCCTGAAGCAGCCAGTCTTGTTCAAATATATTGTCAAACTGTATGCCAGGCTTAATGCATATTCTTCACCAAAAATCAAAACCCTTGTCAATAATCTGGCAAGCTGTCATGTTTTCTCAACATTCGACCTGAAGAGTACCTACTATCAAGTACAACTGAGTGAAAATGACAAACCATTTACTTCTTTTGAGGCTACTGGATGCCTATAACAATTCACATGAATATCATTTGGTGTCACTTATGTTGTGGCCATCTTGCAATCGACAAGTTTATTGATGAGGAGAACCTCCTTAATACAGTCACTTATCTTGATGATATTTCTATAGCAGGAAGAGACCAGAAGGAATATGATAAGTGAAAATATTGCTTGGTTATGAAATCAGTGATGGATTGATTCAGCCAGACAAAAATAAGATATTGAAGAATATGGCAGGCCTGAATTGAGTTTTAGGCATGTTTGCATATTATACAAAGTGAATTCCTCAATTCTCAGATTGTGCCCTGCCCCAAATCAAGGCGAAATGTTACCTGCCGAATGCTGAAGCTTTTGAAACATTCATTACACTGCCTTGATAATTCAAAGCCATATGTCTTTGATTTTGCTGTCAGCAGCGTTGAGTTAAATCAGCCTGGGGGATCTGCTGTATTCATGTTTCAAATTTTAAACTGCCATAAAGACGAGGCTAGTGCTATGATTGAAGCCATAAGGAAATGGTTTCATTTTCTGTCAGGTCAATGCTTCACCATCACAATATATCGAAGATAAGTGGCTTTCATGATGGATAATCCCAAATTAAAAATGATAAAAAACAGAATTGGCAGTTGGAGTAGGCTAATTTTTGTTATGATATTTGTTAATACCGCGGATGTTACAATATTATTACTGACATTAAGTAATACTAGCTTTTCAGAATGATAACTTGTGCCATTCTAGAATCATTTGACTTTTGCACTATTTGAAGTCTAAAAACATGAAATACAGATGAGGTAAAGGAAGGTATTCATCTTGGTGAGCATGATACATAGGGTCACCTCCGGCTGGACAACTCCTCACCATCTACAAGGCAATATCCAGGTTGAACTATACAATGGAATCATTTGGAAGACTATTTTCTTTGTCCCTGAATCTCCAAATTTACCTGAGTCACAATGAGAGATGGAGCCACCTCAAGCTCTGCATTGCATCAGGTCTATGCTATCGTAAGTATTTTGATAGTCCTTAAGTTGTAGGAAGGCATTGATACTAAAGATGACAGGAATTATTTTAGTCCCATGTGCGACAAATTATATTCCCTGGCAAAAGTGGCAAAAATCAGTGACATCATTGAAGAGGAAGATGAAGAAGATGCGGTCAGCCATCTTTGATATCAGTACATGATGAGACTACATTGGTGAAATAGTAAGCCATTTTTGATTATGGTAAAATCTACATGTTGGAAATAAAATCTTTCAACAAATATCTAATATGAAACAAATGACAATACAAATGAGTATGCTGAAAGGAAAGGTTATCATAAAGGAATCTCTACTTGACTCGATTCAATAGAATTAAGAAGTACTTATTTGTAGGAAGAATAATGATGAAAGAGATATGTGATATAGTGGGGATCATAGCCATATTATTACCTGACAGCGGGGTAGCTGAAATCGTACTGTTTTAATAAAGCCTGATATTTCATGGACTAAAGCAATTTTATTAAAATGGTGATTCAGGAAAAAGAGGAGAGATGTGTTCAGAGCTCATGAGATGGTGCAAGGCACACACAATTCAAATCACTGAAAAGTGTACAGGTAAGGAAGAAACTCCTCATTGGTAGATATATCTGACAAGAGGAACATTATGTTAATCACGGTGATCAGAGACCAATGTAAACAAAGAGTAATGGAAATGGTCAGTTTTTTAGCTTAGGACTATGGGAAGAGATGTCACCAAATTTGGGACTACTTTTCCGCAAACTATTTCTCCGACAAACTGTTTAGCGTAGTGATTTTTACTAAACTGATCGTTAATGAAAATAATGCACTATAATATCAACTGCAATAAATACAACTCCTCGTGAGATATTCTTCTCATTTTCTCAATGGTCATCAATGAGAGTGTCTCTCCCATCTTGAAACCAGGACCTGTTATTCTATATTAGTTTGTAAGATATGCAAAGAATGATACTGTTGTTCAAGGAGTAGAATAACTGGAGGAAGACCTTACCTATGTACACATCAGATATGATAAGGTGATAAGGGCCGTGAGTCAACTGTGTCTCTGCATGACTAAGCTCCTTGTTCATCGTGAATGCCAGTGACTGGAATGGGTGTGGAAAAGACATCATGTAAACAAACACTTTCTCATGAATCTATACTTTCAGGAACTGAAAATAAACCCATTGATGGGCAGAACAATTATTTTACATCATCCTCCTCTCCTGTAAAATCATCTTCAATCTGGACAACTTTCAAACTGTTCAGGCTTGGATGATCCACTACCTTGCTATTCTCATTGGGAAAGTCAGGCTCCCCAGTACTATGGGTGGTGAAATTAGTCAGCAGAAGTGAATCTTATACATTACATTACTCAATTGTCTCCCTTAGTCAATTGAAGATATGAAAGTCTTCCAGGGCAAGATCTAGTTGTTGTTATGTTCAATTATGGTTATATAAAGCCATCATTTATGGCAAAAGCATGGCAAGATAGAGACAAAAGGAGGCAGCCACTCCTAGTCACAGATGTCATGGGGTGCAAAATTTTCTCTAGCCTATAATGTCTTTGTTAATAATTAAGCACCACCCCTGGATATAGCGTAACTGCTCCCAGGTGCTGCTTGAGTCTGAGTGCTGGGAATCCTCACTATGCCAATGATTTATGAAAAAGATTTCATTTTCTTCACAAGGGTGCAAAGTTCAAAGATACAACAAAGTGTTATCATACACTGATTTACTCTGACGTGTCCTCATCTTGATTGTTATAATCAAAATGTTTCATTTGTTGTACCCTCTTGCTTTCTTCATGTGTCTGTCATAGTTGGTAACAATACAAGCTATTTTCTAGCATGGACTGTGGAATGAGAACAATCTTCTCCTATGGATTGAAAAAAGGTCAGCTTCAAAATTCCCAGACTGTTACCAGCCTCAACAAAAAGCTGAAGAAGCCCAGAGGGTAAAATGGCCCAAATTTTGAGACTATAACAATCAAGATGAGGATATTAGTGTGAGTAAATCAGTGTAAAATAATTCCTCATCTCAAAAATTCTGACAAAATAAATTACAAAACAGTTGTTCTGTTTTTACCAAAGTCTCTACTGCTTATCAAAGATTGAATGCAGAATGGCAGGGCTTTCTTTATCGGGTTATGATATACTGTAATGTTTGAAACTGGTAAGTTGAAAAGAACTTAAGCAGCATCAAATCTGATTACAACTTGGTTGGGTGACCATTTAGGAATGGTTGTAGGAAAAAAAGTCATTAGGAAAAAGGTTCAGGAAAAAAGCCAAAATGAAGGCTAGGAAGAAAAATCATGGGTAATTTTTTTTTTCAGATAAGTAATATTTTAATTTGTTTAATTTATAGTAATGGAATAAGAAATATTCTTGATAAAATAAGTATGTACTTATGTTGTTCCTATCTCCTTTCTCTGCCACTCTGAAGGTAAAGCCTATGTACTTTTATAAGAATCAATTGTTTGAGATTCATTAAGCCTGTTTTAACTTCAAATCTTATCTCCTAAAATTGCTTATGAAAATAGATTTGTCAACTTCATGAGAATTTGATTGATTCTGCAATCTTTATGTGTTTTGAATGAAAAATTGAAAAAAAGCTGCTAAAATTACTGTGATGTCTCCAAAGGTGAAAATTTGAAGATGAATTGCAATCTTGATTTTTTTTCAGGTTTCAGAATCTTCCAGAACCATAACAGGTAACTTGTGAATTTTGGTTTTGGCCGATGGGAGGCCACAAAAGAATTTTCAATCTATGTAAAAGTTATTGACAAGAAGAACTGAGGCCTTAGAACTATTAACAGAGTAATTTCATTTCAGCAAGAGAAAAGTCTCATTTGTTTTTACAGTCTGCAAAAATGTTGTTACCTACAGGAACTATTCTTTGTATTTCTCTGAGACTTATTCAGAGGAGAATTTCACTTCCTCTAAAAATTTTCAAATTGATCATTCTTTCTGAATTTGACTGCACATTATACAAGAACAGAATTTCATTACCTTTTAAAAGCTATGCTTCACCGTTCCTTCCCAAATGCAAGTGTGGAGAAGTTTGGAATTATGTACTATTTGGCTTTATTGTCACATGAGTGGAAATATTTACGCAACAATCTTCACACGAGACAAACAGAAATTTAAGGTTAGTTGCATTTAAGTAGATATTTGTGAAGCCTGACCTATAATTCTTTTGGGTGTAAGTGACTATCAATGTTGAACCTTGGGGTGAAAGTTTTCTTGGATTTCCATGAATGGCCTCTTGTATATATATACAAAGTCATCTAGTATTACACTAACTTGAAATCAGTATTCCAAAACGTAAAAATTACTATAATATTTTTATACTTTACTAGAAACAAGCAGGAACTTTTTCTAGAAATAGGGGAAAGGACAGCCAAAACAGATGTATTATTCGTGTCAATTTTTCAAGTATAGCATATTTGAAATATGAAGTACCACTAACTAAATTAACAGTATTTCATAGTGATCTATCATGTTCCACAGCCGACAAATTCATTATCACGTGTCAAACTGTCAAGTAGTTACTATAATTTCTTTTTTCAATCTTTATGACTGTTTTCTTCCTTCATCTTATTTTATTAGTTGCTTTTTGGGTCAGGCTGATTTTCCTCTGGCAGTGAGTAAATACTTATAAAATTTGTTTTTAAATTATGAATTATAATACTTCAACCATTAACAAGAAAAAGAACAGACTCTATTCAAGAACTACAATGTCTTATCTACAATTTTAGACAACATTTGTTTCTGTAATGAAAATATTAATATCAAGTTAATCCCCATTAGAACTTCCCATACAAAAATAAATAACCACTGCATCAAAAATAAAACTGAAAATATTTTGCCTGAAATGCAATATAATTCATTGACAGAGGAAACCAAGTAATTCTTGCTGGTACGGATATAAATTGGCTGCCGTAAATATCAACAAAAGTTGCCTCTCCTTGTTCCTTAAAGATGGCTGAAAGTTATTGGATTTTTCCATTTTTCCTTTCCAGCTACTTTCAGCTAACTTCATAGCAAAAAATGTTAAGTATACTCGGAAACACCAAACGCTGAAATCTTTGGATGTTTGAATTTTACATTCATGAATTCATGAATAATTATTTGAGAAGTATTAAGTACACTCAAAAATATACAAAATTGAAAATATCAATTATTAAAGCCTTTGTATCATTTTTCGAGTGTACTTGACATTGATTATAACTTACTCTTGAAAATTCATACAAGGTTTTCAATGAATGATGAAAATAAAAGTATAGTGGCTCCTTTATTTTTGGTTAAGATCAGATATGAAAATAAATAAGTATTAGCTTCAAATAATAAACCATGAATGTGCCTAACGCTTCCTGAATGCACATGTCCACTTGCTCTTTTGAAGCCCCGACTTTCTTAGTCAGTTACTTCTCTCTTTCTCTCTCTTCCTTTTTTTCTTTCTAGAAACAATATCATTTTGCCCCCCCCCCCTCCCCGTGGGCTGATTCAAGCTATACCATTTTTCCATCATAACCAATCACTGTTCTAAACATTACCATTGAAAAATGTAAAAATCCCACAACTTTCAGACATATTCGGCCATCTTTAAAGAACTTGTAGACATTTAAGACAGCCAATTTATTTCATCATTTCATGCAAAAATTACCGTCTTTTTCTCCCAGTGCAAGAATCACCGAAAAATGTTATGAAGTTATAAAGTTATAAATACTGTTGTCAGCTTTTTTCTTTCTTTCTTGTGATCATTTTTTGTCTCGAGAATTAATTTTTTAAAAAGGAACAATATGACATAGTGTAATCTAAAAAAAAATTCGTCTTCCTTTCTCTCTTATTATCCCAGCCCCCCAACTACTATTGAGATGACAGCTTTCTTGCTTTGTTACGAACACTATATCTATCTCTCTTCAGGCCATTTAATTCCTTACAAACTCAGTTAATCAATTAAAATCTAGTTTAAATATGAAAATTTTCCCCGTTCTTAGAACCGACGACTCACAACACCATTCGAATACGGAGTAATGCACCAAATGATTGTTTAGCATCTGCACCGGCGGTGTCATGTGAAGAAACGTACTTTATATAAAAAGAAACGAAATTGAGACATGTGCGATCTGAGATGACAACACGACACAACTTTCAGCTCACTGCTAACAAATAATTAAACAAAAAATGTCTATGAACGAAAAGGATTCAAACTTAAATTTCGAAGCCGTCTGTCGGGCTGCCCAAAGGGGGAACGTGGATTATTTTCGAGACATATCTCAACATTTTCGGGAAGAATGGTTAGTTAAGAAATGCAACCAGAGATCGGGGGATAACATTTTGCACGTCGCAGCTCGTTTCGGACGATTGTCGATTCTTGAATTCATTGCCAAAGAACTTCTCACCAGCACGGAATGGTCAGTGAAAAAATTGGAAATTTTCGATTCCATTAATGCAGACCGAAAAACTCCCCTGCATGAAGCAGCACAATCAGGCCACCCGAACTGTGTGAAATTTCTTCTTGACCAGAGCGTTAATGTTGACAGTATGAAAAGAGCAGATTGGTAAATAAATTAAATTTGAATTCAACTGATTACTTGAGGTTATATTTTGCTTTTTGAAGATTAATTGTGTGTATCGTTCGTCATTAGTTTAACCATTGTCGGAATCCACTACGGATGCTTTCAAGTGCAAAAATATTTTAGTGTCTGTAACTAGCAAGAGGCAGTAAAAGCCTTTTCGGCACAATGATCTTGGGATGATAGTCCTGATAGTTTGTGAAGTTTCACATCCTCGCTCACTCGATGTTAAAAATGGCACACCAGTGAAAAGGAATAAACAAGAGAAATTATGGAAGAAAAACGGAATTTTAATCGGCAGTAACCATGATAATAGATATATTGATATCAATAAAAAAATTAACGACATGAAAATGATATGAATGAATAGTTATAAATACTACGTATTTAATTGGATTGGTTTTGATATTTGATCTGTTGTAATCTACTCTATTCGCGTTTTTGTGCTGCTGTAATCGATTCCGATATTGGTTCGAAGTTATGAGGACACAAAAATTCCTCAACTTTCTTTTTCAAAGCAATATTTCGGAATAGATCGCCCTCCCGCTTTTAGAATAGAAATTATCAACATATTTTTTTTTTTAAATCAAACATTCACTTCACTGGTGATTTTCAACTTGAAAGTGTTACCGGCTATTGTGTGAAACTTGAGACATTAACGCCTATGTATATCTATACTTTCTGCTTTCGAAGTGTGTATAACATTACAACAATAGTGACGAAAATGCGATCTTGTGCGCTATTGTTCGTACCCAAATAGCGCTTTCTTAATTGCTCGCTCTGTTATTGCCCATAAGGACCCACCCGTCCCGAGGGTCATACTTTTAAACAGCATTTTCAACTGCAACCGAAGTCGACAGTTCTTGAAATGGGAATTTTATGTCAAGACCAATTTTCAAATAGGTTAACTGCATTTGTAAGGAATCAAGTGGCCCAAAGGTTGAGTGGTTAGAGAGAGATAGAAAACATTCTTAATCGATTCATAGCGTTGGTAAAGATGGAGAGTAGGCAAAGAAAGAGGAATATTTTTTTCTCCTTTTCTACGTCACACTACATCATATTCTTTCTTTAAAAAAATTTTTTTTCAGTTCAATTATTAAGATAAATAGAAAGTAAAAGAAAGAAAAGATAGAGAGAAACAAACAAACAAACACTGTACAGTGTTTATAACTAATGTATACACTCCATATATATATATATATTCATGTTTTTTTCATTTGCCTATGAATTATATTGCATGTTGGGCGATTTATTTCAGTTTATTTTTTTCATGTGATCAGTATTTCTGTTTAGGACGTTTAAACGGGGAATTTACATGGAAACTTGATTGGGAACAAATAGTTTTGTTATAGAAACAAATGTAGAAAAATGATGTCAAAATGTACGTTGTGTACAACATGGCAATTTTCGAACAGAACCTGCTCTCTTTCTTGTTTCACATGGACCTTTTTTTTCATTGATGATGAAAATTGGTCTGTGAAATTTTGATTTTCTATTTTTTTCTTTAGATATTGGTTCTTCAAAAAAAGAATTACGAGACTTGTCAAAGGAAAATTATGTTTTCTCAAAAAATTAGAAAAAAACTGGATCACCTTGAAAAAAATTGTTTGTGTTTGGATAAGGTCAGGCAATTTCATATGGTTCAAGAGACAAGTGGGATTTTTTTTTTTGCTTTTTTTAAAAAAAGAATTAAGGCAAGAGATTTGATGAATCCAAAGGATCGTAATAATATGAAATCCAGTATAGAATATTGTTGAAATTTGATACATATGCACAAAAAAGGGAATAGAATAGATTACAGTAGATTGAACATTGAAATCAATTCAATTCAATGCGTAGTATTTATAATTATTAAATTATATCATTTTAATGTTATTAATCAATTTATTGATATCAATATATTTATCACCATGGTTACTGCAGATAATACTATCTAATCCCAAAACTCAAGTATGCGGGAAGGAGATTCCTGTAAAAGTAAAAAGTTAAAATCTAGTGTGATCAGAATTTTTTTCTATCTACCTTCTGGTCTTATAATACTGATGATGTAAAAATGAACAGGCTGTCCAAAAATGTACATTGTATGCTAATTTCCCTTGAATGGTAAGAAAAATCCATTCTTGAAAAACTAATAAATGTTATCATTTGTCCTCTAAAACCAGGGGAAAAAGATAAAAAAAACTATTTTATTTATTTGTTTTTGAAGTTGAGTATGTCAATTTAGTTTGTTAACCCATTAAATCATTTAATTAACATGGTGGTGACAAATCTGTCTGGTGTAGTTGTTGAGTAAATAAATGCCAGTCATTTAGTTAGTAATACAGTAATTCTAGCAAAAACTTATTATTCATGTCAAAAAAGTCTGGAAGGTGCAAAAAATGCTGCAAATATTTCCATTGAAAACTTCACGTTTTGAAAAGCTATTGTTGTCTTTCTCATTTCCAAATGGTTGCTGCTCCAGAAGTCAGAGAAGCAGACGATAAGATTCCTCAGAAAGGCATTTTCAGCTTGTTTGTTCCTAAGAAGTCAGATAATTACATATGGTTCAAGAGACTAGTAGATTTTTTTTTTTTGCTTTTTAAAAAGAATTAAGGTAAAAAACTTGATAAATCCAAAGGATCATAATAGTATGAAATCCAGTATAGAATATTTTCAAACTGGTTTTCTTTGTGTTTTGAATTTTCAAATTGTGGCCTGCTTCTTTGACATTCGGCATCAGCACTTGTCATGCAGCAGCTAAAGCGACAGCCATTTTGGAATGGGAAAGATCACAATTGCCACTCTAAATGTATCACAGAAATTAAAACTTTAAAATTTTGATTGCTGCTTGGCTATTTTTTAAATTTTAGAAGATAAAAACAAAAAAGTGTTTGGGTCTTTTTCATCCCCACTAGCATCCATAATTTTGAAGTATGGAAGCCCACAGAAAGAAGATTCAGTTGAATTTTTTTTTACGGAAAAAAAATTAAAAATGCTGGGTCTTTTCCATTAGTTCACACCAAGAAAACAAAAACTGTAACATTAACCCTGAACTCTGATGGGTGGAGCTAATGGAATAAACTTAAAATATCAATTTCCACTGGTTATGATAGTTTTAATCTGATAAGAATTGAAGAAAAGGCTCCAAAATGTTATACCTCATATTGCTATTTTTTCATGCTTCAAACTTTTGACAGCCTTGAACTCCTCTTAGGGCAAATCTGACAACTTGATTGACTGATCTGGATCCAAACAAAAGAATATACTAGACTGACTGTATTTGAGAAAGGTTGAAATGTTTCTATTCTCCAAAACCACAAATTGAGTTTCTAGTTTGCAAGAAAAAAAACAGTTGTAACTAGACAATTTGTCATTATACACGTGTGTGGGCGCAACATTAAGCCCAGACCTTGTGTTGAATTTGCCTTCAATAGGGGACCTGAATAGATAGCATACTGTCCAACAGTCATAGAATAAATGTGAAAACAACTAGAAAGTTGCACTAAAGAGAAACAAAAATAAGATGAAGGAAAAACTAGCTGAAAATTAATATAAAATTGATAAGCTGAGATATATTTTCTACAGACTCATTTTGCAATGTTATTTAAAAGATAATTTTTTTTTCCTTTGCAATTTTTAGGACACCTTTGATGTTAGCTGTGGCCAAAGGAAATAAAGATGTTGTGGTCCAACTTTTGAATGCTTCAGCCAATCCAGCCTTGGTGAATAAAGATGGATGGAATTCTTTCCATTTAGCTTGCAGGTTAGTTGCATTTTTAATTATCTTTTTTTTAATGCTATTAGAGAATTATTAGAAATTTAGTAGATTGTTCTCATTCCATTGTCCATGCTAGAGGATATTTTGTAACAGTTAATTCTTCCGAGTTAATTCATCATTGAGAACAATCCATCCCTGTGGATTGAATTAAGAGTTTGGTTAGAAAATTCTTGGGTTACCAACTACAACCAACATCTGAAATAAGCCAAAGGGTACAACGGTCAAAACATTGTGTCTATAACAACCAAGATGAGGACACTAGTCGTTGTAAATCAATGTATGATAATGTTTTAAAAATTTCTGTCTAAATTTGAATTAAATCAAATTTTGTTTTTTTTAATCAAATTTCTGCCATCCTTTGGATTAGAACAACCTCTCTTATCCCACAGACCCTCTGAAGTATTGAAAGGTATCAAAGTGAACAGAGGAACAGTTGTTTTTATTTACATCATCACAAAAATAACTTTCAACCTCAATTTGAACCAGAGGTGTGTGTGGCCTTACAGTTAATGGCATGAATATTGGAATCAATGAACTAAGTTCAAACTCTGGGATGGAGAGTTTGCATTCACTTTAAACTAATTCCTTAGAAAACACAGGAATCCACTTCTCCCCCTTCCTAAGGGTTAAATACCAGGGCAATTTGAGCACTTTAGACTTGTAAGGCAATCAAACTTTGGTATCGGCCTAGCACCTCACTCAAAAAAAAAAACACTCTTGCTACAAACAATGATTGGGTCTCCATGGGTTGTTAGAGGAAGAGGAATAAAATCCTTGCCTCGTGTATTATGTGACACAGGAAACAACTTAGCTTTTCTTTGATCTGATTTGAACAATTCATAGATCTGGCATCAAAATTTTATTCTACTGTTGAAAATAAAAAGGCAAATGGATGAGCTTTGAAGATCACCAGTTGTAAAATACACCTAAAGAAGCAGTTCAAATAATTCATGGAATAACAGATGTTTTCTAACCAAGTAAAAATCCATTGTGATTGACTTCTGCAATAATATTACTTCCTTTGAACTGTGCTGCTTAAACCAATCTCAACTGCCTTGTTCTATACCTCATTTTCTTGATACTTTTTTGTCAAACTCCTACTGAGTTTTGACTTTATTTTCCTCACCTAACTACAATGACAATCCCAGAGTGATGGATAGAGAGAGAAGAAAAATGAGTAAAGGCAGATTTTATTTCCACATCCTCCATCAGCAGAAGAGAAAATGGAAAACTGTGGACACTAGTTTTCAGTTAGAACCTACAATGCTTCAAATTAAATCTAGAATTATCTTGATTTTCATGCTATTTATCTAGAAAAATATCTAGATAGATACTATTTTATTAAGTCCCTTTCCATGACCAAATTTAATGATCTTTTACTTTTAAAGGAAAAATGTTTTTACAAAAGTCAAAATATTTTTTTAAACTTATAAGCTTCAGTCAGAGTGTAGTCTGACCCTGAAGCAGCCAGTCTTGTCTTCTATGTTTATTGGATGCTGTAAGTCAGTTTTTAGTTACTTCCCTCACAACTTTTGTTTTCATATCTATTTTTTATTGTGTTTTCGTTAATTTTCATTTAATTTTTCTATTGGTTTCACCCCAGTTACATTTTAGCATTTACTGTTTTATATATATTTGTATTGTGCAACCAGGTTTGAATATTGTTCCAGGAAAGTAATGATAGATATTTAATTGAATGTTTTCTATAACTAGTTGATGATGATGAAGAGCAATAGGTAAGAGTTGAATATGTATTGCTGTTGGGATGATATTAAATGGTATCTGTCAAAATCATTTTTTAAACGTTTCACTTGAATTTTAGGGAAGGTAATCTGGAAATAGTGAAATTGCTGTCCGATACTAAACCAGATTTATGGAAAGTGGCTAGCAAAAATGGACGAACTCCGCTTCACACAGCAGGTAAATGAAACCTCCATTTTTACTTGGAACATTTTTATTCTCGCTTGTACTAAAAGTTCACTTGTTTATTTTCAAGAGCTTCATACGAGAAGAATAAATCCATATTTCTTAATCTTATATTACTCACCTAATACGGGTTGAACCTCTTTGATCCGGTAACTCCCATGGTCTGGAATGTCTTGAGTTTGTCATCGTTAGTTTGTGAATCTGCCACCAGAGCGGTGCTGTTAGCAGCACTAAATTTTGTTTACACTGCATCAGTCTTGGTGACACAGTCCTGTTAATTTCATTCATTCAGCTGTATTACAGCCTTTCAGGATGTCATCCAAGAAGTGCAGAGGATGGTGCTAGTGCTAAAAAGTATAAGTATATCTTATCTTGAAAAGGTGGATTTACTTGAAAAATTAGACAAAGGAACTTCTGTAAAGGTTTGTGTGAGTATTATGGAGTCAGGTCTACTGTGTATAGTTTAAATGAGCAAAAGGAGAGATTTATTAAAGAATTTTTCTGTTGAAAAAGATGGGTCATAAAGATAATTTTCTATAGCCCAGCAATGGCCAGATGCCAAGCTCTCCGGATTAAAAAGGTTCAACCTGTGTTTGATCATGATTCGCTTATAGTTATGATATCTTGCCTCTATACTGTTCACTAACATTATATTTGGCCTGCCATGGTAAATGAGTTTGACTCGCCTGCCCTGCACTTTTCAGCTGCCAAACTTTTCTTTTATCACTTGAATTAATCCCAATGTGTATAACGAAATAGAAAAAGTGTTTCTGTCTTATACTTTTTTTTCTAGCACTCCATGGTTGCAAAGATGTTGTTCATTGGCTTCTTGAAAGCTGCCAACATCCGGTTGACAGTGAGGACTCGTGTGGCAACACCCCACTTATGGATGCCATCCGTATGGGCCACACAGAAGTTGCTAGTATGATGATTCAAGATTTTAAGGTAAGTGTCTTCAATGTAGACTGATAGTACATCTGATTTGTTGATTTGCAAATGTTACCATAATGTAAAATATTACACTTAAAATGACACTTTTTTTTTGCACTTCCAAAACAAAAAATGCGCAAAATTTAGCATGAAAAGCACTAAATTGGCAACATCCATCTTTTCAGAAATTCAGGAATGGCTACCCTCTCCCCCTGACTGTTTTGTGAACCTCCAAGTCCAGATACATAGAAGATACATTGATAAACAAGCCTGAAATCTGGTGGACACAAACTAAGGGATCAATTTAAGATGAACTTACATTGCAGATTGAACCACCCTGTTGAAAACTTATTGGGAGAATTTAAAAAAAAAACAAACATTTTTTTTTGGTCCCTTGAGAGGGATATGTGTGCAGAATTTCAAGTATCTATAACAAACCAGTATGCCAAGAGCTAATAGATAGTACCCCCCCCCCGCCTCATGCCTATTCCACATACATAGAAGACTGAAAATTAGGGCTTCAAGAATAATAAACAATAATAATACCTACCACTCTACAAACCATTGGTACGACACACACCCCGACGCCTAGTCCAAATTCAAAGAAGATTATTGGTTAGTGATCGCTAAAAAAAAAAGTCTGAATTTTCAAAAAACCAAGCATGAATTTTGTTGGACACAAACTGAGGGATCGATTCAAGATAAACTTACATTGCAGATTGAACACCCGTCTAAATAAAATATTCAAGGGGGAATTTAAAAAAAACAAAACAAGTTGTCTGTGCCAAGAGTTGATACATAGTGTGTAGTGAATATAAGAATCCCCTAAATTCGACAACCTAGTTGAAACTTATTTTCTCTGGGCTAGCGATGATTAATGAATCTTATAAACAGGATGTTAATTGACACGGAGTTTAGAAGCTGCTGAAGTCAGTTTTTAAGCAAGTAAATATATTGAACAAAATTAGTTCCAAAAGTTCACTGTTAGGATCAAGTTCAAACATTGTCAGTTTTATGTTAAGGTAGCAATGATTATTTCTTTACCATTCAGTTTTCTCTACATTAATAGATCTCATTTAATACTATTTGAAAATTCTATTTGGTAATACTCTTCTATATTTATCACAAATATATTTTTCTAATAAAAATTTACATTGGATGGTCCCAGAAGCCATTTTGACTTTAGCAGTATCATGTAAGCTTGCTAGTAAATAAAATGGATCCAAAATTGAGATTATGAAACTCACAAGAAAAATTTTCTGATGATTTGCTAAGAACATTTCCAATTAGCAGCAGACAGGAATCAAGTCATTCACTCTGGTATGAATTTTGTACCAAGTATTAAGTAATCTTAGCTTTGACGTATATAAATGTATGGCGATGTTTAACCATCATAGAGAAGCTCTAAAAGATGTGAAAAGGCTCCAAAAAGTATAAATTATCAACATATTCATCAGAAATTAACATAATAAGATTAAATGCAATTCTTCATCACATTACGCTTTATGAACCCATCATGACAAGTATCAAACAGACAAATTAATGGGGTGTAAATAGATTAAGATATGTTTAATTTAATTACTGCATTAATTTCTGATGAACATACTTTTTAATAAAAGATTATACTTTTTAGAGCCTCTTTATGCTGGTTGAAACTCAATGTAAGTTTATATCCATCAAAGCAAAGATTATCAAATTTTTTTCTTATAAACCTGTGTATTACATTTTTTTTTTGATGAAATTAGTCCACTGTTAAGATCTGAAATATAATTTTAGTTGTATAGTTAGGTTCAAAAATCTTTATACTGTATTATCCTCTTTTCTCTGAGGTTCAATCAAATAGAGTTATATGTATGATTTTATCAGAACTTCACTTTGAAGATGGTTCTGTAGAGCATCATCTTTTAAATTTTATTCTGATGTTTAATTCAACAGCTTATCTCTCAACTCCTTTTTATTTTCTGCATGATGATGTCTTTAATATTTTTTTCTAGGCTAATGTAATGAAAACTGATTGTCTTGGTTATCAGCTTTTGCATGTTGCGGCCCAAAGTGGATATCACTCATCTGTCATGTATCTCTTAACAAACTTTGTAGTTGATGTGAATGCTGTTTCCTACAAAAATCTTACACCACTGCATTTGGCAGCTAAGGTAAGTAATTTGAGTGTGTGATTGTGAAATAGATTGATATGGATATTACTAGATCGAGCCAAAGCTTGACACAAGGCCAGTTTCATGGAGCTCCCAGTGAGAAACGATCTGTAAAATAGATGATATCTTACATGATGGGTACACTAATCATCATCTATCATGTGCTTTCTATATGTGTAGCTAAGTTGCTGACTGCTGACATCATCCTCCTACCACTATTATACAATGTGTATAAAAAAGAAAACCCAGTAACACATGGGTCCTATGTGATTTTTCTGCACATGGACACATAGCGTAGTGGTTAGAGAATCAGACAGAATTACTGCAAGTAATCTAATGGTTGTAGGTTCAATCCCAGTGTGAGACAAATACTACTACTGCTAAGAGGAGAGTGCGGTCTATATAAAGAGTTTGGTTCGTTACTTCCCCACACCTACCAGATGATACCTGATGAAGGCCGTTGAGTACAATGTATGAAAAACAACCAAGATGAGGATAGTCCGAATAATAATAGAAATAAATTCGCTGGTCAGATACCAACAACCATATCATTGACACTAAGTTGGTATTAAGAATGAGTTCATCCATGAGGTAGAATTGAATTCAGAGAGAGTAGCAGGATAGGGGGTGACACAAAGATGTTTGCTAAAGGAGAACAGCTGAGTGTATGTGTCTTCACTGATTTCAGCTACAACTACAACTATTTCATAGTACAATTATTCCTTTCCATTTAGTCGTTTCGATAATTCATGGTTCAGTTTTGAATAATTCAATTGATCCAGGAATTTCCCATGGTTATCCCCAACATCATAGCTATACCTGCAAAAGTTCTCAATGAATTTCAGTAAAATTTGTTGAAAAGACAGCAATGGGCTAAAAGAAAAGTGTTTTACATTTGAGGGCTGATCCAGAAATTATTCGAAGTTACCTCCCCTACATCGTAGCTATAGGTACACAATGCAATATCTCCAAGTCCTCAATGAATATCAGTGAAATTTTGTGGCAGTGGGTTATGGAATTTTTCAAGGTCAGCTCCTCAACACAATATCTCCAAATGTTCTCAGTGAAATTGTGGATGAGTGTGAAATGCACTTAAGAAAAATAATATTTAATATTTTGGGGGTGGATCCAGGAAATTCTCAAAGTCAACTCCCTTGTATCATAGCTAAATATACATAGCACAATTTCTCCAAAAGTTCTCAATGAATTTCTGAGAAATTGTGTAAGGATGGACAATGGGTTAAGGAAGAAGCGTTTACATTTTGGAGTGGATCCAAATATTTTCAGTTACTTCCCCTATATCTTAGTTATATTTTGCAAAGCACAATATCTCCATAAGTTCTCTATGAATTTCGGAGAAATTTTGTTGGAGTGTGCGCAATGCACTAACAAAAAACTGTACACTAATACTAATTAATATATATCATCATACTATTAATCAATGACTTCTCCCACCATCTAACATTATTCTTTAATGTTTTAGGTAAAAAAAAATTGAATTTAGTAATTCAATATTTATATTAATAAACATAACGAATGACAATCTCGTCTCTAACATTTCTCTTTAGCCTTGGGCAATTTAATCCTTACAAATTTAGGCATATTCAGACTGACATTTTTATTCAAATCCACCATAGGTTACTCAACTTCATCACTGGTTTATGCGGCTGGTGACAATGAATGGAAGATTGCTAAAATTTTTTCTATTTACTGTACTGTAGTTTTATGAAATTTTTGGTTTTTGTTAATTGTTTTTCTTCTCACTGTATGCTTTTCAGTATTCATTTATCTATTTGTACATTCACAATATGGGAATGGCAAAGTACCAGCTTATCGAAAAGTTTATGGCTTTTGGGAACCAAGGGTTGGCGGGTGGCAGACAGCAAAATTATTCATGGATTTAGAGCATTTGCCCCCAACTCCTGTGAATGGAGAGATATCCAAGTGAAGACAATACTCTGGGTTGGTACTATGAACCGTGAAAATAAGAGTAATTTTCTTCTATTATATATTGTTGTCCCTTACACTTTAACGAGTTTTTTCAGCTACTTCAGTGTTTCATTTTTCTACCCCCAGGTGTATCATAAGCAAAGCAACAGGTATTTCACTAGTATGCAAAAAAAGGCTTCCAAAAATATAAAATTTCACTTTACAGTCAGAAATACCAAATGAAGTCTCTCCTGCCCATTCTTTTATTTCATGGTGATAATTCTCTTCCATCTCTATCAGTGTCGATTGAAGATTTATACTGGAATGGTTAATGATTTTGAAAGCCATTTTAACCAAAATAGTGCCATTTAAACAGGCTAGTTGATAATGATATGAAATCAAAATAAATACAGGCATGCAATTTTTCATCCAAAACTTTTTTGATTTAGGAATGGTAGAACAGATACTGTACATAAGGTAGACGATTGAATCAGTTGTTATGGAATGGCAATTTCTCTATCTTGAACCATGTGAATATTCACACTATATATATTACAGTGGTAAATGAAATGAGATAAAGAAAGACTATAAAATTTCTGGCATACATTTCGATTTCCCAGTACTCAAAAAAAATATTCAAGTTCTGTTTATTTTCAAGTAAACAAAAGCTTTGGAAAGTTCCATAGAAAAAAGTTTGTTTTTTTTTTTTTAAATTTTGGATGAGCGAGTGTGTACTGGTAATATGACACTTATCGTAGCAATAGTAAATTTATGTGACAGTTATTTTAATTGCAAAGTAACAATGTAGGTATAATTTGGCCTTTTCTCTTTGCAGGAGGGTCATGCAGAAATTATTAGTTGTTTGTTATCACACGGGGCAAACATTAATCTGCAAGATGATATGGGAAGAACAGGTTTGTAGACCATTTTTTATTTATTTATTCATTTTGACTCTTTAAAACTCTCTTTCGTACATCCACCCATACCGGATAAACAGATACAAAATGCTAAGATAGATATAAGATTATAATAAGTATCAAGAGACATGTTAGATATGGACAAAGACTTCTGTAAGGTACTTGACCTTATATGTATCCCAAAGGTTTCTATAACTGCTGGGATAAATATGATCCGTAGATCTCATTCAGAAGTCTACCGAGATGTTTTGATTCAGATATTAAGCAATTTAATAGTTAAGTCTTGAAAGGGTTGACACTATCAAGTTGCATTTGGTGAAAGAGGTAGATTTGTCAATGCTACCAGAAATGAGCCTTGAAAACACATCTTGTTTATTTACACCAACGCATATATACCATTGCATACGAAAAATTCATATATTCCTGTTAACTGCTAAGCAGATACTACACATCAATCCAAAAAGACCAACCAAGGGGATTTTTTTTTTTTTAATTTCACTTTGGCTATTCTATACTAACAATAAATTTTCCTTCCAATATCAGTATCCTTAATATTAATTATGAAAAATATTGAATTTTCTAAATAGAACCATTTGTTGGCAGCTATGGAAGTTTCACCATCCACATCAACTTCCCCTTCATACAAAAGCTCTATTTCAGCTAATTAAAGAGTACAGAAATCGTTTATTTTGAAACATTTCAATTTTTTAAGGGACTTTATTTTTTTGTTCATACTAAGCTGTATCAACTTAGAATTTCACTTCAACCAACATTAAATGATATGCAGTTATCGCCCCTTATTGTCAAATAACAGTTATGCTCCAAATTCGTCACTGATAAGCAACAATTTCAAACAAATAATGAGCTTACATGCAAACGTCTGTTCATTTATTTGCACTCAAATGGGATGATCTCATTGGTTGATTTATTTTCCCAAGACATAATCAAAATCATGTAGAAACTCTCGAGATTTCAAGTCTAATTATGACATACTAAAACATGTTGAGATAAGTTGAGACAGAAAAAAACCCTTCAAATTAGTCAACTTAAATTATCAAAAATAAATTACTTCATAGCTTAGAGCCAATCCATACATAGATAACCCATCATTTCCAATGCGTATACTCTAGTAAGAAATATAACATTTTTCACTGCTAAAAATCAATGATTTCTGATGCCCTAGAATGTAAATAATCAGAAGATTTTTACCAGCAAATTTTAGGGAAAATATTGTTTTCTCTTCCTTTATTCTCGGTTTGAACTGACTTGTTCCCATAAATTCTGTTTCTTTAGTTGCCGTAAGCTTACTTTACAAACAACTGCACTTCGATTTACCTGTAAAATGTTCTGAGAATTTAGAAACCTTTTTCTTTTCCACTTCAGCTTTTAACGTAGCAGAGATTAGTCATCATTCAGACTGTGCCCAAATGTTGAAGCAACAATAAGAAAAAGAATAAAATTTCATCAAAACTTCAACTGAATACGCCAAATCTGAAATTATAACCCTGAAGTACTATGGATTTTATGAGTATTCTTCATGGAAAGGAGGTGCGAGTGGCCTAATGGTCAACAGCATGGAGAAGTGAATTTAGTTTCAACTCTGGCTGAAACAGTTTGCACCAATGTCCTTGGGAAAGGCATGAATCATCTGTTCTCTTCCAACTATAGGTAGATAGCAGGACAGACTGGGTTCTCAAGCTATGGTTGGCAACCAGTAGGAGTCAACTCTAGTTCCAAACCAGGGACTAGAGCCCCTTTGAGGTGCCTGGATGCCAACTTTGACTCCATCTGGCAGCTCCTGCAGCCAAGCTGATACCAAAAGTATTGCTCTGCTTTAATTTGAACTTGATCAAAGACGTTGAGAGGGAGATTCAGTCAACTGGTCATACCAGGATCTCGATACCCTTGAAAGGTCACTTCATTGTCATAGACAAAAGGTGGCCTTCTTTTTCATGAAAAAAAAACAAAAACAAAAAAAAAACAGTTGATTAGCAGGAGTTCAAGTTGAGCATCAACTAATGACCATTCCAAAGAAAAGAATCTTTTTGCAGTCAAATATTTTTGAATCACATCAACTGAACATAATAACCCACTTAAGCACAAGTCACTCCCTGCTCCAAACAAAGTGGTTGATTTTTATCTTTTTTTTCCTTAAAAAAAAAAAAAAAAAGAAAAAAAAAGCAAAATTCACTTTTCGACATTTTTGTGTAATCCTACCAACTTACAAGATCGAGACTCGACAAGATGATCCTGATGTGCATAGAAAAAAAATTGACCTAGGTTCTCATGGCTATTTACTGGCTCAAACCCAAGCCAACAGATTTTGTTGAACAAAAGATCTTCTAAAACGTGTCAAGATTCATTGGATTAATCTTATTTTAGAGAAAAAAAATCATTGGGAGAGCACAAATTGACTCATTTCTATGATAATCTTTTTGGAGACATGGGACTGTGCATAATTTATTATAAAGAGGATGATTTGTGCTACGTTGTCTTCCCTCCCTCCCTAGTTGGCCAATATAACAAGATTAAAACCCACATAACTGCAGATGGGATAGAGTATTGACAGAGTTGGATTATTGCAAAGTGACATCAGAACTTCAACTACCAATTATTATTTAATCATGTATTTGAGAGCCAAAATCTCTTCAGATTTCATTCAATTTGCAGTCTTTAGAGCTCATCAGAAAATTATGAGATGACGCCTGAAAAGCCTAAATATCCCTAATCTCATGTCACTGAGTCAAAAGAATAAAGGTAAATTGTGTTAAAATCATCTTGTATTGTGTGCTTTGTTTATGATGACTTTATAGTTCTGGTCCTGGGAATTGGAGATACCCTGGAGTGCTCTTCCTCATTTCACTCAAAAGAGTGCTTGGGGACTCTCCTTTGTTTGTAATGTATACTGTGATGCAATCAGCATTTTGAAGTGTATCTGAAGTAAAAGACACGTATGCACATTCTATATGTGGCCCACTGGGGGGGGGGCATTGACTGAAATAATAAATTAATTTCAGTGTATTTGTTTGTGATGTATCCTGGTTTGACGGGGCAGTGGTCAAAAAATGTTGAAAATAGGCTGACTCAGATGAATACTCCTAATGAATTTTGAGACAAATAAAATTCTGCTAGAAAATGATAATGCAATAAGCATAACAGAAAACAAAGATTTGGAACAGATTTATCAAATATATGAACAAGCTTTTGTAAATAACCTAGAGAGAGAAGATTAATTTTACAAAAAGAAAAGTTTGCTCGTGTGTGGCATAGGGTTAGAAGCTAGTCTTGCACGGTTATCTGCTTAGATACCCAGAGGTGTGTCCTACTCCTGTAGTATCATACCAGACTAAGCTAAGCTTGGTAAAAGTGGTGACCTATCTCATGGCTGAGATGGTTACTACTGAGTTTTAATAGGTATTTTAGCCCAGGATATTAAATGTTGATTTTCTAGACTGATAAGACCTATCCACTTAGAAAATGGGTGTAACACTATTTTCACCTACCTACCTGGCCTTGTGCCATACTAATTTAAGCTTTGTAAATATTAAGAGGTATGTCAACTTTTGTGGTTATAATCATGTAATTTCCAACAGAATAAACAGGCAGTAGTGAAATAATTGCATTTATCAACTTTTTTTTAAATATATTTAATAATTCAACACCAAATTCTAAAAAAATAAGCTCTATTATGCAGAACAAGAAAGATTTCAAGAATGATGTGTTTTTATTTCAGGAACTTGACTCTTTCACGTCCAACTTCATATGTACACGAAGTGGAGACGGCTTTTCTAAATAGCCTGTCTCATACAAAGTGTGATTTATTTGATTTATTCTAGATGCCAGCAGTAATATACTCAAGTGTCCTTGAAGAAAACTCATAAGAGTTTACAGATCTAGAGATGCAAATGATTTTATTACCCAGAATACTATGTCAAAAGAAGGAAGAAACCAAAAAAAAAAAAAAACGTCTGATCAGTGAAAGAGTTCACATGCATGGGCATACATATAGATACACTAGTTTTGGGTGTGTGTACAAATATATATACATGTGAGAATGTGTGCAGAGAGATTTGTTTTCGTATGTATTTGAATATCTACACAGATGTATATGTTAGAGATGTAGATATACCAAATGAGACGTGATATGTAACATTGAGATATTTCATATCTAAAATGTATGTATCAACAAGACCTCGAATATTTTGAAGTACTTGTGCTGGTGTGTACACATATCTTGTTTGCAAATCAAATACTGACAATAAAAAAGGGGGGGGGCTAAGTACGATTTTCTACTGGAGGATCAGTTGAGATATGATGTCGAAAATTGGCTCAAAAGCAACATTGTCATGATTTTTCCAGTATTTTTTTTTTTTCTTTCAGAACATCCTCATATTTGAGGAAAAAAAAAGTTGGAAATAAAAAAACAAACATCTTTTCTTTTTATTAAAACAGGTGATCTAAGTCCCACTCAATTACGCCTGGGAATGCCTCGTCTCTTTTTCAAGGTTTTGCAACCAGTGATTTGATTTAGAGTTTTATCCACATACATCAAATCTGTTACATCCTAAAAGAAAAAAAAAATTTTTTCATATTAGAATATCAGTTTTGTACACATGGTGAAGTGTGTACATCATCAGATATATTACACATACGCAAAGACACACACACACACACATATATATATATCTCGTACATTTTTTTATTGAACATTTTCGCATTTCATCAGTAATGGAAATGTGTTTTGGACACTAAGAATACAGTAATGTCTCCATCAATAAATATTGAACATACAAAAAACTGGAAATTGAGAAGTAGGTGTGGGCTGAGCCCCCACCCAAATCACAGCATTTCACTAAAAATTTCAATTTCAAAAGCAAAACGAAGTAAGAGTTGAAAGAAATGGGTGGTAGATGATATAAAATGGAGAAGATATGAAACCTAGGATTCATTTTCGAATGGCTTTGGGGTCTGCGTAAATTATGTTTCCCCGATTTATATGACCTACCCAAAATATTTGCAGAGTCAGTGAACAGAAGAACATGATAGAACAAGAATTATCAAATATTACTTACTTGTGTTTGAAGTCTGTCAAGGGGTAAGTAAATAGGTCCTCGCAGGAGAGTATTTACTTGTGATATGGTTTTCAAAGGTAACCGGCTGACTATGTAGAGCATTTGTGTTTCAACCTGGATTCCACGCACAAATCCTGGAAGACAAAATTTATTAACTGATTTATCTGCTCTTATTATTAATGTAATTCTGGTGTTTTTGTGTCATTGTTGTTATATAGGCATAATCCTGACATCCAATTCTTGTATTTGTGTCCAAGCTGAACACACAAAGTAATAAAATAACTTCTGGTTATTTGAATCATAACTATCTACTATATTTTGCTCATGAAATGGACAACTTGTGTCTTCCCTTTTGTTTATGATATGGCTTCACAACCTTTTGCTTCCAAAACGAGGCTCATTTACAATGCTCCTCTTGCAATAGAGAGACTTCAGCTCATGGCAAGACTTGGTACTCTCTTAAATAAGAAGTGGTAGGAAGTTATGTCACAGTAGAAGTGAAAGTACCCTTTAGATTCTTAGCCTTTTTTCTTGTAAACTTTCTTCTCTAAAGACCAAAAAGTTATAAAATAACACTACAATTAGAAGAAAAAAAATGTATATACCTTTCCTCTGAATCTCTAATGCCATAAGTATGCGCGTTGCATGGATATATTAAAATGTTTGAGCTATGATAATAATTCATAATAGAGCCACGCTTAAAAAATGGACTATTATTTTAGGGCCATAAAAAAACGTGAGAGAAAACCAAAATTAAGGACATCAATTCTGTACTAAATAAAATCCAGGGAATGGAATCATACGAGACTAAGCTATTCTTTGTCAACTCCAGCACATCAAAAAAAAGGAAAAAGAAAATAATCCAATTGATGAGTTGAAATGTCTTACCGAATCCAACACATTTGCAAATCGGCCTCTTTTGAAAGCTCATTGGAAGATTTTCATCATTATTGGGACGATAAGCCTGTAAAAACAAAGAGAATTACTGAAAGGCAGGGTCAGATAGGGAAAAGTCATAACAAATTGGATTTTCTCTGAATTGTTAAACTTTCTTTAACGCTGCAATTGATTTATCACAGGAAAGTTACCCATTCTCAAAAAAAGGCTTTTGGAATATTTTTCTATCGCAATTAAATTTTTTTTCACTTTGTGAGGAATAAATATCACTTATTGTAGTCTAAATCAGCAGTTTTGAACCTTTGTGCAGTGTACACTTTTGATAAGTCAACTCATCCAGATTCAACCCTTCCTTAAAATCATTCAAGACCTAAACAAGCAATCAATGAAATACTTTAATGAGATTAGAAAGCATTTAGCATGATGAGATTCAATTACTTCAATTGATGAAAATATAATTTTAATTATCAGAATATATAATTGCTAGTTTGTGCATGACAAAATTTACCCTTTACAACCAGTAAATTTGACCCCGGATCAAGAAGTACTGGTCTAAACATTCAATACCAAAAATCTTATAATATACATCCAGATTACTTTTCTGTCAGCTTTTTGTGCGACAAAAAAACAAACAAACAAACAAACAGAAGAAGAGGAGGGAGGTAAAATAGAGCTTTTGTCACATAGGTTAAAGTTAGAAGCTACTGTGTCTGTGACTACACCAATAATACTGCCTTAGTGATAAGACACAAAGCGAATATAGGCATCACTGATTCATGATGAATAAAACTTTATAAAAGAAATAGAAAATATCAAGCGTTGTAGAAAATCTGCGAAAAATAAGAAAAAAAAATTTTTGAGGTACTCATCTAAAAAAAAAAAAAAATTTCGAAAACAGGTGCGGATGAAAAACAAAACGGAGACATCAGTAGTGGTAGTAGTAGTGATATAACCAACAGCAATTGCTAGCCTACTTTCGGTGAACATGCAGTGGCAAGCTATTTTGTGTGTTTACAGTACCCTCTTCCTTTTTGCTTTATAGTGATAGAAAACCAACCGACAAAGTGAGAGAGGTTTTGTTTTTTTCCATAGGTGATAACAAAATTATTCTTTTTTTTACCTGTGTCAGATCAGCAATACATAAGGCAACAACAGAAGCATTGATGGCATAGAGGATTTGGCTCGGAGGGACAATTTCCTGGCAAACATGAACGGCCAGAGAACTCCATTTAATCTTGAAAGGAACATTATGATTAAGGCCGACTCCAGGAGACCAGGTTTTGCCAAGATAAGCCAGAATTGACAAACATCGCAACTCAGCACTGCTCAGTTTCGTTACTTTCCTGAAAGATCAAAAAGGGAAATATTGTAACTATGTGAAATTTAGACTATCAGGTAATTTCAAATTGAAGTTAATTACTTACAAGTGTTTTTCAGATTTAACATTCAATTAAACAAAAGTTATCTTTAATTCATTAGGCGATGTGTCCCGTATGACACATGGTCCAGCCTGGTGGTAGAGAGTTCAATCCTTAGGTCAGGTAAATGTAAAAAACGTCATATGCTAAGGCTCAAGGAAAGGCAGAGAATTAACATTACAAGGACAAATTAATCAGGAAGAATTAACGAACAAGATATCCCTCGGAAAATGAGTACAATCTACTTCCATGAATTGAATAAAGAGTTCAGTTCGAAATTCCCAGAAGGCTACCAACTACGATAAACACCTCAAGAAGGCTGAAGAAAAACTTTGTCACTCTAACAACCAAGATGGGGATACTAGTCTGATTAAATCAGTGTACAATAAAAAAATTTTCAAGTTCAAGTACATTCAAAAGCATATTTGTAAGTAATTAACAATCAATTGAACAAGAGTAATCTTGTTTGTTTATGGAATACTAATTAATCATTTTTCTGTGGCTTTCATCCAATTTATGGTGAATTTACATTTACATTTCACAGCAACAGGCATCATTTCTAATATTCCACAAATGTAATTGCAAGAGTAAAATTGCAATCATGGCAAAATTACCAAGGACCTATGTTTTTGAACATGATAGATATAACTGAGTTCATTTTCTAAACCCTCATGGATCTCTTCTACAAACTGGAGTAAATCTAGTTTAAATAATTGTAAGTGTTTTTTATTCTTTGTAAGAAACTTTCCATAAGATTCTTTCTTTTATTTCTCTCTCATTTATTAATTTCGACAAATAAACTCTAAAATATCACTTTCAACATCAAACTCTTATTTCTCGAATGGTTTGTTAAGCCTGCTAGATTCACATATGAAACAATTTCAATTCTCTGGAATCAAGTTCAGGATTCTACAGATTGAAGTAAATATTATATTAATAGGTAATAAAATGATACAAAATAGAATTCTTTAAAAAGAAAGTTTTCTCACTCTGAAAAAAGATTTTTACTATAATCTTTTTAAGAAAAAAGCATCTTGAGACAATAATATCTCAGTTTGTTGTGAAGAGAGAGATTTATTTTGGATTACCTCCCTTTAGCTGGATATGAGTAACATAAAAGTCAACTAAGAAAATCTTCGAAAAAATAAAGCGGGTGGGGGGTAATAAATAAACAAAAAGCAATTCTTTTTTTATTATATTGGAAGATTTTTAAAAATAAGTTTGTCAACCACCTCTTTATTTATCATCGTTTATTCATATTTGATTGAAAAACTGTATACAAAAGAAAGAAAATACTTACTCAACATTTGGCATGACAACAGATTTTATGACAGTTAGATCCCAGTTACATGAAGAACCAGCCTGCAAAATATGAAATATTACAAGTAGAGATTTGAGGATGAAATACAGCAATTGATGCTGATAACAATTACTATACTCAGTACCAGCATTAAAAACAATTAGATACTACAATAAATTCATAAAATGAAATAACTAGATTATTTTGATATAAAACAAAAAACAAAAACAAACGAAAAGCCCCCAAAAGACAAGAGATATAATGAGATGTACAAAAACAAAAGAACAAATTTTGTTTAAAGTATACATATATACTAAAGTATATATTTGTATTATTTATCCATGCATAAATAATCCCATCTTTTTTGTGGGTACTATGCTAGGTCTTATATGAAAGGGTATAATTTCAGACAGAGGCTATTATTATTTATAAAAAAAAGCAAACTTACAGCACGGTCCGTGCTTTCACCATGAAAATTCCATTGGTTCTTTATGACATTCTTGGGAAGCAAATCAGAAGGATTTACCCTTTCTTTTACAGAGTTCAACACCACCACATGGTCTGGGGGTATCATATTGAGAATGCCATCAAGCATTTTTTTACCACGACCTGAAAAAGAAATATATACATTTATATATGTATATTTATACATCTAGAGAAAGACAGTTTCAGGTGAGATATTTGAATTTTCAGGAATAACAATTTGATATATAAGGCTACATTAAATTCACAAACTGCACTAAATTATTAGTTTATTATGAAAATAACCTGAATCAGGAGTACAGGAATACCTTGAATAGTGCGGTAAATTAGCTTCAAAATTTGTCTACACTGTTCGAAATCTCATAATTCAAGCTGTTTTTTCCAGCTTATACTAGGTTACACAGAATTGTACTACAATACCATTAGTTTACAACATCAAAAACAGCACTTTTTAAGGTATTAATCTAGTGAAAATAAGTGTTAATAATAATCAGATATCCAAGGGAGGTAATTTGAGAGACTGTTGGGTGGAATGAATATTTGTTGAAATTTTCAGCCTTTTTACTCCAAGGATGTGGCTTGTATGAGTTATATACAATGAATTTTTTCAAAAAACTGAATTGATATCCATACCTTTAATCCATCCCATGGTATTTATGATGAGAGGTAGTCGTTCTGGCATTCTCAAGTAATATTGAATAGCACTGCGTACACACATCATGTAATGGTTGCTGTTGCTATCAGGTGATACTTCTCCAAAGAAAACATTACTAAAATAATTAGAAAGAAAGAATTCATTAACAAATAAGTCGGTATGACAATCTCTTCTTGGATAAGTTAATTTTTTTTATCATTATTTATCTACCATATTTCCCCACTAAAAGTTTTGCTTCAAAAATTAACCTGTGCATTACGCATTGAAGGTTGTAAGTGAGAGTGACTGGTACCCATCCATCTCTGTTCATCCGAATATTTGAGTTTTAATCTATACAACAGCATAAGTTACCTGTACCCTAGAAGCTGTTATCAGAGGAATAGGGGTGATCATGATTTAAAAGAAAACTGGGCCAAGTATAACAATCAAAATTGAATCCTATCATTGAAATCAATTAGATCCACCATTGTTAAACAAGCCAACATTTCTTAGTTTCACAATAGCGTTTTACTCTAATGAATATGGTCATCTCAAATATAACTTTTGCAGTTGCAAATCAGTAGTCTACAATATTGTCTATTTTTTTTTTTAGTATGTTACACACCAATTTGACCCTGATTTTTGATATAAAATTTTTCACATGTGAACCATTGCAATATGGAATATCAGATAATTCATTTTCCCAGTTATCACCAAGATTATGATTTATCTAATTAATTATTTACGAGCTGTAAATACACCATTCACATGTGTACAACACAACAAATCTAATATTAAAAATCAGGGGCAAAATGGTGAGGAGCATTATACAGGAGTGTAAAAAAAAATTAGATAACATGATAGGTTACTGATTTTTAGTTTCAAAAATTGTATTAGAGATTGCATTGTACTCTAGTAAATCACAAAACTAACAAATGTTAGCAGTTTAATGTGGATGAATCAAATCCATTCCAATGATCAGATATATTTTTTATAAGGGACTCATTAAACTTTGCGGAAAATAGATTTATTTTTACCTAATTATGCCTGGCTAAAGCATGCTCATTTTTACTCCTAAATATGTCTACCTAAGCCAATAAAAAAAATCATGAAGATATCTAAATAAAAAAAAAAGTTGAAATATTTGAAATAGGATAAGTTTATGAAGAATTAGCCAATAATAATTAGAGAGTACATTTGTACTTTTGTATTAAATAATTTCTACACAGAAAAGAAAACACTTACTAAACAGGATCTTGTTGATGACAGAATGGAGGACCTAGAAAAATAATTGCAATACTCAGTAATTTTTTGATACATCAATACATATTTTTTCAAACATGAAAATAATAACGACCAAATAGAAGGAAAAAACGTTCAACTTTTCATTAGGAGTAAAAAAAAAAAATGTTATCGTAACAGATGAAATGAAAAGAAAAATAGACTTACCAAGAATAAATTGTTTCACCACATTCAACGAAACACAGCCAGGGGGAGTGAACTCTGACTGACCAGGATCGCAGTCCAGTAAACAAATAGCTTTTTTACTGGAAAAAAAAAATCAAAGATTTAAATCAATTTTTTCAAAAATCGGTCCCGGTACTAAATATGACTGTCTTTCAACAAGAAGAAAATAAACTAAATTATTTAGTATATGAGATAATCTATGAAACTTAACATACAAGTTTTGTCAAACCATTCTACAAATATGTTTCCAAGTGAATAGTTGTTAATACACAAAAATTTACTACACCATTATATCTCAAAAACTGTCTTACAGGATTTTAAAAAATGTTTTTGCGAAATGAAGTCACTGAAATGGACATGATGGACTACTTTGCAATTAATTTAGTAAATCAATTTGAAAAAATACATAAAGTAACTAAAAGCCTGATTATAAAACCCAAACACTTACGTCTCTAATGCAATGTTGATTAGGGTTCGAGCAAAAGTTGACTTTCCTGTATTCTTTCCCCCACAAAATAAGATTTTAGGATGCTCTGCAAAGAAAATAGGAAACAAAAGTTTATCAGGATTAATTCTTTTTTTTTCTAAGTCAGAAGGAAAACAATGAAAACTTAATCCATAAACCAGTGTTTCCCTAACTTTTTAGGCAGTGGCCCTTAACACAAAATATTCTCGAGTGGCGATCCTCAGGGCAGAAACATGTTTTCAGTATTTCTTTTTTAGATATATTCAATAAATTATACTTTAATTCAATAATCGAATACAAGTATTAGACATGAGCAGACTGGAATATGTCAGGAGTTTTCATACATTTAAAAACGCTTTATTATTCACAACTAATTTCCTATTCTAAAGACTCAAGGATGTTTTATATTCAAAAATTGTGATGTGAATATATTTGCATCACTTTTTACCCTTAGAACATTTTTCCTTCCCCCAAATTTTCTCATTTTTTTTCTACAAATTTTTTTTTTTCCCCAAACCATCCTGTAACTCTCAGGAGCATTTCAGCAACCCTCATTTAGGTCATGACCATGGATTTAGGAACCGCTGGTATAAACAAAACTTGTGATTTTACACTTCAGAAGAATTTCTGCCCAGTCAAAAATATTTCAAACAAGAAATAGCTGTCATATTATACAAAGTTTGAATTCTTTTAAAATTGTCAAGATATCAAAAAAGAGTGACAACTTACCACTATTCTTTAGAATCAATGGCCACTTAGCCAGGAATTTATCAATTTCTGAAGATGATGCTGAAGTAACCATCTCAGACTTGTCCAAAATAGACACACCAAAAGGCTTGAGCATCTTGTTACAAGGGATTTTATTAACCCCAGGGGGTCGTTGAAAGAGCTTCTGGTATGGCCTGAGGGTAGAGATGTAATCACTGAACCCCCAGTTTATGTCACACACCAGCAATACAACACTACTGGGGTTGATAAGATCAGCATACTGATCTGTGTCAGAAAACATGGCTGAGAGTTGGGTCATCACCTGGGAAACGTCTTTCCCAGTTGGGTGGTCAGTCGTCAGTTTGAGGAGCATATGGCTTGAAGGGGAATACAAATTGTGCCATTGTCCATTTGCAGTAAGCTTGGCACCAAGGATATTGATACATCCTGACAGGACAGACAATTTGACAGTTCCCATCAGGTGACACTGGAATGGATGTTTCAGAATTACAACAGCTTTGTCATCATGACGTTTCACCCACACTCTCCTGAAGAAAGAAAGTAAAAGTTTCATCAGTTACACAATCATTATTTTCCATACTGTAACAAGAACAGTGAAGAAGATTTTGGTAAAAAAACTGCGGAGGTTTTTCTCAGTACCTTGAACATGTTGGATCTGCTGATCAGACGAGGAGTGCTAAGTGTTGTGAAACAAGTGAAGGGTCGGGAGAATGCATAGCACAGGAAGAACTTCCCATTCCAACACCATTATTGCCTGCCACAACACATTTGCAACATCAGCATAGTCATTGTCTGGTAGCAAAAACCACTGGTTGACTCCCTTGCCCAGATGAAGGTTTGTTTTTTTATTCCAATTAATTACTTTTAATTTTTCTGCTTGTGTTACATTTTCCATCAAAAGTTTATCAAAGTCATCTCTTTTAAAATTCTGAGGTCTTCCAGAGCATTCTTTGTTCCAAAACTCAAAATCTCCATTTTTTAAACTTCGTAAGTAGTCCAAACATATACATGCACCCACCACACCATAAGTCAGTGATCCATTGCTAAACCTTATGTTCTCAGAATAAACATGAAGAGTGTAGAATGTGTATTTAATATTTAGCTATTAGTTCCGACAAAAAGTAAAATTATCCCTTTTCAACAAGAAATTCTTGAAGAGAATGCGCATAAAAGCAAATAGAGGGCTTCAAAAACACTGAGATTTCCTTAACATAGTGCAAAAAATGGCACTGGGAACTTTTACATTATCCTAATAGAACAAGTCTGTTCACCCAGATGTTTACCATGATTTTTTGAATATAACACGTTTATGATACACCACAATTCTCCCTTTGATTTCTAAGTATTTTTTTTTCATTATTCCAGCATGAAATATGCACAACAACTTGTTCTCAAGTGCAAAGAGTAGTTCAAAATTATAATGAACAAATATTGGAGAAAGGCTATTCAAATATCTTTTTCATCATTTCTTTTAAAATCAATACATAACAATAGATGAATGTCACTTGAGCTACTTGATTATATAGAGAAATCATTATATTAATGCTGATATCTAAAAAACTACATAGTTATTTTATCAAACGGGTTGTCACTGGTAAAACAAATTCAGTTTTCATAAGTAAATGTGATGTTCAAGCATAAAAATGAAAACTATATATCCTTTTTTTACTGTTATCTCTAGAGTGATTTACCTCAGCGTTTAAGTACCTTTTAATTTAGTTCAGTCCACAAATCCAATAAATATCATTTCATTCAAACTTTTTGAGCATTAGGAAAACTAAATATTTGTGGAAACCTTGTAGGATAACAAATCAGAAAATATTTCATTCCATTTTCTCAGAAGCCAGTACGGTGGCCATTTTAGATTTTTAGAAATGGCCACCTTCAAATACTAGCTTTTCAATTTTTTGACTCTTAGATTACCTAGAATCATGATTATATAATTTAGGGGGCATGGAACCTAATGGTGCTAATTATAGATCAGTACAGCTGACAAAAAGTCTGTCAGTCATGCCATACCTAGTACCAATGATGCACTGCGACAAGCCCAAAGCATAGTCAAACAAAACAACACAGTAGTTTTTAGTTAATTATTATGAAGGACTGAAATCCCGCTTCCACGAGTATGAAGGACTGAAACCCCGCTTCCACGAGTATGAAGGACTGAAACCCCGCTTCCACGTGTATGAAGGACTGTCACCTACTCTATATCCTCTTGTGCAACTTTGTAGAACTCTTCTGCATTTGCACTTTTACTCATGACTCTTTTTATCAAAAGAGATTTAGCAGAGCCACAAATTCCATCTACCACACCTTCTCCATGTGATGTGGCTAAATTTTTCCACAAAATCTCAGTTATACTTTTCAGATACATCATACAAGTTGTATCGATCTTATCGAATTCTAAAATTCAGATGATGGCCCATCCATATATGCGTGGGAATATCATCTGCCTTAAACTAATCTGATAACCTGTTAATGAAGTGAAAAAAAAAAAAAAAAAATTTTCTCTTTGTCCTAACTATCAATGACTATGATGGATCGTTATCAATCATAGCTCTTACTTTACAGAGCTGCAGTTTACACTACATTTTTACCACAGGTACTCATGGCTGTACGCCATGGCAAAATCATACAGCAAAACCTTGCAATCAACCCTCTTTTGATCTTCTTCCAATGCTCCAGATAGAATTCGCTTCACCTTACCATGTTCCTTAAGATATGGGAATGCATAAAAAATCTTTTTCAATTGACCCATACACCCGTCTTCGCTTTAACCAGAGATGCTCTTTTTCACTCTTAGGCCATTGTTTCCAAGATACCGTGTCAATGTCAGCCAATTTGCCTACAAAATTCTTAGTTACTTTACATTCCTCACTAATCATCAGTCTTTTAACGTCCGTTGTTGGACATAGACCTTTTCCAGAATTCGCCACACTTCTTTATTGTGGGCTTGCAGAGCCAGTACTTTCTGAATTTGTCTAGCTCGGTTGCACATGTGATCTCTGGGAATCCATGTCGTGGGTCGCGATGTCCCTCGGTTGTCCACCATTCTTGCAACATGGCCAGCCCACTGCCATTTGAGATTTTTAATGGATTCTATGATGTCCCTGACCCCTGTCTTCTTCCGGATGTATTGAGCTGTCTTGTGGTCTCTTCATGTGAGGTTGAGCAAAATTCTTTCATGTGCATTTTGCACGGTTCTCAATTTGTGGGTCTGTCCCTTGGTTAGGTTCCATGTTTCAGCTCCCTAAGAAACTATTGGGAAGATGCATTGGTTGCACAACCTTCTTTTTAGGATTTATGGGATCTTCTTGTTTTTGAAGGTCAAGACATCTAAGGGTGATTTTTCACTTGATTTCTTCTTCTTTTGAGTGTCCTGTGGAGATTTGTCGTCCAAGGTGGATGTAGTGCTTTACTTATGCCATACAAAAAATATTCATCATAACTTGTAACTTGTGGTTGGTTCTGATCTGTCAACTGCTTGGCTGTATGTTCCCATTGGGGATGAAGTGAGCTCTTGGTGTCTGAGAGAACACATAGTTGCCAACAGCCTGTTTTTGGTCAATCAGTCGGTCAGACCTGGTAAGGACCACCAGGCTGCCATACGGATATTTGGTCTCCTTCAGATCCACAGTTTTGTCTTCGATTTCCATGATGGACTTCTTGTTGCTAAAAAAAATGTTCAGTCCTTCATATTAATGAAAGTGAGGTTTCAGAGTTTGTGAGGTCAAACAAACCATGGGAACATGTTAAAGATGCATGGTCTTGCTTAGTAATGGTTTGACAATTAAACTATCATGGAACCTAATCATCTAGATATCAAAACTACAGGTCTGATAGTCACTCAATAGAAACTGTCACATGACCAATGTCTTTTGGCGGCATGCAGTATTTGGGGGGGGGATAAATTCACTTGCCTTTTGTTTGATCAAAGATGCTAATGCATGTATTTTTTCAGTGTGTACAAATACTTCAAGTAGTATACACTTCAAATTAATTTATGGCAATTAGAAAAAAACAAGTGTGAACACGGACACCAATCTATCAGATAATTTCATTGTAAATAGAACCATCACAAAGGGGGGAGCCAAAAGGTATTTTAAAATTTTTCTAGATATAAGGAGTAAATGTTCAAATTCTCAGCTTTAGCTCTTGAGGTGCGCACAACACAGTTCGCCAGACCTACTTGAAAATTGTTCAGTTTTAGTTGACAGTTTCTAATGATTATGTATATCTAAGCCTCATGCATTCCCTCCGTGTCTCTCTCTCTCTCTCTCTCTCAAAAAGCATGGGCTAATACCTATGAATCTGTCCATATCATCCAATGATGTGTCTCTAGTCAAATTTCAGACAAATCAGAGTATACTTGCCATGACCAGAATTTTGTCATAGCAGTAGAAAAATTCAAATTTTCAAGAAAAATATGGATAAGGAACCATCAGAGATTGTCGTGTATGAAAAAAAGGACACATGATATAAACTTCATACCATTTAATGGGTTTTGGTTTCTTATGGAGGGAAACATTTTCCTGGTGAAGAGGTTTCTGTTGTGGGTTCTGATGTTGTAGTTTCTTTTATGAAACCTTCCAGAAAAGGCAAGTGGTATGGGCCAAGGAGATATGTCATCAACTTCAGGTCCATGCAGAAAGAACTAGTGTTCATGTGTAACGCAGTGATAGGGCAAATGTTCATGTTTTTTTTTCTCCCCAAAACAGATCAACAAAAAGAATCTTAAGATGTCAATTATCTAGAAATATCTGTATGTATCTATCATAATACATGTAACCAAACATTGTACTCTATTTAGTAACAAAAATCAATACCAGTGAAATTGGAAGGGCTTTTTTTTTTTCATTTTTGAGTTTAAAGAATGACCCATGTTTAGAGCAACAATGCAGACAACACTCAGAGCAACAATGCAGACAACACTCAGAAGACCTAAATTGGAATTCATTGTTTTTTTTTTTTTAGTAATTCAAGTTGTACTCACAGAAATAATATAACAAAGCTGAAAAATCTAAGATTACAAATTCTCCAACCGACTATTTTCCATGGAATGGCCCAGAATATGATTCTGGTGTGTGACACAAACATGGCTGATTCTTTGAAGTGCATCACAAGGGACAAATGAGGACAAAGAAAGAATGCAATCCATTAAAAAGAAAAAAAAAAACAAAAAAAAAACAAAAACAAAAACAGAGATGACACAAACATTCCAATGAGACACTTCCTTTTCCGTGACCAAAGAAAGGCTGATCTAATACAGTACTAAGCATCAAAGGCAACTGAATCAAGCCAAAACTCTTTCAAGCTTGTCATTGCTTCTGCTACTAGACACGCCAAGAGCAACTATCTATAACATTTTGAAGGAAATAACCATGAAAGAACCAACACCTTGCTTATACACAATGCAGATCTGACATCACATCACAACCTCTCAGTAAAGAGCACATGTTTTTCTCACCAGACACTACTGATTCCATCTATTTTCTTGTTGAAAAATACTTGTTTCAATGACCTCTGGGATGTTAGGGAAGTGAAACCAATACAGACAGCTCTGGATGCTGATTTGGCCAAGGCTTTGCCAGTATTCCATGCATTTACAATGGCATACCACACTGGACGTTTTTCTCGAACAAAGCAAACAATGCTCTCTCAAACCAGTGACAGAGGATCTACTACATTAGCTTAGGTTTGGATGCACTCCATACTCACCAGAGGTGATTCAAACCTTCAAGCTCTCTGTACTGAAATGCTACCTTTTCTGCAAACACACAGCAGAAAGTGAATAACTTCCCCTATCACTTGGTGCAATCAGCTTATCCTATGAGGCCACCCATGTCCACACCAGCATCTGGAATCAGGCAGGCATCACCCAGTAAGGGTTCCTTGACCCACAACAGAATACCTACTGTAAGGACAAGGATGGCCACTTGAAGCCACCCACATTTGAGTCCCTCCCAGCACCATAGGCCATTGATTGAGATGATCAGATGTCAATGTAAAACAGACTGCTCCTCACACTGATGTTCATACAGGTAAGCACCATGCAGGGTATCTCTAAAATTTTGTTAGCACAATACTAAATAATATAGAATGAAGCAATTTCCAATAATACTACGGGATCAGTGTTCGCATTCATCCTAAAAATCCATGTTATAAAAATTTGATTTCTCAAGTGAGCTAACTCCAGGTAAAAATGGTGAACAGAGTAGTTTCCGCTCATTTCTTAGCAAATAATTATCAAATAACAATTACCAACGTCTTTTTATATGTTTGTTTTCTTTCACACTGAGGGAAACTGATATATATGATATTAAGTGGTACTATCACAATTTTGCACTTCGACATGAATTTTAGCAGCCTGATGAATTATAAACAGGCCAAGGGTACTCTGATGATAAGGTGTTGAAATTTCAGGCAAAATAGCCAGAGTGTATAAGTTGAGGAAAAGGGATAATCTGGCTAATAGCCCAGAAGGGCAAAACGAAAACAAACAAAATCAAAACTGTTTTCATTTTTGATAACATAGATACACTAATAGTATAGTAATCCTATGAATAGGAAGTGAGTTGATTATAAAAAGGTTTGAGCACTTCTAAATGTGGTTGAAGCATTTATCTAGTGAATATACAGTGCACGAGTACCAGGCCAGTCTTTTAAATTCTTTGTTATCGTTGAAGAAGTGTTCATTTGGCAAAACAAAACTGGGAGTATTAATGACTTTTCAACATTTTAGACAATAGCCTACCACTTTTTCTTCTTTTATGTCAAACATCGCTTACAACATGCTCAATCTTAATACTACCAATGGATCAAGTATGGTCATGTCCGATGAAGTATTGCTGCCAAACGCATACTTGCTCCATGGAAATTTTTTTTCTCAGTTTTAGTAATTTTGAATAAGAGAATGTAAACCTGTACTTCTAAAAACTAGTATGCTCAACAATTCAACCTGAGAAGTGCAATGGGGTGAATTTTAATCATGTAGAATTTTTGCTCTGACCTGCACACTACTTTGAGGTATAGTAAATAGGATATAAAAAAAATAGGAGATAAAAAGTTGAGAAAGTTATTATCTATCAAACTTGAGCGGGTGGTTAAAATTCACTCTTGGTCTATACGTAAACTTTGTTTGACCAATTATTAATTTTTGACTGGTCTCTCTCATCTTATGTCTGTTGTTTTATAACATGATTCTCAAATCCATTATTTATAACAAATAAATAGCATGGATCAGAAATAGAGAAGCTGCTTCTGGTGAGATATGAACTTTTGTCCTTAGAATCATGTCTTTCATGACATTGTTGTTACAGGTTTGGCTACAAATGCTTTATCAACAGGCATCACTCATAAGTTTATAGCTTGATCTGAGAATTCATTCACCCAATCAGAATTCTATTATTCCTTGTTAATTATAATTGTGTCTATCCCTTATGGGCAAGAATGATGGTCTATGTTACATGGAACAAAGTTGTTGATGCATGTATTTGCTTGACGTGTATCTATTGCACTTCAAGTAACAAATAATATTTCACAAACAAAAGTTATTTCAATGGCAAAGAAACAGAGATGCTGAGAGCTGTGAAGCCATCAAATTTATTTCTTTTTTAAATGGCTTTTTTTTTTCAACTTCATTTGTTGAATTAAAGGAAACTTTAAAAAAACACCCTTCTTCATTGATAATCAGAACATGCCTCTATCTAATCAAGCTGAACCTCATACAATTGTTACTCGAGAGAGCTCGGCCAGTTAGATACCGAATCAAATACTAAACCATATTCACCAGACTCTTAGATAAACCAAGAAACTTATCTTTAGGCCAAATCTATACCGTTCAATGATGATCAGTTGAAATATCAAAGTATTTCAACTTTCAGGAGCAGCAGAAAGTGAGAACAGAAGAAATAAGACAATGATTTTTTTTTTTTTAATGGTGTAATCATAACTTGAAAGGACATCATTTTTGCTTGATGTCCTCATTCAGCCAGGTTAAATTTCCAGATGGATCGGGATAGGGAGGAAATCAAATCATTATTACACTTCACTTATGAACACTCTGGACTATTAAACCAACATCATGGAACCTGATCATGGTGGTCTGGTTAATCACTCAATAGAAACTGTCACATAACCAATGTCTTTTGGCAGCATGCAGATTTTTTTTTGGGGGGGGGGAATTGATTACTTCACTTGCCTTTTAAATCGATCAAAGATGCCAATAAATGTATTCTTTTAATGTGCACTTGTACTTGAAGTAGCACATACTTAAATTAATTTACGGCAATCAAAAAAAGTGTGAAAACAGACACAAATTAAGGGACCAATTTATCAGATATTTACATTGTAAATTGAACCTCCACTAATACAGGGGAGGGGAAAAAGGTTGTTTTTTTGTTTTTTTAAAAATTTTTCCCAGACATAAGGAGTAGATGTTCCAATTCTCAGCTTGAGCTTCTGAGATGTGGCCTGTATGCACAACACATAGTTCGCCAGACCCACTTGAAAACTGGTGAGTTTTGATTGGCGGTTTCTAATAATCATGCATATCTAAGCCTCGTGCATTCCCTCCCTCTCTCTCTCAAATAGCACAGGCTATTACCCATGAATCTGTCTACATCATCCAATGAGGAGTCAAATCAGAATATACTTGCCACAACCAGAATCTTGTCATAGCGGTAGAAAAAGAAACCAAGGCGTCTAACAAATTGCCAAATGTAAGAATTAGAGTAAGAAAATTAATTAGTATAGAACAGTTCCATAGAGAAATATTTTTCATTGAAGTTTTTAAAAAACTAAAAATAATGGTTATTATACACTTGTACCATTGGGGCACTACCCTGAGTGGAAGCAGAACTTTATAGTCAGCAAACATCAGCTATGTTGGAGTGTCTAGGATCTCTGCTTTAAGTTGCAGTCAGCTGTACAATTCAGTGGATCTGTGCCAAAAAAATACAGAGCCGTACTATCTGGAAGTTCTATGCTTGAAGCTGATGACAGCCATCCTGTCTCGATCCTTCTCCAAAGGGACAGTAGAACTATGGCCAGCTCAACCTCTACCAACTGCAGACTTTTCACGTAATGTGGCACAATCACAGGTCAGCCTTACTGCCTAAGGGGCGACAGACCCCTATAGGTAGCTCACATCACTCAGAAGGATACTACAGTCAAACCTACAACCTTGGAATCAAGCTCCTATCCAGAGACCATAGGAAGCTAACCCTTGGTTTAAAAAGTTGGGTTGGCCCTGGGCAAGCCGGCCTCACCTTCAAAATCCTTTGTGCAGGCTGGAGGGATATTCTGCATAAAGGCCCTGCCAACTCAAGTCCTACTGCTCAGAGCCAAACCATTCATTCATTCATACAAAAAAATTACAAAATAGATAAAAAATCTTTTCTCTTGTCTGAATTTCTGAAATAATGAATTATTATATCTCAGCCAACAAAGTTTGAGAGATATAAATATTTGATCAAGTCCACCAACACGATATCTTCAGGAATACTCAATGAATTTCAATTGAAATTTAAGGGTGGGTTGTCAATAGGTTATGGAAGATGCGATAAAATTTTAGGGTGGATCCCAGCAGAATTACCTTTCCTACATTGTAGCTATATCCTCACCACGAGTTCATGCCTGTCAGCATGATATCTCAATTTCGTTTTACTGGGAAATATGTTAAGGAAGAAGTGGCTGAATTTTGGGAGGCAATTTCTTTTTGATAGAGATATTTTCTGTTCTTCCAGCAACTATGAATATACTCATGACAGAGGGGGTGGTAGTTGGATCTGCCCAGAATTTCAATCACTTCTTTGTTAAATTATTATTCATCTTTCTACAAAATTTCATTGAAATTCACCAGGACATTTTTGAAATTTCATGAGGACAGTTATATCAAAAGTTCTCAACGAATTTCAATCAAAATTTGAGGGTAGGTCAACAATAGGCCATGGAAGAAGCAATTTAATTTTAGGGGAGATCAATACAGAACAACAATCCCTACACTGTAGCCATGTCTTCACGACAAGTTCATGTCTGTCCACACAATATCTCATAAGTTCTGTGAATTTCAATTGAATTTTGCAGAAGGTTGGCAATAGTCTATGGAAGAAGTGATTAAATTTTAAAGTGGATCCATGCAAAACTACTTTCCCTGACAATGGTGTTAGCAAAGGTATGTGCTCCCTAGTGTTGGTATTTTTCAACCACTGCCAAAGAAGATTGGAGAGATATATGTATCCAATCGTGTCCATCTGTCATATCAGCCAAAGTTCTTGAAGTTTCATGGAAGACTGCACCAAGAGTCCTTGGTAAAAGAGATTAAATCCAAGGCTAAATCTGTATACAGTTACCTCTCCTGCATATATTTTCGCTGACCTTGTGTGTACATAATTTTTAAAATCCCTATAGAGGTAAAATAAATTTTGGTAAACAAAACATTCTTCTGTTGAGAATCTACCATCCACAGTTCCACTAGTTAACATTTTTGGTAAAGACACCTCATTGTATGATTAGCAAATATATTGGAGGGGGTAAGATGCACCTAACAAGTCCAAGAGATTTTTTCTTTTAGATTGAAGCTTTATCTACATAATGCAGTGCTTTTCACTTTATTAACTATATTTTGAATGTGACCACTTGCTGAAGTTGACTTTCCACAATAAATATCTTGCTTTAAATTTGTTAAAAGAAAAAAAAAAAAAATTTACAGGTGACTTACTATTCAAAGATACTAGTATAGTATCCATAAAAAATGACGGGATTATTTCCATATGGATTGGCACTTCCATTTAGGATCAGAATGTATCTATGTGCTCATTGAAAAGTGTTGTGTGCACACACAATAATTTCACATGTAAGTTAGCATGTTACAATAAGGAATAAGAAGTAGCTAAAGAGGGGAATTTCGAAGACTGATTAGAATGACCTTTACTTCGCTATTGACGATATGATAAATGTAATCCGAAAAGAATTACTAACTCTATTTAGATTTTCTCGTTCAATAATTGAATTTTTCCCTCATTTTTGTCTCAACTTAATCATGTGGTCACTGCTATAAACTTGACTGTATTATGAAAAGGTGGCAGCAGTAGTTAGCAGTATAATTCTCTAATAAACCCACTCCTCTCATAACTATGACAGTTACGAAGATCGTGTTAGTATGTCAACTGTTTGCGTATTTCCATAACAGAACAGAAAAGAATTTTAGCCAAACATACACTTTTATAAATTTTACTATTTTAATTTAAAAAAAAAAAAAAAAAAAGTGATTAAAAGAGTATTTTCATTGTATGATATCCTGACAAACAGGCCTTCTACACACAACAAACAGTACTGGGAAATTGTCCTGTGACTACATTTCAGTAGATAATACTGTCACGATATTTGAAAAAAAAAAAAAAAAAAAAAAAAAAAAAAACAAAGGGAAGATTAAACATGGGGAATTACGGTATGGGGATAATTTTGTGTAATCAATCATTTGTAATCGGTTGGTCAACAGTCAGGTTATTTTTGACAGAAAGATCCTGAAGACAGATTTACCATTATACCTGTATAGTATCAATGTTGATAAAAAAAAATATCAAGTCTAACTGGAAATTTACCTAATACAATATATTTATATTTACATTGCTGAGAATCTAAAATCAGTCAGATAATCATTATCAGAGCTCATCAGGTAAAGATCTTGGTTCTTTAACAAATCGATAACTGCTTTGATATTAAATCTATGAATAGACATCAAGGAACTGGGCAAGTCTTATACACACCATGTCAACTATGGACAGTCAATTTGGATTTTAAAATCCACAATATAGTCTAGGGGCCAATCCAGATTTAGTGGTACCAGAATGTAAATAGGGTCAATATGAAACTTCAGCCTTGTAGCAAAATCACATTTTTTTTTTCTTTTTTAAATGAAAAATACAAAATGGCAGATTTTCGCTGCAGTGCCCCATCAGAAAGAAAAAGGTTTTCAAATATGGGCATATTGTACATTGTTGGAAAGGAAATTGCATGCTGAGTGAAGTTTACAAAAGGATTATACGCCTCAGAGCAGGTCTTTCTGAGTGACTTACAATCTAAAGTCATCGACCCTAGTTTTAAAAAATTAAACACTTGTGTGGACTGATAGCTATGACATGGGGAGGTAATTGTACAATGATCTATCCTAAAATGTAATCATATCTTTCATAGCCTCTTGGCCACCCTTCTACAAAATATTGAAATTCATAGAGAATTTTTGGAGATATTACGTGGTCAGACAGGAATTATGGAGGCACCAATTTGTGAAAATATCAGTATTGGCCCCCCAGACTAATAATTGAGGTTGCAATCCATATAAATGATTCAGTTAATTTTCAATTACTAAAAATGTGCCTTATTAGTGTGATCATACAATCCTTTATAAAATAATGAATATTAAATAACAATCAAAAGATGAAATTCAAACCAATACTAAAAAAACTCAAAATTATTCTTCAACATTCAGCATTGTTTTTCACTGGTGCCAATAATTTGTGCACATAATAACTTGTCTTTTCATGTACAACTGAAATTCAAACACACTATCATGCAGTGTTTGGCAGGCGAGGTGATTGCAACAACCAGCAGTAGCAGGACAAACTTCTTGCTCAATGAACCAAGTGGCTTACAGAGTACTAAAGGTTGGGGTACTTGGGATCACTTACAACATAATGCAGAGGTTCCCAAACTTTTTCTAGACACCATTACAACAAAAACTCATGTCCTCTCCCTTTTGAGCCCCACCACTTCCAGGGGTATTACTTGTGTGGGATGTAGCTCGAAATATTCATCTCACAGTCAAGATGTATTAGTATATATTAATGAGGAGGAAGAATGTCTTCTGTGGTGCACAGTTTACTAAGCTAGATTTGCATACCAATTCAATAGTGAGTTTGGTGCATACAGATACCCCACTGTGCGTTGCTTAGTGAATACCTTGAATAATGATAAAGCATACAAAAACAAGTCTACTTCCGAAATTAACATATTTCAGAGTTTTGCATAAATTTTGATGTTTGTTATGACTACATAGCAAAACATAGTATCTAAAATCGGTGACAGGGAGTCTTGTTCTCTAGATGATAATTATAGGCACCCCTCAATATAATGCAGCTCATTATAGTGTAGTTCTTAATATAGGGCAGGCGGTTGGAGGACCATAACTTTTTTACCTATATAATTGCCCACTTGTCGAGAAAACCATGAATTATTATTTTTTTTTTTTTTTCAGATTGAAATGAAATAAGAAAGCAAAAACAGAATTTCCCTTTGAACCCACAAGTTCCATATTTCAGGCTAAACACTATTTTACTACATCATAGATACATTTGATAACTGAAGTGACAACTCCCACCCTACCCCCACTAAGAAATATATATGCCGGCAAACCAACTGTGTAAAAATGAAATGAATTAGGCAAAAACATTTCAGTAGTCATTGGATGAAACTTTTTTTATTAACACTTTCAATGCAACTCTTTTTTTTTTTACAGTTATATTCTCTTTTGCGCTACCTGTTCCCATTAGATCACCAATGAGACGAGGGAAACAGGGTCGTAAAGTTACATCAGGGAAGTAGAGGAAGTGAAGTAATTAGAAAAAAAAAACAAAAAAAAAAAAACGAAGATCCTTGTATGTAGAAGTTGTGACCCAGGGGAAAAAAATAAAAAATAAAATCAAAAAAATTCAAAGAATGACCATTTATTTGTTCAAATCTCACTTTTCATGATAGATGAAAGATGGCAAACATCGTCTTTCACCAGCCCTTGAATATCACTAATACCCACCCTGCAGTTATTACAGCTCTTATATAACAAGTTAGGATTTCTAGGAAACCCAACACCTGTATAACATTATTCTGCTTGTTCCTACCTTACTTCAAATGTTACACTTTCAGTAATAACAGGAGGGAAAATTACTTCAGCGCTCTAGAAATGATACACGCATGTTCAGTTGAAAGATCAGCATTATTCCAGGAAATTTTATATTGAGTTACAATTTTTAAATCCTTCATTAGGATCAAATTTATACTAAATGATGAGAAAGTTTTTTTTTGTTTTTTGTTTTTTTACACTAACCGTCAAAAATTGAACTCCATGTTCCTATACAAACCTACCATTTTTGAGCAATTACTTCTTCCTAATAACTCAAGTTATCAGAATCTCAATCTGTTATCTCATTATCGCAAAAATATTCAACATAATGAAACAATGTCATGAAGATCAGTATATTTGTTTGTACATTTAAATAGTAATAAGTGAACTCGTAAAACACGAGTAGTGAATTGGATGACTAATTTATGAGGCATTTGATATATCTCACTAATAAAATGCTCATATAAAGAAAAGTTATTCATAAATAAAATACTTGCTTATTTGGGACTACAATGCTATCTTACAAATATTGGTGGTACCAATCCAAAAAACAAGATTCTAATTCATCTTCTAATTTAATCTTCTATTTTAATGTTCCTTTGGACTGTGTGTATTATAGCAATATTATGAAGGTATGTGGCATTGATAAATGTTTTCTGCTTTTTTATCTGAAAACTGAGAAGTGCTAACTGACTCCGAATTCTAAAATGGAGGAAAAAAAAAAAAAAAGCCAAGTCTCCAAAAGACGGTTGACTATGGTATGTGCATCTTCCTTTCTTAGCCAATATTGGTCTAATTTTTACTACTCTATTCAATTGCATGTAAAACCAGTGTACATGAAATGAAATTTTGAAGTATCATTAGGAATATTGTCCATTAAATGAGAATTGATGGTATACTAACACTGGGAGTCAGTTTTTTTTTTCCCCCAATTCTTTTTTTTAAAACGAAAATTCAAAAATGGATTGAAAAGAGAGGAATATTTTTCTTTTCAAAGAAATTTGAAAATTTGAAAGAAAAAAAAAAAAAAAAAAAGGCAATAAAATTCAAATTTCTTTAAAGATAAAATCCTATTATTAATTTAAAGAGATTATAGAAAATTGATGCAAAAGACTTATTACGATTTTTACACAAAGCTTAAAAACAAACAGGACAAAATTAGAATGAATGAAACTAGAATGTCAAGGAAGCATTTACAATTTAAAGGCAAGATTCTTTTGGTTAATGCATTTACGAACATTTGCTGTAATAATTACCCCCGCAAAATGATCAAAATAAACTTTATTTTGCTGTTACTTTCAATTTTGATCTTTATGATATATTTATACTCGTTTTCTAAAATATCAAGCCTGGAATTGTCTATTTTTATTCATCTATTGAATAAAAATGCTTTGGGCATCCCCATAAACAATTTATAGTAGTAATATGTATTCAGTATTAAAATATACATAAACTCAAGTTATGTAAATGTATGAAACTTGAAAAATTTTTCGACTAGCCTTTCAGTACAGAGAATCATTTACCAAGCTCATTTCATTCATTTATTTTTCTTAAATTCAATATTTTCCAGCTAATAACACCAAAAATTGCTGTATCAAATTTATTTTCGATCCCATGTGATCTAAATTCAAAGTTATTCTTAAAATTATTCATACTTGTACTACTATTCATATAAGATGGTAAACTATTCTAGTATTTCAAAATGCTTTGGGAGAAAAACCTCAATTTGTTTTTACAACAGAGCTAACTAATGAATTTCCCATCCTATTTGACTTATCAAATTTTAGAATTCTGCAATTTCAAAGCCATTTATCATTTTGCAAGTTTCAATTAGATCTCCCACCCTCCTCTCAAATAAGGTATTCATCTTTGACTTTTCGAGTCTATCCTTATAATTATCATGCCGAGTATCATCTAGGTAAATTTTCTTTGTACTGTTTCAAAATCAAATTCCTACTACCATATCTAGTGTGTCTAATACCATTGAAGAAAGAAAATAAAATACCCAGTTGCAAATTGAACACCATGATATTGACGAATAGTCTTTTCAAAGCCATAGAAAATGAATAATATATCAATAAACCAAAAGAGAAATTCAGCTTCGAAATAAAAAATAAAGTTTAAAAAATGGTTTTAAATTCCATTTGTATTTTGTTTGGAAGCCTTCTTAACAAGTCCACTGCTGCATAATGTCCATAACAGGGGGAAGCAACCTCTGGCCCGTTCAGAGAATCAGACAATCCTGGGAGTAGATTTCAGGATACTATGCTTAATTTGTAGGTTTTGAAGATTCTTGGTGTGTTCTAATCAATTCAAAAGATGCCTTGATTCAAATAAATTGTGACTAAATTGAAGTCTTCGATTAATAGTTTGCATTCCTGGTGGAGCACAAATGATTTTATAGCATTCGTTATGCATTGATTGGAGGCAGACTACAACTAGATGTATAAATCCCATATTTCATTTTTATGGCATTTATGTACCAGCCAACCATCCATTCACTAATAAGCGATCCAGCCCACAGGGGTAAAAAGGGTGCAGACCTGAGGTCTATAAGCTCTAAACTTGAATTTTCACTTCTATTTTGGTTATTTGTTGAATATTTCCCATAATAATGAAAAGCATAAAAATAACTAGGGAGTGATTACTAATGTAACTGAATGATTATCTGATGATATGTGAAAAAGCTCAAAAAAAACTTCTCTTTGAGAATTAGTCTAATCAAAGATTCCCCCCCACCCACCCTGGAAGAATGAATCATTTAATACCAAATAAGCCAGAGAAATTGTATATCCAGATTGTATATTACAGGTCCACATAACATTGCAAGAATCACCTGAAAGAATTATTTGATTTGCGGAACTCTCTAGCTCTATTTGTAATGTTGAAAAGCCTAAAGCATTTTCTTTGCAATATATTATATAAGTAAATAAATTCTTTTTAAAAAGTATGAAATATATTGGCAGGCATTTTAAAACATTGTCAGAAGTGAGTTATGGGATCTTTTATTTCAGATGTATGTAGGAAAAATTAAATTATGCTGACTAGGGATAGACTACTATTAAAAAAACAAAGAGCATTCATGAGATTTGTATACAATTTCACTAATTCCAGATAAATACTGGATTCTACACAAAATCTGGCAGAGATCATTGACAAGCAGCACTTCTGAGCATTTCTTAAACCTTTATTTTTAAAATAGAAGCTACTAGTACTAGGCCTCGATGATACAATTATTATAATGAAATGGCACAGTCTTGGTGCAAGCTTTTCCATGCACAACAAAACTTCTAAGCAATTACCGTATATTTCAGCGAATACGATGGCACTTGAAGTATCCTCCCCCCAAATTGGGTCATCCTACAGGCAAGATACAAAAACAGTGACCTTAAAACTACTCAAAATAATTGATTAGTTCCATAACCCACACTATAACAAATTTTCAAGCTACCAGTATATCAAACATCTGATCTGGCAAACACTGATAACATACCAACAATTTATACAATTTACAGGTGACAAATTAAAGGTATTACCCTATTACTGGTGATACAATCAAGAAATCCAATTCATGGTATTGGTATATCACCTTATTGGATGTTTAGTGCTTACTAACCAAAACTTCACCACAGATGATTTGGTAGTCATCTTATGCCACCCATGTGAGCAAAAACCATAGAATTTAGACTGAAATTGAGGTCTCGACATATCAAGGTTGTCTTATCCACTGAAATATACAGTAGTTACGAGTAAAAATTGATAAAGCTATATTCTTTGAAGTTACTATCTTTTGTTTCATACAATGGTATTATAGGGAAAGGAACTCATAAATTTATAAGCTGATTATGTGAAAAAGCAACAGCTTTCCGATAAAAGTATAGTGTTTTTTTTTTTACTGCTACAGAATATCCTTTTTAACAAAAACAGTAGTTGAAATTGAGTTTAGTATAAAGCAGTCATTGAATTGTAAATGAGTAGAAGATGAGATGAAGAGAGAGATACAAAGAAAGAAAGAGAACGGGAGGGGTGAAGGAAAAAGAGAAAACATGAACAAGGTAAATAAACAAGAAAGATTATGGCATTGCAATTGGAGACAAACAAGCCAGATGTAAAAGTTGTATTCATTTATTTTTTTGCTCTTTTCTTTCTTAATACTATAATTATGGCTTCTCAAAAATGTCAAAGCACTTTTTCCTTTCATTTTTTGTTGATTAGTGTATGAAATATACATACAATGTTGGGCTTTTTCTTGCTTTTTTATTTCCTATCCATTTTTTTCACCCCACTCTTCCTCTCTCTATCTAAGTTAGTCCTGGTTTTTTTTTTTTTCTTTCATCTTTTCGAACTGATGCAGGGAAAGGGGAAAGTTATGAATGTACTTGATAAGAGAATGGCGAATGAACAAGTAGTCACAAAAGGACTATACCTTTTTTTTCTTCAGTCAACTTTTTGAGTGGAGGAGGTACAGAGAGGCAAGAAAAAGTTACACTTGGTGTGTTTTGTCATTTTTGTTTCTCTTTAATTCTTTTTCCCATCCAAATTTTTCTCTTTGTCGGGTTGACAAGTAGCAATTGGCACAGCCCAATCTTTAATATGAGAATAGGGGAAAGAGAAGGAGCCAGGGTTTACAATTATCATTTTGAAGGGGACAGGGGAGGGGATCAATGCTATTATAGCACTGGCATCTCTCAAAACATGATAAAGCTAAGGGACCATAGGTTGTGAATATCAAGAGAGGAAATCTGAAGAATCAGACTTGACAGCAAGATAGATTGAACAAAAAATTTGAGTCATTCCCAAACCATAACTTGGAAGCTTGTTTTCTCTATTCCTCTCTTAGCAGGCAAAAAACAACAGTATTACTCTGAAGTTGATCAATTTATGAAATTTAACTGACTCCAACATAAAGAGAAAGAAAAAGAAAAAAAAATGGGAAAGGGACAGAAATGAGAAGAAAAAAAAAAAAGTTTTGAGTAATTGATGTGGTTTTGGGAACTTTGTTTTTGTTTTTGGTAATTATTTTTTGTATGTTTTGATAAGTTTGTTCATCTTTTCATTCGTTTTCTTTGTGGAAAGTTTTGTTTTTATGATCATTATTTTTTTTTTTTTAATATCTCTTCTCTTTAAAGAAGATGAGTTGTGTTATGTTATGTTATGTTGTGCTTGTATGCATGTTTGAGTGCGTGTGTGTGAGTGTGCGCCATGAATGATGTAATGGCAAAACATACTTGTGCACCAAATTTTCACCAACAAGTTACTTTTTTTTCTTTCCCTTTTTACCATGATCTGACCGCAGCAGGTTTCTGTGCGTCTGCTGTTTCCGACCCTTCTCAGGGGTTGGGCAGGTCAAATCAAAAATTCCATCAGGTAATGGAAATTTCGTCAAGAGACTCTTTTGGAGTCGCGTGCATGGTCGGCCCTCTAAAACACGACCACCTGCGTCCTTTACTAGACGGGCTAAAAGTCTCCTATCAGCCACTTCATCATAGGAAAACTCTTCATCACCAGTGATGGCAACCTTCTTTGGAATGAGATTAGCCTTAGTCCTTACCCTGGCCTTTCGTGTGAGTAATCGTTTTGGCATCTTCCTTTTTTGAAACTTATGCCTGGCTGACAGTTGCGAGGCAATGCACTGGAGTATCTTTCCCTCTCGCTCTTTTGCATAATTGGGTGATGGTATCAGGTGTTTTCTAACAGCAGTTTTTTGAGGTGATTGATTAATTGACATTTGATTGTAATGGTTTGATATGTTTTGTAGCTCAGATGAAATGAATTCAATGCGTTTTATCACAGAGATTGACCCACTCGGGTCCAACAGCCGCTTCCTCGTGGACATAAGGCTTGAGGCCTTGCCGATACTGCGGACAATATCAGCTAATGACACCAACAACTTTTCAACCTCCCAAATGATTTGGACCAGTTTCAACTGGTCAAGACTATCAGAGTTGCTCGACAGATTTTCTTCATCTGAACTTCTTGTCTCCTCTTCACTGGATTCACCCACTGTACTCATGCTACCACTAGAACTATTGCTGCTACTAGTAGTTGTACTGCAGGTGCTACTGACTTCTTCACTCTCTTCTGTCTCAGAATCTCCTTTTCCTGATAAGAGCAAGTCTTTAAAACTCCGGTGCCCAATCTTATTATGTTTGTTCCTCTGTCTTGTAGTTCTGCTATACGATTTCAGGAGATGCCGAAGCTGACTCAAGAGAATCTCTTGCTCTTTGTCATCGGCAACATCGAAGACATTCGCGATTTGCTTCATCTCTGCCACAATTCGTGTTGAATGTCTCTTTTTGAGATCCTCATCAGCAGATGCAGTTGACTTCTGTTCACCTTCCACATCTGAGCTACTCTGCAATGCATCAGAATCCTTGCTGATTTCCTCTTCCTCCTCAAGGTCCTTCGAGTTGACTGTCAGACCGGCATTCTCTTCACTAACTTTCATGGAATTCTCATTTGAAGTTGGACTGAGTGAGCTGTCAGGCAGGCCATTCTGCAAAGCAACAGGAGGCTCAGGAAGATTCGACAAGTCATTCGGAGCTGGACACGTGTCTTGGAGAAGGTCATCAGAAATCAGGTTCTCGGTATCTCTAGGACTATGGTCCAAAATCTTCTGATGGAGAATCTCGTAAACCATTTTTCGTCGGAAATAGGGCATGTCTTCTTGGGTGAAATCCATTTGTGCTCCTCGGCTTATGTATTCAGCATAGATACAGCTAAACACTCCACAGTCCGATAGATTCTCTTGCAGTGGAATGTTTTTCATGTTCACTTTGACCCAACTGTTTGTGTCCAGCTCTAAGTTCTTTTTAGCTTTCATCTCTTCCCTCAGATAGTCAAGTATAGCGTCCATTGCGTCATCCTTATCTTGCAAATAGCTGTCATAGTAGCATATACTACACTGGAGAAAGTCTACAGCAATGAGTGTCCAGTGGTTCTCCATCTCCAAGTGGATGGGGATGAGCATTAGGTCATGGTCAAATATGTCTACGTTCTTGGTCCATCGCCTCACACCACTGTAGCCACGCTTCATCACCATTGGAAAGAAAAATGTGCTGGGAATGTAGACAGAGTTGAAACCCTCCATCTTACCTCTCTGAACAATGAGATTCATGTAGAAGTTGATAATTTCATCATTAAGCCAATTGCTACCGACTAGGGTTGCCATATCACATCGCTTTATACTGATACGAAACCCTTGGGTGAGTACCTCTTCAGGAGGTACAGGCCGAAGAGCTCCTTCCACCTCAAGGATGCCATCTTTACCAATACAGGCCGGGTAGTAGTGCTTTACCTTCTGGACGTTGGAAGAATTGTTCGGTTGAGACTGAAGGTGATTAAAGCCAGAGTAGGAGTGTGTTTGGGATTGGAGTAAGTGATGTTGGAGGTGGAAATTCTGGGACTGACCAGCTGCTGGTTTTCCATCATTATTGTAAGTAGAAGTGGGAGCTTGGGAAGTATAGTCCACACCACTGTATAAGTTGTACGAAGAGTGTTGTTGCTCACCAAAACGTTGCAGAGCTTGTGTTGAACTGTCCTGTAACTGGGGTTGATAATGCTGTTGGAGAGGGGCAGACTCTGCAACAGCACCAAACGGGGGCAGCATCTTTGAAGTATTTGTCATGGGATGAGATATGGTTTGTGCCGGCATACAACCAGCAGCCATATTGCCAGCTTGCATCAACTGGTGAGGTTGGTGATGCTGCTGCTGTGTCACAAGAGGATCATGGTGGTAGGTGTTGTTAGCACTGAGGCCATTATTCTGTGACCATGGAAGCAGCTGATTGGAGGAGGAGGGTTTCTCACCTTCATGAGTTTTCCAGCCATTCCCATAGGCAGCGTCTTGGTTCACTTCTCGAATCTGCTCCTCATTTACTTTTTCCCAATCTCCACTGCCAATAAAAAATTGGGCTTGAATAGACACGTTTCTATTTAGAAGTTAATGCGCTTTTCAGCTTTTTTTTTTTTTTTTTTCAATTAAAAACTATAATCATACAACAGTTCATTTTCTCTACCTAAAAGATATCAAAAACTTTTTATTCAATATTTTTCCAGGAACTCAATCATGTGAACTTAATAATTAAGAAATAGCTTATAGGTAAAGAAAATTTTGAAGAAAGATACTTAATTCAAGTATAAAAATGGTACAGTCATGAAAACGAATTCCTTTACTTCTAAATATTTACATTGAAAAGTTGTGATCTTTATTTCAGCTTTTAGACTTTAACTAAGCTTCAATTGATTGCATATAATATAAGATCATAAATAATCCATTGGTCTATACCACAATGAATAGTTAGAAAAAAAAAAAAAAAAAAAAAAAAAAAAAGGAGGGAGGGGTCAAATCTTTAAAAGCTTTTCTTACAACCCAACCTTTTCTCAAAGGTGAGAGAAGAAGCAAAGAACAGATTTTGACAAGTGATCTTGTTTGACTAGTCAATTATTTACTGGTTTCAAAAGGAAATTCTTTTTTAAATTTTTGTATATGAAAAACCATCTATGTTAACAACTCAGACCACTAAAACCATGAAATTGAAAAGAAAAAGAAAATATATAATTATATATAAAAGCATACCCCTGTGGTATAAAGCAATGATTGGTTATATATATTTTTCATTAAGTATCTTTCTTTCTTTCTTTACCTCATTTCAGCGCTTAGAGTAGTTTTAAACCTGGATAAAATATGAAGCAGTAGAGTTAAAATTCTGATGAAGCCAAAATTCAAACTAGGTGCCGTCTTCAGTAAAAAAATGAATGTACACAAGTATGTATTGCAAGATTGTGTTTATGAGCATAAGAGTGTGCATGGGTGTTGATTTGATTTTCTCAGATATATCTTCTTAAAACATGCTATTGTAGCTGCTTATCACATCCAACAATGAAAAAGAAAAAAAAAAAAAAAAATGGGGGAGAGAAGTCCTAATTGCCTCTTACCAAGAGAGTGAAGGGGGGTATATTTTGCAGCCTGTCACTCATAATAAGAAAAAATTTTGAGTACAATATTTACTAGCACTAGAAAAGAAATGTTCACAATCCCAAACCAATGGCACAAAGTTTTACTTATTGAATAAAATGAGTGGACTTATTTGGTGAACTGAAACATGTTACTATATTTTTTAATAAAATAAAATAACTATAATTTCATTTTTTTGCCACAGGCTCATGCTTTTAAATAAATGCTGCCGTATAAAAAAAAAAGGCTATTGAACAATTTCATCATTCAAAAATAGAAAACTGAATATCAACTCTTAAACTTATGAAACCACTCCTGAACACAGAACTCTTCAATGAATAGAACTTTAAAAGATAAGAAAAAAAGAACTTTTGTGAATTCAAAAAAGATTGAATCACCTAAAAGTGCAAGGACAGTGACGGATTAGAAGTTCCCCCTTATTTAAGATATGACTTTTTAATATGAATTCAAAGCTAAGGATAATATTAGTCTTGGGTAAAAATTACCGGTTATGATCGGAAAATCTGCTCTATGCATCAGCTTTTTCAATAATAAAATCTTGCAAACGAATTCAAATCAAAAAAATATTCAATATTAACCAAATTCCACACACAGCATAATTCCTACCAATTAAAATAGAAGATTTAAGGGAAGACCACAATAAGGAAGAAATGTTTCAAATCATTCTAGTAAGGATATCAAAGGGAATCAATTATAAATTAAAAAATAGCAGAAACGGATTTTTACTACTTGTAGCTCAAGAGAAATTACTACAAATAGATGACAAATACCTCACTATGCATACATAAATCAGCTTACACAAAAAACTATATACCAAAGGATGAACCTTTTGGAGGAAATGGACTACACTGGGTAACAAATAAAACTTCAGTTACAAATTAGTAATCATAATAGACCGAAGATAAATGCACCATAATGCATTTGATTTTTTTTTTTTTTTTTCAGAAGCATATGGGAATAATCCATTTTATGAGAAAAGGAAAGCCATCAGAATTATTAGAAAATTTCAAACTTTTATTGCCTTCTTAGACATATTAGTCACATTTCTTTAATCTTTTTATATTAAAGCTTAATGAAAAGTTATCTCCTTGAATTTGGATGGCAGTGGGTAATCTGTCATGTTGAGTTCAGAAATAAATAGTCAGCATTTACTTTTTGTTGAAAAGTTAAGCCTTTTAGATTTTGATTTTTATTAATCATTTTTTTTTCCCCCAATCAAAATAAACCCATATACAAAAAAAAAAAAAAAAAAAAAAAAAAAAAAATCAAAGAAATAATTCAATAATGTAATTTAAATAATTTTCAAATTTCAGAAGTTTAAGGCAGGATATTTATAATCACCAATTGATTCCACATCTTTATTGACAGTAAATTCTCACTTTAGGGTACTGGCCAAGTGTGAAACTAAGGTATTCTATAGAGGATGTGGCATTTCTGGGCAAAGTATGAAATAAGCTTATTTCATTTTGACCTTATATACTTTACCTAGGAATTTTAATGGAATGCCTAGGTATTCAATAGAAGGTTTAGTATTCAGATAGGATGTGTAGACACTTGCAATATTTAGGTCGTCATCACGGATGTCCAGGATGATGTTGATCAGTTGGGCACAAGGGATGTTATAACAGCTTTAAACCAGATGGCAGTTTTCCATGTATCCAAGTACAAGAAGCCTTAATTTGCATTGGAAGACATCTTGATGGATTAACAAATCTCAATCAGGTCATCTGCAACACATCAATCTACAGGAACTGGGCAAGGATTCGTTAAGTGCATGTTCAAGACAAAAGGTCAAACTAAGAAATGTCAAGAAAAATTTACTACACTATTCAAATTCAGATCGCAGTGATAAATTGAAGACTAAAAGGATGCAATGTTCATCTGAATATTTTTCAAAAATTTATTCCAGGTTTTAGACACCAGTTCGCTAATATTTCCTCATTTCTGTCTATTATATTTTTGATCAGTTCAGGTTCCAGATTTCAATTCATTATCATAGTGTCTAACCCTGTAGTCTATCATACAATGCTTTACATGTTAGACATTCTATAGAATAACTAGGTATTCAATTAAATTCCTCAGAATAGTATATAAAGTCAGACTGTATTAAGCCCATTTCATATTTTGCAAAAAAAAAAAAAAAATGAAAGGCATTCTTGACAGCACAAAATTTCCACGTATTGTAAAATATGTGTGAAAAACATTCAATCCATTGCTTTAATGAATAGAATTATAGCATTTGCGATTTCAAACCTTAGAAAGTGTACTAAATCTTATATCCAACACATACAAACCAAAATGTTTGAACTGTTAGAAATGAATAAAACACTAATGTGAATGAATTATTATACTAAAGTATTTTATGCAATCTTAAGTATAGATGCTCAGAAATTGAAAAAAAAAAAATGAATAAATAAAATGCCATAAAATGCCATCTACCAAAAGTATCCCAAATGTTTCTCAAGGTAAAATCTTCATATTATTTTCAGATGATTTTTTCGAACGCAAATCTTTTAAAATATAAAAGGATAAGATTGAAATATTGTCTAAAAGCACCAGAACAAGAAAACACACTGCAAAACAGAAAAAAATAATGTTCTGCTTTCAATAAATCATAAAATTACTGGTAGATTTTTCCCCTATAAAGACTCCAACAAATTATGTAGTACAAAATATTTTGAAATCCAATCTTGGACTGACAGCCATCATCAATCATAACATATTAGTTTATTGGAGTTTCATTCCAATTGTCTTGGCTACACTCAGTCTCATCTTTATTAGATTATACATCTTCAGGATATATCGTCATCAATACTGCCTCATTTTAACTGTATACATACAAAGCCTTCCCCTCTTGATATACAAAGTAATTCTTTAAATTTTTCAACTAAAGAATTTATAGTGATAATCAAAAACGAAGATTGACAATTTTATTGAAAATATACAAAGGATGCATAATATATTTGTTTCAACTATGTATCACAAGATATAAGTCACTACCAACTGTAAAGCATTCTAGCAAGTTTATCAATTAAGCAATAATAAATAAAGCAACTATAAATATCAGGTAAAAGAATGAGAATCAAGTTGTGTTCTTGAAACGGGGGAAAAAAAAACAAAAAAAAAAAAACATTTAATCATAAACTAGCTAAACTGCAATACAGAACAGCTCATGTCATTCTCGAATAGAATTTTAAAAAATGAACAGGAGTTATAACCATAAATCCATGAGTTTCACATTTACAATTAAAATTGAAATTTTATCAAGAGTAGATGTTGATTTTTTACCCATGCTAATACTTTAGACACAAAGAAATAAATAATAATCTAAAAAGAAAAAAAAGTTTTTTTCTTAAAATGACACTTCTTGATACTACTAGTTCTCAAAACATATACAAACTCCCTACCAAAAAGTTGCAATAATGTTTGATAATTATTAGTATCAAGAACTAACAGGAATAGTTTTTGCACTGAAATATTTCATCAACACGTGGCAGGGATAAAAGTACTGCTAGCTTTTATGAGCTCAAATTACTGATCATCAACTTTTTTAGGCCTACTGGGATGTTAAATATCAAGGACACTGATATTTTGGAAGAGAGATCAATGCACTATCTTTTACCTTCAAGTTTTATGAAAAGTCTCAACTAAAATACTATTAACCTAATTAGTATCAGCATACAAAATATGTCTGTGAAAGCAAAGGAGACCATTTCTTTTTATTCTCAAGAATTCATACTAGTAAAAAAGAAAAAGTATTGAAGGTGGAGTAACTTTTGATTGAAGAACCCCCCACCCACCCACCCACCTTTTTTGTAATTTCTAAAGTTCAATTCCCAATAGAGTTTATTTTTGCTTTACCCTATTCGTTGGAGAGTTCCACAGCAGTTACAAGTGAATCTGATCTAAGAGTTAATTGGTAAATCATAATGAAACTTAATAACCAATCAGTTTTCATGGCATGACCAATATTTCTGAGACATGAATGAAGCCTCAATTTTGAAATTATTAAATAAAAACGCATGTCAACCTTTGAATATGAAAAGAGTTTCCAGAACTAAAAGCTTCCGTCTATAAAATTGAAAGAATGAAAATATCAAACTTTGCTTTCATGGTCAAATGTGGATAGCAAGACAGAGTTGTAAGAATCAACAGCACTAAAATCAAATTTTTCATAAATCAGATAATCTCAATGTGTCTATAAAATCAAGAGGACACAAATTTTTATTCAAAATGGACTCGACTGAACCTGCATAACTAATGGGTTCAATATCAACCAATTTGTTTGCTGGATTAGCCTACAATTAAAAAAATGACACCCTCAATATTCTAAAAGCTAAATCAGTGATAATCACTACTAATAATAAAGAGAATAAATAGGAAGTATGCAGTCTCTTGGAATCTTCTGCCAAGATCAATAGGAGGTAACTAAATTCCAATTTTCCATATTTTGGACTATTGTCTTGATATATGAAAAAAAGTTCAGGGAAACGCTCCAAAAATCAAGAAATTCTCCTTTAGTTCATGGCCCACTCTTCCACAAAATGTCGTTCAGAACTTCTGGAGATATTGTATGGACAAATAGACAAACATGACGGAATACATATACCTCTTCTTTTATTTGCAGAGGTAAAAAAAAATATATTTCAAACCAAAACAAAGTCATTTTCTCTAATTAGTCGGCCTGATAATTTTGAAAGAATGTTTAATTGGATCAAATGCACAGATCCAGCAACAGATGAATACTGCATCAAGTCTAAAACTTCCGAGCTCTGCACATATGAATCAATTTTAAATCTTATCGAAAGATGGCACCCAACAGAATTTTGGCTTTTACTTATATATATATATATACATACACGCACACATACACTGATGCATAAGGAAAATTCATTATTTCAAAGATCAAAGCATTTAAAAAAAGATAACAAACATGAAGTTAAAAAAAGACAACTTACACTGTATTAAATAATTCAAGAACAGTAATTGTAATTCAAAACATGTAAAGCAACAAAAATCTCAATAGTAAAATTGAAAGTTTTCAAATTAAACAATGAGAAAATGCAATTCAATTTCCCACTTATGGAATTGAAACTACAATTTAAATAGGAAGTGAATTTTTTTTTGAATTCTCAGCTGATGTTTCAAAACCATTATTACATTTTACTATCTCTAAAGCTTTCAAAATAGTTTAACAGAAAATTAAATCTATAATTTTAAGATGATATTTTAACAGGATAGCTTCTAGTTACTGTACTATAGATGCAAGTAATTGTTCAAATTGAATATTTTGACACTTATTCACACCACTTGATCATATGGGAATTTCAGAAAAAAAAAAAATTGCAGCTACATGGTGTCAACTCACAATTTTTCACATCAATATTTAAAAAAAAAAAAAAAAAGACTATGAATATTGAAATATAATATCATCCCAATACACTGACAATTATTGTAGACATTTCAAAATACACACAATACACCTTATCCCACCAAAATTTCTATAAAATATCCAGCACATACAAAGTAAGTGGTGATATACACAAAACAAGTGAAAGACTATGAAATTAATTTCTTCAAAATATAGTTTTTTTATAAGGTTGAGAAAGATTTTGAAATTATATAAGCTTCAACAGCCTTAAAAACTAGAAGAAAAGATTGAGATTTTTAATATAAAAAGATCATTTACAAATATGCCGCAAAAATGTTTCAAAAACTTTTTTTTTCAACTTTTTAATAGAGGCTAAACTTGAATGTTTTTTTTTTGTTTTAAGTGACCATCATATGGATACAGTGGAATGGTCAGAACATTTCATTCATTTTCAAAATGGATCTTTTCAATCTTTGAAATTCTTTTATCATCAGGAAAAAGTTTTTTTTTTAATTAAAAGAATATTAACAAACATGAAGCAGATATGTTTTCTGCATATTTACAACGGGGGAAAAAAAAAACTTCTCCAAACATTTTCTTAAAACTACCTCAAAGTGTATTTACCCTCAATGGTAAGCTTAAAATGTGCTTTGTCATGTTAATTAATTTGTAAGACTTCCATTTTCAGTGTACAAAGGTACTAAATACAGAAAAAGTAGATAAGATTATTTGGATTTTAATCATTATTGCATCACAGTGCCAGAACTAAAACATTACACAAAAAATTATACACACACCTCAAGCTGAAGATTTGAGAAATATCAAATTTAAGTTCTTATTGAAACAGTCACAGCAAAAATTCCAGGAAAAGAATGTTTGCAGTTAATGTCAGTAGGCTTTCAACACTTGTTTAACCTCTAACACTCTTTTTTCAAGGGTGCTAAGATTTTGTGCACTGAGTAACTTTGAAAGCATGTAACTTGTGTCTGTTCATATACGTCTGAAATTGACATAACACAACTGTGAGATTCAAACATACCATTGCTTGGCGATTGGAGTTGCCTGCAATTGAAGCACTGACATTTTACTTGGCAAACAAAGCCATTACAAGTACTAAAAGTTGGGGAAAAAAAAAAAAAAAAAAAAAAAAAAATTCTGTATTGGGAATTTCAATCATTTTCAGTAGGTTATACTTATCCCTTATATGGTAATTGCAATGCATTTCAGATAAAAAAAATTTTCTAGATTCCTAGACACTTTCTGGTGGAGTTGTAAGAAAATAAATTTCAGATCAGTTAGAGGCTCATGGTTAAACATACAAACCAGGTGATATGAATTTAAAAGTGCAATGGATGAAGAGATGTTTCAAATAAGTATATGATGAATCTGCCTTGATTATAAAGGAATTAATAAACATTTTCGGGAGTGATTCCTTCAGTAGTTTTTCTTACAAAACATTCTTATAAAAACATATCTAGATAAATGGACACACTGGTAAATGCAAACTTTTTATTTGAAGGATGAGCTTAATCACAGTTATCTGAATAGCAAAATCTCGAAATTGTCCAAAATATTTTGAAAATGAAAAATTTTGAGAGGATAAGAATCAAGCTGAACACAGGTAAACAGGTCTACATAAAGTAGAACCAATATTACTATCAAAGTTATCTTCTGTAATAGGTAACAAAATATGGGTTTGACACAGATTCAAAATCATCTATCTGACAACATTAGCAAGTATCTATGGTTTTAGTTCGGATATTTTTTCTTTTAATAATGAATAAAAATTGTTTTATGAAAAAAGATTCTCGGTGAAATTTCAAGTTTGTTTCATCTTGAGGGTCTACTCAAAGTATTATTAGAATTAAAGGAAAAATTAGCACTACAAAATAAAAAAGGATTCAAGAGAACTCGGAATCTCAAAGTCTGTTCTTGAAAATGTAAACCTATAGGGAGAGACAGAAAAAAAAAATTTACACTTGTGCAGATTATTTGTTTCTAATAATACTTTGTATGACAGAACTTGAATATACACAAGTATATTGAAACTAAAAGTAGAAGTCGCTACCAACAAAAAAGCTTGCATATGGTGTCCATTTTTTTTTGTTATGATTTTTATCCTTATTCTTGTCAAAAATATTGTGCCCTTTTTCCAAAAGGGACTTGTTTCAATTTTAAATCCTATTGAAACTACAACAGTAATACATGTTCTTATGCATTTGGGATTCGGCATTCATTCAAGAATAAGATTTTCAAACCTTTGTTGACCTTGTGTGACCTCATCCGAAACTAGGATTGAGGCTGATTCCAAGTGAACAGACATGCCCATTCAATATTGTTTCCTACCATGTATCCATTTAACCCCAATTCAAGTAACAAGTCTCTAATCAGACATGTTACTCTCGCAGCGTGTGCTTGTCCAATATTGTCATCATGGGATCTGGTAAAGATTTGAACCCGAAGAAGTGTCCAAGTGGAAGTTTATCAGAGAGATACTTCCTTAAGTTGCAACAGAATAGCAATAGAGTGGGAATATCAAGTAGAAAAGATACTGGAGAAGAAGAAGAAAAAAAGGGGGAGTATCTCCTCAGCGTTTTGGAAAGCATTGACAAGAAGCATGTTTCAACTCAAAGTAGCAGAGATATTGGAAAAGCATACATGGTAATCACAACTACAATAACATTTGATTTGAGACCCATTACTAGAATTGAGGTTAAATGGACACATGGTAGGAAACAATCTTAAAAGGTATGCTAGTTCACCTGAGATCAGTCACAATCCTAGTTTAGGATGAGGTCATATGAGGTCAACAATGGCCTGAATTCTTGTACAGAATACTAGAATGAATGCAGTATCCAAAATGCATAAAAACATGCAATACTGTCAACAGTTAAGTTTGAATAGGGTTTGAAAAAAATTTTGAAGTGTACAATAATTCTAACAGTACTGTCTATGAAAAATATATAAAAATGTCAGCAAAGAAAATATATTTTCTATTGAAGAAAGCATTCATATTCCATCCATTGTACACAATTGTTTTGGGGTTTTTTGTCCAATTTAAACTGGTTTACTGCCAATTATACTTTTGAAACACTTCTCTTTATTTCAACATCAGAATTTTTCATTTAAACTTCCACAAATAAAAAAAAAAATTTAAAACAATACTGATTTGACATTTATTCTAACTCTTTATATTTATGAAATTCATTTCCTAAAATGATCTAAATGGAAAGTGTTTATTTCTATTCATATAAGGAAAAAGAATTAGACCATCAGAGAGATTTTAAAATCCAGCAAGGTTAATGTTTATAAAATCTTGAAACTAATTCAATATTGGACATTGACCAAGTTCAGCCTAATCTGATATTAGACAACACCAGTGTGTAATCAAGTGAGGATTGAACTCACTAAACTAATGATTGCCTGCAAACTAGCTTGTTAGCTATCACTATGGCAGGTAGCCAAGGGTTCTATCCCTTCTTATATGTTTGCGTTCAAGCACACCTAGCTATAATATTTTGTCTACAGACTTGAAAATTGGCATCGGTACACCACTAAACATTTTTCATTTTTATTTTTAGGGCCTTATTTTGACAGGTTTATTGATGACATCTAGATACCCCAGAATCTTGATGCTGTTCTTCTCCAATTATTGACTGTGATGGTCAGTTATTCAATTTTTGTCCAATTCTTTTTTTTTTTTCACTCCTCGATTCAGGATGTCAACATACAGCAGCAAGTAAGTAGCATAGATCAAGAAGGAAGAATATTTTTTCATTTCTGATCCATGCCATTTAATCACTGTAAGAGGAAAATGGTCAGAAAATGAACTGTATCCATAGAAAGTTTTGCCATGGCCCTTAAACTAGAATAAGTATGGTGGAGAGAGGAGGCATCTTGAGAAACGGGTTAAAAAGGGACAGAGTCATACACACAGCTACCTTGCTACACCAATATAAAAATAAACCTATCTCATGTGACTGATATTGTTTCTACTTATGAAAAGCTAGAAGTATAAGAAGTGTACATCACAAAACCTGCATAGGTTGGTTTTGTTTTTTTTTAAACAGTTGCAATTCGTCTTCATTTCCTCTGGCAAGATATATAGTTTTTCTACTTTCTTTGAATTTTTTGAAAAGTTTTCAAGTTTTGTCTATAATTTGGAGAAGTCAGTAAAAGAAAGAGTTTTTTGATTGAACTCATTCTCCGTGTTATTATTGTTGTCCCCACCACATGTTACTTTGCATACATTGCAGTTAATGGGTTTTGAAAAAATAAAAAAATTCAAATTGATACCGTTTTCTAATTAGCACTACCAGAAAAAGAGACCCTCTCTTTCCACAGAGATAGTAGACCTGAAGAAGGTCATAGAATGGATTGTCTGGAACATAGTGGGTACAATACAAATGACAAAAAGAATGAATTCAATTATCAAAAACATCTTTCAGTTCATCTGATAAATAGTGTGCTCCAACCATATTCTTACGTTTTTTATCCAGATACTCAAAATGAAAAATCTCAAAAAGATGTAAGAAATGACGATTCACTGACTAAAAAGGTTGGAAATTATTGGACTATGAATACTGACAATTGTTTATATACTTCATTTCTAGTGAAATTTCATTCTTATTAACTAGCTCAGCTATCTGAATTGGATTGTTTTTTTAACTAGATCTAGTATAAAATGACTCAGTTGCATTTGGAAAAAAAAAGAAAAAAAAAAGAAAAAACCATTGAAATAAGATTTATAAGCACCATTACAAACGTGTCTATAAGAGGTACAAAATTCTCAATTGAATAATGGACTACATCTATGAATGAGGATGTTTCATCAAGTTTTTAAATTTCCATACGTTAAATTCTATATAATTTGGATCTCCTATCCAACATGGCTAATCAATACCTATTACCTATCGTAATGATTACTACAATTCCAAATTTTAATATCACTGGAAATAATAAACAATAGCTTAACTGTTTAATCTGGAGAAATAAAATTACATATCTGTACAATATTTACACACTAACATACCAAATTTTGATAGAAAAAGAGAAAAAAATCATGAATCTGAGAAAAGAAAGTTTGAATTGATTTATAAGATTATGGTTAACTAATCTCGTTACTCATGCAAGTATTTAGTCACTGTAAAAAATTCCATTGGTTTCAAAATAAACACTTCACAAACATCCAGCAGTGTATGTGTGAATCTGACTAGAAAACATCAATACTTGAATAATTATCTTAGTGATATTTTCCATAACAAAAAATGAAGAAGGGGGACAAATAAAAACCCATGGTAAAAAGAGATAAAAATTATCAAATTTAAAACTTGAGTACCATATAGTACAGGAATAAAAAAAAATAAGAAAAAGTAACTTCCAAATCTCCCATAAAATAAGTATCACTTGAGAAGTACTGTAAACAAAATATATGTAACACCTTTTCAAAATTTTCAGATTTCAAAGTACAGTGAATCCTGGTTAAATGAACCCTGTTAAGCCGGATATCGGATAAAATGGACAAAAATCCACACAGTGATCAGAAAGGTCATTACCATCATTAATAGCATAGCATAGAATCATAACTGGGCCACCTGCAAATTTACTACGATAATTTCCTCTCCACATTTTAGAAGTAAAACAATTCATGGATTTCCAGTGGAGTCAGATCTTGATAAGACCTGAACTGATTAATTCTGTTATATGTTGAATAATTTCATAATATATACATGTTTTATAGTTATATAAGGTTTCATGTTAACTGTACAGTATATATTAGCATATCTTACAGACTTTGGGCAAAATTTCAGTCAAAAATGTAAACATGGCTTTGATCAGCACAGAAATCATCTGCAAGTGCACAAGTATTTTCCTTCTTACAACTTTATGCTATCTTCTTGCAGTTATAATCAAAATTAAAATTTCAAAGAAGATATTGAATTATTGCAATAGTGCATAGAAATAGTCCATAAAAGTGGCTAATGTACATTCTTTCCAATATTGTATATGTATACAGTATTGACCCCTATCAGTTAACTCAGACAAAAACAGACCTTTACCCACCTCAATTAGTCAATTTAAACAAGGGTTCACTGTACTTAGAGTAGTGTCATTGAAACTGCCAGCGTTGAAATTATTTTGGTTGACTGTTGATGTATCAGACATGCAGTCAACTAATTACAATCTTAAACTAATTTTATTGTTTAAATCTATTGCTTGCTCAAGATTATCTTGTGTTCAGAGTGGGCCAAGTAAATATGAACAGCAATTAAGCCATTCTAATGAAGTCATTTATAACTATATAAACAAAATGAAGGACAACTATCTGACAAAATGAAAAATTTAAATAAAACCTAATGATTGAATTATGCTCTATTTTAGGCATTTGTGATAATCAAACAGAAAAAACCTTTCTTTATCCTTAAGGTTACGTCTTGACAGAAGTTTCAAGTTTCTCGAGAAACATTTCTACATTTCAACATGTAAAAGAATAAATCAACCTACAGTGTTAGCTGAAGACAATAAAATTATCACAATATTGAAAAAATGAACAAGAACTCATCACTCAACAAATATAGTACTGGACAATTAATTAGGCTTCCTTGAGAAATGGCTATTTTTCAAACGAAGTTTTGAATCTGGCTGGCCCCATAGTTGTTCACTGCTCAGACATGATTTCAATTTTCATGGTGTGGTTGAATTGTATTCAGATGAAGATCAGTGAATCGATATTTTTTTTTTTTGAAGGGGATATCAATTTATAAATGATAGAAAAGTTAAAAGGATGAAACTTTATTTGTTTACTATTTTTCATATTTCATATTTAAAGAATTTCAAGTGGATTAATTTGTATCTGTTATTTATGATTGCATTCTTAGTTTTATATTTCAAGTATATATTAAGTCTCAGTCCAGAAATCCAGGTCACCTCACATTCCAAGGTTGCTGGCAAATGATCCAGTACTGTATCCATAAAGATAAACTATTTAGATAAAGTTATAAACATTTTTTAAACATTGAAAGATTTAGAAAATGATCAAAATTGTTACTTAAAAAATCAATACATACTTCTTTTAGTCATTTGCGGTAGGCTTTATATAGTGCCCTGAGCTACTAAGTTGTAATAAGTAATCTTTAATAAAACAGATTTTTTCCATATACAAAAGAATCTTAGTGGAAGCTATTTTATAAATTTCCTGGACAGAGCTTGACAATAGCTAAATGATTGAAGTTGTAGAGAGGACATCAATGATTAATAATTTTTTTTTCTTTGAAAAGGTAAGGTCAAATCTGCCATAAGATAGAGGCTATCTCAATCTTCCAAATGATTTATATTTAATTATGAAAAGAACCCGGGATAACTTCTTAGTAATTGATGAAAGAATACCAATGAAAGGAAGAAAAAATCAACATACAGATATAAGATAAAAGGATTAAAAATTCTAGAATAAAAACCAAATTACAAAAATACTGATGCAAAAGTCAAACAGGAGTAAGCACATGGCTTTACTAGAAGCTCTGTAAAAATGAGACTATTTAAATTATTTGCAAGAGACAAAGTAATTCTTTCTATTATTATTTATAAACTAATATCTTGCGCGAGAAAAATGCAGTTTAGATCCTGATAAGTTTGAATCACTCAAAATCTCAAAACACTGAATAAACTAAAAGAAAAAAAAATCTTTCAAATTCGCTTTTCTGACAAAAATACTTCAAAGTAATTTGATCAAATGATGTGACAAGTATGAAAATATTTCACACCACTTTAAATCATAAAATCAATTTTAACTTATAAATAGATACATAGACATCAATGAAGTAACTACCACTGGGTTTCCTGGCATCAACTATTTGGTGATTTGCTTTTTTAAAGAGATCTTATACAGTTCATTAAAAAGAAAAAAAAATAATGGAAAAATAAATTCTCAAAAAATCCTGTACATTTTGGATAATTTTTTGATTTATATCAAGATACTATCTCATCTCCAACTTTCGTTTGAACTACAGAATCTCTTCTCATACATTGAAGAAGAAAAAAGGCTGGCCTCTTTTCTTCTTATTCATCTGACGAGGACTGAAGAAGTGATCAACTAATACGTTGTGTTCACATCAAGTATGGGAAAAAGAGATTCGATCGTCCAAACTCAAATTGGAGAATTAATGACTTCACACAAAGCTATAGTCAATACCATCTCAATTGCTCTACTAAAATCAAGTTCATACAATCATATTGAAAACTCAAAAGTCAAGTTAGAAATTTGTATCTAATTACTAATATTTGGGGAGGCATTATCTATAATGTATAATCAGCCTAAAATAAAACAGAAGTCTCTGATTTTGTTGAGTTGAGATGGGGGACTCATTTTTATACATCTAAATCATATCGATCACATTTTGTGACTAGAAGTGATCTCTAGTCAAAACATGAAAACACTAATCAGCATCACAAGACTTAAGGAAAGTTGTGAACCAACAAGTTGCTACACTAATCTGTTTATTAGAAGTGGAGAAACTCAAATCTAGAGAATTTTCAAAAATAGAACATTATGCATGTCCATGTTGAGATAGGTTAACCGAGTATTTTTTTAAAATCAATTTATAGATACAATGTCTAATTTCTAGGTGAAATACTTGAAGCAAATTTATAAATTGATATCTAACGAAGCCATAACTACTTACTTTGCAAATGATAAAAAAAAAAACTTGAAACAATTTCCCCAACATCTGTAAATTCATTACTTAAAAAGAAATAACTTTATAAAATATCGCAGGGTAAAACTAAAACTTTAAAAAAATAAGTAACCTAACTCAAAATGACACTAACAATGTATGTACTATACATAATATTAATGTAAAAATATAAATAAATAAAATTGCTTACTTTGACAATCTAAGAACATGCCCTGATTTTTCATCACTCGTTTGGTCATCACTGGAAACATCATCATCTTCCTCTTCATCATCATCATCTTCGTCATCATCATCTTTATCATCGTCATCATCTTCAATATCTTCTTCCTCATCATCTAGCATATATTCGTCTGACACGTCTTCCTCTTCAGTTGAAAAGTCATCATCTTCTGAGTCGTCCTCCTCTTCAGACACCTGCTGTCGTTTCAATTTCTTGGACTTCTGTATTGGTAGGTCTTGAAATTGTTTCTTAAACTTAGCCTTCTTTTTGTTCAGATCTGCCCATTTGGCTTTGATAATTTTAGTCCGATTTTTCTTGCAAGCACTGCCAGAAATATTCTCTGGCATATTATCACTGTCTGATGCTTCTACATCACTGACCATCTGGACCGAATATTTTTTCTGCAATTTCTTCTGCTCCTTTTGGGGTAGCAACTTGAAGTTGGCACCATCAATCCTTACCGTTGCTTTCTGCTTTTTGGCCAAGTTTTTTGAAGTTAATATCCCTTTGCCAACTCTCACCTTCTTCTTGTTCAGCAAATGGTTTGCACCTTTTGCCCTTTCTGCCATCAGCTTTTTCTTCCGTGCTCTGTTCTTCAACTCAGGTGTGTCCAGGTCATGAACACACACACCATCCGTATCTTCGTAATTAGCAGACAATCTCTGTCTGGCTGCTTTCTTTACTTTACCACATGAATCTCCAGATAGAGACTTTTTGGATTTATTTTTTGTTCCACTCATTGCAGCCAACTCTGAGTCAAGGTTATGTTTCTTCCTTTTTCGCTTTGATGAAGGACTCTCTCCATACTGCTTCTTCTTCATCTGTAATCGTCCTTTCTTGCTGTTTTTCTCGTCATCAGAGTCTGTCTCAAGGCTGCCGTTTTTCAGAAGTTTTCTCTTCTTCTTGGCTGGCAATACTAAATCTTCATCTTTTAACTTGTACCGACGGGACGGAGCTGAGAGGTGTTTTAAGATTTTTTCTTTTATATCATCAGAAGCATCAATTTTGAGCCCATGCCAATATTTGGTAGACATATCCAAAACTTCTGGGTCAGAGTTTTCATTTGCCAGTTTTCTCTTTTTCTTAGACATTCTGGGACCATTGAGGGTCATTGAAACACCCTTACTCATGGCCTTTTTGCTGATACCCTTAATTCCGTGGGGAGACATTACAGTGATGTACAAGATCTAGTATTTGGCACACAAGTTCATTATAATCTAAGAGGGGTCAGAAAAAGCTGCCACCAATGTGGCTAGCGCATCTTTGTAGTTCAACCAAGAATCTGAAAGGTAAAAAGAAGGAAATGTTAGTATTATTTAGAAATCTATAAGAGGCAAAAAAAATACATTATTGATTATACCAACAAAAACGTCATATTTTGTCAGAAGTACCATATTTGACAGAAAATAAGAAACCACCTTTTTATCTGCCAAAAATAGCTCAAATAGTAAATGCAGCCTTTGTTGTAAAGATCATGAGAGGTTGGGAGGAAAATTTTTTTTTCATCAAATGGATGATGAATAAACGAGGGGAAATTCATTTTTTTCTTAATATTCCATGCTGAAAGAGGGTGGGTCTTATATGCTATCAAATACTGCAGTAGTGAATTTTTTTTGAGACTTCAGATAATTTTCATTAAGGCCAGTTTTATAAGTACATTAGGGAATTATTCAATGTATAAATCTCAGTGATGTAGCTGTTTCAAGATGACTGCTTTTTTTATAATTTTCTTTTATTAGGAGATTGATGTTTACATTTCCTTTACTTCAAAATGTGATTGGGTCTTGAAACATTTCAATTATAATTCACAAAATAATGCTTCAATACACTGATCATAATAATATGATATGATGATTTTTTAAAGAAGCAATGGATTATTCACTGAGAAAGCAAAACTATTTAATAAAAAAATACTGTAATTCAATTCTAAGTACAAAAAAATAGGTGGATTATCAAGATTATTAATTTTCTATATTTATAATTCATTTTTATCGATAAAATATTTCAAAAATTGAATAAATGGAAAAAAATATGGTGTATAAAAATACGAATGGTGGATATTGCATGTGAGGCTTCAAGCTTTATTTGTTCCCTCTTCATCAAATACTTTATTTATCAAAAATGTTACAATCAATTTATTATTATTTACCTGGTGAAATGAATTCACTCTATTTAGAAATATTAGGATTTTAAAAAAAATGTATCTACCTCAGAAAATCATATCTTTACTGTCCACTTAAAAAGGTAAGCCTCAGTAACTGTAGTCTATAAAAACAAAAAAAAAAAAGAAAGTGACATTCGTGAAAAAAAACAAAATTTCAATGATAATTAAAATTGTTTTTACCAACTAAAACAAAATCATTAGGAAAAAATGCATTATGTTCAACACATTTGAAAGACTGCTATGCATAGCAGGGATGATAAAAATGAAGTGAATACGAATTAAAATAGCACCAAATGTACTCATTTGACAATAAATACGCATATTTTAAAAATAAAGACTGGAATTCGTTGTCTTTTTTTGCATAAAAAATAAACTGTTAACGATATTTCTATGGACAGATACATAAATTCAAAGTACTGTATGTCAATTATTATCTATCGATCGAGGAAAACAGATAAGAGTTTGGTTTGAAGCACATTTTCATTGTAAATATTAGATAAACGATTTTCAATAGATTTTTTTAAAAATCAAATCTTTTCTTTACAGGGTTTGATGACTAGGATTAATTCATTTTGACCTCCAGGGTATTTTTTCTAAAATAAAATTTTTTTTAAATAAATAAAAAAAATTTTCAATACCATAAACAGAAAGCATTTGATGAAAATGCATAGAAACACTAGAAAATGAAAATCTTTTGATCCCCAGTCAGGGTAAATCCGTCCCCAGTGAGTCAGTTGAGGTGAGTTCCTGCTTGGTTTAGGAATATTACCATCTTTTACGTAATAATTCAAAGTACTAACACCGTTAAATTAATTTTTTAATGCTATTTGCAACGGAAACTACTAACAAAACCGGTTAAATAACGAAGTAACTGTAAATGCTCAATGCCGGTAATAGGCTTAAAAATGAAGTGAACAACAATTTCTTGAAAATCCATTTAAAATTATTAAAGTTTTTAAAATCTATTTAATAGTTGATTCCATTTAATAAAGCAGATCATAACATCTAAATTTGATCTGAAGAAGTCGCAAAACTCAAGTATTTTAAACGAATGGGGAAATTTTGAACAGGAAAAGAAAAGGGAAAATCCAGTAGACAAGGAAATTGTTGGAACATTTTGAAGGCCTGGATGATCAAGAAATCAAATCCGTATCTCAGGATTTGATACTCAAAAGCCTTTTTCTTTCTTCTGTGAGCAGAAAAGTAATATAAAAAGAATCCTTTTGAATTAGGTACATAAGTACTGAGTGAGTTTGTTTAATCAATATTTGCTACAAAGGAAAAAAAAAAAGAAGTCAATCTTTAATAATAATTGATAAAAAAAAAAACCCAGAAGAAAGTCATTTTCATTATCAGTTCTCTAAGTTTTCAAAAATGCAATGAATATTTTTTAACGTTTACTAGAGCATAAGGGAACGAGACAGAAATACCAAAAATATTTTTGACGAACTGAATTATGCACAGTAAAAGACATTCGTAAGAAAAGAAACAAATAAAAATTGAAGTAAAGTGAATAACAATAATATAGATCTTCAAAACAAGAAAGGGAAGGTGGTTCAAGACAGAAAGGGGGAAAGAGGATAAAATTGGTTATGGGTGGTCAAGAAGTGAGTGATCGATCTACTATACACAACAAAACGATCTTGATCCCCGATTTCCTGGGCACATTGTAAGGCTTTTTGAATTGAAGCCGGGTTGGGCGGGTAGAGTAGGATTGATGTCTTTACGTCGTTTTATGCTCATTTTTTAGGATTTAGAATGGATTATTCAGTGTACCTTAATTGAAAGGAAATCAAAAATAAAAATGGAAAAAATAAGGATAAATTAAAACAAAATAAGGAGAGAGTGAAAATAACTGATATGGACCATCTTGTATAGCAGACATGAAGTAGGGGGCAGAAGTAATGATATTGTTTCGGGGAAATATCCTCAATTAATGAAAGAGAATGAATTAGGTATGCAAACCACGATCAGATATTCAAAAAAAGAAAAATGACAACTAAATCCAAAAAAGAAAAATTATATCAATAAAGAATTTGAGGAAGAAAGAAAGAAAAAACGACAAGCTTCACTTTTCGAAAAGCTCCGTTTAGCATGGTCATCATAACACACACTAGGATGCTTGCTTTCTCTCTTACCCTAATTTTATAAAGACAAGGAATAGAGTGCGTAAAATCTTTCCACAATTAAATCCTGTAAACGTTCGTCGACGGCTCCTTATCGGGGAATCTTCAATTTACAGTTATTATTTCAACCGGAATCTTCTATTACTAGCCACATAACATGTGCGACAACAACGATACCGACACGGAAATAGCGAACCATCAGTAAACACGTTATTAATTTTTGTCTACGGAAGACCAAACGGATAATCATTTATAAACCATCTAAGAGCGTGCACAACTACATTCCTTTCAGCCATGCAAATAATACTTCTTACTTCGTAAAATTCTTACTGATATCTGTATAATAATTTTATAATACCTTCTTTTTTTATGCTTTGAGGATTTTTTCGAAAAGTAGCATACAATATTAATATCCAGTTAGATATTTATAGTCATCCATTACTGATATTATCTCCCGTGTTGGTACTTCAAGGGGAGTTAACTCGATTGTTCTTGGTATTACCACATCCGACGAATTGCAATATGGGTCGCCCGTACTATCATTCTGATTGGACAAAGAAAATGTTTTTTGTATATTTAAATAACATCTGAAACATTATAAGCAATCGAAGTTTTTTTTTCTTTCAAAATAAATATAGATAAAAGTAATAGTATTAGCTTTTGCCTCACATACGAATACCTCTATCTAGCCTTTAAGCATCAATGTTAGAAGTTTTTTAATCAATGATATATAAATGTCCATAATTGCGAAGGTTATTCAGATTCATTTAATATTTATTTCAAATGATAAATACAATCCATAAACATTAAAAGCGACACACAGCAACAGCTTTAAGGGGGGGAGTCTCCGTCATCCAAGAATGATTCTTTGTTTAGTTCTGTTTACATTTTTAAAAATCCTATTTTCTAGTTTGAACGCCATATTAAAGTAGAGTAAGCATACATTTACTCCCGATCAATAAATGAGCGAGTTGAATAGTCTGAATACGGACCCCAAAAATAAATAAAAAAGCGAAATTCTTCCTAGTCACTACAAGTAAACACAAGACAGAAGTAGCAGTAGCTACGTATGTAGCTAATAAATTGTTCTTGTGGCCAAACTATCAACTAAAAAAGTGAAATTGTGACGCATTGGTCATGTATGAAACGATAATTAAAGCTGTGTGAGGCTGAAATTGAACTCCTTCTGATCATCTCGTCTAAGTTGAAAATGTATAGAACTTCAGTGCCTACAACCTACGCGTGGCTGGACGCCATGTTCTATCTCGCTATCTCAAAATTGAATACAGTATTTTCAAGTTGAAATCGTTTATTTAGTTTTATTACAAACATCTGTAAAGCCATGTTTAAAATGTGCTTTAGATGAGATAAATTAGTAAAACATAATTGGATTGTTTTATTTAGATAGAAATAAACAATAGAATCTCAATTTTGTACCTTCGACAATACAAAAAAATTATACCCGCTCCTCAACAAATTAATGGCGTCCTGATTTCATCTATTCTCTTTTTTAGTCATAGCCAGTTTCCATTTATTTGATTTTGAATTTAAAACATAAACAGAACAGATTCTGTTGTGTTTTTTTAAGTGGATAGATAGCTTATCTAATTTAGGGAGGGGGTGGTTTGTCATAACAGTTCGATAGCAAAGCGAACAGAAGTATTAAAAAGACAGGAGGCTGGGAATAAAAGACGGAAGTTTAACACTTACCCTACCAAAACACTCTTAATCCTTTAAACTCTTGTTTTTTTCTCACCTTTCTGTAAAATCTAACACGAGGAAAATTGTCAGAATATGAATGCAGTAACCCTTCTTTCGAGTAAATCAATGCACACTGTTGCTATTTAGCTGTGAGGCTTCGCTCACTACCTTCCCTTATATCACTTTCCAAGTCTTCTGTATTATTACATTACATTGACAGTGCAGAGAAGTTCATTGAAGTTTTTTTCCCCTTCAATTTCTTCAAACGTCTGTTTTGGTCTCCGGTTTCCCTTGGAAACTTTTTCTTCTTAAAACAAAAGATGAAGAATAAATTCAACTTGAAAATTTGAAAGGAACTTTTTGAAATTTAATTTTTTTTTTTTTAAATTATTGATGCAGTAAAAAGTTTTTAAAGCTTGTGTGTGTGTGTAGTAACAGAAAGTTTAAAATTCAATAACTAAGGTTTAATTAGGAGATTAAAAAGAGAACGTACACCTAAATCTAAATTAAGACAAAGGTTCGTCCTTTTATTTCATCATATACATTTACAACTCCCGAAAACAAAATTTTTGAAAATTACAAAAAAGAATAAGAATCTGACAATTTTTATGACACTCATTTTCAAAACAATATTAATCATTAAAGTGAGGTTTAACGTAATAACCACCTTGCTGTAAGTGGGTTAAAATTATCTATTATCTTCTACGCGGTTGTCGTAAAAAAAAGTCATGGAAAATCACTCATAATGTAGGTTAGGGGAAAAGTCATTGGGAAATTTTTTTGATATAATATTTATATGATAAAATAATTAGTATTTTTGATAAAAGAATATTTTAATAATGTAAATGTTGACGATTTTATTACTACACATTGAATGCATGAAAATATTTGTTATTTTATTACTATAAATCAAAATATTGCTAAAATAAATATCTATTTAAAGTAGTGAAACAAATGATTTAAGCACTTGATAAATATTGTTTTATCAACGTCAAATATGGCAACAAAAAGATATTTTTATTAAAGAAAACAAAAAAAGTTGTTTATGAGAGACACAAGCTAAACTATATCCATAAAGCCATTGTATTCCACAGCAAATCTAGTTGGATTTTGTTAATTCTAATTTATAAGGAAGATAGGCAAAATTTTTTAATTGAGTGATTTGAATATAAAGATGAACTTTCACAAAAATCAATTCTGGTTTGGGTACGAGTTGAGTAGAGCAGTTCCTGAAAAGAAATCTGGTCACTCCTACAGTTAGTAGTATTGCTTCATTTTCGCAAATCCAGTGACTGTGGTTCCAGATTACCAACCACTCTACATTTACACTTAACCCAAACCTTAACCAAAAATGACAGGATTATCGGCAAAATTTGAGTATGAGAAGAGAAAATAGCACAATACAACTGGTTCTTTAGGAGGGTCCACACTGCTTGACTTGCACCAATAATGGCTTTAAAATGAATATGAAATGTATCAATGTTGTTGTTTTAATTCATTATGATTTATTTTTGTGATATCAAATCAAGATGTCGGAAACTTAAAACTAATCTATTTTTATGAAGTTTATCTCTCTCTCATTTCGAGGGTGTGTCAATAGGTCCACTGCTTGGACACATTCTATTTGCTAAATTTTGATCTGAAATTTACACTGTAATGTTCAGTCTATCTGATTAATATTTACAACTGAAATATGCTCATTGACAGTGAAGTAGATTATGTTGAAAAATGAATATTTGTTGGGTTAGATATATATATATATTCATATGTCAGGTTGAATATGATGGTTGGAGAACATCTCATTAATTTCTCATTAAATTTCTTTCGTTTCAGCACAATAGAAAGTATGTCTGGATCCATTGAGCATAATAGTTGTCCAAAAGTGTTATCATACCTAACACTTTTGGCTGAACAACTAGCCATTTTCAAGGTCTTTGACAATGCTACAATTATTTTATCCATGGTGTATACAACTTAGCCATTAGTACAAGGATGTAATGAGGTTAGTGGTGGGAAGAGTTAATTCTTAATTGAGAGGGTTTCAATCGCAAAATACATTCAAAACTCCTTGACTTTGGCTAAGGACGAGTTTATTCAGTGTTAAGTTCCTCTTTTTGATAATTAAGGATTCTAAAATTGTGAGTCTTTTTCTACAGTTCATCTTGTATGTATAATATATGGGTGCTATCTACAAGTATCTCACATATAGGGGTTTCCAAAGACGAGTGAATTATCTTATAACACTATGTTCTAATAAGTGACAAGTCTCCAATCAAAAACAACCTTAAATGCCAATTGTGGACACACAACTACCACCTAATCAAGACACCTAATTTATTTTTTGCTCATAGAAATTACATTTTTACTCTTAGGATGAGGTATTAATTTTACCATCTTCATAAACATTTAATGTAGTTTCTTTTATGTTCATGTATTTGTTTTCATTTACATTTCTATGAATGTGTTCTCTTTGTCTATCGATCATAGTATACCAGAAGTAAGACCACAAGCCTCATATGTAAAATGGAAGTGATCATGGGGAGCTCCACTCTTAGTAGCTGGGATCAGTCTCAAATGTGCTTCTAACCAGCCATAACAAACAATCAGCAACTAATCAAAAGATTTTTTTCAAGTTTAGAGAGAAACTTTTCTGCTCTTAATATTTAGATAAAAAATTACACTATGCAACTTATTTTTGTTCTTAGGTATAAGTTATTTTCTGATTGATTATGTCCAAAAAGTAAAGAAAATGGCTATTATTCCCTTATTTTGCCCCAGACATCTTAGGAAAGGTACTTGAAGGTTGCAATCTCCTTATTTAGAGCTGTGACAAATTGTTTCATAAGGCGTAACTCAATGTAGTGGATATATACGAGACAGAAGAAGGGAGATAACTAGTCAGAATTATCTTCCTTGCTTTTGTCTCAAGCCACAATAGAAATATTTTTATCTAAATGCAAATCTGTTTGCGGAAATAAAGATTACTCACGAGTGGAGATAAGAAATCATCAGTTATCTCTATGAGTTAGTAAGAGTCTTAGTGCTCTTTCTTTCTATCTTCCCCTTTTAGAACACATTTCCCCATGAGTTAAGAGAAACACTACAAGTGGTGGCATCAACATATTCCAGGGGTCTACCAGTGGCTCCCACTTGATGTAGTTCATCCTCAAATCCAATTCAGGTGACTATGGTCAGTCCTACCTTCAGCAGTGTATCAAGGTGTCCCTGCTGTTGAAGGCAAAGATAGCTGAGAAACTTTGTAAAAGCACCTTGGAGACCAATCAGGAATGTCATCATTTTGAAGTCTCTAATGACTTCTAGCAATACTCATCATACATCAGAGCTTCTAACAAGGTTTTGACAATGTTGTACTGTAGAAGAAATAGGGTACCCATATTCGTCATGATCCTTCCTTGGAAGCCTTGTACATCTTAGCAGTATTGTCTGAGGCAAAGGTCAAAGCTATTGTCTTCATCAGAACACAGATGAAGAAGATCCCAGAGTGCAAGGAATTCCCCTAGAAGCTCACTAGGAAGGAGAAGGCAGCCTGATACATCTTTGTATAGTGGTCCTAGGGCAGTCACTACACCAAGAACTATGTGGAGCTGGTTGAGACTATGTTGAAGAACCATGTTAAAATCAGCACTTCTACCAGGACTTTGAATGCTACTACCAGAGAACACGATGAGAAATCATATTTTTGGGTCTGGTTCATGAAAGTGAATTACAGAACAATCAGTAAATCTCAAAAAACTACTCTCTTCAAAAATTTTTGTGATCGCTTTTGTTCAACATCAGTGTAAATACATGTTAATTTAGATTAATATGATATTTTTCTGGAAAAATGAATTTTTAAAAAAAATGAGAATAAAAATATGCAAATTTACCCGTTGAACCATAGGAAATAAGTAAATTTCAAAATATCACTCTCCTGGTCACAAAAGCAAAGTTTGAAGGGAATAATAACCATTTTCTATACTCTGGGCAATTGGAAAATAACACTCACTACCCAGGAACAAAAATCATGATACAGTGTTATTCAAACAGCTGCATTTCTTTTCCTCTCCAAAAATTCATTTACAGATATATAAATACATTGCCTGAAATTATCATCTGGGTTGAACTTTAGGTTTAACCATCCACCGTGATAGAAGAAGAAGAAAGTGAGAATAGAAAAAACAAAAAAGTGAGATTCTGTTGAGGCATCAACAATACCATTCTTGAACTTTTTACACATTTACAAAGCTGTTGTTGTAAGCTACCAATCAAGGAATGTGTGAAGTCATCTTGGCAAAAATCAGCTGATCCTTTATAATGTGACAAGGTTAATTTTGACAGATTCTTGACCCTGAAAAATGAAAGCCTGTCCTATCTGTATTTACCCACATATGGCCTTATGCCATACAAAGATTAATTTAGTATATGCCAAAAAAAAAAAAAAATGAGAATTTATAGATAGAATTTCTTTCCAAGTCTGGGATGAGAAAAATAGCTCATTAATTTACAGGCTATTTGAAAAATATAATATAAACAGAAATTAGTGGCTTAAAGAAAGGAAAATGTAGTTACTTATGTCAGATATATCAAGTTTCAGGAAAAGAATTTTACTCAATGTTGTTCACTAAGAACTAAGATGAATTTAGAAACTTGTCGTTATTACGATCTTTCTTGGCAATGAGTTATGGCAGGTGCTTATTGGTTCACTGACATTTCCACTAAATGATTGTGTGCCAACAATTCAGTACATAAACAATCAGTGCAGGGAGACAAACATGAAAACTGTTGAACTATTTTTGGAAATTAATTTATTTCTGTAGTTCTATTTGGTTACTTATAGGTCACAGATACTCCAGTTAATCAGCTCGATTTCTGTAGTCATTATGTAATTTTATTGCTGAATGAGTTCAATAACAAACTATGGAGTTGATTCTAAGTGATAGCAAAATTTCTTTGTATACTTTCGCTCTTTCTCTGATGGACTAAACTCTATGGGACTAGTAACCTCAAAATAGTAAGCTAAAAAATATGCAAATTAAAAAGAAAACGATACCATCTTGGAGTTACCCAGTATGAATAATACCATTCCAGAGTTGCTGGATTTATATGTGCACTGAATTGTCTTTGTGAAAAACTCTTGTGCGCTGCATTGTCAGTGCTGAATTGTCTTTTGCAGAGATGTCAGGTCACAATGTTTATTAATGATCAGATTGGGGAAATGTCTGGAAATCATCAAGTTCATGAGTCTCTCACAAAGCAACAAAGTAGACTACATCATGGTTCTGTTGTGGATAATTGACAGGAGTAAAGGGTTGAAATTTAGAAATAAAGTTTGAAAAAAAAATATCATTCAAAAACATTCTCAGATGATTTTCATGATTCAATACATTCATCTTTCAGTTGCCTTTTATGACATTTTTGGCTGCTGATGAGTGCAAAATAAAAAGAAATAAGCAAGGCAAAACAATAGCGGTACATGTAGTTTGATATCATAGATATTTAAAATACGAATTTAACCTTTTTAACTCCGATGGAAAAGTAAGACTGAATTTGTAATTGTAACTCACCATGATTAAAAAGAATAGAAGTAATTTGTGACATGACTACAAAATTGTAACGCAGATTGATTTATGCATAATTAGAATGAAACCTCTTCTAAACTGAAATGAATAAAACAAATAGTTATTAGGATGAACAGAGACTTTCTAGTTTTACAAAACATTATATGTTTATGGTGCTTCTATTAAGAGGCTCATGGGAATGGCAGTGGTGCATTTCAAGATGGGCAGAGTGCAGAAATAAAAGAAATACTAATTTTTAGTAATCAGAAATGCAAAGAATAAGAGAATTCATGAAAGAAAAATTGAAGTAAGTTGTACCAAAAATTTTCAATAATGACTAGTGTGTGAAAAAAAAAAGAAAAACAAATTTTTATCACTTGAAAATGAAAAGAAAAGAGGATTTATGGGAGGAAAACAGAAGTAAGAAATTTTTAGATAAAAACTGATAAAATTTTCCAAGAGACTGTATGATGGGCGAATGATGTTTTGATGGGCACTCTTCTTCCCTTGACGATTTCTGGAAGGGAGTATTTCCTGATGGGCACTTCTCCAGGATCCCTTTTTCATAGGCCCATCGTAACTTCAGAGGGAGGTAATCTATAAATGATCTCTGGACGATATGTATAAATTATAGTTAGGATAGAATAATAAAAAAATTAATTCCTGTATTAGTGTTATAATATAGGCTACATGCAAACTTCAACTGTAAACTTACCATGACTCCATATTGTAAGAGAAATTGAAAATGGAGACTACAATCGGTCAAAAGGATCTACGCGTTGCTAAACCACCCACAAAACATCTTGGTAAGGTAGGTAAACGGGCCGATTGATTTTATGAGAGAAAAACAAAAGTAAACTGTGCTAAAAGTTTTCAATAATGATCACCAGGGTGTGAAAAAAAACAAAAAAAAACAAAAATTTTTATTAATCAAAAATGAAAAAAAAAAATGGGAGGATTCATGAAAGAAAAATAAAAGTAAAAAAAAATTTTTTTTCTCTCAAAATTTTGCAAGTCGAAATTGGGGTGTGTCCTCAAGGTTGGTTTGTCCACAGCACAGACACTGGGAAATATGGTGATTTGATTCCACCAGGGTGTGACACCACAATAGTCTGAAGCACCCTCCAGAAATAGACAGAAAGGCAGCAGAAGACACTGAGTTAGGTTTCAGGATTTATGATCACGAGGGAACAATATGATTTCTTTGTAAAATGAAAACAAATTCATTTCCTTGTATCTTAAAATTGTATTCATTCATCACCATTTTAGAGACAAAATTGAGTGTATCAGCCACTTATGAGTAATTTATAGTTGATTTACCACCTATATTCCAGTTGTAATTACCCCCTCCCCATGACTTCTTTGAGGGGAGGAGGTAAAAGAAAGAAACGTTTTTCTAGACATATACAGCAGTAAATGTCTGAATTTTCAGCTCTCTGACTCCATTGGTGCAGCCAGTACACATAATACACAGACATATATATATATATATATATATATATATATATATATATATAGATTTATGTATTGAGAAATGGATATATGTGATCAAACAGAATAATCATAAATTGCGTTTTATGATAAAGAATCTTGTTTGGAAAGATCTCCACTCATTACAAGGTTGATGTTTCACCCAATTATTGGTGGCTGTTTAGATCAATGGAAAGAGCATCATTACGTTGAAGCGGCTACCCTATCAGTGGCAGGTTCTATTCCTACAGCAGCCCCATTTTCTTTAATTGTTTATTCTATTTATATCATCCAGGGTGAGTGATACATTAACCATACAATGAAGGGAGATCATTTCAAATACGTTTCTATATAATGTAATGCAATTTATAATCATATACATAGATTTTTTTGATCTTCTGGGGAGATTTGTTGTTGTTTTGAAAAAAACTATGCTCAATGTATAAATTAAAATAGAGCTATATAAATAAATGAAAATATGAGATATATTCCCAGAACAAATCTGTTTCATACTTCATCGTACTTATCAATTAAGAAGACTGTTTACAATTTTTCTTTTACAGAGTTTTGTTTTATTGAAATTTTGATTACTAGGTTCTTTTCCCATTACAAGCAGTTGGCACTCCTATCACGTGGAATGCTGAGCTTGTTCTATTGATTGTGTTGATACTTAGTATGTTACTTGAAGTTCAGGTTTTTTTCTTTCAATTTTAGCTGTTCTTTGAAAATTTAAAAGGAACAACAAATAACAATGAGTAAAATTAAAAAAAAAAAAATCTAAACTCATTTCGTCCAATTTGTAGTAAAGTATGAAACAGGTTTGTTTCATTATTTATATATATATATGCGTATGAAAATGGCCGATTGACAGGTGAAGAGAAAAACTCAAGCGATGGGTTTTACACCGCAAAACTTTTTATTATTTCGTAGGCGTCACGCTCATTCAAACATACACAAACACCTCCCCTACCGCTCCGACTCAACATCCGAACACAGAAATATTCGCATTATCTTCTTCAGCATCAAACATGTAAACAGCAAATTTTTCTCTATGAACCACTGGAATTTTTTTTTTTTTGAAAAAGATGGCTGACCCCTATCAAAATGCACGGAACGACGCCCACAGAATGATAAAAAAATTTTGAGATGTAACACCAATTTTGGGGGGTTTTCTTTTCACTTTCCAATCGTCCTTTTCATCTACATTCTGTAGGATCACTTTGCATCCATATATATATATATATATATATATATATATATATATATAGAGAGAGAGAGAGAGAGAGAGAGAGAGAGAGAGAGAGAGAGATAGCCAGCCAGAAATGCTTAAAAACTCAAACTTTTTGAAACTTTCAGCAAACAGTTTCTAATGACATAGCATAAAAGAACAAACGACTCAGCTGTGATAAAATTATCTTTTATTCAGCAGTAATTTGACAACACATACACTGATAACAAAAGTGTTAGAAAAATAAAAAAAAGATTCATTTTGATTGTTGATATTTACTAAGCTTAGCCTAGTCCAACACAAAACCGAATGAGGGGAATGCAGGTTATGAAGATTGTGATGTAGCAATTTTTCAACTGGGGGCAGCCAGTTTACCAGCCATGAAAATTAAAAGCATTTTAAATAGCATTTTATTCGAGCATGAAAACTGACACCAGCTGGAAGTATACAACTACTTCAACCATGAAGCTGACTCTATTCAAACAAGACTGTTTTATTGATTGTTATTTCACATTCATTTAGTAGTGGCAAAGGACCTGCATAATTCAAAACATATCTTCTTGATGTAGAGGCCTACTCTAAAATTGGGATTCTGATCAAAATTTAATATTTAACATTTAAGATTGAAAATTAAAAAGACAATAATTATAAAGACTCGTCTAAACAAAGTACCCTCCAAAATGTATGCATTCTCTATCAGCCAATAATAATTTTTTCTTTTCAGGTGTAAACTATCTTTAGAAAAACATAGAGGAATAAACTAGGGGCATGTAGTGGTTATTGTGACAGGGTGTGCAACTGTGTTGAACCTACTACTCCAAAGGAGTAGTTAAAAGGGGGAAGAGGGCTGTTTGAAAACGCTCCCCAGGCTCCCAATGAAGCAGGGGGGGATATAGTAGTTCACCTACTGCATTTCTACAGACAAATCTGACTAAATGTTAGAGAGAGCCCTTCAAGTTGCAAACTCTTCCCAGGACCCCAAATCCCCCCCCCCAATCTTTATTTTTTTTAAAAAGCAGAAACTTCAAGCTATTAATACATAGTACAGATTACAAATTGCAATTGATATGAATTTTCATCAAGGCCGGGCAGAGCTGGAAATGTAGGCCCCTATTTCAAACTATTTGTCAAGTAGTTTTGAAATCAATGCTAAATACATGATTTAGGTATTGGTATATATATGTATGCCTCTGCATTAGGTTTTCCTCAGAACTGTGGGCCCAGGCCAAATTACCCCACTGGACCCCCACTGCCTGGGCCTGACAGTCATACATAAATAATTGAACTGAATCTCCAATATTCTGTAAATTGGATAAATTGAAAATTAAGAAATGAATTTTTATCTTGTGCATGAATTTTAAAATGAAAGCTCAGAATAATTTTTCAAAAAATCTTCTAAATGGAGGAGTGGAGAAATCAGTTCCAAGATTTTATTCATCCATCTAGATAATTTTACTTATCTAATTCAGTTGTACATCGATGAATGCTTTTTTTCTCACAACAACAAAGTCTGCAGTACATTTTGAATGGCCCAAGAAACCAGAAGAGTACAGAGTTGCTTAAATGCTTGTAAAAAATCACCTCTTCAACCAAACTTAATATTTATGGCTGAGGGTGCATTATCAGGTTTTAAAACCAATTAAAACCACATTATATGCAAAAACATTATTATGATAAAGAAAATCTGTTCCAGTTAATGAAATTTCAATGTTTCATACATAAAAGTTCAACATGGTTTGTCATTTATAACTAATACTATCTTAAAAATGGCTAAAATCGGCTAAACTTTTCCCATTTTCAGCTAATTTTACAGCTTAAATGTTAAAGACCCATTTATTTATCAAATAAAACAATAATATACTAAGACTTTCAAACAAATCATTCATAAAAATTGTTCATATTGAACCCACCAGATTTAAATCAGTTATTGTAGATTTTCTTCTGCTAGATTGGAAATGAATCAGCCAGATCAAACCAGATCTTCATATTGCTAATAATAGCCGTAAAGTGTGCCATGAGATTTCCATTCAGCTGACAAAATGTTTCATTTCTGGGGACAGAAAAATCAGTTTCCTATAATGAGTTATATCTGGAGAGTGCACAATGCACAGCTATCACACCCAGAATATACATCCCAAGTGTAAACTAGTTCAAGTAATATGCAAATGTATACATATAATGAAAAAAAAGATTGTTTACATATATATTTTATATAGTAAGCACTTTTTTAATGTGAGATTCATTCACTTTACACTAAGTGTTTTTCAATGTGAGATAGATATACATACATTATTACTTTGAGATTATTGTCAGTTTTCAAATTTATAGGTTTTTCTCCTTCCCCATCATTAAGTTTCTTGTGTATGTATTTCACATGGTATCATCAAGGATCGGAAAAACGATTTCTTTTGGTAGAGAGAATAATGTAATGTGAATTAGTAATGAATGGATCAAGTTGAGTGTAAAAAAAACAGCATGTTTTCCACATCCCCTTTCGGCCTCATGCCAAATGATTGTATTAAGCATAAATAGATGGTCTGAAGTAAATTATTATAGCCTTCTATTTCTGGAGTATTTTAACAAAGATTTACTATTATATGAGCTAACACAAATGTACATACAACAATCTATCTTTTTAATAGTGTGATTTTTTGTTTGTCTTAATCGAATATATTGAACAAATCATGTATATATATATATATATATATATATACACAATTATATCCACAAATTTTTTACAGATAATAACTACTTCTTACATATTGAATATATTACTCACACAATTCAAAAACTTTAAAGAAAACAGCATTTCTTCTTGTACAACATAAATCATTTTTACCTTTTAAAATATATTTATACAAAATTATTTTGTATAAAATTAGTTAATCAAAATTTCCATTCTTAATAAAATCATTTTTGTGAATTTTGTAAAACAAGGAAATTTCAAATTTTCTACAAAAATGTCTTTGTAAAAACAACAAAAAATACAACATCCAAAAAAATCTTTTAAAACCCATGTTTTCAACCACAATTTGTTCAACCACAATTTGTTCATCGAAGTAGAGGTAGGTTTTTGCCTGACCTTGAAAGTTAACAGCATTAATAATTTGTCCAAGGTTACAGAAGTAGATATAGAAGCATATGAATGGATTAGTTTTAATAACAAAATGGAGTAAAAACAAAAAAAAGCTTTCAAAAATCTTCTGATCATGATTGAATAGTTTACAGACTTAGAACATTTTTTCTTTATCACTTTTGTTATTTGAACCATTTATGTCAAAGTGATATTTTCCCCATGAAAATTACCATATTTCCTACCATCTAAGGCACATTTTTTAAAAAATACCCCCCCCCCAATCACACTGCATCTTATATCTCTATGATTGAGTTTGGATATACCTTGGGGGAGAGGTCACCAGTACTATACTAACACCAAATTACTCCTAGCAAAAAGTCAACAGTTTTGGGAAGGAGCTATGGTGCAATATTCTTTGTGCCTTGTGTTCAGGTTGTATACATCTAACAGGTAGGTTGCTTGTTGTATTTACCATGAGATTCAGTTAACAGGGGTGAATTAGAGGCAGATCATACCGGGATTCAGTGAATGTCACCACTATTATAGTGCTGCCAGATAATATTGTTGAACTTTATGGTACACTCAGGAATGTTACCAATACACATATGCCCACAGTAGCCTCTAGGCTACATCACTAACTTTTGAACCACCCGAACCAGAGGCCATAACATCAAGAAAAAAATCAAAACAAGCAATTCAAATACTGTATTGGTATGAACCATACAGAGGTTGAGGTTCATGAGTGATAGATGCAAAGGCCTATACCATGTCAACAATACTGTAGTTTGTGAGCTAGCCAAAGCAGGTTAGGGACCAATGCAGATACACGGTTAGTCGCATGTTTTGCTCAAGTAGATCAATAGGAGAATATCCAGTAATCTATAATCTAGGACTGAAATCCTATTGAGTGTAGGGCAATAAAGTTCATGATAACTGGGGCTTTTGGATTATTCCTAAATATTCCTGGCCAAATCGTATTTGCATGTTATACACCGGTGCATATTAATATGGTTGGAAATACGGTATGTTTTGTTTGTTTTTTTTTGTATATTAATTTTTTTAAATTTTGAAAAAGTTAAATACGCAAAGATTTTAAAGTGAGAGATATTAAAAGTAAATATATAAAATAATAAAAAAGAAATAGAAAATCGCAAGCATTGCAATTCTCTGACAATGAATTATTAATATTTTTTCGGATGAATTAATTTAATACTTTGGACAGTTGTGGAAGATTCCAATTATAACTTGCTAGCAGAAGGTTGAGCTTCATCTAGTCATTGGCAATCCAACTTCTTCTTGAGGTTTTCTGCAATCTTGTCAATGAATTCAAATGTGTTCAAATAATCAGCCCTTGTGACTCTGAAATCCAGAAAGAAGACAAAATATTTTTTTGTTTTTCTTTGTCTAAAAATTCTTCAATTAACACATTAACTGTAGAAGTGGAAAGTAATTATAACATTGCATTCAAATTTGTGATATTATGTGTAGCAGGGATTTTACAAGGATATAAAATCTATGTTAGTATAAAAGTAATAAATGATTTGGATTCTATAATACACAAATTTGGAGTAAATGGAAATTTGTTACAAACAAACTTGGCGAGATGCACATTATTATCAGGAAATGTCAATCACTAAACATAAACAATGTTTAACATGTACCTTGATCAAAATGTCATCTAGTGCAAGGCAAACAAAGTGAACCCAATCATATAAATAAACTTTCAATGCTGACTCAGCATAGGATTGCATTTTTTACAAATTTTCCATGCCGACTCAGCAAAGTGATGTGACTGGTTGATGTAGAGTTAACTTGGCCTATTTTGATTGGTTATTTGAAATCAGCAGGGACTGTATACCCCACCTTCATTGATGAAGGGAGGCTATTGGACCAATCAGGACTGCCCGGACAATTCTTTTTTTTAATATTATCTTTTCTCACTTTTTCTTTTCTCTGTAAATACCCCACAATTTGGAGGGCTTGCACTTGCCACAGAACACAAAGAGATTCATCTGGCAGCTGCCAAAGCTTGCTAATTGAAACTTTGTTCTTCCACATGATCATGATGATAACTAACACAGTTTTGTATCTGATAGAAATAAAACACAAGTTTAAAAAACTATTTTATGGTCCTTCACTATTTCTCTTCAGTAAGTAAAAAATGTTTAGCTGACTGATGACAGACATCCCAGGCCACAGGGATATGCCAGAGCAGTAAAAGTTATCCATTGCAAGATAAAAAAAAACCTTGTCCATTGCAAGATAATTCGTTATGAATTATCCATTGCAAGATAAAAGCCATAACTTACAAGAATTTATAAGTCGCCATTAATCTTGATAAAACGGAAATTTTATAGAGTTGGCCATAAAATAGCAATGATGGAAAATTACAGTCATTCGCAGTCAATGGATCACGTATCATAATCATTTGAGAATATTTTTTGGACAATTATCCTCCTCTTTATCATTTATATCATGGTTGATCAATTCTCCAGATGTATGTGGTATCCAGTGAAATGTTTTCAGTATTTTATTAAAAATTCAAAACAGCACAAATTCTGTGGTGTTCATTTTAAAAACAAAATGCTAATAGATGAACACAGCATTGGAGATGTTATGAACAAATATTGAAAACTACAGTATTTGAGGGAATATAAGACCCACCTTTTCACCTAAATATTAAAATTACATATATTTGTTATGAATAACTGAAAAGAGACTTGTTTTGAATTGGACCAAGTAAGGAACATGGATGAAGTTACAGTAATATTCAACAATTTTTTTCCCTAATATACCAAGCTGAAATGGGCGGAGTGTCTGATATGTCTGTAGTTCTTATATGCCATCAGACATGGTAGTTGATGGTTGCCATAAATACCTGAAGAATGCCAGAAAACTAACCAGACAAAACATTGTGATAAAAGTAACAAAGATGAGGATAATAGTGTAAAAAAAACATCATTGTAAAAAAGAAAATGTTAGAAGAAAAAACTTTCAAAATAGTTTTAAAATGTTGGAGAAATCTATATCAACAAAAATCAAGATTTGGTTTGAAAGAAGGCAAGAAAGAAGATAAAGCAAAATAAGAAGCAGTAGAAGCTGATGAGGGGGGAGAGATGAAAAAAAAAAGGGAGAAAGGGGAATACGGGAAGAGGGAGAAAAAAAATGAAGAAGAATGAGCAATAAAAGCACAGGAAGAAAGAAAGGCAAAAGAGACATAAGAAGCAGAGAGAGGAGCAAATGAATAAGTCTGAAGAAGAGAAAAAAGAAAGGAAAGTCGGAGAGACAGAAGTAGGAAAGAGACTAAAGAAAACACGCAGGTCGGACTTCACTTCTACTTCTATTATTGCAACTTTTGTATTGTACATATAACAGATGGAAAATTATAAAAATTGGTAATCTTGAGCATTAGTGTATTTAATTATTTATTAAAATGGAATAAGCCCTTGCATATTAGCAGATATATAAGAATTATCAGTTGGCAAGAGAGCCACCTGGTTCTGATTTCAAATCACGGTAAGGAAATGTTAATTTTATATGACACTTTAGTTTAACGTGACAGAATAGATAAACAGTGAAGAGTTTACTCTTTTAAATTAAGTGAGGATTGTTGTTGTTGTTGTTATGGTGGGGGACAAAGTCAGCTCCAATGTATGACTCGGACTAAAGCTTGACACAAAAACTGAAGATAAGGTAGAAAAAAAAGCAGTGGTAAAAGACAATGAAGCCAAGAGGGCTGCTTTTGATGGTTGATGCTTACCCATTCAAACCTTTCATGCAGATAGCAAGATCTTTTGTCATATATCCAGCTTCGATAGTTTCTATGCAGACTTCTTCAATGGCTTTTGCAAATCTATCAAGTTGTTTGTTGTCGTCAAGTTTAGCCCGATGTGCAAGGCCACGGGTCCAGGCAAATATGGAAGCTGCACAATATGAATAAATATATCAAAAACCAAAAGACCAACAGACATAGATTTTTAACAAATTTTAGAAAAATACACCCTCCCTCAAACGATTTTCTGAAATAATCTCTGAGAATTTTCTTATCTCAAGTGAATGTAGATTATGAAATGTATCATTTCTGCATAAAAGTACTGTGGTGACCCCTATATTTTTAGTCAAGAATTAGATGCGAAACTCTTCTTTTAGCTTGGTATCTAAAATGTCACTTCCTTTGATGACCTTCTATAAAAGCTCTGAACGCACATGGTCGAACGCCTCTTTGCCCTGGTCTTTGAACCAGTTAACTTAAACATTTTTGGCTCTGGTATTTTCCTTTACCCCTCTCTAAAATCGCAGCCAGTGCAGTCTCTATTCATTGACCATGGCTATATATATATTGTCTTGTCACGTATCTTCCTCAGTGTGAGCAATTGCAAGAACTTCATAGCTCTTAAATGCAAACACCGCAACTACTATTTTTGACAACCACGCAAACACTGCATTCATTATTTTGCCCCTTTAGCTCCTTCTTGCACACATCTTGTCTGACCGCCTTTTTATAACCTAGCTTCGTCAACTATACCACTCAGTATAACAGATATGACTCATCCGGCTCTGTTCGATTGATAGACAAAATGACATTAAACCCTTTATGCCACTTGTTCCTTAAATTATTATTCTTTCCTATATTTCATTTCTACACCTTGGAATAGCCTAAACCTAACGGGCCGCTTCTCTACTCTTCTTAACACAATCGAATGTATTAATATTTCTATTCCATGTATTTCATTTACATTCTTCATTTGTGCATCAAACGTATCTCTCTTTTTCCACATCTAAATATCTCTATGTGTCTTTTCGCTCCATTTAATATCTGCGTCCACATTTGTGCTTGGCGCACATGTTCTCAATACATCTCCCTACCTTCATTGACATTTCCAGTGACATTGCACTAACAATAAACCACATGGAAGCAAAATCCTTTGTCTACAACATCTTCTCTCCACATCTCACCAACAGCTATTATCTAATCTCTCCCACACAATTTAAGGACAATAACCCTTATAGTGCTAAATGGAAAGTTCTTATAATTCATAAAAGTTCTGGGGAATTGTTGCTAACTTTAAAGTGGACAGGAACGTAACTACACATCTCAACATTATGATATCATCATTGACGCTTTTCTTTAGACAAAATGAATAACTGATATATTGATAATAGTATATAACAAAAGTTAAACATTTATAAACATTACAGAATAAAGAAAAACAGAGTCAGTTCATTAGTATGTACTGATTTACTTGGACCAGTATCCCCATCTTGGTTGTTATGGTCACAAATGTTTTGGACCAACCACTTCTTCAAAAATCTATCATAGTTGGTAACCTTGTGGGAATGACCTAGTGATGAGTTAAATCCCTGGGTTGGATAGTAAAAAAGTCTTATACTCTGGTTCAGTGGAAGAGGCAGACAATTGACATTACAAGAATGAATCAACTGATATGAGATATCCTCTGGCATGGACAGCAGAATGAGAAGAATCTACCCTTGCAGACTGAATAAAAGAGTTCAGTTCAAAATTCTCAGAAGGTTTTCAACAACATTTGAAGAAGTCCAGAGGGTACAATGGCTGAAACATTGTGACTATAATCACCAAAAGCAAAGATGAGGTCACTAACCCAAGTAAATTAGTGCTTATCATGATAATCAGAATCGCATCAGAAATTCAAACAAAAAGTGTCAGTCCATTTTGTCTGCTCTAACAATTCCCATTGGAAAATAGACCAGCTTCCTGGAGACCACTACAAAATAAATTGAATCATTGTAGCCCCACAAATGTCCCACCCAATCAACCAGCCAAGTGAACTACAAATTCTTCTCTCTTTATGTGTGTGTGTGTATCTCTGGCACTCATTGTCATATTTTTGGGGACTATAACTTTGAAATTTCACATGAATATACAATTAGGCACTAGTTAGAAGAGGTTTTTGTGTTTTCTCAAAAAATGCTATTTTTTGGTGGTGGGGGGTCTCTAATTTAAGATCATTTTTCTAGATAATTAGTTCTGAACTATTGTGATTCATCTATATCAGGTACAGATATTGTAATGATTATTATTTGATTCTCTGCTTTTGTTTTATTTCATTTCAAAGGCATCAGAATGTTCAAAAATAAAAACTATTTTCTGCAATACAGAATCAAAAGAGTGACTAAATCAGCAATTTACCAATAGAATTTGTAGATGTTTCTTTTCCCTGTTGATGGAAACGATAATGTCTAGTGACCGTGCCATGAGCAGCCTCTGCTTCAATAGTTTTGTTGTCAGGACAATATAAAACACTTGTCATCAAACCGAGAGAACCAAAACCTGTGAATAAAAAGATGAAATAATAATAGAAAGAACAAGATTTTTCTTGGTGTAGTGGTTAGCATACTTGTCTTGCAAATTACTCATTTGATCCACATGCTCTGTAAATTTGATAATGAATCAAATTTGGTTAAGTCCAAGTTAGTCAAAATAGTTGACTTTCAAAGCAGTAATTTTAGATGAAACAATATTGAAAAGTTTGTTTTTTTTTCAACTAAATAATGTCAAATAATATCATACTATGTGAGCGGAAACGCTGCGTACTTTAAATTTTGAAGAAAGCAAAAAAATCGATCCATGTATTAAAGAAAAATGATTTCCAGGGTTTTATTTTCGTGCTATTAAATTGTCAGTGTGAGTGAGTGTGTGTGTCTGTGTAAGGTTACTTTTGAATGATGAAATTAGAGGGTTTTGGCCTATTTCAAATTGATTATGATCATGTTTGCTGATTATCATTCCATGCTGTTTCAGAATTGATTTGGATAGGTGGAGGGATATGCTGAAAAATCCTGGTCTTTGTTTGATTGTTCTATATTATGATATTAATGCATATTCAATGCATCTTATTGTCGGATATCATATCCACATACTTATCATATATATATATATATATATATATAAAATGTACGCATGTGTCACACTAAATATCATTGTAGTCGAGCTTACCTTGAGCTACTGTATCAGACTGCACATCTCCATCATAATTCTTACAAGCCCATACAAATCCTCCTTCAGATTTTAGTACAAATGCAACCATGTCATCAATCAATCGATGTTCATACCAGATATTCTTTTCTTCGAACTTCTTTTTATATTCACTAGAAATGGAAATAAAGTAATAGATATTGATAAATAAAAAGTACATGAGAATACTAAAAAGGTAAAAACATATACAAGAAGCAATTTTCTCCCTTGATCATAAGTTAGGATAACAATACTATAAACCCTCAATTCAACAGACTATTATGGGGGAAGGAGGAGTGTCAGTTGATGTCAAAAATCCATTAAATCTGAATGTTAACAAAGAGGCCATTTTTTTTCACCATTTTTATTCCAGTAATGTAAAAAATGATTTTAATACAATATACAGTATTGTACAATATAAAAATCATTGTATTATAATAAGGAATGTGTAATATTTAATCATCTTTTTGACAATGTAGTTCAGTGGTTCTTTACCTTTTTTTGGCAATGACCAAAAATATTATCCAAAATCTATCATGGAGACACATGTTCTCATAAATAATATTTATTTCAGGCATTATTAAAAAAGATTAGTAATCATAATAGAAAAATGAAAAGTTATTTATATATTATTAATGACTAATACAAAGGAATGAAAAAAATATTTTTGAAAAAGGGTCTGTTAAATCTGAAATCTGTTATAATGGGATCCATTAAATCAAAGGTTTAGAATACAGGTATACATTGATTAGTGCGGTTAATTAGATAAAAAATTTCCAATGCTGTTCAAAACTGTTTGAGGGTTTATTATATTTTAGTGTGTTTTTTTCTGCTTATGCTTAGTTGCATTGAACTGTTCTGGAATATCTCAAACATGCTACATCAAAACTCACACTATTTAAGGTAATCCTGTACTACAATAATAATGTTTTGATCATTTCTAGCAATATCATTAGATAGGTAGGCAAATACTTCAAGAGATATTTTTCCTTTTATCAGTTTCCACTGAAAAAGCTAAGAACAATAATTTCCGCCTCACACACAATTCTTCACTAGCATGTTATTTCTTGGTCTCTATTTGTTGTTGATGATGGTTGATATAATAACAACAGTCTTTTTCTTTTAATTGATGATAAAACTTTTGCCTTTTATAACATTTAAATATAATGGTGATCTCATACTTTTTGGTGACCACAACATTTCTTTATCACCACAAATTGATAATCTCAAATCAATAATACCTTCACAACTGAAGCATATCTAAATACATAATTGTAAATTAAATACTTTCTTAATTAGAAATGATATGATTTTAGCATATTTTCTTCGTTATCATTAGTGGAATGTCACAGGGGTGTATACAGTAGCCATTGCTTAATAAGTTGTTTGATACACCTATTGCATTTTGCATATCGTGCATTGAGCATAAAAAAAGGATCCAGTTCATATTTGATCTTTACCTAAAAAAACATTACCTCTCTCTCTCTCTATATATATATATATATCTCAGTCTGTTGGATGATATGTCTATTTCTTGATACTATAACTGTCCGCATTGAATGAAACAAATAGAGCAGATAAAGACCATGAATAAACAAAATTAGAATTTAGAATTAAAACAGTTATTTGAGCTTTTGCATTTATTTATTTGGCTGTTGGGCTCAATGGTAAAAGCAAGGCTATGTTGAAGCAGCTACCCATCTGGTCACAAGTTTGATTCCTGCAGCAACCCCACTTATATATTATATAGCTTTTGGTATGGAACTTCAAACAAACACCCAAATTTGAGTTTTTTGGTTTCTATTTTGACTTGAAATGTGTTGTATTTCAAAGTAGAGATTGTTATTATCTTTCAGGCCCAGATGTAAACATTGTCAGAAGGACTCAGAAAAAGGATTGTCAAAAAACTGCAAGTTTCAAGTTCAAATTCTAAATGAGGCATAATATTTCCATTATTTACACACTTACATATGGTACACATTCTTTTTTATATACTTACTTGTCATATAACTCTTGGAATATGTCTTTGAATCGGCCATCATATTTCTTGAGAATTGTGTTTTTGGTACTGAAATTAGAAATAAAGAAAGAACAAAATCAACAGCGTATCAGCAGCATATTTAGAAAAAAGTGCTCTTGAAAGTTAATCATATCTGAAGAAGCCATAAGTAAAAAAAAATGAATATATTATTTACTTTATTTATGCAACAGAATATTATTCTAATGTTTTCATAAGTAAAAAAAAAGTACATTAAAGTTGGTGATTTTCTTGTTATTTTGAGCTGATTTTTCATAATGCACATATAAGATTTACAAATGTACAAGACTCTGAATTCATTTATCACTGTTCAGAGGAACTATCATGTTTTTAGTACCTAGTTTTATCTTCCACTTTAGCCAAGATGACAAGTAAAGGCAAGTATTAATTAGAAAGCACAGTAGGGTAGGTAACTGTAAGAAGTTCCTGGATCTGCTCCCAAATTTAATCAATTCTGCCTGAACACATAGTCCACCTTCCAAAAAAATGCCATTGAAATTCAGAGAACTTTCGGAGATATTTTGTGGACAGTCAGACATAAGTAAATACATATATCTCTCCCAACTTTGTTGGTGGAGGTAAAATATTGTATGTTCAGCATAATATACCAGTGTAAGTCGAATGTTTTGCTTTTTTCCATACCAACTTTTAAAAAAAAACTTCCGTTTAAGTAAAGACATTTGATTCTCTTCCATTGGGAAATAAAAAAAGTTATGTGAAATAGAAATTGATCAGCTATAATTAAATCTGTTTTGAATGTTCTCCAATAAATCCACTGACCAATAAATGAATAGAATTTGAGGTTATCACAGAAACAAACCTTAGATATAGAGGCCAGCCTTTATTGAGGGCAAACTGAAATGAACTGTGCCCAAAATCTGTTATACTCTGAAAAGATAAAAAGAAAAAAATAGGTCTGGCTGGTCATTCAATAGAAAATGTCATGCAACACTTACTGTGTTGGGAGGCTGGGTGATCAATTGAAAAAAAAGAAAAAAAAGGGTTGATCAATGAATAATACTTCTCTTTCCCTTTGTTGGATAGCTAAAAAGTCTGAATTTTCAGAAAAACAAGCCTGAAAGTTGCCGGGAGCAAATTAAAGACCACTTTAACATAACTTGCATTGTAAATTGAACCATCCTCTCTAAAAACCTATTTTGGGGAAGCAATTTTGAAGAAAATGTTTTTTCTAGACATAGTACATTGTAAATGTTCATATTTTCAGCACTCTACCTTCATTGTCCAACCCCCACATTGGTCAAAAACTTGTGGGGGTGTTGAAAAACTGGGTGATAAATGAGAGGACTTCAGGGAAAGACTTCTTTTTTCTAATATTCTCTGCCCAGCTGAAGTACGCCATTAAATATGGTACTTAAATTACAGAAATATATTTGTGACAGAAATGATGTCTTAGTTGTCAAAACCCATGGAATTTTCCATGGGTCTGGTTAATGAAAATAAATAAATTAGATCATTCAGAAGAGTACACTTCCTACCTTTACATGAATGAAGCTAACAATTTAGATGGGTCCTCTTGCAAAAGGATAACACCATAAGAATTTGAAGATGTTGGCCAATTAAAGAAGCATTAATGATGATTACCTGGTCTGTATTGTACATTCCCATAGCAACACCTCCACCGTCCTTAAAATCAAATACTGTATATTGCATTGGCTCACCACTTGTTGGAGTGAATTTTATTTCAAGTTTCCCAGGACCAGGAACAACAAAGTCAGTAGCTTTGTACTGTGAGAAAGAGGAAAGAATAATTATTTCAAAGATAATACAATTTGATAAGTATTAATCTACTGAAAGAAAAACAAAAACCAATGATGACAGATCTTTTTTTTGAATTTGAGTGTTAGATAAAAAAAAGTCAAAATTCAAATAATGTAATTTCTGTAAATTAGAGGTTCTTTGCCTCTCAAGGCAAGCTGAATAAATGCCCTTTAAAATATGGTATTATCTTATATTCTTAAAAAATCTGACTTCGCATCAAGTAATTTTCTAATTTTGACTGTTTTTAAGCAATTCAATTTATTCATTTTACAATTTTTCCATTTGTATTTGAGAAATCCTACTGTGTCAGATGGATGAAAAGTGCCCTCTAGTACTTGGCACCACAGGCAACTGCCTGCGGTGCCAATACCTCTGACCAACCCTACCAATGGTTCCCGAACCATGGTCCTGAACCAAATGATGGTTGCAAGGATGCTCCTGAGGATCATGGAATGGTTTGAAAAAAAAAAGGTTGAGCAAAATTTTAAATATTAAAAATGAAAAATAGTGCAAATATATTCACATAGCTGTGAGTATTAAAATCAATAATTGTATGAAAACTTCAGATATATTTCAGCCTGTTCATGTAAATACTTATACTTGATTATTAAATTGAAGTAAACTTCAGTAAAATTTATTGTATAGAACTGAATGAAGAAACACTGAAATCATATCTTAACCCTGAGGGTTAAAAAAAATTCTGTGTTCTGGGTCCCAGCCCAAGAACATAAGCAGAGAAAAAAAAAAAAAAGAAAAAAATTTTTTTCTGCTAAAAGCAGTAAATATCTGGAACTTACTTGATCTCCATATGCATGACGACCAATCACAATACTTTTTTTCCAGCCGGGAACCAATCGAGGAATATTCTTACAAATAATGGCTTCCCGAAATACTGTTCCTCCTAAAATGTTCCGTATCGTTCCATTTGGAGATTTCCACATCTTTTTTAAACCAAATTCTACAAAAGAGAAAAATAAAATGAAGAAAAAAATATTGGAAATAATTGTTTATTTCTTTAAATCAAGTAAGCAAGTCGCAGAATTCAAGATCTAAATCCAGCAAAAGGGTACACACAGTCATGACTCAGTAAATTGTTTAGACTAAACCTTGATCTTTAATTTCTACCATATCATTTCACTTTTGTCAAACTCAGTGATGGGATTCAAGGCATTTGCATTGAGGTTTATGCAAACTGGTTACTAAAATTGTTCAAGTTTGCCTAACCAGTTTTTGAATTTCCTTGTCTACTCATATGTTAGCATTACTATATTAAGTGAAAATCTGTTGAAATATAAGCAAGTAATTATTTGATTTCCATAAACAGCTAGGAATTCCAACAGATATGGAGTTTAAGGAAAAAAATTTTTTTTTTGTATAGATCAGCACATCTGCCAAGGATCAGAGAGTACTCTCTGTGAACACTTTGAGAAATATTACACATACAGTATATATATATATATATATATATATATATATATATATATATATATATATGATAGATAGATAGATAGATAGACAGATAGATAGATAGATACACATTGCGTTTTATATATATGGAAAACTAGTTTCATTCCATCTTATTCTTGTTGCTTTGTAGATGAAGCATTTTCACAGATACTGCCACCTCCACTCCATTTTCTTATCATTGCTTTTTATCCCAACACTCTGGGTTGATAAACTACAACTTCATTTCTAATTTTGCTCTGTTGGCTCTAGTCATCAAACAATTAACTGACTCAAAATATTTGGATTGGAAATTTTTTTGCATAGCTCAGACATTGATAATCTCCAAGATATCTATAAGTTTTTATCTGAGTAGTTTTATAAGAGATTGTCATCCAAAACTGTCAATATTGTTTTCTTCAGTTCTTAAGTGATTCTGGTGGCCAGGCTATCTGGTTATCTATGAATGTATCATGCATATAAGCAGCACCAACGGAGAGAGGCTGAAATTTGAAAAATCCACACCTTATAATGTCTAGAAAAATCTTTTTTTTTTTAAAATCTCTCCAATGCTACCAAGAGACATTGGTCATGTGACGGTTTCTATTAAATGACTAACTAGATCTGTTTTTAATCAATGGTTATTGAGAGGACTGTCAAATATTGAATGTAGTTGAAATATTGATTAATTTTTTCACAGACCATGTACAATACAAGAAGCAATGAGAAGCAAGGTGAACGTATTTTGGAAAAACTTTTGTCCAGAGCTTTATGGTGATTAATCAAAGAATTTAAAATTCTTATTTCCTACTCGATGTTTACTGCTGTTTCAAAAAAATTTTCATGTAAAATTTGAAAATCGAATTGTTAAAATGATATTGCGCAATCTGATGAATGCACCTAATAGTCTCATTTTGATTGTCTTTCATCTGGATTTGATTCTTCTATGTTTGACTTTGAGCAAGAATTTTCCTGCCTTTTCAGTTTTGATAGCTGAAAAAAATAGTTTCATCTTATATATTACTGGTAATAAAAGAAATCTTAGCTTCGCTTCTCATTGTTTATTGTTGATTCTTGTATCAAGAAGCAAAGGGAATGTTATCTAAAAAAGCTTTTATACAGAGGTTTGTAGCGATTGATTTAAGAATTTAGGGTTAGGGTTAGAACTTGGGATTGCTACTGGTAATAATTGATATCTTTGCTTCACTTCTTGTTGCTTCCCATATTTTAATACCTATAATATAACATATAAATATATATTTTCATTCAAGCGTGCAGTGCTGAAAATAAAAATGTCAAAGGGGTGTAAAGTAGTCCATGGTGGACTCCCTACTTCGAATAAAATCAATTTGAAAACTAGTTTACTCACCTTCAACTCTCTTCTCATCAGGAGTAATGGTGGCACACTTGATACCAACATTGTATGTTTTTATGGCATTTGCAGCATCAATAGTGACTGGAAGAAGAAAAAAAAGAAGATTGAGAGTCTCTGGCAACTCATTAAATAACTATCGATAGCAATATACTGCAATTTTAAGCTTTTTTTCAAAGACAGAGAACAAAGATATAGAAGAGGAGTGATAGCAAGGAAGATAAATTCACAGAATTGATATGTTCTCTATAAGTATTGAAATGTTGATTTCACTTATCTGAAAAGTATGAGGAGTTACTTCTTTCACCTTGTGTTGGATTAGTAAAATGTCCAAAGACTGAATGATCAAATTTTTTGCCCTTTAGCTACAATGATGCAGCCAGACCAAATTGAAAACTGTAGAAACCTATGTTGACAGTTTTGGTTGATGGTTTCTAACATAGCGCGTCAGTCTAGTCGAGCAAAAAAAAGTTATATATGCAGGTTTGCTGTTTATTGGAAGAGCTGTTTTTTGAGTAGGACTGCTGTTTGTAGCAGTTATTTTGTTGATACTAATAAACAAAATGGACAAAATTTTACACTCGTGGATAACATGAACCCATTTTTTTGGCTTTTGATTCTGATACAAAGTTTCTTGCATTGTATATAAATAAGCACTATAGATAAATGACGCTTTAGAGCTTGATAACCAAAGAATGTAGGAATCTAGTGCTAAGAAAGTTTTTAATGGATATAATGAAAATTTGTTTTATACTCATTCGGAGTCAATTGCCTTTGGTAATCAAGGAAAAAGGACATCATTTTCGAAGCCTTTAAATAACTTTTTCAACAAAGGTACACGAGAAGCTAAGAAGCAGTGAAGAAGTCTAGGCTAGTACTGAGTACATTCTACGTTGTTGAGGCCAAGACTGAACTGTTGGACAAAGATCATCCCACCCCTGTCAACATGTCATGGGACAGTGTGGCAGGGTTAAGCCAATCACTCTTCGTGTCTGACACTTACAATAACAGACCTATATAAAGGCATATATCTGCTAATTATGATGATATGATGATGTTGAAATATATGACTGGGTCAACAAGTAAAGTTGATATTAGGTGATTAGATAGATATCTATTGTGATTGAATAACACTGAAGTTCTTTTGTAATCCTTGGGCAGTAATCCTTGAATGGAATGAGTATGTAGCAGTAAAGTAACTGTTTTTGAGTGAATATTAAGCATACTGTACGTGTGAACAGACATAATTAAGATATTGTCTATATTTTTGAGGAGAGTCACCAACATTTGGAGAGTTTTCTGGATTATTGAATATCTTCATTCCTTTTGTTCGTATTAATAACACAACATTTCAGCTGATCCATTCTTAGGCCTTCTTAAGGAGTACAATTCAGATGTGATGGGGGTGTACAGAATTTTTTTTTCAATGGTAGCAACGCTTATAACGTAGGATTTAGGTGTTTTCCTTCGCTTGCCTTATTAGGCCTGGATTTTCAGTATAGTTAATGTATAAATTGTTTAACATTATTTCTCACTTTTAAATTTCTGAAGTTGAACTGAATACAATATTACTAGCGAGAAGCACTCAGAGAGTGCAATCCTTTGCTGTTAATTCATACATAGCTACCTAGCAGGGGGAGATCACTGTGAAAATATTCATGGAACCACCCTGAAATTTAATCACTTCTTCTGCAGCCCACTACCTACTCTTCAAACAAAATTTCATTGGAATCTATTGAGAACTTTCAGAAATACAGTGTGGCATGGATATGAAACTACAATGCAGGGGAGGTAACTGTACATGGATCTGCCCCCAAATTTAATCATTTCTCCATAGCCCATTGCCCTCCTTTCCACAAAATTTCATTGAAATTAATTGAGAACTTTTGGAGATAGCATACAGACAGATGGACATGTTGGTAAAGATGAATAATAGTAACCATTATTGAACAACCATAGCCATCAAAGATGGCAAAGAGTCCTCTCCTTTTTTTTATATGTGTGTGTTCAAGTGTTTCTTTATGTATTGGTGCGTTTCAGTGCTCCTTTTAGGAAAAATACTTTTTTGACCTCATTTTGATGGGTTCATTACTTAATATTTTTTCACTCTATTTAGATATTTTCCAGTGGAAAACGACAATGATATCATTAATAGAATCTATACTAGCCATACCTATTTTTCAAATTTTGATACTATGTTATTTATTCTCTTATCATGGTCTTGAATTTTATAACTGAACAAGAGTTGCAACATCCTTTGATTAGCTAATAGCTATTAAACATTTTTCTTTTCCTAGGATAAGTACAAAAGTTTTCCCAAAGATGAACCCTGACATATATATATATATATATATATATATATATATATACATATATATAATTATAAAGAGTGTAGAAATGTTTTGATCTAATTATTTGTACAAGTGCCGGCTGGTGGCTATTTTGAATACATAAGTGCTGCTTCAAACTTGACTTCCCCAGCTTGGATATGAAAGGCCAGTTTTCAACAAGGTTGGATAAATAATGAGCCAAGCAAAACTTGTTTATGAAAAGGAAAAACAAATAGCAATAAATTACATATTTTGATTGCCAAGTTGATCTGTTATTAAAGAAAGCAAGAATATAGTCCATACAAAAAAGTAAGAACTTGCACTTGTTTATTTTCTTTCTGAGTTGAAAATGCATCAACAGGTATACCTAGGGTGGTGAATTTGTTCAGAACTTTTCAGTACAGTTCAAAGCTGCACTCTTCAAGGTCATTATGATTTAATGTGCTTTTTTCCAGCTTATATTCATTTATATGAATTTGTATAGCAATACTTTGACTGTACTTCAAAAACTGTACTATTCAAGGTATGGCTGTATATCAAATTGACTTGATTCCTATATTATTGAACACAGCAAAAACTGCACATCATAGTAAGATTTTTGTCAGCGCAATACCGTTGAAATACTCTAACTTGGAGAATAAAGCAATTTCCATTTTCAACTCAATGAGAAATAAAGGAATTATTAGTTTTCAGCTTGAAATAATTGAAAAGATTTGCTTCCAAATAAGAAGTAAAAAAAAAAAGAAATAAAAACACTGGATCATAACTTAATAGCTTTCTTCCCAGTTTTTTCATATTAGTTCTATGAATTCAATGGAGAACGGCTTATGAAGTGAGTGAGGCCACTTCAGGCGCTTGTCACCCCTCAGTCCATTTCACTGAAGAAGAATGAAGAAAATTCTAATCCAATTCCGAAACCTTACTTATATATCTTTACACAGACAAACAAAAACCAAACATACACATTGACACCTCTCATTTTTATTGAAATATAAGATTTAGCCAACAGGGTAAGTTTATTTAATTGACTTACCTTGATCATCAGTTTTATCCCGGTTTTGAATTGAAAGATCATAAAAATGATACTCGAGGTCAACAAATGGCTTTATAAGCTTTTCCTTGATTAAATCCCAGATAATCCTAAAATAAAAGATAATGAAATCATTTATGAAGACAAAGTAGGTTATTGCATGCATTGCATGAAAAAAATGTAATAACATAGGAGAAACCAGAATGCACTCAGGGACTGCATACCTCTGCCAACACCATTGTTGACATTGTTGGGGGACAGTCAAGAGTGTATACATAAATCTATGAAACAAAAAAAAAAATGAAAAAAATTCCTGGATTCCTGGATGCATTGATTTTTTTTTCAAACTCCCCACATCTTCTGTTTATAATTGTTTTAAAACAATGAAGCAACAGAATTGGGTAAAAACAAAAGTGTAGTAGTGCTATTACCAGCAGCCTACCGACTTCCAGCAAACACAGACACAGCCAAGTCTGGCATTACCAGCAGCAGCCCATTTTGCGTCTCTGTGTTTACAATAGCCTGCCTTCTTCTCTGTCTGTTTGCTTGACAGGAAAAAAAAACACCATTTAATGGCATAGACCTTTTTTCATCCAGAGAAAATCATTAATAGATCACTGAATAGTGATGTGTCTATAGAGTCAATATATTTTGAGAGACTATAAGAAACATGGTGCACATTGTAGATTAAGATCAAGACATGAGGTATAAAAAGCAGCCATTTTGTATATATTCATGGTGACTAGGGCATAATTCCAAAAGAATTATAAGTTTTTAAGTGGATGTAAACTTACCGTTGTATTATGTCTGTTCAAGTAAATTTCAAAATAAACAATACTCAAGTTGAAAGATCAACCATTACGATTACTGAACCCACTTTGAGAAGATTCAAGCAATGAAAGAAAGAAAGAAGGAGGGATGGAAGGAAGGAGAATAAAGAATGAAAGATTGAGAGAAAAAAGAAGTAGAATAATAACTAAAAAAAAATTGATTTGATCAATTGTTTTTTAGTCCATTTTCATTTCTTCCCTTACTGCATGAATGTGCAGAAAGATCTGTAATAAAAATGAAAGAAAAAGGAAGAAAAATCTGTTATAAAAATCATTTTTATACACCCTATAGGACCGGATATATTTTATAAAATTAGTATAAGAAGTTGTGACAAATAATGAACAAGTATTGAGTGAATTTGAAATATGAGAAAATATACCAAGTTTTACACCTAGATTTTAAAATTGACCAAAGAATCCAATAATTTTTTGTTTAAATAAAATTTTCAGTGCTTATTTATTTCAGAATTAATTTTTTTGAAAAAAGTTTCCATTCCATATTTTGAGAAAAAGATTTTTTCAATGTGATAACCCCAATTAATTCTATTGCTGGTCCATGATACATTATATATAATGATATATATGTACATAAGTATCACATATATATAAAATATATATGATATGCATAAGATAAATATTATATATATATATATATATATATATATATATATATATATATATATATATATATACATATATATATATGCATATATATAATATATATTGTGATATGTATGATATCTAATGATATATATATGGTATATGTTATATAATGAGATATATATATATATGTGTGTGTGTGTGTGTGTACATGATAGATATGATATATATATTTATTTAATATATGATATCTATGTTCTATATAGGATAGATATATATTGTGACACTATGGAAGTGAGGGGTTAATAAGAAAATTCTAAAATTGAGCCGGTTGCCCAGGGGTTCTTGAAATAACCCAGACCTAGACAGAGAAAAGATGAAATCTAAACAGTTAAAGCAAATAATATCAAGTCCAGGAGGAAAGGACTAAAGATGGGACTGGCAAGGCTTGGGCAGAATATAGCCGTATGATTGATTGTATTTCTAAAGGAGATTTAGAATTACTTCAGTTTGGTGTTATTCCTCAGAGGGGAGTGACCATTTCAGCTTCCAGGGTCAAGGGTTCTTGAATTAACCCAGATGTTGGCTTAGTTGGAAACAATAATAATGATGACAGTATTCTGATTGCCAGAGGGAATAGGCCCCACCCCGAGGGAATCGGCCCCACTTATTGCCAACACATATTCTAAGGGAGTTTTCTGAGTTCCCAAATTCGGTGAAAGTGGAAAGGAAAATTATTTAAGTCAAGCACAATTTCAAATTTACCATCTGAGAGGGGAAAATCAATCGAAAACACTTCAGCCCCACACACAGAGGGAGCCAATCATCATATAAGTCAGCCATTTTTGAGTAGCCAGGGAAAAGCTGCCTCAACACTGCAGAGAAATCCACAGTTCTTTGACTCAAGAACTTTGTTGAAGCTGTACAAATTGATATACCAAGAGACACTAAGTAGATAATTCGAAAGAAAGACTGATAGTCATTCCACAGTGTCCTCACCCACACCAGGGTATACTTTGATTAGTCACCCTGTATATATACTGACATAAACTTGTTGCATACACCCAGAGTTAATTCTTCATTTTCATCTCGTGACATTGCTGGAGGGCGAGGTGGGAGCGACTAGAAGTAGAAACCACAGCTACCAATCAACTACAGGCAGACCAGCATTGTACTTCAGAAACCAGCAAAGAGTAGCAGAGACCAGTTGGAGGTTGAGTCACAATATATATGTATACATGTGATATATAATATATATGATAGAGATATGATACATATAAACATGATATATATATACATATGATATATAAGATATATATCTCATATGTACAATATATACATCATATATATCTCCTATAAGATATATCATATATACATGAATATGATAAACGAAATATATCATGTATATCATAATAAATATATTTCATATGTGATATATATATATATATATGATTTATTTCTGATATAAATATCTCATATATCTGATATATATCATATGTATATCATATATATCATGTTATACCACATATATCTCATATTTATAGAATGTATCACACATATAAGAAGGAATATAATGATATGTATATATATATATATATGATATATATGGTGTGGGATATACATAATATGGTGATATAAGGAGATATATATGATATATGAGAAAAATATGATAGATATATAATATATATAATGATATATACAATGCATATAACAGATATGATAAATATCAAATATATTATATGTTATGTTATACATCATACATATTTACTATATATGATACAACTGATGTATATATGTATGATATAACTGATGTATATGATATGTATGATATATATAACATATATCATATGATATATATTAAGTATATTTATCTTACATGATAAATATATGATGATTTCATATCATAATTACCATATCATATATAGCAATGTATATTATATATCATAATATATCATTAATCATGTATTACATATACATGATATACATTTTTTATTTTTATATCATATTTATATTGTATGAATATTACATTTCATATATATGATATATAATGATAAATAAGATGATATATAATGGTAGATATATATGATACATATGGGACATATCACATATATAATATACGAACATGAGATATATGTTTCATATATTATATATATTTATCATGCATAACACATCAGATATATCATATATATGCATGATATATAATGATATATATGATATATATAGGATGATTTATATATATAGCTTATATGATATATGTAAAAATATATTTACATATGATATATGATATTTATAATATACATCATATATATATATATATATATATATATATACATATATATATATATATATATATACATACATATACACATACGTACATATTTATATACATATACACACATATATATACAAATACATACAAACATATGCATATACACATATGCATATACACATATATATATATATATATATATATATATATGCAGGTATATACAAATATATACACACACATATATATACACATACATACATACATACATATACATATATATATATATATATATATATATATATATATATATGCATACATATATACACATACAAATATGCACATGCAAATACATACATAGACATTCATATATATACACATATATACATATATGCATGTATTTATATACAATTATTTGAACTATACAGAGTGAGACAGACACAGGAATGAAAGTGTATGGAAACAAAGTATATTAATCCGTAAATGTTTTCAGTGATGGTTTATATATAAACATTATTATATACATACATATATACACCCAAATATATATACACGATCACATCTATACACATATCCAACAAATATATAGACATACATATATATGCACATTCATATACAGACAAATATATATACACATACATATGTGTATACGCATATATACACACAATCACATATATAATATATACATACATATACATATGTATACACATTTATATATACACAATCACATATATAATATATACATACATATACATATGTATACACATTTATATATACATATACATTTCTATACACATATATACACACACATATACATATATATATATACACACATATATATACATATACACATACATAAACATATACACATATATATATACACATAAACATATATATGCATATATATATATATATATATATATATATATATATACACACACATACATATGCATCCATAAACATATAAATGCATAAAGATATATATATATATATATATATACATTCATAAACATATCTGTATATACATCCGTAAACATATATACATATATAGATCTATATACATTCATAAACATATACATACGTATACTTTTATAAACATACATTAACATATATATGTATATATATACATATAGACAACATTTTTTTCATATATACAGGCGAAAAAAACAAACTAGATAATTTCTTTATACATCTAAACTCGGCACATGACTCTATTAAGTTTGACTTCACAACATCCACTGACTCCATAGCCTTCTTAGACACACGCATATATATAGATGACAACAGAAACCTCCAACCCACCCTCTACACTAAACCCACGGACACCCACAATTACCTCCACTCCAAATCAGCCCATCCCCAACACTTAAAAAGAAGCCTACCATTTTCACAAGCTCTTAGAATTAGAAGAATCTGCTCTACTAATAGTGAACTTAACAAACACAAACATAACCTAATACAATACTTCACCCAACGAGGTTAATGCTAGAGGACACAAAAAAACAAATAAAAAAAGCGACTGGAATACCCAGAGATGAAACCCTTTTACTGTCCCACAATAACAAACCCAACCGCATACCCCTTATAACAACCTTCAACAACACACTCCCACCCTTAGCACACATCATCAATAATAGATGGAACATTCTCACAATCAAAACAGATCTAAAAGAAACATTCACAGACCCATGTGTTATCTCCTACCGCAGACCCAAAAACGTCAGAGACATGATCAGTAGCAACAATATCGTCAACAATAAAGTCGTACACAAAAATACACCTAGAACAATTAAATTCTGCACACCTTGCAACATAAGAAACAGTCTATGTTGCAACCACCTCAAACACACCAACACAATCACAAGCACTACCACAAAAGAGAGTTACCGCATATATCACAATAGCAACTGCCGCAGTAAGAACATTATATACCTTCTAGAGTGCAATAGATGTAAGTTACAGTACATAGGCAAGTCCGAGTGGCAATTTAATATTAGACTCAACAATTATAGACATAGGATTAAGTCAAAAAATAATCGTAGCCCACTTTCCGTAGAACTACACTTTCGCACACCTGACCACAATTTTGCCACTGACGCTAGCTTCACCATCATAGAAAAAATAGAAAAAACTACTCCAATTGACATAACTAAAGTTCTAGAAAAACACGAAGACATGTGGATCAACAAACTTAAAACCCTGTATCCTAATGGATTAAATACTAAACTGAACAACCCTCACCACACAGAACCCTAATATACACAACTCCTATCATTAATATCCTCACACCCACATCTAAGACACATTCAATAATGGAAGCTTCAAAGTCACCCAGACCCATAGGAAAAACTTCACCTTAGCCTGTTATAACCCCAGTTCATAGCCTAAACATCTTCAGTAACTTTTAAGGTTGATACCTATGTAGCTCCCTGACCTCACCACCCATCCTTCTACACTACTCCAAACATACCAAAAAATCCAACTCCACATCACCACCCCCTACCTTGACACACTCTGCCCTCCCCAAGACCAACTGCTGCTGCTTTACTGAAGTCCTGATACCTGCTGGTCATTCTTCCATTCAGCAGGAGGGCTCTAGTAGCCCTGACAACGAAACTTACCCACAATGCATAGCCCCTGGCAGTGGACTCTGGTTCCACATGGTACATTTTAATACACACTCACACAGCACACACCACTGATGATGGGAGAAATCCCGAAACATGTATGGACTATTGACATATAAGGATTAATAAACCTTACCACCAAAAACCTCACTCCCGAGTCTGTCTCACTCTCTAAAGTACACATTATATACATATATATATGTATACATACACGTATATATATATATATACACACACACATTTATATACACATATATACATATACACACATGTATAAACAAACATATGTTTACACTTATATACACATATACACGAATGCGTATGTATACACATATACACATACATATATATATATACACCTGTACACATATATATATACACCTATACACATACATATACACACATATAAGTATATATATACACGTATACATACATACACACACATAAACATATATACTTACACATATATAATTATGCATATACCTATTTATACACACACCCACACATACATATATATATATATATACTTACACATGTATACACTTATTCTTATACATACGTATATATGTCTGTATATGCACACACACATACATAGATATGTACATACATATCTTAATGAAGGTACAGATGACCTGTCTTATTGCGTTACCTATATATATGTATGTGTGTACTTTTAATTGTTTTAACATTTCAAGTTCTCAGGACTAAGTTGATATTTAAGAATTAAGCACTCATTAGGTGATTACTCTTATATGCAGCTTTCACTAAATTTGACTTTAATTGATATAAATGGAGAAGGCGAACACTTCTACAACAGAAAAAATCCAAGAGGACACGTCATCAATGTCAGTAAATAAAAACTTTCAAACTTTTGCCTTTCATCAGGTATAGCTCAGTGATTGAAAAAAATCTTGAAACCAAATCCAATGGGTCAATTTCAACACAAAGGTGAGGAAGATCAATCATAAATTAGCATTTTTAGTTACTTCTTTGTTCGCCTGTAACATTTAAGTAAAGTTTTTGGGGTCCCTAGCTTTTTCTCTACATAATAAGGTAGAGAAATGTAAGCAGTTATGCTCCTCTTAACTAGGAATAGTCCTGGATCTGATTGGTCCTTTAGCTTGTGCACGAATCAATGATAGCGAGTGGGTATTCATTGGCTGTGATAGCAACCCCTATCCCACACTTTTTAAAATTATTTTTACCTATAGCTGATGGAGGAGTGGATCCAACTCCCGGCTTTGAATTCAGAGTTGTCCTTTTCCTAAACTGGTTGCCAGCCAATCCTAGAGAGCCTAGTTGCTCCTTTCATTTCACCTATTGCTTTTGAAGAGATTGACTCATGCCTTTCTCCAAGGACATTAGTGTGAAGTGAGCGTGAACAGAGTGGAATATGAATGCAGCTTGTTGATCACATTTTCCGCACTGGTAACCATTATGCCACTCTGACCTATAAACTAGGAATAGTACTTGGATAATCAAAAATTACTGCTATAATATGCCAAAACGTATCAAAATTTGCCAAGAACCGATGAAAATAGAGATGGGAATTGCACATAATAGCTGATATTAGTAAGAGGTCATGAGAGATTCTCCAAAGTATTTCAGGGAGTATTCCCTGAAAATCATAGGTCCAACCATTTATTTAATAAACCAATAAATATCTAAATGGGACAGGAGAAAAGAAACAAAACAGAACAAAAAACGGTGCATTATTGAGTAGTTAGAGTCAAAGAATTTCAAGTTTACAAATAATTTTCATTCAAAAGGATTAATCCTTAGATTCATAAACTTCTCTTGAATTCATCAAATAAGTAAATAAATGAATAAGATGAAAATATTTAGCAATTAACTTTGGCAAAATGTGGCTAGAAACAGGCTAATGGCTCCCTCAGGATGATCGGTTCCAAAGCCTAGGGACCGATCGGTTGAAGAAGGATTTAACTTTGTAGTTGCCTTTTCTGCATTGGATAACATTTCAGCAATTTTATTGTTTTGGCTGTTGTAAACCTTTGAAAAGTTCAAATTCTGACTAAGACAGCTTACATTTACTTTGCACTAATACCCTAGGCACTACCCACACGTATGCATGAGAGTCCTTATTTTAAAATAGATCAAGTGTAACATTCCACCATCGTGAGGGAGGCAAATAAATACCACTTCAAAAAATAAATAAATGAATAAAATAATGAAAAAAAAAAAGAAAGAAAACAGGTCTTATTAGTTACTCAATAGAAACTATCATGTCACAAACGTCTTTTGGTAGCATGCCATGTTCGGGGTGATCAATTAAAAAATTGGAAATAGTGGTGATCAATGAATTGGTTACTTTTCCTGCTTTTTGTAGGGCAATGAGCATAAAAAGTAAAAAAAAAACAAAAAAAAACAAACTGCTGGACACAATCTAAGGGATCAAGTTAGCATAAACTTGCTTTGCAAATCGACCCCCCCCCAACTAAAAACCTATTGGGTGGGTGAGGTTTTACAAAAAAAAAATTCCAGACAGAATAAGAAGTAAATGTTGGAATTTTCAGCCCTCTAGCTCCATTGGTGTCGCCTGCATGTGCAATACATATACAGTCGGCCAAACTTGAAAAACCGAAGAAATTTATGGTGACTAATTTGGTTAAAGGTTTCTAACACGTACAAACTTTTTACAACAACAAGCAAGGTAGTAGACAATTTTTTTGTGAAGTTCACCGATAGAGTTAAACGTTTTAAATTAAGAATATACAAGAATTTTTTAATGATAGAAAACTTCAATAAGTTCTTGAAAAGTGTACGTAAGAATAACTTTGTCAACCTCGGATTTTTTTTTCTATGAAGAATTCTTACAACAATTTTTGTCATTAAACAAAGAAAATAAAAACCCCGAACTGATGTTCAATCACAGAAATAATCGATTTTTTCTCCACATTCTTTCGAGTTATGAATATCGATTTTCGAAGATGGGGGAGAAAGCTTGATCTGTTTTTACGGTTGGTCACTTAGTTAAAGAGTAATACTAAAGTGATGTTGATCTCATCTTTGGGACGAACAGAGTCGTAAAGGCAGTGCAAACAATGCCGTTGCAAATGCACTTGGAGCCGGGCCGCCCCCAAGGTTTTACGGGAATCCACAGAAAATATGTCTTTATAAATATATTTTTTTTTTTTCAAAGTTTCAATGTTTTTCAGCATTTCAAATTGTTTGAGGTTTCAAGAAGTTACATACATCATTAATCCATAAGGAAGGACTTTACGTTAAATCGAACATTATTTTATGAACATTTTCTTCTCGTTTGTTTTGATTTGTTAAGAAATGATCAATATGCAAAAGAAGGACAAAAAAAAAAGAAGTTATGCACTGGAACTAATCAATATTAAATCCAGTCTTGGGGACGATTAAACTATTTAAAAAATTTATTTTTTAAATTAAATTAAAAAAAATACAAACCTGGTCATTTCATCCCCTTGCATTTCAACTACGTGTCCTCCTTTCAAAAAAAAAAAATTATAAATGTCAACAGAAAATTTTAGAGAGCGACAAAATCAAATTACTGTTAAAAATAAAATAAACAAAAAAGAAAAATAGAAAGAGATTAAATTGTGATCAAAGCAATAAAGGTAGCAGATTCCATGCCAGAAAAGAAAAAATTAATATTTTTTATTTCAAATTTTCGCTTTCATTTTTAAACATCCAGTCAAACACAAACAAAGATAAAAGGTGAAGACTAAGAAGCGAATCGAGAGTTCGGACGAAAAAAAATTTTTTTTCTCAAATGATGTTTACACAGAACCTTTCGGCAAATAACACGTTGCTCTCACCTTTGATTTTCTCCATTTCGAATAAATTACTTCTTTTTCTACTGAATGCAAAAGTTTTCTGTGCTGATAAATGAAATTTGCAAATTGGCCAAAGTGCAGTAGTTAAAAACAACAACAGCGAAATCCACCAAAGACACACCCCGTATCACGTGATTTTGAAGAGATCACATGATTGAAGGTGCCAACTTGGCCAATACGAATTTCTTGACTTTAGGGACGTGTACGATTTACTATTATTTGCTGTTGATACAAATGACCTGTTTCCTTTCTTTTGAAAACTTGATTACGTAACTTAAATGAAGCACAATGATTTATTTAAAGAAAAAAAAAAGAAAGAAGTATATATGTGTGTGTTCGTCTCTCAACTCAGTTCTCAGGACAGTAACAACCACTTACTTAACACTTAATACCTCTCGTGAAATTCGAGTTTCCTTGTGTACATAGATAGCCTACTTAATATTATTGCGTGTATAAGTGTAAAGTCCTAATCTCTTCTATTTGTCTGACAATTCTTAACATTTTTGAATGTGTAACCTGGTATATAAATCATTTTGTTGACTTGCGACTTACTACCTACCTTCAAGTCATTTAATACGCCCTTTTCTTACCTGTTCACATTTTTGTAAAAACTTGATCATTTGGAAGTAAACAGCAGGTATCTTCACACATTTTTGACAACAAGGCAACATATGTTGATGAAAATGCCTAAAGCTTGTAACTTGTTAATTTTATCGTGATAACCTTTGGATCGTTAGTAAAAAGAAAGATTTTAGAAAATATTGATATGAAAGTTATGTGTTAATTCTTGAGTCATTGGTACGGAAATTTCATTAATTGAAATTTGGTTTCTATTGCTTTATTTTTAGAGATGCAGTGAAGAGTTTTTCCAAAAAGATGACTCCATTTCAATTCTTGCAATTTAAAGTTATATTTTTTTAAAGATAGTACAGCAAATATCAGATTTTTACGACAATTGCATTCTGATTAACCTAAAATGCGACTGTACTGAAATGGTTAAAATTTTAAGGAAGAGCCTAGAATTCTTATCTAAAGCCTTACTCTCTCGCATGATGCTAATCTCTTTCATTCATTTAAGATTATATGCTGTCATTTTAAATTAATTCATGATTTGTTCTGTACTAATTGTTAATTTGTACAATGAATTTGAGTGCCATCATATCTGTGTTCCTGATAGTTTTCACAGTGAAAAAAAATGAACTTGAAAAGTATATTAATTTTCTTTTCTTCTCTTTTCTTAAAATTTTTTTAAAAGAAATTATTAAAGCAGTTGTGCTCTGAGATTCATTTATTTGCCTACTTTCAATTCACTTGTATTAATAACAATGTTCTGTTACAGTTTTGTAGTATGTTGGTAACAACTATTCTGTAAAGCTTTTGGCAGCATTTTTTTCAGTGTTGTGAAAAAAATATTTAATAAACAAAACCAAGACAAATCATCTTCTTTAAAAAATATTGTTAGGAATTTTTCATAACAATTTTTCAAAATGGAATTTAATAGAAACTGTAACCCAAAACAGTGTACGTCAACCTAAGTTTCTTCAGTTTTTTTTAGTTGGCCTGACTGGCTATGGATGAACTACATGTTCAGGCCCCACCAAAGGAGCTAGAGGGCTGAAATTTCAAAGTAAGGGAGGAGTAAATATTGTCCAGATGAAAAAAAAAAAGTTTCGTTTTTTACACCCCCCCGCCTCAATAGATTTTTTTTATTTCGAGGGGGGGCAGTTTACAATTTAAGTCTATGCTAAATTGATCCCTTAATTTGTGTCCAACGGTGTTCACACTTGTTTTTTTTTCCAAAAATTCAGACGTTTTAGTGAGCCAACAAAAGGTGAGAGAAGTAACTTTTTCATTGACCATCTCTTTTTCCGATTTTTAATTGATCATCCCCAACATGGCATGCTGCCTGAAGATGTTGGTAACGTGATGGGTTCTATTTAGGTGACCGACCAGACTTGTATGGCATTTTAATCTTTCATTTTATAGAATACTAATTACTTTGTTAGTGGATATAGTCTTCATACATTTTATTGTTTGTATAATAAATCCTCCTTTTTTTATCATCATTAGTTATTATTAGTATGAGCTTCATAGGTGCACAACAATAGGCCCAGTTGATGGCTGCTACTGATACCATAATTGGGACAGACACAGTAGGAAGGAAGAAAAGACATATAGATAGTTTAATAAAAGGGTACGAAGAGTGAGGGGAGAAAGAAGGGTTGTATAATAAGAGTAAGAAAGGATATACGTAGACGGCTGCTGCTGATACTATGTGTGACAAACATAGCTATTATAATTATTCGTATAAATACCAGTGTCTTAAAATTTGTTGGTTTATTGGTTCATTTGTCTGTTCAGCTCAAAGAGTAACGGCAGAAACAGATGACAAAGGTTTACTGATTTGCCCTCTTTAAAATTGATGTGACTGACTGCTGCTGAATCTTTGTGTGGGTGCATAAGTGTATAGCGAAAGATCCTGTGTGGACAGAATTGGAAAATCAACAAGGAACAAAAAATAAAAATCAGGAGACTTATCATAGCTCTGATTGGTTTTTGTTTGAACTTTATTTTCAATTTTTCTTTCTTTTAGGCACCAACTGAGTTGCAATGTTGCTTGAAAGAATTACATGAAAATTTTATATTCTTTATAAAAGAAATGATATTTTTAAAATTAAGCCTCCTAAAAGAAAATTATATATTTTTTTTGAAAAATGGTTGAAAATAGAAATATTCTAAAATATCGATCTATCCAAAGATAACATTTTTGACGGTTACTATGCTAGAATACAGTTTAGATAATTACAAGTAAACTACCGTATTCATCAAAGGTGGCAGAGGTTTTTTCTCTTTTCATATGTGTTTGTGTGTTCCAGTGCTCCTGGCCCTACTGTTTTGTCTATTGACTTGAAAATTGGGATCAGAACTTCTAAAAGTAATTTTTAAGAATTTTTTAGGAAGCTTTTCTGAACTTTTTGGGGGCTTTATTTTGGTAGGTATAGTTCATGAAAAAACTTTTAGATTCTCCAGAATCTAGATGTTTCTAGATGTTGTTTCTACTTTATCTAAGATGTTTTCCAGTGTAAAATGTTAGTAATGTCATAGATAGAATTCAATCTAATTATGTTTTCATTATTTGATGGAAGTTTTTTTTACATAACTTCAAATTTTAACGATACAGTTGTTCAATTATTGACTGTAATGGCAAGTTTTTAATTTTTAGACTATGTATGAAAACCAAAACTTACAGTCCTTTCCTCTTCCACTTGTCTTTGCATCCTTGTTCTTCGCTGCTCAAACTTTTCATTATTATCCTCTTCTGCTTCATTCTGCATATTTTTTTAAACTTTGATTTTATATCAGCAGCCTCTGGGGAAACTTTTCTCCCTTATTCTTTTAGGCATGATGTGTCTCTGAAACTAAACATAACCCTCATCTAAATCAACTGCCTTAGACAAAAGACAGAAAAGTGTCAAAACATTGTTTAGGACTGACTTCTTTAATAGTTTATCATTGCAAACCTCTTGGTTCATTTTCTAATACAGGAATACCTTGAATAGTGCGGTTTTGATGTAGTACAGTTGAGGTTTTGCTGAACAAATTAATATAACTAAATAGAAGCGGAAAAGGTGGAAAAAACACATTAAATTATAATAAGACCTTGAATAGTGTGGTTTTGATCAGTACAGAAAATTTTGAAACAATTTGTCTGCATTAATCAAGATAGACCTGTATATATCTTGATAGCCTGAAGTTTCAAATCATATTTCTTAAATTAAGAACATTTGAAGGGAGGTAACTTTAATAAATGTTCGAAATACATATTCCTACCTACTGTGAACTATTAAAACTTTCTTATATTATAAAGGAAATTGTACTTTTCTTGGTCTAAATAAGTAACTTGAACAGTTTAAATAACATTTTTTAAAAAAGTAGCTACATCAAATACTATGGATACATTTCAACAAAGATCACTTGAATCCAATCATAGCTCGACTTGTGGAAATTCCACAGGTGTTGACAAATAAGATTATCTATTATCTCATGCCTCTGCTCTTCTCTCATACTATGCCTGTATCATCTAATTCTCTTCCTTATCCCTTCCAATCTTCGTTGCGAAGCCATGATTTTATGTTAATGTTATACGAACATGGATTAGTGAAAATTTTCCTATCTCCTCATTGAACTACCAAACTCTCTTCCCCCTCTCTTTTCTATAAACTAACTTTTCTTTCTCCCCACCCTCTCTTCCCATAAACTTTTTTATTTTCTCCCTTCTTTTCCTATCATCTAATCAAACTATGTATCCTCCCTTCCTCTCCCTGTCTTTTCAGGAAACTACCTAACTCTTTCTCCCTTCTTTCTTCTTACCTCTTTTATTCAACTAGTTTCAAGTTTATGATGATAAAATGATATTTCTAATAAAATCAGCAAGATTTTTATTTATCTAATTTATAGTAAAAAAAATTTGTATTACATTTTTATAAAAAAAATTACTCTAGTTTGCTGAACCAAAACTTCACCCAGAATTTTCACAAACTCGTAATTCTGTAACATAACAAACATGATGAAGAAAATGTAGAGAATCCGTTTTACAAAGCAGTCTGACACCTGTCGTCTGCTTCATTCACGTTCCATCCATGTTCCAAAATTCTCTCTCCTGATTGATCACTCATTTGACCAATCAGCATGTAATAGTCGTTTGCTGTGACAAGCAAAATAATAGAATGATTATTTACATAAGCCATAGCCCAATCATCCAGAAACATGCTTGTTGGGAATCAGAATTAGGTGAACAAATTATAGATTAAAAATAAATAAATAAATACTCTACTGTAAGCTGGTGAAGAGACATCAAAATATTCAATATTGATTTTTTTTTTATTTATAACTCCAATCAAGATTTACAAGTATTTGTTAACATTTGTTCTTCTGTATTCATTTTCTCATCTACATGTGTGTGCATGAGTGTGCTTTGATTTTTAAATCTGTAATCTAATGTGTGTGTGTATGAATACATATATTTAGAGAGGGAGAGAAAAAGACCGATACCAGGTTAGCTATGAATGAGCAGTGTTTGTTATTGGGCATAGAGTGTATGTAAGTAGGTGCACATGAAAAATTCAGTGCTTCGCGGTGACTCTGACTTTGATGTCAGTGAGTGCAATCATCAGACCATCGACTACTCATGCTAAAGTGCTCCTTATATATAAGAAAGTTCAAGGACATGTGAGAGCGGGGGCTGATGGGATATGTCAAGCGTTTCTATTAAAATGTTTGTTTTTGATTATTGTATTGACCTTAAGAGGTCACACACACACACATATATATATACATATATATATATATATATATGTATATATATATATATATATATATATAAAATACTATAAAGATGACCATAGCTTCTTTCTTTGTTTCTAAATATGGTTTTTATAGCCTCCTAAAAGGTTGCATTGGGACCTTGATCCACGGATGGACAAAAGATGGGTGGCGATAACCTCTGGTGACCTCTTAATTTGGAGTCGGGTCAATTTTGGCTTTTTCAAATCTAATCCAGACAGCTACAACCTAAAGGATGCTAATTTGTGTACCCCGGGGTACCCCCAGGATAAACATGGATGGTTCTGACCTATAGTCAGGTCAATTTTAGCCGTCATTTTCAAATCTAATGGAGATTGTTGCATCCTTAAGGGCTTCAAATTGATATGCAAGTGTAACTCGACCCCAGGATAAGCAAAGGATAAGTGGCAATGACCCTTGGGGATGCATAAAGGTTAATATAGGGTCATATCAATTGAAGTATTTTCAAATGTAACAGCAGTAAATTTGTGTATCAGGGTAACTCGTCCCCAGGATGAACATAGCATAAGTGGCTCTGACCTCTGGTCACCTCTAAAGTTCAATTCAGGATTAGGTCGATTTTGACATTTTCAGATCTAAAGGAAAAGGCTGCAAATTTGTGTGCATGAGTAACTTCGGCCCAGGATGAACAGGATAGGTGAAGATCAATTTTGACGTTTTCAACCCACCTGAGGAGTTGGGACCCCATGTATATATATGTATATATATATATATATATATATATATATATATATGTATATATATATATATATATATATATATATATATATGTATATATATATATATATATATATATATATATATGTATATATATATATATATATATATATATATATATATATATATATATATATATATATATATATAAGCGATAGTGAAATAGAATATTTTTCAAGATAGGAAAAAATAAGTTCCTACTTGAACATTTTAGCATAAAAAAATTTTGGGCAATTAAAATGCATTACTTTGTTTCAGAGTTTCTTAGACTTTTTCAAACTACCACCCCTTTTATAGCATATATTTGATAGGAATCCCCAGCCTCTGTAAAGTCAATAAAAAATGGAACATTGAAAATTATGTATCTTTAGAAATTTAATTCAAGCATTTTTTTTTTATAACCAAAAATATAATTGCACAAAAGTACCTGAAATTACATGAATAATGTAAAAATGATTAATGTGAAGATAGGCCTAATGTGATTAGACTACTTTCTCTTGTCTTCTACAGCGCCCCCCCCCCCCCTGTATTCCATATGTTGACAAGTGATAAGGTGTTTTGATCTAACAATATAAGATAAAAAGATGTTAATTTTACCATTTACTTTCTGGTCAAATATACTTTAATAAAATGATATTTCAGATGGAAAAAAAATGCTACTTATCCAAAAGAAAAAATTTCCAGGATTAAATTTGGTTGATTTGTTGAAAAAAAAAAATTAATCAATGTGGAATGTATTGTTGATGAAAAAAAAATGTTAATAATACTAAAAATTCCCCAAACTTCCCATAACTTCATTCCTTCCGAATTATCAATTGAGAAGTATATCAAACAAATGATTTTTTTTTTTACAATCACTTGATACATTCTTTTTCACTTATAAAACATCACGTGATCACTTGTCCTTATTGAGTACAAAAAATGAAACTAACCCATTTTCGTGTATAAGAAAAATTAATTCTGATAAAAATTCCTACGAAGGGAAGTAAATCTCTACTGGAATTTTTTGATAGAAGAGTTCTTATAAGGGGAGGTAATTTTGGACAGTGACGCCATTTGTAAGCTATGGAGTAACTGTGAGCACGCTTGGAACTGAAAACAATGATTTTAAGTGCTCACTGTGGATATTTACTTTAAAAAAAGAAAACATCAAACAACCCTAAAAAGGATATTATGTCTTTACCGCCGCGGCAACCTATAGGAATGCCTCCTATGGTTCCCGGTATGATGACACAGGGCTATACTACTTTTCCAACAATGGGTATGGTGTCTGTTAGCCCAATGGGATTGATACCGCCGGTAATACGACCGATTGTGACGACGAGTTCAACAGCAACTCCCACAATAACACAAAACAAACCGAAAAAGCAGGAAAAACAGTTAAACGACAATAATAAGAAAAAGGACAAGCCGCCCGTGACGACCGTGTTTGTGGGAAATATAAGCGACCGGGCCCCCGACACTATGATCGGACTGATGTTGCAGAAATGTGGAGATGTACTCAGTTGGAAACGAGTTCAAGGTGCGTCAGGCAAAATGCAGGCTTTCGGATTTTGTGAGTATGAAGATCCCGAGGCAACGTTACGGTGCATCAGGCTTTTAAACGATTTCGAAATTGCCGATAAAAAGTTGGTGGTAAAAGTCGACGCGAAGACAAAGACTTTGCTAGACGATTACGAGAAAAAGAAAAAAGATGCCAAAAACGAGGAGAAAAACGGCGAGAAAGAAGGTAAGTCGGAAGGAGACGACGGCGAGGAAAGTACGGAAGCCACTAATGACAATGGTCTGGACGAAGTAACAAAGCGAGAAGACCGGCTGACTAAGGCTGGACTGGATGCAATCATCAGGGAGTTTGCTGATGATTTGGCTAAAGAGCCCCCCGCGGAGAAAGAGAAAGACGGTAAAGGTATGCACAGAAAAAACCGGGAGGAGAAAATACAGGCTGATAAAGGCCTTGACGATATGGAACTTGAAGAGGACACCAAAAATATCATCAACAGAGAAATCAAAAGTTTTAGAGATCTCCACAAAGATGAGGAAGTGAATGATAAAGAAAACAGGAACAGAGAGAGCATGTCCCAGGCGAGTAGCAGGAGACGCCACGATGAGGCTCGAGCCCGAAAGGATAAAGTTCACAAGGGAAAAGTGTTCCAAAGAGATCGCAGTCTCTCCAGGAGCTCGTCTCGGTCCAGATCTCGCTCCAAATCCAGGTCCAGATCACGTAGAGATAAGTCCCGGGAAAGATCCAGAGAGAAATCTAGAGATCGATCCAGAGAGAGATCTAAAGAGAGGGACCGTAGAGCTCGGGGTCGCGATTTTGAGGAAGAAGAGGAGGCTCTGGAGAGACGCAAAATGGAGAAGAAATTTCGTGAGAAAGAAGCCGCTTATCAGGAAAGGTTAAAAAACTGGATGGTGCGTGAAAAGAAACGTCAAAGGGAATATGAAAAAGAAAAAGAGCGGGAACTAGCACGAAAAGCAGAAGAAGCTAAAGAAGCAAGACGTCTAAAGGAGTTCTTGGAGGACTATGATGATCTCCGTGATGACCCCAAGTTTTACAAGGGTAGTGCATTGGCCCGTCGTCTCAGCGAGAGAGAGGTCGAGAAACAGTTAGATGCTCGTGACCGACAAAAAGAAAAAGAAGAACTTGAAGAAATTCGGCTAAGACTATTACAGGCTGGAAATGAAGATGCTGAAGCTGAAATTGCTAAAATGGAACAAGAAAGAGATGAACACTTGAAACCTCGATTGCATTTACTGCCTGCATCTCCTTCTCCCGTAAAGAAACCACGTACACCTCCTCTTCCAAGTCCCAGGACTGAGGATAACGAAATGACAGATCAGTCTCAAATCTCCCCACCCAAAATGCAACCCACTTTGAAACCAGTTGAAATTGTCCCTTCAATTGCTAACAATTCCAGAAGCCCCACTGGCACCATGGAAAGGAACCTTCACAAAAACTCTGATAATAATGCAGAACCAAATATTGGACCAAATCTCAAAGACGAACCTGCCAAAATTGGCTTTAGCTCCATAAAGCTCGGCAGCTCAGCGGACAGTCCGAGCGAGTCTACCTCTTTCAAAAAAAAGAAGATCACTGTCGGGGATGTCTTCAGTCAAGACGACGATGGTGCTGAGCCTGTGAAAAAACGCAAGCTCGTGCCCTTGGATTATGATGAAGAAAAACCTGAAAAGAAGGCAACCACTGCCGAGGAGAAAAGACAGTTAATCAAGAAACTGATTGAGCAGATTCCTACAGGAAAAGATGAGTTGTTCTCATATCACTTGGACTGGAATACAGTGGACCAAACACTCATGAATAAGCGTATTCGACCATGGGTTAATAAGAAAATTGTTGACTATATTGGGGAAGAAGAACCAACTCTTACTGACTTTATCTGCCAAAAAGTTATTGGTCGCAGCTCTCCACAAAGCATCTTAAACGACGTTGCCATGGTTCTTGATGAAGAAGCCGAGGTGTTCGTCGTGAAGATGTGGAGGCTGCTTATTTACGAAACTGAAGCAAAGAAAGCAGGCCTGGTAAAATAACTTAGAGAAAAAAAAAAAAAAAATCCAAATGAACTTCTCAAATTTTCGCATAACGTGAAAAAGAGAAATAATCATCCACTTTAAAAAAAAAAAAAAACTTTGTGCACTCACACATTCACACCAACAAAAAGATTCATTTATTTTTTTAAATAATATGATTTTTTTTTTCTCCTTTTGGCTTTAATTTTTTGTATACAATGTTTCCAGATTTTTATTTGACCATTCTCCAGTCCCAATAATTTTTTTTCTTACTTGAGAAAACTTTTTTTTTTTTGCCAGTTTATAACTGTCATATTTGTTTGAGTTTTAAGTTTTTTTTTTTTTTTTTTTTTTTTCGGTATTGACATATGTTAAAACTTGTCTGTCCAAATCCAATTCTAAAAAAGAAAATAGAAATCCGATTTATGACGACAATTCTTTCTTTTTTATTATTGAACTATTGATGCTTTATGCAGGAAAGACAGAAAGAGACAGAACCATGTGAAAGAGACTATGTCGCTGACTTCAAACCAACATAACACAAAAAAGCATCAATAATAATAATACATCAATGAAAACAAAACCCTCCCCCTCCCCCCGCCTCCCAAAAAATGAAATCAGGTTTCTGCTCACTTTCTCGGCAAGTATTTTTTTATACCCCATTCTGACTTACCTGTCTGCATCAAACCTTGCTCGAGAAATTCATTTTTGCTTGTCATGAGAAAATAAGAAAAGATTCTAGGTAGTTTGAAAGCTGAGTCAAAGATATGATTGATTGATAGTATCATTTAGAGTTTGACCAAAAAAAAAAAAAGAAAAAAAGGCAACCCAAATTACGAAAAGAAAACATCCAGGTGTTTATCAAAGCCTTAATGATGCGCACCTTCCCCTCTTTTTTCTTCTTCTCTTCCTTCTTCCCTTCCCTCCCTAATTTGTCCCTTTTTTTTTATTTTGTACATTTTTTTTACTTCCTCAATGAGGTAAGCATATAACCATTAAAGTAAAGACATTCCACTCAAAGTGTATTACATTTTTATTTCTATTATGTTTGTATTTTCCTAGGTCGAATCATCTTTCAAATCCAGGAAGTTTCTTTGGTTTGCAACACTCAGTTTTCTTAGAAGTAAGAATTGCAGAATCCACTTTGTCAACCGTTGATCTTCTTCGGATGGAAGCCGTATTTTCTCTTGAGAATACTAAAAAAAAACTTCTGTTCAACGAAGATTAGAGAGTACTTATCAAAATTGCGATTCTTAGAAATGAGTGGAACTTTCCAAAGAAAATTCCTAGATATATCTACGAATGGTGTAACTATTTCATACCAAATCTCTTCCAGAGGATCAAGAATGAGAAAGCTACCCAAGAACATGAGAATTACTAAAAAGAGGTGTGAATGGAATCGGATTCTGAGTCGTCAACATCTTCCTCAGGATGTGAGCAGCTCATGACTAAGTAATTTTGTATAATTATTTCACTGTTTTCATAACTTTGTTTTTGTGTGTATACATGAACATAATGTACTTTTCAGGGTGACAAGTGGTAGGATTTTCTAAGTATGTAATTACTGGTATGCATCGCTTAACATCCATGTTACATTCTGACCAGTAGGATGCTCAGCAAGTTGGACGTCAGGTGAACATTGTTTTATACAGTACAAACCTATTATGATATACTGGACCAAAGCTGCAATACTTGTACTGACTAAATAGCTAAAATTATGTATTATATTGCAGATAGTCTCGCATAACGTGATCATTTGTAATTAGAACATATTTAAAATGATATATATAACCTGCATCATTAGGTTAGCTCACCCCCAAAATGATGACGGGATTCGTGAGGTATATACCTAATTATAGTAGCTTGTTTATTGTTTTTCCTTTTTTAGAAAAAAAGATTGGATGATTTTGTTTCTAGAAAAAATTTGACACATTTTTAAAAATGGTAATTATGTCTGAGGTAAACAAAGATTTCACAAGTTGTGTAGTCACCCCTATACTGCTGCCTATAGCACAAAATTACAGAAAACTTTTCATTTGTAAGGAAAATTATCATTAAAATGATGATAGAAAAATCAAGCAAATGCAGAAGTTGGTTACATAATATGTTTGATATTGCTATCTAGTATTGTGCCATTGTATGTCTGGCAGCATAATCACTGTTTATGTTTTGAAAGCCACTATGGCTACCTACATCCTATCAGCTGATCAAGGTTTTTCCGTTCTATTTAAACCTTAGGGGACCATGGACATTGAGCACATATTTCTGTACAAGACATAGATTTTTTTGTGTCTGGGGGGCAGACAACTTTTATTGTTTACATATAAGATTTGTACATGTATTGAATTAGTTGATGAATGTGTTTTGAGTACACCATAGATCCATTATAATGCCAAAGTTGGGTCCTAAATTTTCTCCTGTGTTTTAAAGAATTTTCTTTTTTTAAAATTTTTATAAACCTTAATCCCGATCCAGCCTCTACCTTCCTTTGATTCCTTTGAGACTAACCCTCGTAATTTGTGCAGAAATGAAGAGAAAATTGTGGAGGTAGGGTGAACTTAATCCAGCAGGAAGCCTGAAATAAGTATTGACAATTTTTCAGAAGGTTATATTTTGACAAAATTTAAGATATATATTTTATGTCTGTCTAGAATAGGAGTTAGACAATGTGTTATTGAACTTTTTAGCAACAAATGAAAGGGGAAGGGGTGATTAGTTTCGTTTATTGACTACTGAAATGTGTTTGACTAATTTATTTCCTTTTTACAGTCAGCAGGACTCTTTGTATTTTTGTATTTAGCTATTATTTTGATAGTCAAATTCAACGTTTTGAAAATTTGAGTCCATGCTCATAATGTGTTTGACTGGGTCCTCAGTGTAGTCACAAGCAGGGCCGATGATGAGATTTTAAGAAAACTCTCAGATCAGCTTTGAAAAAACAAAAAATAGATTTGTTAATTATGACACAGAGATTTTGACGATACAATTAACTTTTATACAATTTTTGGCATTTTTTATGTCAGTTACTGATTTCCCACTGATATTTTTGTTAATTGTATGGCTATAGCTAGTACTACAATAGTACGTACACCATACAAGATTCAAACATGTTTAATTGATGGCTTATCTATCAACACCTTATTTGATGGTTGATAAATTTATATAAAGTCATTTTAAACACAAATATGTAAGTTGTTTTCAAGAATTTATTTGAGCTCTGGAAAAAAAAAACAATATGAACTATTTTCAAAATATAAACCCAGAAACCCTGGTCCTAAGATATGGTTTAATATCTGCCAACCCATTTCTTATTTCGTGACATTTTTTTCCTGTTACTTGAATGTTTACAACTAGTTAGAAATCTGCCTGAGTTCTGGAGGAAAACAGTTCCATTATCTTATATTAGAATTATTTCCCAATATAAGAGAAATTTCTGATCAAATTGGTTATATTTGAATTTCTTTGAGAAGATTTTATTAGAAAGGAAACTACTGAGCTCAGCAAAGTTATCATCTCTAAGTGGAAGAGTCCAACTTTATGGCCTGAGAAATAAGGAGAAGTAACACGGTTCATTATGTATATTCATTTGGGCAGGTATAGAATCTGATAATATTAACGTATTATGATATTTAAGAAAATTTATTTTACATATTTCATCATAGTGGCTTCGTCTAAAATGATGTCAAAAAATGAAAGTTTCAAAACGGCATTCAGCTCACATTTTACATTCATACCAGCAGATATTGTTTAATCAATTTTATCAAATAATATCCGTCTTGTCCAGCTGAATGTTTTATGTCGTTTTTGTTTTTTTTTAACTTTGGTTTTTTCAACATCGTTTCCGATGAAGCCACAATTGCAAAACATGTAAAAATAAATTTCATCAAATGTCATAATTCTCTGAAACTGATTATTATAATAGATGGATTTATTATTAAGTACATAGAAATTGTAAATGTGCAAAGCTGTCTGTCTTCTTTCTTCAGTTATTTCTTACACTGTTGGCATCAATACCCAAGCTATTAAGTTCAGGTTAATTATTAAGCATTTATGATTTATGTGTTATATATATCAATTTGCATTCATTCGAGTGCGTAAAGAAAAATAAGCTTGAGTTTCTAGTGCAGGGTTATTCTAACTTGACTGAATGTTATGAATTTCTATTTTACATATCTTATCTTCCTTACCGAGTACACATAAATTTGTATTTGCTTGTCAACTAGGAAGTAATGAAAAAGAAATATATTCTGCTAAACTTCTTACTGACAACATTTTTTAAAACTCTCCCAAATTACAAATTGGGATACAGGTGTCACCACCCCACCCCACCCCTTTTACAAGTACGATCTACGCTACTTTTCTGCTCCAGCAAAAAGTTGAAATAGTGTTTAGCGTTTGTTTTGCAGCCAACCATTATAGGAGCCATGCACTCTCTCTCTCTCTCTCTCTCTCCTGTACCCCAGTCTCCTATGATGAATCATCATAACATACCATCATCACTATATTTTAGATCTATGGATCCTCAAGAGATTTCCCCATATTAATGAATGATAATTTCTTCACCTTATGCCATTTTGGCTCAAAAAAGGTTTATATAGGAACTTTTTCTTTTGGATAACGGGGAAACCTGTAGATCTACTATTGTATTTCTGAAGAATTTATATTTGCATTGTAAATTACATGCAATCTTACTATAGAATTTCCCTAAAAATAAAACTTTAAATTCAATTGTTAATGAATGAAGATGACTGTTTTCAATGCATCCAGAGAAGCCTTGAGGCAAAATTCTGATGAAAATGAAATAAACATAACTTATGGACTCTATATTGTAATGATTTTGTTAACTTTCATTTCCCATTAATAATCGGATTGTAAATTATTGAAATTCTAGTTATTACCCATAAAGAAAATCCCCAAATATATTTTAATTTCTTGGATTTTTTTTTTCCAAGAAAAGAAACATATAAATATCAATGTCACTTTTTTTGTGCAGATATCTGTTGCATTGTCCAGGGGCAGGTTGGAGATGGTAGCTTTAAAGAGAGGGAAAGAGTTAAGCTGTGTTACTGACCGCTGACACTTACCATGCAAGACTACTTGTAGGGGTTTTCAAAGTACAAATCCAATCAATCATGATTTTTTTAAAGCTAAAAGATAGAGGTGAGAGAGAAAGGAGAAAGACAAACAATACGTCAGTTTTCCGATCTCCCCCACCCAATACCCCAGTGTTCGTCCTCTTATCTCTCACCCTAGACTTCACTGTCTTATCCTGGTTGTATTTAGCGAAATGTTCGGTGGACAGTTTCAATAGCAGTGAAAAAATTTTTTCCAAAAGCGTAGATCCATTTCTCTCAACAACTTGACCCAAATTCACCAATATTTTTTTTTTTTTTTTCTTCCCTCTTCTTCAATTCTTTTAGAGATTTTTTGTTTTGATTTAAATGAAAGGAAAACACAATTTTCATTTTATTTGCAATAAGTACATTTATATTTATATCTGTAATTTATTCACACATAAATAATCCCATCATTTTTTTTGATGGGTACTATACTAGTATATATACACTGGAGGCCATAACTCATTGGTAAAAATATCTGCCTGTGCTTAAGTGGATTCTTCACATTCTCTTACATAAGGACTTGGTGGCTCAGTACTTGAAAGCTGTTAATAGTGTGAATTTTTGTCTTATCAATTCATTCTGAGGTTTTATCAAATATGAACTGAACTCTTTAAATGGAACGGTTGATTGTTTCAAATAGAGAGTCGGAGTTATTTTTATCAACAAAATTGTTATCTCTAAGTGGAAGAGTACATTGTTACAAATAGGTCTATTCATCATGTAGATTATGTTGTTCAGCAAGAAATGGTTACATTTAGAAAGAGAATTGTTCCCAGTGATAATTGTCAAGTTAGTAAAATATGAAATTGGAGAAAGGTTGATGGCCGAAGGGATTTACTTGTATGTTTACAGAAATTTCAAGTTTATGTGGAAACCGCTTGATGCTGTTGAAAATGATGAAATACATGAGATCAAAGTACAAAAGTTGCTTTTGGAAACTGACACCGAAATTGTCAACATAGTTTGTTTTGTTTTTTTATTCCGTTTTTAAGATGCTTCTTATTATATAAAGAAAAAATATTTTTTTTTTTTTTTTTTTTTTTTTTAGAAGGTACAATGTAAGTTTAAGCTAAATTGGTCCTTTAGTTTGTGCCTGGCAGCATTCATGATTGTTTTGTTCTTTTTTTTTTTTTTTTTGGGAATTCAGACGTTTTTAGTGATCACTGCTCAACAAAAGGTGAGGGAAGTAAACTATTCATTGATTACTCCTTTTTCCAACTTTTCCATTGTTCCCCCCCCCCCCACAACACAGCCTGCTGCCAAATAACATTGGTCATATGACGGTTTCTATTGAGGGACTAACCATACCCATTATATTTTTTTTGTACCAGTCGTATTTCTTCACTGGTTCTGCCCATGGTCGATATTCTCATTTGATTTGCAGGTTGGATTTTGAAAAGTGTTTCTACCTGATTTGGGTCTGTTCAAAATATTTGATCAAGTGATATTTGAAAGCTGTGAAATTCTCATACCTCCAGAGGATATAGGCAAAATATAACCGAGCTATGATAGTGCTGTGTTTACTATGGAAGCCCATAATAGTGCATATGAATATAGCTTTTCACATGCTGAATTTTCTTCTTGAAAAATCAGGTTTTCAACTCTTACTCTTGTTTACTTTGAAACTTAATAGTTCACTACTTCAAAGCTGTTAAAAGTGTAAATGAATGCTTGTGTCTTATCGATTTCATCTGAGGTTTTATTGAAAAGTGACAAATTCTTAAGTGCCCCGAATGGTGGATAGGAGATATTTTTATCAGCAAAATTGTTACGTTCAAGTGGAAGAGTCCATTTTTACAGACAAAAATAAATCCAAAAATCACACTTTTCATTGCATACTGAGTGAAGTTAGGACGAGAATAAACTGTCGGAGTAGAACGTGCCATAAAACTGCAATCACACTTTATAGGTTAGACAATCACTTAGACTAGGCAGCACCAGGTGTAAGTAGTGAGAATCATTGAGCAGCTTATAGATTTTTTGTTGTATTATAGATAACTGTGAGTGTATGTGCATTATTGACATACTTCATTAGGAAATTTTGCATTCTCCTACCATTGCTGCTTAGGCCTTTTGTCAACATATACATGAGAGTGAATGTATTGCAGAAAAGCTATGATAGTTTTGATGACATACAAATCTACCCTTAATGTAATATGAAGCATTAGTTTATGATCCAGTGAATTTAACCTTTAGCACTCTTTAAGCAACTTTGCTTTGCTTAGCAAAAAAGTTTGTCCTGCCACTGCTGGTGACCCCAATCGCCAAACGATACTGTTCGAATTAACCAAAAAATGCAAAGAGCTAAATGTTAAAAAGTGGAATTTAACTATTTGATTTTATTCATAAAAGACGAATTATGACTATCGCAGAATCAGTTTCAATATACAAATATTGAATCCTAATGAAGGTAATAGAAAAATGTTCAATTGGAGAATCAGTTTGGATTTATGTAATTTTGTCAGGTACCAAGTTTTGTATTGGGCCAAATTCAATGAATCCCTCCCCCAAACCAACAAATTATCTCCTAAATAGTTTAAAATGAAGGAAAACTATGGGGAAGGCGATTACCTTCAATTCAAATGACTTTGTGAGCATGTGGGGTGGAATGAATTTTCAAAAAAGTAATTTTTCACCATAGTACCTTATATTGGGCCAAATTCAATGAATCCCTCCCCCAAACCAACAAATTATCTCCTAAATAGTTTAAAATGAAGGAAAACTATGGGGAAGGCGATTACCTTCAATTCAAATGACTTTGTGAGCATGTGGGGTGGAATGAATTTTCAAAAAAGTAATTTTTCACCATAGTACCTTATATTCTGGTAGATGTTTAATTAAAAAGAAAAAGAAATTATGCAAATAATACACTGCATCAAATGCGTTTGTATTTTGACTTGAGGGCCATCTATCAAAGCTAGATATGAACAATCATGGGGCTTGGATAAGTTGTAGTCCTGTGAATATCCTTGTAAATTATTTGTCTTATTATCCATCTTATATGATATTTCAAAATAGAGAAATATGAATTTGAAAAAAATGGATTTGGCAATTTCAGTGAGAAAGTCTTTCTTTTTCTTCCTCCAGGAATTCAGTCTAGGTCCTACCATATTAACAATGTTTGATAGGTTGAGATATATATATATATATGTATTACAAGTTTGTATATTTGAATATTTACTTCTTTATTAGCAGGGTCTTGTTGATGAAACAATGGCAGTATCAAATATGAATCTATCCAGTAATGAATTTAAATCTGTTCCATGTTAAACGTTATTCAGACTCTCTCATATATATATATATATAGAGAGAGAGAGAGAGATGAAGATATTTTGAATATTAAATTGTATGTGTGTCTATCTGTATAGCATATTTATTTCTTTTAAATTTTTGAAGGTAATTTTATTGAACTGTTACTGATCTGTATTTCTTTGGAAAAGCTGTCCTCATTTTTTCACATTGGAGATTTAAAGTTTTGGAGCGTATCTTAGATTGTCCGAAACGTCGGTAGATCCTATTTGTCATCTTTTTAAAAAAATTCAGTTTGATTAAGCATATTAATGATAGGCCAGTGTTGGTCACTGATTTTATTATAAAATGTCAACTAAAACTATCAAAATAGACATCTTCAGTTTTCAACTGCACGGGCTGCTATGTATGCGTATTATTCATTAAGGTCACACCAATGAAGCCAGAGGGCTGAAAATCCTTACTTTATCAAGAAAAAACTTTTCTGATTTTTAAATTGATCACCCCAAACATAGCATGCTGCTAAAAAAGTTAGTTATGGGATTTCTTTTTAATGATCAGACCTGTTAATTTGAATTTTCACCACAAAAAAATGATTTTGTTAATCTGAATTATAATATCTATTATTATTTGGACTATCCTCATCTTGGTTGATTTCCATACAATGTTTTGGTTGTTGTACTCTACGGCCTTCATCAGGTATCATCTGGTAGGTATTGGGAAGTAACCAACGGGGGTATGTAGACCGCACTCCCCTCTTAGCATTAGTAGTATTATTATTGTCTCGCACTGGGATTGAACCTAGAACCATTAGATTACTTGCAGTAACTTTGTCTGATTCTGTAACCACTACGCTATGTGTCCATGTAATAATAATAATGATATTATTCAGAGATATCAATTGTGATACTTCTATCATTTGTGATCTATGGAAATCAGCTGCTCAATGCATGTAGTAAGTTTTTAGATATATCCACCGATCTCTATGTAACAACAGAAAGAGAAAGGAAGAGAATGTGTGATGTCATTAAAAGAACATATATTTCCATCAATAAATTATGTATTGAGTGTTTGTTTCTTTTACAGGGTTGTTAAGTATCATTTGTCATTAATAGCTAAAACTGTCTTTAAAAATGGCTAAAATCAGCTAAACTTATTAATTCCCAGTTAACTTGATAGCTAAAAATATCATATCAACTCATTCAAAGCCCACTTATCAAATGAAATAACCATTTCAACTTGCCAATCGTTTTTTTAACAGCAAGATTTTAGGGTAAAATATACTTCCACTACAACTAATAATGCTATTACTACTTCGTTCTAAATCCTTTCAAAATTGAAAATCGCAGGTATGGACGTAAGGATGGTGGATGCATCATCAAGGTTATGGTTCTTGTTTTCAAAATGTTTACTGGATTGCCTCTGTGTGGAGAGCTTTGATGCACAGCTCGGGGAAACATCTATCAGACGAAAATGTCAATCAGATGAACTATTCAACTAGGGAAAGGCAACAGCTGAAAAAGTGATAAAAATACCAAGTATGAAACTATTAGAAAGCGCTTGAGGAGCACATACCTCTGCCAACATCATTGTCACCAAAAACTGAATGAAAATGAGTTCATGTATAACCACGATGCAGGGGAGGTAAATGTAAAATAAAAGAAAGAGATCAATGACTCTTGGAATAAGTAATAGTTGGACCTCTGTTGGAGTATTTTTCATAAAATAACCATGCAGAAAACATGGAAATTCAAACACTTCCACTATTGTTTGTATTAATCACCACTACTCACAACAGACTGGCTTAATCACTGTTGCTGGGTTTTGGTTATTCATGTGTTCTGACATTTAAATGTATCCATCTATCCTGACTTCACCCTGTCCTAACTGTTCATAGAGAAAACTTTTTTCACACACACACACACGCTCTTAATGAGTGGGGAAAATTTATTTTTTTCTGTTTTTGTAACCCCCCCCCCCCTCCGAATAATAGATTTTTATCTGGGGATTCAATTTACAATGAAAGTTTTTGCTGAATTGGTCCCTTATGTTTTGACTGCATTTGCGCATGTTTTTTTGAAAATTTTTACTTTTTAGTGATCATAGCCCCAAAAGGGGCAAGAGGAGTAATTCATTTATTGATCAACTCTTACACCAATTTTTTAATTGATCACCCAATGTAGTGACTGAACAGAGCACGTTTATTTTTTTCATTTTTTAAATCATAAATTCATGATTCAAACCATCATCATGATGATAACCCTATTCAAACACCAACACCGCTTAATTTATGAATTAAAAGTAGTATATATGTGTGGCGGTGATTCATAATTTCCCTTGGAATGCTAGTTTTTCTTTCATCTTGTTTCTTTTTATTGCTATGATCTGGTGTTTACATCCTATTACGATTAATTATGCAGCATGGATTAGAAATAACCACTGATGACATTTGAACTCTATCCCTTATCCTTGGGGAGCCCGTTTGATATGGATGGTACTTCCCCAATTAGACCATGGAGGCTATCAGCAGTCAAAATTCTAATTTAGTCATGTAGCGGCACTCTTCCTGGTCCAATTTACTCCAATTTACTACTGTTTGTTTAGACCTAGTAATAGTGAGCATAATAGTCTTGTCTGAATTTCTTAGATGAAGCAGTCATTATTATTTTTGACTAGTTTTTCTTTCTAATTGTTGCTTTTTATCACAACATTCATTCTATGATGGTTAAGTAAGTAACAAAGACTAAAAATAAAGAAGTACCATCTCACATTTGCATTCTATATCCTTGGGAGCCTGTCTAAAAAAGAATGTGGACAATTACTCTGTTTACTTGTGTAAGGTTTGCCTTTTCGAGATGAGTTTTTCAGCTTGTAATCAGGGGGTTGAGTGTCATACAGGGTATGCTTTTGAAACCATTTTAGGCTTGCTATTTCGAAAACATAATTCCAATTATAGGTTAAAGATTCTTATAAAACAACCATCATCCTTTATGGGTTAAACAACTGCTTGGACTGTGCTGCAACAAAGAGTTTTTTGTCATAGCATAGATACCTGTGAGCATATGTGCATTATTGACATTCTTCATTAGGAAATTTTGCATTCTGCTGCTATTGCTTCTTTGGCTTTTTGTCAGCATATACATGAGAGTGAATGTATTGCAGAAGAGCTATGATAGTTTTAATGACATACAAATCTACCCTTAATGTAATATGAAGCATTAGTTTATGATCCAGTGAATTTAACCTTTAGCACTCTTTAAGCAACTTAGCCTTGCTTAGCGAAAAAGTTCGTCCTGCCACAGCCAGTGATACTGTTTTAATTTCATTGTCATATGAATTCCAGTCATTCATGAGCAGACACAAGTTAGAAGCTTTCAAAGTTGAGTATAGAAAATCTTGGAACCTTTAAATGAAAATGCAAATCACTAAATGTTAAGAAGTGGAATTTGATTATTTGATTTTATTCTTTGTACATATCTATCATATACATAAAAGACAAATTATATCTATTGTAGAATCAGTTTGAATGCACAAATATTTGATAACAAATATTGAATTTCAATGGAAGTTATAGAAAAATGTTCAGTTGAAAAATCTGTTTAGATTCATGTAATTTTGTCATGTACCAAGTTTTGTATAGGGCCAAATTCAATGAATCCCTCCCCCCTTAACAAATTATCTCTGCATCAAATGTGCTAGTATTTTGACTCAAGGGCCATCTATCAAAGCTTCATAAGAACAGTTATGGGGCTTGGATGAGTTGTAATGCAGTAAACATCCTTTTAAATTATTTGTCTTATTGTCCATCATATATGATATTTCAATATAAAGAAATTAGAATTTGAAAAAAAAGATGGATTCGGCTATTTCAGACAGAAAGATTATTTTTTTTTTCTCAAAAAATTCAGTCCAGATCCTACCATATTAGTAATGTTCGGTCGGTTGGGATATATTTGTGTACATTTGAGTGTACGTGCATTATCGATATGCTGGATTAAGAAATTTTGTAGTTACTTATTTGTCTTCATTTCCATTATTCTGTTTACTAACTTTCCTTCTTATTGAAATAAATGAAGATCAGTCTTTCACCATTAAAAAAAATCTGAAATTAACCATCATCCAATAACCATCATAGTGATATCAGTTTATATTCTCTTCTTAGTGAGAAATACATCTTTGAAACAATCAAACAGAACAAAATCATTATTACTATCACCATTTCAGCAAATATATATATATGTGTGTGTATAACAGAAGTACAAAGGAGATAATGGAAACAAAAAAATATGTGAGGAAGATAATATCTGGCTACCGGCTGCCACAAGAAAAGGCGAACATTACCAAGAAGTTGAACGAGTTGGTCATTGAACCAAGGGAGATAATTCATCAAAATTATGGCAGAGAAGTAGAGGCGAGAACAGGACAAGTATTGTTTATAGTGAAATTACTTCATTTAGGCTGTTCGAAAACATTATCTACATATTTAATAGGAAACATCTTTTCTACTTTTTTAAAAATTTTGTATCTATTTTGAATACATCACATTGCTTGTGTGAAGGGGTGCAACATTTTCTCTAGCCTGTAATATGTATATTCCAATTAATCACGCCCTCCCTTAGAATGAAGCACAGTTGTCCCTGGTCATTGTTTTCATCCTCAAGGTCTCAGAACCCTTGCCAACCACACAGCTGGAGAATAAGGTAAAACTGAAAAGAAAAGAGAATAAATAAAGGTCAATGCAATTGGTATGCCACAGAAAAGGAAACAATGAAAACTAAACCAGTGGAACATTCTCCTTCCACCACAATAAGATAATGATAAGACTGGTTGCTGCAGGGACAAACTCCACTCCAATTTCTGTTTCAAATGAAGATGATTACTGCAAATTTTGTATTGTATATATGATAAATTAATTTTTTTTTTATTAAAATGTATTCATTTATTAGTATGAAATAAGCCAGTGTGTAAATAAATTTTCATTAATATCTAAGATGTGTCAGTTTTCCTCAGTCAAAAAGAGAGCCTTCTGGCAATCAGTTGGTCCTAACTTCAAATCATGCTAAAGAAATGTGAATTTTACCTACTAGTTTACACCCCTCTGTTTGGTGAGGATTATTCTTGTTACAGCAGAAAAATAAAATCCTCTCCAGTTTTTAGTTTGACAACAAAAGCAATAATAAAAATGATAATTTATCACTATTATCTGGCTATTGTTAAGTTTCTTATCTTCCATGTTTAACCGTAACTCTCCACGAATTTTGAGAATTCTGCACACTCTCAAAGAACTTTGATACAGAAGTTTTATGCTACCACGGTTGAAGTTTCTGGTCGATCCAATTCACCAGGAAAGAAAAGAAAATGCCATAGAAAGTTTTTGGCCATGTTGGATTGACACTCTGGACGCTGAGGATAAAAGATGGTTGAATGGATATCTACAAAGAATTGATTTATTTTAAAAAGAAAACAAAAAGAACATTGCTTAAAATTACTGCTCACTACAGTTTGAACTTCTCTAATCTGTCATTCTGTTATCCGACAACTCTCATGGTCTGGTACATTTTGAATTGGCAGCCATTAGTTTGGGATCCTGTCATTAGGGTGGCTCTATTTGCAGCTCTAAGGTGCCAAACTTTGTTTGCATTGCAGTCAAGTGTTTTGATGAGATGATTCTGTCAATTTCCTGTATTTTAGCCTTTCAGGATGTTGACCAAGAGGTGCAGAAGATAGTGCTAGTGCCAAAAAGAAAATCATAAAACATTGATTGCTTTAAAATGGAGAGTCACTGAAAAAATTGAACAACGAGACTTCTGTAAAAAGTTTTTGTTAGTTCTATGTGGTAAGATCATCTACTTGTGTATGATTTAAAGAAACAAAAGGAGCAAGGCTTTTGTAGTAAAAAAATGTCTTGAAGGTCAATTTCTGTAGTCCAGCAATGGCCAGATCCCACGCTTGACGCATTAAAGAGGTTCAATCAGTACTTGTGAAAAAGATCTGTTCTCGCTTGAATAATCACTCTTCATCACCTATTCAACTTGTGAAAGTATCACTTTGATTACGATTCTCTTTATATTATTAAAGAGGAAGCTGTTAATTATAATTACAGCTAATGTTACCAACAGTTAATGTTATCAAAATCTATCGGTCCTAATCACTTTATTTAAAATTAATTTTTAAATAAATTTCTTACAATTTAAAGTCATAACAATGAAATCAATGACTTTAAAAACATCAAGGAATGTTCCAATTTTGTATCTTTGACCTAATGTTTTCAGCCAATTATTGTTATCTAAAAGATCCTGTCCCAAAATGATCACAATAAGCAGCTTCCTCTGTATTTTTGTTCATCAAGTTTTAATGAAAATGCTTTTTAAAATTTTTCTCGTTGAGAAAATTATTAATTGAATAAATGTCTGTCTTATAAAAAAAATGAAAAAAATTGTTGTACAATTTACCGATAAAGACAAATGTTTAATTTTCACTTCAGGAATTGAAACCAATACTTATCCTTGACAAAATGGTGAACATATATACTTATCCATTTTTATTTTTGAAAATGGTAGTTGCCAAACCATTCAGCTTGGATGTATTTTCAGTAAGTTTCATCCATTTTGGTTGGGGTTTTACTTGTCTTGTATGTACACTGAAGACCCGTTATAACGTGGCTATCGGGAATTCTACCACTCCATAAGTAAGTCCATGTTGTAACAAATATTCCATTTTTTTCAAACTTTGATTCAAGTTTTCCTCTTTGTAGCATAAAGCATACTGGGTGTCACTTCCTAATGTCGAATGAAAATAGGTGTAAAGTTATATAAAATAATCTAATAATATCATTTACTATTGTAAATACATAACGTACACTGATGAAGTGAATGGGGGAGTCAAGACCCCCTCCTCCAACTTCTTCAAACCCGACCCTTGTAATTCATTTAGAAATGAAGAAAAAAACATTGGGGAGAGTGAGGCTAGTCCAGCAGGTAGATATAAATAGATATTAAAATATTTTAGAATTGTAACATCCCCACCAGAAGGTTACATTTTGACAAAACTCTGATACATATGTAGCGAATGTCAATGAAAACTAAGAGTCAACAAAGGAGAGAGAGGGACACAAGGAAAATAGTCTCAAGAGAATGATGTATTTTTGATTTTAGTGAGGTTTCTTTGACAATTTTTTGTTGCTAATTTTCATCTGTTTTTAGCCACAAAGGGCCATGCATTTTGGCATTTTTGACACTTTTTCGTGGTTGATTTAGTGTGAAACAATCCCTTGAGTTGACGTCATTGCCTGAAACCCCTGACCCAATTTTCACCCTGGCTCTGGTCCAACTCTAGTAACTAAAGAAATGAATCATACAAAAATATTTCAGTAGTCAAGTAATGAAACTCCTCCCCCTCTCCCTTTCATTTGTCATTAGTATCTTTTTGGCATTTTTTAGCTATTTCAATAATTTAGCGTTTTTTGGCAGTCAAACTGGTGCAAAAATATACTTTGAAATGTCTGGCTAGATTAAAGTTAGAACAGAACAGGGTATCGGTGATTGGAAGCGAAAGAGATCTGACAATTTGATATCATTCAGATGAGGAAAATGTCGTTGATTTCCCAAGGTCATACTCAAAAACTCTTAAATATTGAGGCTTAAGTGATCATCAGTTTCCTGATGATGATGTCACCCTGCCCCCCACCCCCAGTATTTTGAAGATTTAAATTTTCTTGTTTTGTTTTACTTCAATGGAGCTGTGACCAGGGAAACATGCCAGTGAATTGTTGATTTTTCAAACAATTTGTTTTTCCACATTGCGTTTAGTATCATATATATATATATATATATATATATATATATATATAATTGTTATACGACTGGTTACCGCAACAAATTTGTTTCCCCTAGTTTGATTTTCAAGTGCTATGATGACATGATTAATTAGAATGTTTTCAGTTTCTTAGTTGTTATTTTGTCATCAGTTATTTCCCTTGCACCCTTTGTCTTTTCCATCTTGTTTTTGTTGGTTTAATTCTAGTTATTCGATTTTTGTGTTGATCTTTTTGTGATATCTATTGTTTTATATATTTCCGATATAAAATTCTAAATTTGATGTCTTGTACTTCTCTGTATATTTGTTTTTTTTCATATAAGTTTTTTTGGTAATTATATCTATTATGGTGTTAGTAAAAGTTATTGTTTCAATTTTTTTCAAATTTCAATCCTCTATTCTATCATTCATATTCATATATATATATATATATATATATATATATATATATATATATATATAAGAACCCACGAACCAATAACATAATGAAGAAAGATATTGCAAGAACTACATTTAAAAAACGACCGCAATTAACAAAATCAAGAACTTGAGACACTATGAATAAATGAATCATAAACAGAAAAACGGAGAAAAAATAAGTATAAGTATAAATATGATAGGGTAGGGCTTTCCATCCAGGGAAATCAATGGAAAAATACATACTTTCCAATAACATATTTGAATAGGGATCTGGAAAAAATCTAACTCTTTGTCTAAAGAAGCCCAAGAGGCAGAAACACAAATGTGTCTGTGTAGCAAATCTATTATTTCATAAGACTAAGGGCTCTACTCTAACTAAGAATTTTTGTATTGAGCACTTTTATGATATGAACCAATAGCACAACCTATATTAAATTACAGATTTATACTTTGGTATATATATATGTATATATATATTCATAAGATTTTGGGAGAGGGCATAAAAATCTGTCACAATGTAAGAAAAGTCAAATTTATCATAATTTATTATCTTTATTAGAAACCTTGAAACAGATCTTTTTTATTCATTGTTGAAAGGATCTGAAATTCTGGGAAAAAAACAAAAAAACGTGTTAACATCTAAAGCAAAGCATCTCTCTTGTAAGGTCTTGGTGAGTAGATAGTGGAATATAGTAGGTTTTATCTATTACAAGCTCTTACATCAATCTAAATGAGTAAAGAAGAAAATATTTACATTTAAGATCTCCAGTTTTGGTCAATGGAAAATATATCATTTTTCAGAATGACAATGCAAGCCTATGCTCAGTAAAAAAAAAAAAAACACAAGAGAATGGTCAGATAGGGATATTCAGATACCCTCTGAACTTATTTGCTGAGCAGCCTATGATTCCCATTTTATCAGGTCAGTGAAATAATTACTTAGTGGCAAAATCTTTAAAAGTAAGGAAGAGATCACTTCAGGATTATACAAATATTGATATTTTGATAAACTTGATTATTCTAATGGATTTAGTATATAGAAAAAAGATGTTTTGAGAGAGACATACACTGAAATATAAAAAATTTTATTTACAAGGTGAAATAGTTAGACAGGCCAACATGAATTGACTGAGTTTGACTGGGGTACTGATAGAATATTAACTTTTTTTAAAATTTTATTTTATGTTGGTGGGGGGTATTCTATATTGAATCTTTCACGTAATAGTTAAACATCCATTCTTATTTGATTATATGAAAACCATGCTATCTCTAAATCTAATAGAAATTTAGATATATATATTTTTGAATATATGTTTTTTAATTAGAACAACCGAGGAGAGAAGATTTTAAAGACAGAAAATAAGAATTGTTGTATTTTTGTAAAATAATAAATAACACTCTTAATAATGAAAATTATATTGTTCCTTTGTCTCCTTGGATGAACAGTGATTATATCATGTTTAAATCTTTATTTATTCATGGGTATTTTTTTTATTGTAAATCACTGAAGAAGAAGTAATAACTTACCATATTTTCTTGCTTATAAACCATGCATTTGCAATAAAAAAAATGATAGAAATATTATATTGCATTGAATGTGCAAGTATTATGACTTGGGGTATATCCACCGAAGCTCAAAATAAACAGCTATGAGGCTTGTGTTGCAGGAGCAGTAGTCACCAAAATACCCTTGTAAATCATGAGACATAGGCCAGGGCCTCTAAAAGTAGGGCCCTTTGAGGGGAGCAGGGGGGGTCACCAAAATATTCTTCTTTTAAACTAATCATGTTACTAAAGTTGTTTTTTCAATTCATCTCTATACAAAAATGTACTCCTAACGCTTATTGTAAAATAGCTCAATGCTGTTCACTAATTTTTTCAAAAACAATTTCATTTTTGTTACATTACAATTTCTTGGACTTCATCGTTTCTATGTTTATTTACTGTCGAATTACAACTGAAGACTCGTATACAATGATGGAGATATTGCAAAAAGTTTTGTATCATCCAAAGGGATCATGAATGGGAAAATTTGAGAAGCCCTGTCACTGGCTGCTAAATACTGCATATATTTTCAATTAATTCAAATGAGATGATTAGAACTAAATATAAAAAAGATAGAATCTAATGATATCATTTGTGGTTCTGTTTGTTGTCATTGTTTCAGCTTTTTTTATGGATTTAAAAAATCATTTCATTTTTTTCACTTGACTTATTATTTTCATTTTATTAGAAACTCTCATCCAAAACTGTCAACTTTAGTTTCTTCAGTTTTTAAGTTGGACTGGATGGATGGATGGCTCTCTATGTATGTATCATATATGGGCCACACTAAAGGAGCTAGAGGGCTGAAATTTTTTCCTTATGTCTTGAAAAAATGATTTCTATGGTCTTTCGAAAATTCCCCCTTAAATATGTTTTATATACCGTATTTACTGTCATCAAGGAAGCTCTAGCCTTGAGGAAAAACCTCAATTTTGACTTGCAAAATTCTGAAAGAAAAGAATAAACATATAACAAGCTTGGCTGTGCTAGGGTCAAACTCCTTTGCTTCATTTAAAAGCTAAACGAAACAGAATTCGTACATTATTATTTCAAAACTATGTGTCCCATTCCCACTCCTTTGTGAGTCATTCCTGTGATAAAACCAGTTAACCTGAGTTTTTGCGTGCGCAACTCTCATTCGTGCCATCATGACGTCACTGGTCTTTGTTGCAGCCATAGCCATTGTTGTGACAAACGAAAATAAAGTAAAAACTCAATAGTAACAGTTTGACAATCAAGATCTCAGTACTTTCACATATCTTATCAAGACATTGCAACTTGTAGATACATTTGATTTCTTATAATCTGCATTCTTCTACTTTTCTCTTGCAATACAGAGACACGTTAAGTTCACCCACAACGTTTACTCGTTGCCCACTGGTAAGTACCCACGGTCGACCTGCATTCTCCAGTTCCGCAATTCAGTCTTCAGCCAATCAATGTTTTACTTTTTTTACCTCATAGGAATATCTGTATCACAACCATTAATAAAATATGTGTTTTGAATTAGAAGTACAATATTTACACAGATCGATCATATTGGTGTGACATCATTACCTTGAGTTGATGGCTTTGTTTTATTGTACATCCTTCACTGTCTCAATGCATTGAAGTGGTGTGTCTTTGACTGGGACAGCATATTTGTTTATTGTAGTTTCTCTGGTTTATTGATTTTTAAAATACTTTGTTTTATATCTCTGAATTTTTGAGATGAGGTATTATTATTTCTATTGATATTCGGACCATCCTCATCTTGGTTGTTTTTCAAATAAAGGGTTCGGTTCGTTACTTCCCCAAAATCTCCCAGATGATACCTGACGAAGGCCGTAGAGTGCAACGGCCGAAACATTGTATGAAAAACAACCAAGATGAGGATGGTCCGAATACCAATAGAAACTTTGTTTTATATTTGTTCAAGTTCATTTATTTTAATATCTAATATGTTTGACCAGGAAGAACATTGGAAAATTCGTAAATTGAAAGAGTCGGCCCATATGCTAGGCAAGCAAAACTGCCTCAGTAATCCTAGCATTGAAATGGATACCATATGGGAACCTCTAATAATAAAAGACAGAAAACAATAACATCAAAAAAAAAAAAAAATTCTGTCACCTGAGGTTTGAGGCTCCTAAAAATTAACACCGGTTGTCCACATGGACACATAGCGCAGTGGTTACGGCATCAGACAATTACTGTTAAGTAATCTGATGGTACTAGGTTCGATCCTAGTGTGAGGCAGTATAACAATACTACTAACGCTGAAAGAGGGGAGTACGGTCGATATACCCCCGTCGGATAAATAAAGGGTTCGGTTCGTTACTTCCCAAAAATCTCCCAGATGTTACCTGACGAAGGCCGTAGAGTGCAACGGCCGAAACGTTGTATGAAAAACAACAAAGATGAGGATGGTCCGAATAATGGAAATACTAATATGTTTTGTTGGAAATTTCTAGTATTTCTGCAAGATGTGATCATTATTTTGATTAATACCTGTTGGTCATCATCCTCAGTCTTTTAATGTCCATTATTGGACATAGACCTTCCCCAGGAATTGCCACACCTCTCTATCATGGGTGTTGCAGAGCCAAAACTGCCTGAATATGTCTAGTTCATCTCGTATTCTGCTGGCCTTGGTTTCACATGTGATCTCTGGGAATCCATGTTGTGAGTCATGATGTCCATCTGTTGTCTACCATTCTTGCAACATGATCAGCTCCTTGCCATTTGAGTTTTCTAATGGATTCTATGATGTCTCTGACTCTTGTTTTCTTCCTTCTATACTGTGCTGTCTTGTGATCCCTCCATGTGAAGTTGAGCATGATTCTCTCATGTACACATTGCATACTTCTCAGTCTGTGAGTTAGTCTCTTGGTTAGGTTCCATGTTTCAGCTCCATAGGTGACTATCAGGAGGATGCATTGATTGTATACCCTTCTTTGGGGGGGCGGGGATTTTCTTGTTTTTGAAAGTTGAGTTTGCTCTGCCAAAGGCTTGCCATCCTAGATTGATTCTTCGTTTGATTTCTTCTTCTTTTGTTGGTTTCATAGAGATTCGTTGTCCTAAGTAGATGTAGTGATCTACTTTATTCAGTTTTGCGTCTTTTGGGATCACTGACCCAGCTGGAATAGCTGGTATAGATTTCATTGTGCAAACCATGAAAAATGTTGGGCTATGCCCTGCCATGCTGGCCTATGACAAACAAATACAATGTGGCACTTATCTGGATTGGGACTTCTGGTAAAGACGGGGATCTCTTAACATTAGAAGGAGCATGAGGCAGGAAACTTTCTTCTTACTTTGTTAAAAAGTTAAAAAATTTGACCCCGTCTTGAAAGCGGTGAGAATTTATTACTTCTTTTGTTGGTCTTTAGATCCTCATATATTTGATAATGTGCCAGTGATTCATTTTCATGGCCAGTTCGACCCTCGGTTGGGGATGGGGGGGGGGGCTTTAGTTTTGTAATGATCCCCAATCTTTTATCAAAAGAAGCAAAGAACAGAGAAGTTAGAATGTTAAGGTGGGCTTGTTTATGAAAAATTTGGTGTTTTTGCAGGAAGCCAAAGTGATTCCAGTTAACTGTTCTTTGAAATTGTTGTAGAATGTGTATGTAGAAGTGAAACTTTAAATTGAAATTTCTTTACAAGTTCTGCATACAGATTATTGACCTGTGAAGATCACAAAGTTGATGAATATCACTGCACGCTCTGAAAGATTGTAGTGTTCTTAGTATTTTGAGCATGCGTGAAAATGTACCAGGTTTTTATTGCGTGAGTCCAGATAAAAATGGCTATGGCAAGGACAGTGAAATACTGTCTATAAACAAAGCGCGTCAGAGAGACTGTTGTATGGGCCGGGCCAGACCAGACCAGACTGTCTAGAACGGCAAGAGCTGAAAGGCAAGTGTGAGCGAGATTGTATGCCTAACTGATGATTTTGAGGAAGGGACATTATGTTAGGGATATTCCCTCTCCCTGTGCAGGCTCCAGCAAACACCTGTATTGAAGAGTCTGGATTGGCCAAAAAAAAAGGGGGGGGATTTTCTATCAAGTAATGGTTTACTACCTCATCTGCATTTTTTTCTGCCACTGTTGCTTTTTCTTTCATATAGACAGGAAAATTGCATGTTTTCTCGACAGACGTTTGGAGCCTCTTTTTGTACATATTATGAAGGCTGTATCAAAACCACAAATAAGCTGCAAATCAATCAACAATGTGAGAGATGACGATTTTATCAAGAACAAACAATTTAATCAATAATTTGGAGATAATTATTTGATAACCTTTCAAAAGTACTCAATTTTTATAGCTTTTCTGAAGTGGGCATATTAATGAACTAAAAAACTAAATCAGATTACCAGATAACATGTCCTATTTACTTGCACTCCTACAAGGGCAAGTTGTGACGCATGGTTGTTTTTAATGTAGGATGGAGCACACATAAAAATTGCTCCAGTCCCTGTAATTAGAGTTGCGAAGGCGTCAGGAGAAGTCTGACCCATCCTCTCAATACGGTGAGACAGTGCCACCCTGAGGTGAACTGCTTCTCTGTGGCTGAGCCGAGTAATTTATCTGAGGTCCTAGGACAAGTCAATATGCCTCAATGCTTAGCAATGCCAAGCCTTAGTCCCCCTCATTGGCTTCAACATTGCATTAGCGCATCCGGTCTGAACACTTCACCAGTCCCCTCCAGCCCAACGGATGTCTAAGTGTAGACTCTACACCTTGGACAATGGTGCAGCTACTACACTTTGATCAGAGCAAATAAGCCGAAAAAGGATGGCGGAGATAACATGTGCAGTATGAAATGCCTAGTCTTGTTTTGTTAGAATGGTTCTCGGCCAACAATGTCTCAGTCCATGCAAATGGATGAGGCTATAGCAGGCTCAGTATTTTAAGATTTTGATAATATTGCACATGGGCCTAATACAGCCAAGAAAAGGCTCATCTACTGTAGTACACCGATTTTGGGAGTATTTAAAAATAGAAATGCAAGTATGCAAATCAAGTTAACAAAACATGAATATTCATATAAGAAATCACATGACAAAATTAGGCACCAAAAGACCGGCATCTTCCTCCTCCTCACCCAACCTGTTGAGATGTAGAGATGCAAAGATTTTCACTCTGCCCATGCGGTCAGGTGATAGTGAGAGGCCGTCCAAGTACAGAAATGAAGTCAATAAAAGCAATTCTAAGCTTCAAAACAAAATAAAGGAATAGGATTAATTTCCCGGTTTAAAAGGTCAACCTAGACCTAACAAAAAAGCATGCAGATAGAAAATACGTTCATCAAATTTCAAATCCTTCAGGCATGAAATGACCATATCTTCTCTTGTACACACATTCTTCTCCATATATTAGTCAACATAGTTGCTTCTTTGCCTTCTCATGAACTGGTGTTAATTTCAAACACCAGAAAACTAACAATTGTTTAAATAAATAAGAAATAAAAACAAATCAATTTACAAAAAATCATTGACAAATTCAGATCTAGTATTTATTATAATTGTTTAGGCAAATTGGGTTTAGGAATGAAAGCTTATGCAATCTGGGTTTAGACAAAACACATGAATCATTGAGGTTAAGATAAGTTTCACATTATACAGTCACCTATGATGTCATAAATTTTCAACTTGAATTGGCAGAAACTTAATTTCAAAGGTACTTACTTTTTTTTCCAAAAGCAAAAAGTAATTTGACTGACCGTTATGACATTCAGGTAAAGTGTCACGTATCTTAAGGGGCAATCTTCGATTGAGTGTGACGACGAAGTCCTGGTTTCTGTTGCATGCATCAGCTTAGTGATCCTTGCAAGTTTCAAGAATGATTGATGACCAACCTCTTGGTAGGATGCAAGTCCACTTAAGGGATTAAGTACAACAATATCAATCCACACTTGAAAATACTTTTTTATTTCACACTCTATAGGGCTTTTCAAAGTTAGATTTTTATTTATGAAAAAAAAAGGTCGGAAATATCTGAGCTTTTAAATCCGTAGAAAAAAAAACTATATCAACTGGTTAGAGAAATATAGATATGGCCATGGTGTTTCATCGAATTCATTTCTACGACCTTCTTCAGGTGAGAAGACAAGTTTCAATTGTCTAAAGAGAGAAAGTTGGTATGCTAACGTCTCTTTTCAAAGTTATAGACAATGTATAGATTTTAAACTCTCCAAATTTTGATATTTACAAAATGTTACATATGAATATAAATTTGAAACAATTAAATTGCCGAAATTTGAAACAAATGAATATCTTCTGACGAGATTTGAACTCTCATCCCATTTCCATAGGAGTTTATATATACTCGGTCCAATGCCTGTTCCTATGGTGCATGTTTTGAAGGAGTCGGACTTTATGGTGTATGAAGCGGCCAACCATGATGATCGTGTAAAATAATACTCACACATGCAGACAGAGATTTCTTCAGTTGTAGTGAGATATTTTGAAGATACTTGAAGCTTAATCCTCGGCAAAAGAAAGAAAATTGAAAAAAGAACAATAAGCCTTATCTTGACCAAGTGATCTGGACCATAGAAATATTACAACAAAAAAGCCAACTCGATCACAACAAAAACTCGATCAGTTTTGTTTAACATTCTTTGCTTACAGATTCTTGTTTAGCCCGCTTATTGTTTCCATTGATTACCATGCAGTTACCTGGTTTGAGATTAAAAGAGGCAGCAAGTTCTATAATGAGCAAGCTTTGATATGGTCCAGAGAATTGAACCCTGGGGAAATCCAGAGTATCGCATTAAAGAATCTCCTGTGCGATGCTTTTACTTTGTATCCTGAGAATATTCTGTATGATGAAGTCAGATAAACTGGAAGTGAGGGAAGAAGCTATCAAAAAAAATTTGTCCATATCATAAGTAAACATTTACAAAAATAAAAAATGACTAAATTAGTTATGTCGATTTATAGGTTAGTTTTTAAGTTCTATTCAAATAATAAAAAATAATAGAGTAAAAACAAGTGGGGATAAATCTTCAAATTGAAATGTTACTGGTGTTAATATCTAGGTGAGGAGAGTAATAATGATGATAACTATAGTCTTGAGTAGCAGCGAAATGTAGTAGTTGTAAAGGACAAAGAAGTCTGCCCCACATGTTTGAGTTTACTGCAACATGCAGCTATAATGCCTTTGATAGGAGAGAGAATTCTACGTACCATGTTTGAATATATGCACTGAGATTAAACAGAGTTCATAATTGAAATGAAGACAAATGCGTATATTTAGACAAATAAGGACGTACATTTAATGAGTCAACAAAATAAAATGTGTATAAGCATTACGTTCAATGCTGAAAAGTAAACATATAAGCATTAAAAAAGATTGATCATGATAGAGCAGGCCTGTTTAGAACAGATTACTACGTAGCTCCTTAAAAGAGGGAGAATAATAATTTCTCTGATGTATGAGAGGGAATTCTTTATGTCTAACTATAGCAGGAATAGCAAAGAAGGTAGAAAAATAGGTGCTTGAGCCAAGAGGAAGGAACTCCATTCATGTAGTCATTGTTGTGGCTATGATATGCAGAGGCATTGGGATAAATTGTTTCATTAAGAGTTGGTTACTTCAGGGACCTGAGAAATTATCGGAAATGGGATATTCAGTATAATGCTGTGGGTAGGACTTGTGTGGCGATGTGTCGCACCAAAATTTATAATTGCCAAAACCAAACTTGGGAGTCATTCTCGACCCAGAAAAACGTGCAATAGAAAGAGTAGTTGAATGACAGGAAACACATGGGAGTTTTCACACCTGTGCGTCCTGAAGAAAGGAAAATTAAGATATTGAGGAAGAGAGAGAGAGAGAGAGGAAAGGAAGGAGATAACTCGGTCGAGGTTGAATGAGTAATGGTAAACGTAAGTTAGGGCTTTAATAGGTAGTACGTAAAGGGAGTGATGTATTGTAAATATGGCTAGATTTAGGGGGGTTATAAAATATAATGTTTATTTTCATATTGATTTTATCTAAAGATAGACAAGACACTGTAATATAAATTGAAGTTTATATTCCCCCAAAGGTGGGAAGTCCACCAAAAAGATATTGTAAAAAATAAAAGTCATCAAAAAGATATTGTAGAAAATAAAAGTCATCAAACCAAACACCGGACAGAATTGATTAACCCTTGTAGTTAGTGAACCAGCACTCACAGAAGTGTTTTCTAATTATGAGCTCCAGGAATCATTTATGAATGATGCAAAGCTTGAGTTGCCTAATCTACCTTCACATTCTCAGGGTGATGAAAGGGGAGCGAAATTAGTAACTGAAACATCTCACACAACCACATTATTGTGAAAGCTCTATGCTATCAGACCTTCCTTTGCTCCCAATGGCTCTTACATTGGACATTTCAATGATATTCTGATTTAGATATCTCAATTTCAGAGTATCTTTTATTCATTATATATATATATATATATATATATATATATAGAGAGAGAGAGAGAGAGATAGATAAAGAATAACAGCCTTTTCTGGATTTATTTTTGAAATATCTCAATTCTTTAACCTATTCTGGCAAAAATGAGAATTTTTCCAGGCAGGCATGATAGAAGCAGACTATTTTTTTACGTACGTGCCCCGCCTATCACCTATTGAAAGCAGTGATTTTGAAAACCGGGTGCATGCGGCTATTTGTATGTACTGGAGGACAATTTTGATGTTTGGTGTAAAGACCGAAAAGCGTTTCAAGACCCCAAAATGAGCCATAAAGGTTCTACTGATTACTTTCTGACACAATGCTATCATTCCTTAAGTACACGTTACTAATACTTATTTCGTTTGTAGCTTATTTCAAAAAATGTTTTCACAATCTTAAGAAAAGAGTAGTCTAAATTATAATGAATTGTCGTATTTTTTTTTAAAGGCAGAGCAATCTCTGGAATATCTGGAATTACGTCGCAGTGCAGATAAGGTTTTTGCATGAAAATGTCCACTTCAAACGTTTATGATATCGTTTAATAAAATAACATAAAATATTTGATAGATTGAAACTCTCACGTCATAATATCTATAAATAGAATTTTTTTTTTTCAATTTCGCAAGTAAAACAGACACTGGCGTCTTTAATTTCTAAAGCTTGAATATTTGATAGTTTCCTGGGTATTTTTCTGCTTGACACACACCTGCTTGTTTTACACGCACGCTCGTATGGGAAAAATATAGAAATTGCTTTTCGATTTCACAACTACACCACAGATGCAAGCTGGCAGTGTACATTGTACTTTCTGCTTAAAATCCCTCGAATGATATCGATTTATATTGATTTTTTTTAAATACCGAAAGCACTTAATCAGTAATAAGTTATTAGCGTACCAAGTGTCAGTACTCGGATCGTTTTGAACCAGATGACACTGTCACCAAGAGAGTAAAAAGTTCGTTCACCTAAAATCGTTAACTGAGTCAAGTAGTTATAGGAGTAAAACAAATATTATTGTTATTACAAACGCTCCTTGTTATAACGCAGGCGTTGGGGTCTATCGTATAAAAACTAAGTAGGAATCAGACCAAGGTCAAAATAACCACAATAAAGTATACCAAACTTCGGTAGTGTTTACAATTTTACATCAATGACTTGACCTTTTGAACTTTAGCCTCTGAACCTTCAGATAACTCGTTTAAGAGCCCCTGGATGGAAGAGCGCAATGTAACAAAAAAGGGGTTTCGTTCATTGACAACTGAAACGTTTTTGTTTAATCAATTCCAATTTCACTGTTGGTTTGTCGGCGTAAGTCAATACGTATCTTGGTGAAGGTCAGAGCGGTTTTCTCGACGAGTGGGTTATAATAGCGGTACAAATGTTGGGGTTCACCAATCATCTGCCTTATAATGCGAACTGCACTATAACGAACGCTCTGTAACGGAGATGCCTTCACTATTTGACCCTTGTCGCTAAAAATTACGTTAATATTTAAGTAATTGCAATCATGCAAATGATTAAAATTTAAAGAGAAGGTGGGTAGCTAATTCATTTGAAAAATTGTCAGCGAATTCAAATATCATTGTGTACAATCATTTCTCTATTACAAATAACGTACTAATGGAATAGTCTTCTAAAGAAAGTTACTTTTTAGTCCAAACCGAAGTTGACCTCCTCACAGAATGTAATCACAGTCAAAAGATGGTGATAAAAGCAACATAAGTGATGTTGTTGACGTGCTATTATGATTGATCAAGATGCGATTAGACTGGAATGAGAGAACAAGAGAGACGTACGTGCTGATGAGCAAGACCGGTTTTTAAATATCTTATGAATGCCGTGAAGGGCAAGTGACGTCACAGTAAAAAGGACGTAATTGTTAATGTGTTGATAGCAACGTTTTGTTAGTACTGCGAGTATGCAACAATATTGAAAATGCTTGAAATTATTTGGATCCAACGTGGATGATCACGTGGGACACTGAGGGCGCCACAAATCTATGACGTCATGGAGATGAAAGATGGAGATGTTGGATTTTAGAAGTGGCGAATCACATGGATCAAATGAAATTAAACAAAAAAAAAAGAAAAGAAAATCCGTAGAAATGGGAATGAAGACAAATGCATCTATTTAATAATTGTCCCACCACAGCAGTATTTGACACAAGGCCGGGATTGACGTGGGGAAAACAGGTCAACCCTTCCAAAAATGACGCCAGCCGACGCGACTTCGATTGCTGAGCAACTATAGAAGCTAAAGCAACCTCCGTCACGAAAGCGTCCACCAGGGGACCTGCTCCTTTAAGTGCAATGGAGCAGTGCAGCTCCGGGGAAACTGACCCCCGCAGCTGTACCGAGTAATTATAGGAGAGCCCAAGGGCACCCGATGCGCGTAGCAGAGCACAGCCTAAGTAAAACCTCATTGGCTAACGCTTGCACCGGCACACTCGGTCTTTGATGCCAACCATGCAAATGTCAGTACGTGCGCCTCGGTCTATGTCGTGAAACAGATACTACACTTTGATCCCGAAGGAAAGGCCAGAAAAAATGTGAGGGCCAGCTGGAATGAAGACAAATGCATGTATTTAATCACTGTCCCATCACAGCAATATTTGACACAAGGTCGAACTTAAGGCTTAACGCAGGAAGAAACAGGAGCAACCCTTCCAAAAATGGCTCCAGCCGACGCGGCTACGGTTGCCAAGCGCACCGTAGAGGCTAGACAACCTCCGCCACGAAAGCGTCCACTAGGGGACCTGCTCCTTTAAGTGCAATGAAGCAGTGCAGCTCCGGGGAAACTGACCCCCCCGCAGCTGGGCTGAGTAATAATGGGAGAGCCCTAAGACGAGTCCAAAGGCTCCCCAATACGCGAAGCAAAGCGCAGCCCCAGTAAAACCTCATTTGCTAACGCTTGCACCGGCGCACTCGGTCTTTGATGCCAACCCGCACACAATCTCCGGCCCATTCGACGGGCAATCTCAGTACCGACACCTCGGGCTATGCCGTGGAACAGATTCTACACTTTGATCCCGAAGGAAAGGTCAGAAAAAATGTGAGGGCCAGCAGGAATGAAGACAAATGCAAATATTTGCGGATACACATTCAATAAACATTTAATGACGAGTAAACTTCACTACAAATGGGCACCTTCGTTTAGCACTGAATACGCTGAGAAAGTTGATGAAGTAACTAACGGCGATAGAAAAGAGATTTTTTTCTTTAGACGGTGAAAGGAAAAGTGTTCTGGATTGTATTTGTTTTTGTAAGTATAGTGAATCACTACGATATTACCGAAAACGATTCTGTAAAGAAAGGAAGAAACGGAAGGGGCCCTCAAGGCTAAATATGCCATCGACAGTCGACATGTGAATCCGCAGAGAGCTTGTATTAGAGCATTGCAAATTGGCTCTCTGGGCAATGTCCAAGAATGTTCACTGAAAGTGCGCTGTGAGAGGGAATAAGTGAGAAGTCTCAACGCCCAAAAGGAAATCGGCATGGCAAACGAATTAGTCTCGTTAAAAAAAAAAGAAGAAATTACTGATTGGAAGATAACGGCATCACGTGAGGCCAGTTGGTCAGAAATGAGCAATGATAAACGGAAGTGGTTACTTTTATAGGCTGGGGACTAGATGACGTGACGTCGCCTGATTCGAAAACTCTGTGCAGTATTTTTTTCAATTTGCTATTTATTTCGTTCAGTATTTTTTTACTAAACTGATTGTAAATGTAAAAGTGGCGCTTCAAAAAACCTCTAAAGAAAGGAATGATTTGTAATAATTTTTTTCTTCTTTCTTTTCTGCACCGTAGATTGATGGCCTGATTTATATTGTGATGAGAAAAACTACCTAAAAATTAAGATGAAGGTATATAACGCCGTCCAAGACGATTTTTGTTTCTGTGAAAGTGAGTGTTATTTTCGCATTGTTTAAGTATAAGAAGTATAGAAAATGTTTATTAATTCCTTCTCACTTTGCTTTTATGACCAGAATATTTCAAGATTTAACTATTTTGAATTGTACCACGGGCGAATTCGCATATTTTTTAAATTCATATTTTAAAACTCCCTACAGCATGAGAATCTTAAACAAAATATTGATAAAAGTGACCCCAAAATATTTGGCCATGTTGCAAGAGTGAAAGACAACCGATGGACATCACTTCTCGCAACATGGATCCCCAGAGACCACGTAAGAAACCGAGGCCGACAGAACACAAGATGGTGAGATGAACTAGACAGATTCAGGAAATACTGGCTCCGCGACGCCCATGATAGAGAGTTGTGGCGAATCCTGGGGAAGGTCTATGTCCAACGGACATTAATAGACTGATGATGATGATGATGATGATGATGATGATGATGATGATGATGATGAGTTTTCCGATATTTACGATTGCATTGTAATTCACTTTCACGAACCAGGTACAGAAATAAAATCCCTCATCATGTTTTCGTTTTTATGTTCTTCGGTAGTAGTGGCATTCAAAGGCCAGTATATCCTGGTTGAAGATTTAACCTTACTCCCATGTTCTCCTTGAATTCATCAAAACGTGTGTCGACGAAACTTTGAGGGACAGTCTGCAGCTCACCTTCCCGTAGTTCTTCGCCATATTCTCATCAACCCCCATATAGGTTTTGGCCTTGTAATTGCCCTGGGACCTCCTGACCACTGTGACAAAGCTGTGCCAAAATCTGCTTTCTCTTTCCCAGTGAGCCTTTTGGGCAATTCTTTGCACTCCGGGACTTTCTTTATATGTGGTCCGACGAAGGCACTGGCTTTGAACTTTGCCTCTGACAGTACTCGGTGGTAAAATCTACTAAGATGTGCGAGGCCTACAAGGTATATTCTGGCGTTCCAATCGGGGGGGGGGGGGTCAACACAAATTCTGAGCACTCTATTTTACCTGCAGTATAGAAGTGTCAATACTTCGCTAGATACCCCGAAGTAAGAAGAGTATTAAGGGACGGTGACTACATCTGATTTAGTGAGCCAAAGGAGAGAAACAGGAATCGCTCAGTTCTTTCGTTCACTGTCTCCTTCTGTAGTCGTTAAATAAATAATGAATAAATAATGTTGCCTGCGACATTTGAATGGAAAAGATAAATATGCATGATGGCATGAAAATGAAAAAGCGAACATAACTTAACAAGTGATATTTATTAGAAATGTACACAAGATTATATCGATACAGGCTGATGAAATTCTCATTAGAGGAGAAGAATGAATCTTTTTTCAAAATAGTTTACTACTTAGCTATGGAATAAAGCTCATTCATTGCAGATGCAAAAGTTGATAATAGTGGCACATGGTCCATATGTACTTGCATGCATATGCACATGTAGACTGACAGAACTTATGCATTAGTTTGTAAGTATGTATGCAGTGGCCAATAATGTCAGGAACAAATGTTAAAAATAGTGTAAACAACGTCGCGGGTTTCGAGTAGACTCAGTTCTTCCATAAGTTTGTTGGGCGCCTACCTCTCTGCTGGTTCGATCCACCCTTAGTGCTCAATTATTATGACTTTGTGTCTGACTGAGCTAAGCTTGGAAAATAAGTATAAAATAATCTTTTTATCAACTTTTTACACGTCACATTGCAAAGAAAGGTTTCGTTTCGTCAATTTCATCCAACCCCTCTGCGTTTCGTTTCTACACTCCAACTGACGTGTGTTCATGGGAGAGATAGATAGTTAATGTAGATATAGGTGTTGGAGATTAAATTTTGCAGTCGCCTATAGTAGAGAAGGCATAAAAGATAAAACGATACACAGGAATAGACAATAGGTATGACAGAATTGTTGAATAGAGGATATTTCAAGCATACGCTTCGTAGTAGCATTAAGAAGCGTTTAGGTAGGGTTCCTGGTTAAGGTTCCTCGTTCATTATCTATCGTAGACAAGTTTTTCGATCGTTTTCTTTAGTATCTGGTGCGTTTGATAACGTACTAAAGGACTATCGCAGTCTTTCCATTGGAAAAGTATAATTTTCAAGATGGTGTCTAAGATGGTTGCAACCGAATCCCCAAAATCCCCATCACTTGTTAATTTTTCTTCCTAGATAAACTCTTTAAACATTTTCAGTACCAAATATGCTATATAAAACGGCCAAACCCTTGAAATGACTGTTATTGATTCATTATTCACCCTAGACAATATTTTTGGTACCTAATCCCATGTTTTTCGCGATGTAGGAATCCAATTAGCATTAGGTTATAGTGAAGTGTTTTTAAAACAAAGTTAATATAAATTGCGTAGTATTATGTAGGAAAGTTCTAACATAGATATTCTTTTTAAAAATGCCTAGTGGGTGTTTTAGTAAGTATTTTTGACTTGAGCGGACATCCACCATTGGGTAGATTCTCCAGCAATGACGTTTTCAAAACTTGTCATATCTCTGTTAATAGTTGCCCGATTTGCGTGGAAGTTGGGTTAATATTTTGTTGTTATTATTTATAAAGTTAATAGAAATGCCTTGATTACTACTTTTGGTTTTTATTTACGCTACTTAAATACAAAAAAGTTTTTTTCTCATTTCATCCTGAAAAAAAAAGTGATATGATAAAACTGAATATTTACAAAGAGTGTTATAGACATATGAAGATTGTATCAGACTGGGTTTTTGCAAGTTTTGTCTGGCCCCTTTACACTCTTATACGTTCAAAAGAAACGACAAGCAACCTCATTTTCCATGCAAGTTCGTGATGAATTTATCACATGGCCATTAAAGAACTTTACTCATTACCCCATTCAATCATTCTCTCGGTAGTTGGCAGATTTTTAGTGATCGGGGCATAAATGAGGTAAAAATAAAATTGAGTCACGGTGGAAAGTTCAAAATCTGAACTGAATCCAGCGTAACCTAAAACTGGCACCTGTCTGTTAGATGATTTGAAACAGCAGTCACTTACCATCCAGAATTTCAAGGAGGGGTGGCTTTTCATAAATGCTATGATTCTTCGGCACACAGGAAAGCAAGAAAATTGAAGTAAGCCGTTTTTGAATTCCTGTTCCAATTTTTATTATGACAGTGTAATGCTAGTACTTCAACACGCTATTTGGTAGCGATATGATATATAATCGCATGGAACTTGTAACACGATTATTCTTTCATAATAACCTTTAAGTCCTTAGTAAGAAGACTATAAAATTCTGATACAAAAATTATTTGTCTTAAAATGATATCACATTGTGTTATATGCGATGAAGAAATCATGATGGTGCTACAGCTGTGTTTGATGGTTATGGTGCACGTCCAAGTCAGCAGGTGAGCAAAGAATATGACTTGTTGGTATTGTAATTACACCTACCACGCAAAAAACACAACTCAAAGAGCCATCTTCGGGGATAGCTTCAACAGATCATGCTTCATTCAGACATTGGTCCCAGACCTTAGATCTTATTGCATCATCGTGAAACAAGCAGAGTCGATCTTGATGTACTTGAAGTCTCGACAGCACTGGACGTAGCCAAATCTGATAACGACTAACCAGTGGTAGTTGGAGCAGATACTGATTTGTTGGTCATCTTGGTATCAAAAAGCATCAGCATCAATGAAAACTTTTATGCTTTGCTAAACCAATCTTGAGCAATCTTCAGCCAGCAATAGAAAAAACAAAACAACACACATTGTTTCTACATGCCATAACCGGATGTGATCGCACATTAGCTCTTTATGGACGAAGGAGAGTGAAAGCATTAAAACTAGCCCAGAAGAAGGATGAAATGACGTTTTCCTATATGAATTTACTTGTATAAAAGTCCCGTACTGATGACGATGACTAAATTCCCCTATTGATAACAATGTAGCCACTGCAAGGAGCCAAAAAGTTTGGAAACAGGATCCACCAGAAAATTTACCGAAGGTTGAACATTTTTTCCTGGAAATTATCTCCTTTTACCGTAAATGGCGAAAATTCCCAGAAAAGACCTTAAGTTCTAAGAAAACAAAAAACCCTACTTATTCAGAGTAAACCAAAAGATAAGGTGACAGTCTGGCAAAATCCCTTTAACAAACAACAGGTGTATATAACAACGCAACGGCAATTACAAGCCAAGTACCTTAATTACAGACTTGTACTTCACATCTTGAAAAGATATTACATTCGCTACACATTATACAAAATCATTTCTCTTATAAGTTTATAATTCATGTACATCAATAAATAGTGCAGCATTTTTACATGAGAAAACTTTGTCGTTTATTCCTCTGTGATTTGTCTCTCTAACTTACAAACCTTTTTCCTCCTTCCTCAGCTGGAGTGAATATCAGATTCAAGCTCCCTTCCAACTTGTAGTAAGCGAACACCTCATCTTATCTGTGGGAACCTTCTAATACCTTACTATAAATCCTACCTTAGTGGAGTCAGCAACAAAAATAAAATTTATAGGAAACCCCACAGTACCTTCACATTGGCCAGTCACTCACCAACTACAACAGCACTTTTATGGAGTTTATCTATGGGTTCATCATGATGCATACCGCCCACCGAGTGGGTGGTAATCAAAAGGAAACTGATTGCGATTGTTACCGACAAACCAACTGCGCCCCAGACGCTATTGAATCTCAACAACTGTGGCTGTCGAACAGGATGTTGGAATGAGTGCAGTTGCAGAAAAGTGGGAATGGTTTTCTTGAGATATGTGCACTCGTTGCATGGACTAGACGTGTAGTAGCACTGGAACCCGTTATACAGCCGATGAAGAACACAAAAATTTATGTTTCGATTCCTGAAATAAAACTATTTCCATACATGACATTTTGTTTTGTATTTCATATCATTTACTATTCATTTCATTTTTTTGTTAAGTAGTCTTATTGAATAAAGTGAAATATACAATGAATAAACAATTTTGCATTTTAGTCCTAAAAAGAAAGCACAAGGAGGTAGAACTGAAGACTTTTTAATATGGTATTCCTTTCCACGTCAATTAACTATTTTGAAAAAAAGAATCAGCTCAGCTGTATTTCTGAAAACATAACAACTAGCTCAGAAAAAATAGGTCAGTGGTCAAACTGTTGTAGGCCTTTATTATATCATTAAGCAAACAATACTAAAAAATACTGTTAAAAAAACTCGTCTAGAATCGATAATGAATGAGGTAAGTGAATTTTTTAGGATTTGGCTTGCGGCCAACGTGGACGCTATCTTGAAAATAATACCTTTCTAGTAGTGTAACTATGGTGATCATTTGATGTTATCAAGTATGTTTGCTACTACTACAAACCGTTGAGAAACCTTGTCTATGATTAACAATGGACGATTATGAACATTTTAAAGGATTTGGCAGCCATCTTGAACACCATATTGGAAAACCACAAGGAGGAAACCTAGGGACTTTTAATACGTGGCTTCTAACTATGACTGGGAACCATCCAGAAAAACTTAGCTTACCTACATTTATTTCCGGGTTTTACAATTTCTAGATCTAACGCTCTCGAACTATATAGCGTGTAATTCAACTTCGAAATAATTGTATTTCAAAGTTGAATTATGTAAAAATTGGAAAAAAATATCATTTCATATCTTTTTTTTCTAAAAAAAAAATATGTATTTTTGGTGTTTTTATAAAGGTCCCCCATCTACTTTTTTGTACATATAGACTCCCCATTCAAGTTAAAATTGCGTTTTCAAATATGGTATAAACAGAATGGTGCTAATTGAAAAGGAAAAAAAAAATGCACTGACCTGCCTCGTTACATATTTCACATCGGTGTTAAAGGTTGGTGTTCGAGCCCAGTTAATAAAAAAAAAAGAAGGATTTCAAACGCTGAATTTCTAAGTAGGCAGGGACTCTCGATTTCGAAGTTGGGCATAACGCAATCATCCTACCCTGTTCCTACTTTATTACTGTCTTTTACCGTACGAAGCTGAAGTCTGAGCTAATTAGATGAAGAAATTTCATTATTAATTTTGACAAGTTTTTATCATCTTGTTTTCGTCGCTTTTTATTGCAATGCTTGGATTGTGTATGTTTGAGCCCTAATAACTCAGGAATAAATGTATAGACATTGACAAGATTTTGCCCGTATCTTTTTGAGCCTCCCTGAGAAGGTCGACGGCTTACCGACAGGAGACCCATCAGTAGATGAAATTCTAATTAAGTCATAGAACTTCTTTCTCCCTTATCCGATCTGACGGTAATATTTTCGACTTAGATATCTATCTCGATTTTTTCCTTTGTTTTCCAGTCATACTTCCAAAACATTTTCACCAAAACACAAAGATTGGGCCCTGTTGATACATTTGTCACCCGCTTTTCGAAAGTTCGCTTAACGCGACTTCACTTTTACGGGAGACCTACATTGGCACACGTTTTCCCCAATATCCAAAATGGTGTAAAGCAGAGAGGCAATTAGCATTATTTTTTATGGGAAATACTTTTGAACATTTTCCGACCCCACCAAAGAACCTTCTTCTATTTATGCCTGTTTCGATAAAGATATAGTTTTCTAAAATCATTACAGCACTGTAATTCGTGACTAAAATATCCTGCAAGGTTCTCTTCACACCACGAAACAAAAAGGCGTTAAGTGAAAGTAGCCTTGACTGTTTGTTTTGCAGCGAGTCGTCTGCTTTACACTATTTCGGCTTACGAAAGGTTATTAAAGGAGCGCCCTGCCTCCGGATAGCGGGGGAAACCTGTATAATATTCCGTCATTTACTTGAAAAGAAATCCACGTCATCATTGGGTATCAGGTGGGCATTAGTTTCTCGTCTGCTCATAGAACAACATAATCTATTTGTTACTCATCGATACGGCGAAATCGTCAGGAAGAACATACTCTGAAATAGGATTGGTTGACATGAAAGTCTGACTTTTGATTAATGCTCTGTTCGTGACGTATAGCCGCTAACGAAGTTGGAAGAGGTATATGTATTCACTCTGCTGTTTGTCCCTACATTAGCTAAAAAATTTGAATTTCACGATTGACTGCAAAATTTTTTTTTTTTTTTGTTAAGATGAAATAAAATTTTCTTGGGAGGTTACTATGGGCTACGGAAGAATTGGTTGAATTAGCGGTAGATCTAGGATCTTTTTTTTTTACAGTAACTCCCCTGCATCGTAACTATATATCCATACATCAGTTCCGAAGTTCCCAATGAATTTCAATTTTTTTTTTTTTTTTCGATTGGGAGATATTTCTTTTTTTCATACATTTATGTATTCACTCACATTTGTCCGCAGAATATCTCCGAAAGTTCTCAATGAATCTCAATCAAATTTTGTGGAAGCGTTGGCCGAGGCTTAAGGAAGAACTGATTTAATTGGGGGGGGGGGTTAGATCCAACAATACTTTTCGATTGAGATATATTTTTCATTCATTAAGACATTTGTCCATTATTGTGGAAAATCGGAGCTTCCACAATTAAATCCCCTTCATCGGAGCAATATATGAATTAATTTCATTCAGTTTTCCAGCTGGTGTATGTCGTTGGTAAAGGTATGCGCCCTCTCTCTACTTTCTAGTTATTTTATCATTTTATCTTAATATCACTCAAAATTATATTAGTATGGTACTTAATGAGGTTGGAACTCATCAGAAACGATTCGAGGGACTAGCTCTCCGGCAGCTGCCTTTTTATTTGTTAATGTTTACACACCTTAGTAGGACACAGGGCCAAATGGAAAAAATGAAGATTCATTTGCGCCAATCTTTAAAATCTGCCTACTTAGAAAATCGGCATTCGAATCCTTAGTTTTTATCCAGGCTCGAACAGAAACCTGTGGCACCAGTGGGAAAATTTTGCCAAGCTCGGCGCGCAGCTAAATTGGTGAAAGGGAAGTTTTGTGGAGTACGATCTCCCACTGAATATGACCTGCCTGCCAATACCCCAGCATTCTGGAAATCATTTGTCATGACTTGCGAAACTTGCTTGCGAAACTTGCTTGCGAATCCTTGCTCTTTGGCAGACGACATTTTATTTGTTGATATTCACTCACGTTGATTCGGCACGGAACCAAATGAAAAGAAGGAAGATTCTGTTACATGAATCGTATAAATCTGCCTTCTTATAAAATCAGCATTCAAAATCTCAGCTTATATCAGGGCTCGAATATCAACCTCTGACACAGATGGAACATACGTAACTTTTTCAACCAGTTGGTAAGCTACTGGTATTTGTCAAGTTCAACTTAGTACGGCATGATGCCAATTTGGTGATAAGAGGAAGGTTGAAGTAGCACAATCTTACAACTAAGGTAGACATGCCTGCCCAGAAAATCAGCTTTCTGGAACTTATCAGTAATGGCTTGCAAACCATTGTTTTCTCGCTGGCACTTTTCAATTATTTGGTCCGGATACAAGATTGTAGTCCGAAGACTAATAAATGTATTTCTCTTAAATTATATTCTTTTGAATTTCGAAGCCAGTGATAAACGAAGAAGAGAATCTTCTATTTCGAAATCTTTCTCTTGATACGGGTAAGATGCTCACGGAAACATAACAGTGTGTATTCAGAAATGTGGATCCAGATGTACCCTGTACCTTGACGTGTGTTTCTTTTGTTTTATAATTAAATTAGAATCAAAATAATTAAACTAAAATACAATTAGAAAAAACAACAACAAAAACAACGTACTTTTATTTCCAGGTTTGAGCAACATAACCAGATGTCAAAACTTTCCTTCCACGGATTACAGGCTGAACGTAAATAGAAATTTTATGTTTGCTTGGAAAAAAAAGTATTTCGTGCGTATACATATTGAATTAAGTAGATTTTGAAAGCTTTAAATTGATACGGAAAAATAGGGAATGTTTTTTTACGGTCCAATACCGATCACCGTGGCCCAGCGGTAAAGTGCTCGTTTCCGGTTTAGTAGGATGTGGTTCAATCAACTACCTCAAGGACTTCAAAAATGGCACTCAATGTCTTTCGTTTCGTTAAGCACTCAGTAGAAGAACTAGGATCTAGAAACCTCATCATAAGGCTAAGGGGCTACGGCTTAATCACATTGGATACACTGGTTCTCGTAAGATCACGAAGTTAAGCAAGGTCGAGTGGGGTCAGTAACTAGATGGGTGACTATTGGGACGTAAAAGTAAGTCTTGTTAACAATTGCCCATGTAAACTTAACCCGGAAATGGCATAAGTGGAACGATTACCCATGCATACATACATACGTACATACACGCTTTAATGATTTGATTTGCTGCGAAACGACCATTGGTTTCCTTAGCGTCAGAAAGTGACTAAAGGTGAACAAGTGGTTAATGATAAAATCATTGAGCAGCGATAAGGAAAACCAAAACCTTGCCTAAAATGGGTCAAAATTCAGCCTACACTAAAATCAATTAAGGTTGCATACCTTAATTATCACTTCGTTGTCCCGCTACCGCCTCAGCCGTTTTCATATATCTATGTATATACTGAACAGCGTGTTTTTTTTTCTTGTTTGTTTCTCTGTCCGTGATAATGAACTCTTCAACATTGAGGTAACGATTTTTCTCACGTAAATATCTCCTACTCAACATTTGAAACAATCTTCGTCCAGTCACTTTTTTTAAAATAGAACGTCAGATAAAATTGATAAGATATAAACATTTATTAACACTATTAATAGCTTTGAAGTAAAGTTCTCTTGTCTTTGAACTGATCACCATATTTTGAAACTTTCTCGCCTTAGTCCCTAATTTCATCTCAGTAGTTTTTGATTTGCTTATTGAAGTCTTTAATTTGCAATTTTGAATTGCTTACTTTATTTTTCAGTTTGATTGCACTAATTTTTAACTTGCCCGAGAAAATGTACAGAGTTGTTCGATTCGATTTCAAATTGTGGTTTAAACGGTCATTTGGCTGCTCATAGACCTACTTGTTGAACTAAAACGTATGTGTAAGAACCTAACTGCAGTTTGAAACCAAAACGAAGAACCCTAAATTGGACAAGATTAGGTATTTTATTTGGACAATTCACTGAGGATCGAACTCATCACAGTAGTAACGGTCTGTGAAACCAGCATACGAAGCCGACGACGTAGCTCTTAGTTGATATTATAAATCTTAGCTTAGTCAGACACAAGGTTACAAGTGTCGACCACTCGATGGGGATCGGACATCACAGTAGTGATGGTCTGTGAGTAGTCTGTGAGGCATCCAACATAGCTCTCAGTTGACTTTATACTATTTAGCTAAGTTTGGCTCAAAGCCAAAGATTTTGGGGAACTCAGTGAGAATCGAATTCGCCATAGTAGTAATCATCTGCAAAACTAGCTTATTAACGACTTCCCCACGATGGTGAGGGTCGTCAATTTCTTTTCCTCAGTTCATGGACCATTCTTTCACCAGGTAATGGCCTATCTTAATACGGTGCGAAGCAATAAGTGTTGAATGCTCAACGAGGATTGAACTCTCCACAGTAGAAGTTCGCCTGTCTTCAATTTACTTTTACCTCTGCACGATTGTTCGGGAGCTCCAATTTGGTGGTATGAAGTCATTTGAAGAAAAAGAAACCAACGAGGAACTACAAAGCTCACAGAGACTGCATATCACTCCCAGGACCACACTCTAACTAAAAATGGAATGGAAATCTGTCCATATATGGCTATGATACAGGGGAGGTATCTGTGTTTCGAAATTTCATATTTCAGACAATTGTTGATCTCTTCCCAATATATGAAAATATTTCTCAATCAAAAAAAAAAAAAATCCTTTCCCCAGTCCATGGGCCTCGTTTCACAAAATGGAAATTCATTGAGAACTTTTAGAGATATTGTTGTGTGCACAAACATGAAAGAATGTATAAATGTATAGGAGAAAAACGAAAAAATATGTCTCAAATGATAGAATTCCTGAATCCTATTTTTTTTTTTACTAATTCTTCGTTACACCATTCCCTATGCTTCCATAAAATTTCACTGAAATTAATAAAGATATCTTATGGAAAGTCATATAGCTACGATACAAAGAAAATATTTCTAGGTCCGCTCCCAAATTCAATTCTTGTTTAGCCCATGGCCTATCTTTCCACGAAATGTCATTGGAATTCAGAGGAAATAACTTTGGAGATATTGTGTGGACAGACAGACAGATCATCGGAGAGACTCGAGCGAACAAATATACCTTTTCCAACCTTGTTGCAAATTCGTAAATAAAAATCATTTAGGAATAAACACTTTATCGTTGATTTAAAAAAACATTGTTCTTTTCACCCTCCCTTCATTGTTTGCAATTACATAAATATAGCTCATCACCTTTGGAGCTGAAATTAACAACACATTTACCAGCGGTATCAAAAGTCAGCGTTCCAGCTAAGGTTGAACCCAAGATTTTGAATGCTGATCTTCGAGGCAGACAGACAGCATAATGTTACTATCCCCTCATCTTGCCTTCAGTCGTACAAGCCAAACATAGCAAAAGTCCTCGGTACAATCATCCGTTATCAGTAGTATTAATCATGGTAAATATGTCGCGTTGGCTGACATTAGGATAAGTCAAACACAGTTAGGTGAGATATTCCTCTTCGTTTCTGCAACTGGGTAAGCCAGTTCTCTTAATTATGAACGGCATCAACCGTAAATTTTACAAGCGTTATTGGGTGCGCCACCTCTTTACCACACGATCTGAAGATGACACCTGCCGTAGAGCGACGGTTACCAACCGAGTTTCTCAAACCACTGCTGGTGTGACAATTTCTAGTGTCATTATGAATACACCGGTTCTCGTGTGATCACTGGAGTTAAGCGACATCAAGCCTGGTCATCACCTAGATTGGTGACCGTCTAGGAATGCAAGGCGCTATATGCAGCAACAAGATCGTTCTGCAGCCGTCTCAGCCAATGCCCTGTCGCCGTTTAACAGGCCATCTGGCTAAGCAGGCACCAGATTTAGTCCAATCCTTTTTTCAAGTACACATCTGGTATAAGCGATTAGGTGTGACCGTTCTGGCGTGAGCGTTTAGCCGATATCTGATTTGGCGAAAAGCCATTTTGGCGACAGACGTTTTGGCGTATAAAAAAAAAATCTTGATTGATTCATCATCATTTAAGGTTGAAGCTTTAAAAGCTATAAATGAAACGCTAATGCCAGAACGCCTGTAACAAATCAGCTTCGCCAAATAGTACCAAGCACCGCTACTCCATGGAGAACACATGACAGGGAGCTCTCTTAAGAGCCGCCATATTCGTATTGAGTGTCAGCGATCGTATGTTCCAGACAAGATAAACTTAGCAAATTATAGATCGATAGCATATTCTGCAAATTAAGTTGGAAATTTACGAAAGAGCCAGAGTGTAGAAGAAACGAAACAAATAATTTCAATTTTCAACCTTGATTTTCAAATATATTTCTTGAATGTTCAATTCAATTCTAAATAAGAATTTTATTCCTAGCATTTTTTTTTTGTGTTCACCCTGAAAAACACTGAGAACTAATGTTGATTTTTGTTTCAACAAAAATTCATTCAAATATGAATCCAAAAAGGCTTCGCTGGTCCTACTCCGGTTTATAATATTTTTTCCCTTTCTCCGGAATGATTCAATCGACTGCGTGTGGAATGTATCGCCATTAGTGTCCGCAAAATATTGGCCATGTATGATCCCATCACTCTCAAAACAAACGGAAAAGCTTGCGCCATAATTTGGGACGCTATACTACCAGATGAGCAATCTGTTGTGGAAAATATGCCTGAACTGCAGGATATCTGAAACAGTAAGCTAGACTCGCGTGCTACTGTAGTGAGTTAAAACTTTACTGAATGCCCCAGTTTTGTTGTAGTATGCCACACTCCGATAAGCTCCGTAAATGATTAGTGTACCTATCATAGCTCGATGGTTAGCAAGTTTGCCTCGCAGACGATTTTGTTATTCTAGAGTGTTCGATCTATGGGTGCACTACTCTTGTAGCCCTGTGCAGACTGAGCTGAACTAAGAAGATATATTCTAAATGCTCCTACTATAGAGCAATAGCTAACAAGCTAGTTTTTCAGACCAATGCTATTGCAATGAATTTGATCCTCACTGGGTATCCAATCAGTGTGGTCGTTTGTCCGACTGAATTACTTTACTTGATGGCATATGAAACCCGTCTTGGCGATTGTTACCCTTTCCGGGTTTAATTCAATACAATAAACATGGACGGCGTAAACTATTTTTCCGTGCTGAATAACGACACGTCGCGGTAATGACAAGTTTATAGCTTTTATTCCCTTCGTAATTGACTTATATAACTTAAACCCTAAACACAACCCAAAACACTAACCCTAAACACTAAACCTCATTTATATCCTTTGAAATTGAATTTGATAAAATTCAGTTTTAAATGCTCATGTCTTCTGCTTTCATTTGAACATGAAATTTTTGAGAAATAAAGTCACAGATAAGGTTTGAAAAAGTGAAATCGGAGTGAATATCAAAATTTGTGAAGAAAAAATGCCGTTTTGTAGTTCCTCGGACAAACATAATGCAGCAAAATCTAACCCAGAAATGCTTTGAATTTAAACGCGGAAAGGCAATAATCGCAACGTCTTATACTAGCAAGGATTATTAGGGAAAAACGTTTCCTCAAATTCTGGCCTATGTGAGGCTAGACAATTAAGTTTACTCTCTCAGTCATTTTTGGATGGGGGAAAGGAGGAGGTCTTATATACCATCAAAGTTAAGCTAATGAAATATCTGCCCAAGGCGCCTGCCGTAGAGCGATAGTTATACGCATATAAATTGCTCGTGCAATGAGTTCGATTCTCTCCGAACCAGGGTCAGATGAGCAAACATCTACATCAACAATTATGTGTTAGCAAATTCTTTGAATTATTCATCAAGTTTCAATGATTATAATTCAAATTCACCCCCCTTCTCTCTCCCTCTCTCTCCTATAGCCCCAATAATATTTTTTTGTTAATTTGACTTTCGTGTATAAGCAAAAAGTATCATTAGGTATTCAAGCAGTTTCGCAGGCTCCGTTCAACGCTCAAGGTGGCGATGACTATCTTGATTTATGACCACGAAGAAAAAGAGACGTCTTGCCACACCCGATACATAACAGAAACCCAAGCCAGAAACACATTAGACTGAGTAACACAACCTCAAAGTATAAACGAAGAAAACAAATAAATGGAAATGAATTACTAAAAAACACTCAGATTGTGTCACTAGAATGTCACTAAAAACTGAACCATCAGGTTGCAAATCCCAGACTATACCGTGACAAAAAGCTTGTAATAATTATTCATCAGATTTAAATATCTTCAATACTCTGTCAAAACGTTCACCAACCTTGGTGCTGTATTGACTGTCTTAATCTAAATAAAAGGTTAACGAAAGTGCTGACAGGGCAATGATTTTGATTGCGTAATCACACAAGAGTGCTGCTGTGACAGTAAGTTGTTATTACACCACACTTCCATTATGGAGACGTCACTGCGATTACGTCATTGCTATTATTGCAGTACATTTCCATGATGATGACGTCATGGTGATGGCGTCATTACCATATTTCACCTGGAAGGCAGAATACATTATCATACTTCACAATGTTTACAGAGTCGAAAGACTTCTGCATCTTACCCAAATTTTAATCAATGGTTCTATGGTCCACCTTTACACAAAGTGCAATTGACATTCATTGAGAAGTTGTGGAGATATTTAATGGACAAACTGACAAACGAACGGACAAACATAGGTGAATCCATAACCTCTATTAACCTCTATCCAACTTGGTTGGCAGAGGTAACAAACATAATTGCAAACATAGAGTTTATAACCGTCGTTATTGGATCATTTGAACGGAACTCATTCTGACACTTCATCGTCTTTTTAAAATACTGAAATGTTCAGTTTTCCTCTTATGAATTCCCCCATTTCTTTTATTCATGCGCCATTTTAATATGAGGTGTAAACGGATGTGAAATCTCCTCACACCCAATGTTAAAAATGGTGCATTAATAAATGAGAAATAAATATTTAAAGAATTCGTGAAATAAATGACAAGACAGTGAAATTCCAAAATCAGTTCCATTCAAATGATCCGATATCGACGATATGAAAACTTCATGCTTACCAAAATAACGAATCTGAGGTTGTCAGATTTACCTGCAAGGGTTACCAAATCCTACGATCAAGAAGAACTAGATCTAAGTCGTAACCTATTAGCGTGCCAAAAGTCTGCGTGGTTGTATCCCTCGCCAGGGACCAGTTCTGCAACCGTTTGCGGTTTTCTCATTGGTCTGTGTGCGTGACTACATTTGAATATTTTTAATATTCGCATGATTATGATTGATTATTTATTTGGATTTTTCATGTTTTCGGGAGTGTCGCTTACAGATTAAAAAATAATATTCATTGCAAGTACAAGTTCCCCCGCAGTCCGGATGTACAGCGTTCCAAGAAAAAACGTTCGCAAGTCAAATATAGCGTAAAGCCAAGAAGAAGCAATTATCATCATTTTATATGAGGAATTTTTTGAGCGTTCCCAGACCAGAAAATGGTGATCATGATATGCTAGGCTGAGTCATCGAAGGTTGAGTTGGTAGACGGTACTAATCTTAGATTATTCTACGACAAGGCCATATTAATAAGACTCGCCAAACTAGTCATGGTTTTTGAATCTGACTCGTTAACCATCTCTCTTCTCCGATTGCCCTTTATTTAAGTTAGCTTGGTCTGCCGATGGTTATAATAACAATGTACCCAGTGATAACCAAGCTCACTACAATCGTAATGATTTTTGAGACTAGCATTGTTCGACGGTGAGGCACCCCATCTATGCCAGGTATTTATTTGATGTCTATTAATGTATAATCCCAGTTTGGGGACGGGCCTCGTTGTGCTGTTATTATATACAAGCTGATCGAACAGATCATGACTTCCGAGTAATGAGTTCGATCCTCACTGGGGGCTTGTGGCCTCATGCCAAAACAAGGCCCATTGGGCTCTTATGAATTTTTGTTTGGCCCCACCACACTAAATAATCATACCTATTAAGTCCCACCGCTTCGAAAAGCGGGGGATATCTGTATTCAAAAGAGCGCTCATCATGGTGCAATGGTTAGCAAGCACATTCTGCTGACCAATTCGATCTTGTGCCAGACTTAATTAAGCTGAGTAAGTGACCCCAAGGAACTGTTTCATTAATAATCATATTAGACGGCATAAATCGTAGCTCGTCAAGTTTGAAACCAATTTTCTGAAACGACGGGGATCTGCGCCTCAAGTTAAGTCTCAACTGACAACGCCAACAGAATTTGCCTCAAACAGAGAAATAGACGTTATACAGCAATACATTGAATAGTGCTGTTTTAACTGTTTTTTTTTTCTTTTCATGTAGCATGGTTATGGTTTTGCTGTACAGATTAATGTAACTAAGCTGGGCAAAACATTGGATTATAATAAGACCTTTAACGGTGCAGTTTTGAGCCGTACGTACATTTGTTTGGACACATTAACTGTATCAATCAAGAAATGCCAGTTCAGATATCTACTATCCTTGGCTTGGTATAGCAAAAGGCCATAGTGCCCTCGATGAGGATCGAATTTACTCCCAGTAACAATGGTATGCAAGACTAGTTTGTTATCTATTATACTACGGCGAAGCAACCGGATCTTTTTCATTAGTCCCCACCACACAAAATAATTATAGCCATTACAGTTCACCGTATTTTTGCTCGCTAAATAAATGTAAAAAAAAAGAGTTAAAAGCCCTAACCGAAACTCTCACTTTCCTCTGACTCACTGACTAACCTTAATTAATTATCTCGATAAGATAGTAACAGCCAAGTTGCCGAGATGTCTTCCGCTTTTTTCCCCCTAATATACATTTTTTTTTCAAACAAAAATACTGTAGTCTGTGATAGTTATAATCATTTAGTGTGGTGGAAACCAATGAAAAAGATCCTGTAACTATTGCCTCATGGTGAGCGCTGTTTGAATATTAATTAAGCCGTGCTTAACTTGGCACAAGGCCACAAGTGTAGGGTACCAAGTGTGGATCAAGCGCACTACCCAGTGGCAAGACGTCCAAATGTTTTTGTGTTATCAACCTAAAAATAATCAACAGCGTTAATAGTGGGTATTCGAAAGTGAATTGGACAACGCCCTTATATGTTTTCTGAGAGTTCGAAGTAGTTTTCTCGTTCTATATCAACTGTGATTCGAAAATCTAAATTGAGAAGCATGCAACGTGCGCATGAGAGAATCATGCTCAACCTTACATGGAGAGATCACAAGACAGCACAGTACATAAGGAAGAAAACAGGAGTCTGAGATATCATAGAAACTATTAAAAAAACTCAAATGGCAATGGGTAGGCTATGTTGCAAGAATGAAAGACAACGATGGACACCACGACTCACAATATGGATCCCCATAGATCACTCGAGAAACTGAGGCTGACAGAATACAAGATGGAGAGATGAACTAGACGAATTCAGGAAATACTGGCTCTGCGACGCATATGATAGAGAATTGTGGCGAATGCTGGGGAAGGTCTAGGTCGAACGACGGACGTTAAAAGACTGATGATGATGATGATGATGATAATGATGATGATCCAATTAAACAGAACCAGGGTTGATCGTTAGATTGTCGTCATGAAGTGAAATCAAGACGTGAGAATCAGCAAAGTGTGCTGTTGATTTTATTGAACAACCATAACCACTAAAGGTGCTGAAGGGCTCTAGCCTTTTTTTTAATGTACATGCGTTTGTATGTTCGTTTATGTGTTAGAATCTTCCAGTGCTCCTGGTCATACCATTTTTGTCTGCAGATTTGAAAATTGGCATCAGCACTCTCCTAGATCCTTCTAAAATTGTTTTTTTTTTTCGCTTTTTGTTTTCTTTTAAAACAAAAAGCTTTTATGACCTTTTTAGACCTCATTTCGACGGGTTTATTAACAACATCTAGATTCTTCATTTTAGATATTTTCCAATGGAGACCGCCAGTAATGTCACAAATAGAATTCGATTAAAATTTTCCAGATGGCTTCAAATTTTGACGTTACGGTTGTTCGATTATTGACAGTGATGGCGAGATTCATCCACTCACTTTCGTGATAAAAAAAGGTATAAAACATTCTACGGCTATTTTAGATAACTTATCTTCCATCGATCTAATTTCTGAAACGAATCCAATGCCAGGACACCTGATATAAATTACATGTAGTTATTTCTTTTTATATCAGCATAATACCCATCAACCATGAAGGGATTCTTTATATTTGGATAAATTATTAGATTATACCAATATAGATTTTAGTGCAAATATATTTCCCGTTATAATTCTTTGAAGACGATACTTTTTGTAAAGAAGAGTAATCCTGTGAATTTACCCTGACCATCAGAATCTTCCATCTAAATTTTTGTGGGTGTCCAATTCCTTGTGCTACTCGAATCGACATACAGTTGGCCATGCCTAAACATGGATATTGGAAGGGAAAAAACTTTATCAAAAGATTGTCCTAGAGATTTGTTTATCGTCATTGTTGTTTGATTCTGAACTTAAAGGAGACGGCCATGTTGTTGAAAGTCAATAATAAAAATTCAAAGAGAATGTTAAAGTTAGTTTTGTTGTTTTAGATGAGTTTGATACATCAATATTAAAAAAAAACAACAAAGAAATATACGTGACTAATTCAAGCAATTACAAATGAAAAAACAATAACAAACGATTTCATACTGTATCCAAACAGCAGAATAGTGGCCTGATAGATACGCCACTTTCTTGTTTATCTCCTGGTCGGATGTTCGAAACACGACAGGATTCATTTAATTTTATATATCTGATTGCTTTAGCGTGACAACTGACGAAAAACCAACAGACAAACAGGCAAAAAAAGTGACATGGGCTTTCATACAAATAAGATTTTAGACGCAATCTACGAAATTGCCAATAGATTATCCTAAAGCTATGTTGACAGCGTTTAGATCGACGGCAAGGATTGAAATAGATGGGATGCTTTCAAAGATTTTATGGGGGCTAAGTTATAAGAATTTATCGGAATCACTATACCCCCTACCTAAGAGTGGTCATATTTGAACATTATCTGCCCCGAGTTTTGGCAATTAAGCATCTCCCAAAGTAGTCAAAGGTGGAGAAACCCTTAATTTATTGTTGTGGTTCAAGAATATATTGTTCGTTGATTTGAATAGATTAATTTTCAAATGCATCATGATCGATTACCTCTTGACGTATCCCAGCATACCCGTTGAGACTTTTCGCGCATCGGGTCCAATTCACCAGTCACATTTAGCTTTATACTTTGGAACAGTGGTTCTCAACGAGGGGTGCACGCACCCCGATTGGTACGTGAAGCAGAAAGAAGAGAATGTTAAATCAGCTTCTTTTTACAGCTTCTTTTGTTGTTTTTCCTTCGTGTCACGAACCCACAAATGTCTATTCTATCTCGTGGCCTGATTCAATAATCTATTTTGCACAAAAATATCTACCTTTCAACATAATCCCGTTCTTTGTCAATGCTCTTAATTCATTGGTAAATATCACTTATACAGATCGCACACTATACTGAAAGAATGTCAGATCAAAATTCAGCCAATAACCACGTGAACGCAAACTTGCTCAGCTGGAGTTTGAACTCAACACGCCGATCCGATGCTCCGTGTTATTAACCGCTCCGTCACTCGCACCTAAGAACGGCACTTACCATAGTATAATTGTTAGCAAGCCCGTCTCGCAGACCAATTTGCTTGTTGGAAAGTTTGATTCTCACTGAATCTTTCCACACTTGTAGTCCTGTGCCTGACTAAGCCAAACAGTGAATATCAAAACAAATATAACCCTGAAGGCAGATGGAAATCATACCGGCCGAAACATTGATTTTTCAAAGGAAGCGTTCCTTTTGGAAAACTTCGTCTTGAGAACTGAAGCCATAAACTGCGTCATTGCAGTTCAATGACTGTAAATTTCATTGTGATTTATGGCAACTTAATTCTATCTGTGATTTTATCTTGCAATGGACAAGACCTTTCATCTTGCAACGGATAACTATTACTCTTTGCTACCTGTCGGAATTAATGGTTTCAATGAAGAATTTTGATAATTCAATAAAATTTCTGTTTCCTTGTGATTGATGGCAACACATTTCTAGCAGTGATGGAGGGCGTTGATCTTGTAAGATAATTTGTAGTGGACAAGGGCTTTTATCTCGCAACGGATAACTAATATTCTTTGCCACTTGACGCAGTTAATGGGTTTTAATGACGAATTTAGATAATTACCAACATGCTTGAATCTTGAAAGGGTTGGTTCTCACTGACAGGTTATGTGGGAGTGAGGATTCTCATGCCAGGACAGGAAGAAAACTCATGTGGAATTTTGACGATAAAAAGGGAGCCTCAGGTCGTTGCTACGCACAGGTAGGAGATCAAGTGTAAGGGTCTTGGTAAGTGGAACCGGTTATTTCTGGCCCCAGGCCTCCCGATAAGAGCAGAGGATGATGACAGCCGCCTAAAGAGACGCAGCCAAGACCAGCTTGACCGGACTGTCCAGCTTTGATATTTATTTGAATCGCACATGCTGCTTTTAAAGAGCATGGAGTCAATTCTCATCTCCGTCCATTCCTAACTTTCTTTGTCTATAAATACCAGAACTACCGATTTTTATCATCAGAGACCTGAGGATTTTTACGTCAGTTGGAAGCCATGAAGAGGCTCTTCCTATTTTTACTGGCTGCGTCTTGGGTTATTGAATTTTCGTGTGAGTTTCCATCTTTTTAGATTTTATTATTTGTGCTTTTATATTTTCTTAGTTCCCTTTTTACAACGAATTGGTCTGTGGGATTTTTTTTGTCTTTACCCTTCAAGTTTAGGCGATTTATTCAAAAAAAAGGAATACGAAAATTTAAAAAAAAAAACAGACGGAAAAATCATTTCCTTAATAATGGAATTACGTACGGACGCCAATTTTTCGTCGGAGCAAACCTCAACTTAATTTCTGTTTTTTGTTTTTTTTATTTGTTTGTTTGTTTGTTTGTTGTTTATCCTAATCTCAGGGGCAGATCCAGGATTTTGAGCAGGGTGGGATCCGAAAGGAAAGACATATTTTTACTAATGGATCTGTGATAGAAGAAGAAAATCAAAATAAAAAATCAAGGAAGTATTATGTGATTCTGCACTTTTCACTTACATTGAGTCGCACCTTGTTAGCAATAGAATCGACGACAGAGTAAAGTAAAAAATCAACCAAACAAATCTACCATAAATAAATAGTAAATTTATGAAGAATACGACATAAGATATCTTACTTATATCAGACGAGAAATAAATTTTTGTTTTATTATTACTTGGAATTATTTGTTTCGTTTTTGTGTCATAAAATTTCCTCATCTGGATCTTCAAAAGAATCAATTGTGCTTTGCCCGAGCAGGGAATGGGGCCCGGACGTCCTTTGAACCCCGAGAATCCGTACCTGAATCCTGCCAGATGGTTGCGATAAATTCGGCTTAGCAACACCGAATAGTTTTTGTCGCTAGAACACAATTTTTGATCGTTATTTTGATGATGTAGTTCTTTTGATATTGCAATTCTAAGGATTTTTATAGACCACTTTACTCTACTTTTATAATTACTCTATGAAGAGACTCATCCTTTTTTTCACTGGCTATATCTTGGGTTACTGAATTTTTGTATGAGTTTATACCTTTTCAGTTTTTCATATTCGTGCTTTTATATTCACTTGGTTCCTTTTTACAATGAATTGGTTTGTGGGATTTTTTTTGTCTTTACTCTTCAAGTTTAGTCGATTTATGAAAAAAAGGAATATGAAAATTTACAAAAAAAAAACAGACAGAAAAATTATTTTCATAGAAATGGAATTACGGACGTCAATTCTCTTCAAAGCAATCTTCAACTTAGTTACTGCTGTTTATTATTACAATCACCGGGCCATAAGTCGTGCATAATTCAACCATCGATACATGGTTACAAAATCATTCACTTATGCTGATAGTAAGCAATAGATATTTTTGAAGATACGGGTTGCTTCTAGTCCTTCCCATTATATTTGAATTTAAATTTGACATAATTATCACCAAGTATCGGTCGACTGCCAATTTATGTCCAAAAACATGGTCTTCAAAACTCGACCTTTACACGAGTATTTATGGTAGATCAAATCTGCTGTCACACGATCAGCTATTTTGTATAAGGTTTTACTAACAAGACAGGAGAAAAATGAAATTTTTAGCCCTTTAACTTCCTTCATTTGACTGGAAAATTGACTATTTTAATCCAAATTTGACCTCTGATAACCTCCAATGACGTTGAAAACTTTTTCTCTTTCTTTTTCTTTTTTTTTCTTTTTGACAAATGACCATTTCCGTAACTTTCCCGAAACATTTGGTTTTCCAGCGGAATTTCCAACACTCAATGTCTCATTTTATCATGTAAACGCTAAAATAGCTGATTCATTCGAAATATGAAAATACCATCCTTGTAATATTGAAAAGAATTACCAAGCTTAGCTTTGTGTGACACTCGGACACTAAAATGAAACTGCAGGAGAGGATTTAATTAACTTATTCAGTTAAGAATCTAGGCTAGCAGACCATTACTAATCTAGTAATGGTCTGCTGGGCTAGATTCTTAACTATCGCCCTATGGAGTCCCAAACTTTCTTGTGTCGGAGGGCACTTTTGAGACCACCAGGTGTGCGACAGGCACCATTTACTTTTCAAATCAAATTTATATTTGGACTTCCTAACAAAAATCATTCGGAATTATATTTAACTCTCATTGAAGATAATGCACAAAACAAATTAATGAGAAACAACAAGTTTTTAGAGATTGTTTATATCATTGTGGAAAAATACAGACAAGTTTATTGCTTGACTCAGTGATGAACATGATGTCCGATATAATATGCAGTTCATATACTACGTAAAATAATAATGAGCAAAACAAAACTAATTCAAAGACACTAAAACAAACCCTATAAACCCAAAACAAAATTGATAACATTCCTATGTAAAGTAATGTATGAAAAAAAAAGTAACGATAAACAAGTCTAAAACATTATCATCTTTCATTCGTATACAAATATCTTTGGAAATCTCAACGTAAATTTATAGCTGGACTCAATAAAGAACATGATACGAAAAAATTCTATATGAAATAATAATCATTCCATTGAAATAAAACTTTTTTTTCCTATGTAAAATAATATTTAGACTGTACAAATAAGACATTGTTTTCCAATATAAAATTTTAAAAAATATATTCGTACGCAGCAAAACTTCCTAAAAATCCCAGTCATCGTGATTTTTGGCACAGAACTTCGTTGATTAATGCCTCATAGTCAGGAGAATAGGATGATATTGCTGTCGTCAACAATCATAAAGCTCATCGGTAAGGCGAGATCTGAATTTTGATTTCATGATATTCATAATGGAAAAACGACAATTCACAAAGGTAGCTGAAACCGAAAGGTGTTTCTATCTTGAATGCTGTACTTTTTAGAAAAGGAAATCTCTCTCTTACAACTAGACCCCAAAAGTACTCTTCTGTTTTCCATGATTTTAGCCCCATAATGTTAAAAAAAAATTGAAAACATCGATAGAAGCCAGTCTGTGATGGGTATACAGCAAAAGGGTCGCTCCGTTGGCTCAAAGCTGGGAACCTCTAGTACAAGAATACAGTATTGGAGGCTATTTTTCGATTATAAACTAAATTTAATGTCATAATGGCATAAGGCCACAATAAGGCACCCTGTGAAGATCGAATACATTACACTGGTGAATGGTCTAGTGAGATTAGATTTTTTACAATCATCCCCTGCCAGCAGGTACCTCTGTTACTTCGTCTAGCACAAAAACAATAGAATCTTATCATCATCAGCAGCAGCCTTTTAACGTCAGTCGTTGGACATAGACCTTCTCCAAGAATCGCCAGACCTCTCCATCGTGAGCATTGCGGAATCAGTGCTCTCCGAACTTGTTCAGTCAGCCAACCGGTGGGATGGGTTGTTTAAATGATGATATAATAAACTTACTGTTTCAGATTCAAAAGACCCATCCTTAGGAAATCTTCTTTCCGTTGTAACATTTGGTCTTATTTGCGTTTTAAACAATTAATTTCGCAGGAATTACAGCTAAGGCCACCAGATGTCATTTCTTGTCGTTTTTCAAACTAGTTGGCCTCAATTTTGCACCTATGAAACTGAAATTTAGCATAGTGGTAGATCTTTTAACGTCAAACGTAATAGGTAATGTGAAGTTGACCCTAGAGGTCATTTGAGGCCAACAGAGGTCATTTCTGATGATTTCTAGCTAGTTGCTAGTTGTTAGCCATAATTTTGCACCAAAGATGCTGAAATTTGGCATATAGAAATATCCTTTCATCGCCAAGGTCACAGGCTATGCAAAGTTGGCTCCGGATGTCAACAGATGTAATTTCTGATAATTTCAAGCTATTTTCCAAGTCTTTGGTCACAATTCTGCACATATGAAACTGAAATTCAGCATCCTCAGGGGTCATTCCAGGTCACCAAAGATCAATTCTAGCTAATCGTCAAACAATTTCGCACCTATAAAACTGATATTTAGCATAGGGGTAAAACTCTCCACGGCAATGAGAAGTTGACCTCGAAGGTCATTTGAGATCACCCGAGGCCATTTCTTACTAATTTCTGTTTTTTTGCACCTATGAGCGAAAATCCGCTTATTTTTATAGAATATCATTTGCTTTTCTGTATTATTTCAAAAAATTTTCTTTGGACAACGCTGGCTATCATAACTAATATGTATACCCCTTGGCATTCGTAGTCTTGATAATAAATGCATCATAATAGAATGGTAACACTCAAACGGTATTCTGATTTCAAACATTCATTTTTTTCAAATCATTGTGCTGTAGAGAAATTTATTTACGTATTTTTCAGTAGATGAAGTATTATAAATCATTATGAACAACTTTACTCTTTGCATTCATCTTGATATTTATGTTGCTTTTCATCGAAACTCTTCTCAGACCGGATCATTTAGAAAAAAAAGCAATTAAAATATTAAAATGAATGTCAATAGTAGCATAAAAAGGGGAAAACAGTTGACAATCACCGCACTGCAGTTTTATGGAATGTGTGGTTTTCGTTAATTAAGAGTATATTTTCTTATTGGCATCAACCGCGTACTTTTTATCGTTCTTTTGAAACGTATGGCAATAATTAAACATCTTTTTTGAAAGTACAATTTTAGTTATAACAGCAAGAAAATAGCATGAAGTTAATCGTAAGAAAAGGGGAAAAAATGCCGTGATCATAGAGGAATTCTGAGCAGATTACGGCTGATTTGCGTTTTTGACTAAAAAAAATATCGATTCTGCCATAATCGACGGGTCTGTTAAGGTTTAAAATTTAAAATCCTTACTCTATGCTTTACAGCATTCATTTATCTATTCATACATTTACCACTATTTTGGAATGGTAAAGTGTTTTATTTTATTGTTTATGGTACAAGATTCATGGGTTTCGGGGACTGGAAGGGTTCGGGGAAAGGACAGAAAAAATTATTGGTGAATTTTCATATTCGCTGCCAACTGATCCTCCTAGACCCTACTAATATCACTTTACAGAGATAACCTTACATACATACACACACACACATACACACACACACACACACACACACACATATATATATATATATATATATATATATATATATAATCTGTCAGAATAATTATGAATGCGGTATTTTTTCTTATTTGAGACTCTATTTGAATAGACATACCGTTATTCCATGGTGAATGTGTCAGTTGGCCCAGACTGCATAAATTAAATAAAGAATCGAAGAAATTTCATACAGCAGCTCATTTTCTGAATTCTTTAATCTATTTGTGCTGTCTAGGCCAAATTACACATTCAGCGTGTATTAACAGGATGTCAATTCAAATAGGGTCTCAAATACAATTGGAAAAAAAAACACTGCATGTATAATATTCTAACAGACGTCAAAAGGTTTATGAAGGCGATGATGAGGATAATGAAATGGTGCCCTTACGTTAGCTACGGTTTCAGCTACCCTTGCCCAAGCTCCATATATCCCAGTTTTTTTTCCTTTAGATGCAAAATAGACCCAATGGCGACTAGCGCCCGAAGTGGTGTCACTCATATTCCCCCTGTGCTTATTTTAATCATAATTGGCGGAGAGACAGATTCATACCTTTCCCAGGGGCATCAGTGTGAAGTGAACACAAACTGTCTCAGATGGAGTTAAACTGCTCGTCCATATTGAATATATAAGTGATATAAAAATATATCAGTCTCTTCTATTCAGTTTCAACGAGCAATCACAGGTAGTCTCTTGTAAAGCAAATAAGAGCTATAAGGTTGGATTCATGCAGATCTGATTGTTTCAAAGAGCAAAAAAGGGAGAGAGAAAATAGCGTTCAGCGTTTGTTTTGCTAAGAGCCGTAATAGAAGCAAAGCACACACACTTCTCTCTCTCTCTCTTTCATTCTCTCTCTCTCTCTCGCTCTCTCTCCCACAACTCAGTCTTCTGTACCTTCTACTGCCGCAACCTCCAACGATTTAGCACAACATACCATCATCACCATTTTGGGGCTTGGAAACGCTCAAAGATTTTTACCAGATACATCAACAATAACTGTTTATTCGCTTTACGTCATTTCGGTTTATGGAAGGTCTTGATAGGAAGCACAACTTTCGGATAGTGGGGGAAACGTTTGAATGAAAATGTAAACCGCAACTCTCAGAAACAAAGACAATTTTCTCATTAATTTTCAATGCTTGAATTATCCCGTGACACTGGATATAGGACTATAATTCCAGGGGAAAACAATTATTGATCCAAAAAATAGATAGTTCTTTCGTAGCACATTTTTGGTAATATAATGTGGTTTGGATACGTAAGCACGATGTAAGGGGGGTAATTGTGCATGGATCCACAACAAAATTTAATCAGTTCTTCCGTACCCCACTGTTCTCTGGTAATTTTTTGAGATATCGTGTGGACAAAAATGCAATTTTGGTGACATTGTGTGGTTTGGATTTATAACTACGACGTAGGGAAGGTAATTGTTCTTGGATCTTTCGAAGATATCGTGTGGACAGACGGATAGGAAGATAGACGGACAGAAGGACAGATGGAAAGACGCAACCAAATACATATACCTCTCCAACTTTAGAGATGGAAGAAAATTATTATAAGACCTTGAACAGAGTGACTTTGAACAATACGGAAATTTTGTAACCACATTAATCAAGGTTTACCTGTATTTCGACTGCCAGGAAAATACATTATTATCAGAAACGTACTATTTGCAATGTTTGGTTCACAAATGATGAGGGTTTAAAAAACTCTAATCGCAATGGGCAGGCCAGTTTGCAAGAATGAAAGACAACCGATGGGCTCACAACATGAATCCCCAGAGATCACATAAGAAACTGAGGCCGACAGAACACAAGCTGGAGAGATGAGCTAGACAGATTCACGAAATACTGGCTCCGCGATGTCCATGATAGAGAATTGTGGCGAATCCTGGGGAAGATCTATGTCCAACGACGGACGTTAAAAGACTGATGATTTATTTGATAAACAGAATTCAAAATGGCTGACGCTATATGGAGATGGATCATAATAGAATCAGGTTTGGACGAAAAATCAAAGTAAATGATTTTTTAAAATAAAAGTTTTTGTTTAGGATAAAAAATGTATGAAACTAATAAAAAAAAAGCTGACAATGCATCGACTGACAAGAGAGCATTTTTTCTAAATATGCCATCAATAAAACTAAGAAGATCCTATTAATCCTAAAAAGAAATGCATCATCCCAATAGTCACTTGTGGAGCTGAAACATGGAACCTAACCAAGAAACAGATCCGCAAATTGAAAGCTATGCAACGTGTACACGAAAAAATCATGCTAGGCTTCACATGGAGAAACCACAAGACAGCACAGTACATCCGGGGGAAAAACAGTATAAAGTTGGTCGTAAAAAAGGAAATACTTCTGTATACTTAAAGCAAGTTTTAGACTGTTTTCAATGTCAATTTTTGTCACTCAAAATGAACTTCGATTACGCCATGATTGATATCTGTCGACAGAAAAAAAACCTCTGTAATTAATTTTTTCCACAGATAAAATAACCGAAATATAGGATTTGATGAAAATTTTACCTTATATATAGTGAAAACTACATTTATTAAAAGCGACTGTCCGTTACATTTCAAATCAGTTCAAAGCTTACGGGGTATTGAGTCATTTTTCCTCAATCATGTATGATGAAAATCTGCTTAAAATTGCGTATTGTCACATGGGGCAGCTTAAGTATGGATGACCAAAAACAACAAAACTTAATATTACCCACAATGTCAAAAGTATGCTAATGTTTAAACGCCGTCATACGACAGGCACCATTCAAGTAGTATTGTAAATCGAGGATTTTATTATTCGTTTCCAGGTGTTTTAGCATCTTTTCGCATAGTGTGTTACTATGGCAGTCTATCGGCTAAGCGTGATGGAGAAGCAAGATTCTTGCCTTCGAATATTGACCCAAGACTATGCACAGATTTCGTTTACGCTTTTGGCCAGGTGACTGGGAATTCAGTGAAGCCGATTGGAAACGCTGTCGCTCAATACAAACTGTAAGTACAAAGCTTTCGTTGTTCACATTGGCTCAAAAATAGGAGCATTTTTTCAGACTTGTCAAATACAGTGATACCATAGTTAGCGCCCAAGATGGGTACCCCCCCCCCAAAAGGCAATACAGTGCAGGGCTATTATAACATTGCATAAATAAAGATTTGATATTAAAATATGCGATGTAGTTGTTGAGTCTCCAGAAGGTAGAATGGATTAGAGCTGTGTATCTCATCCGGTAGCCACCTTCCGGGGCTAGTGAAATATCACTTGTCGTCTATACATATACAAATTATTGAGTACGTGTACAATGTGAGTATGAGTCTTTTTCTATACGCCTACAGCAGATTATTACTGCTTGGAAATTTGGAGCCCGCAATTATTCATCGAATCAGAAATACGCTTACGAAGGAGTTTTTACTCAAGCTTTTCGAGGAATTCAGACTGATACCGGATTCATCAGTCCGTCCATATGTCACCGAGCGCTTCCTGTATCGCATTAGGAATAAAGACCTACATTTTCTATCATTTTTTCTGTCTTTGAGTAAGGCTTTTCGCAGCTCAAGTCCTCCGATTTGGGGGACAACGTCCCGTGTATGCCGTATATATGAGTGAGGTAACTCATCCATCGTAAGCTTATGCAATGCTCTTCTGTATGAATAGAGCACTTATGGATGAGGAATTTCTGAGTAAATAGATATATCGCTTAAATTCAGCCTTACTGACCGTCCAGCTCTGTAGTCCAGAGGTGAGATATCGGCCTCCGGGTCTGAAGTGAAGGTTTCCGCCTTGCAGTACTGGATTGGACAATGGAGAGATGTAATACATCGAAACAGCTGTCTGCGGATGACACAATAATATATATATATATATATATATATATATATATATATATATATATATATATATATATATATATATATATATATATATATATATATATATATACGTACGTGGTGATACACAAAAGTGCGAGAAATTTGAAGTGATCAATCAATATGTTCGTCTATTAGGTTACCAAGCATTTCCCGTGTGTCGGCGGACATTTGATCTATCAGTCAACCAAGAAATGAAGAACCTCGTTTTCTATCATTTTTTTTAACGAAAAACCAAAAGTTGAAGTCTAGTTATAACCTTTATTATCTTTAGCAATAACAAACTCATTCTACGAGAATAATTCTCTAATTCGATTTGCCGCTGAGTTTATTTTAGTGAGTGCAGGCTTGTATTATACAGCTTGCTGTGGTAATGTTCTCCAAGACTAGCTGGCTGATCATCCAAGTTTATAAATGGAAGATCATTTCTGATCCGACGGACGCAGATACGACGCCCTTCTTAGCAGTCTGGGCCAATGGGATCAGGGTTTGCTTCGTGACCAAGTCAAGCGCTCTTATGTCATTGCAACAATATGTGAGAAGACTAAAGGAAATTTCTGCTCCCCTCGTTAAAACGATCTCATCTCACATTCTGCAGGGTTCGAGTAAATAAGATCTTGTTTCAATGAAACAGCTACTATCAGCACATTCACCGCCAAAAGATGTTTTCTCTAAGTTATCGATTAAGTATTTAAAATGGCACCGAAGATGCTAATAAGAAAATCTATAGGAGTTTAATTTAACTTCACTCTACATAGATATCAGGATGGAAACAGAAACAGTTCAGTCTTTTCTATAAGTATGAGCTGATTGGTATATATATATATATATATATATATATATATATATATATATATATATATATATATTGTCATCCACAGACACCTGTTTGTATTACAACACTTCATTGTGGCTATAGACTATCCATTATACCATCCAGTACCACGAGGTAGGATCGAAACCTTAGCTTCAGACCCAGTGGCTGGTACCCTCTCTATGCTCCACGGAACTGTATGGTCAGTAAGGTTGAATTTAAGCAACATATTTATGCACACATATATTCCCCATCCACCAGAGTACTCCATTCCATGTTGGAAGAGCATTGCATAAGCTTACAGTGAACGGGTTACCTCACTTAAAAAGTGCTCAATCCTGAATAGGGAAGCGTTAATTATATTGAAATGTTGATCCGTATAGTGCTTATAATTCCGTGACCAGAAGTTGAAACGTAATTCTTAATTGTTCCTAACCCCTTACTCTACAGTGTGTTGTCCTTTAGCCTAGTCTGGCACAACGCCACAAGTATAGAGTACCCAGCGAGAATCAACTTCACTAAAGTAATAATGGTTTTAGAGACTAGCTTGATAATCACTACCCTACAGCGTGGTGTCCCTTAGCTTGTCTGGTATAAGGATACTAGTATTGAGCACCCGGTGAGGATCAGACTTACTGCAGTGAGACTTGCTCCCACGACCAGGCTCACGGTTTCGACCAGCTATTGCACAAACTAATTCTTCTGGTTTTAACCCTTTTTCTGTATATTTTCAGGTATGATCAAATGGTGGCTTTAAAGAAAGACCATCCTTACAAGAACGTCTTTCTTTCCCTTACCAATTGGGAGTGGAGATCGAGGAACTACGAGCAACTGGCTGATGCCATAGTCAGCTTTTTACGTCTTCATAAATTTGACGGACTTGACATCAGCTCTGAGCTTCCGAGTAAAGACGACATTCAATATTATTCGCAATGTATCCATGTAAGTCAAAAACCGATATTATTGTTCGAGATTTCATGCAAATGCTTATTGTTGTTGTTTTTTTTTTTCGTTTTTATTATCTCAATCGCTATAGTTTTCGCTCACTGCCCAGAAGTTAGCAGAATGTGACCATGAAGAAAAAACATTACTTACCTAGGCACCTAGTTTCCATCGCCTATTTCGAAGTATTCTCTCTGTATACAGCTATAAGAGCTGGGTTTTTTTTCAAGATCCTGAGTATAACTGGAAGGCAAACGTTTCCCCAGTCATGGGAAGATAGCAGGTATAAATTGGCAACCAGTCTAGGTGACGGACAACTCTGGTTCCAAATCAAGGAGCGAGCCCCCCTTAAGGCTAGCAACATATTGTAGAGTGTGGAAGAGCATGGCTCGACATGCAGAGTGCCCCGGTCACCCACGGCCCGTCTCCTACTGTCCTAACTAAAACTCTTCCTCGCTATAATCCAAATCAGGTGCAATCATCAATTCAGACACAGCAGTTGTTACCTTCGACCACGATGGATGAACTTGATGATGATGGAAATACAATGTAAAGAAATGTCTTGGAATAAGATTTGAACCACGCATGAATAGCAATACATTAGAAACATATTACAAAATATATTTTGAAATCGTAGTAGATTTATTATAGAAATTAAAGAATTGTCAAATTGTTCTGAATTATCGATAGACATGACACTTTCGATTTCCGTCTTTCTGTCTATTGTTATAATGATAATATTTTTTTTTTTTAATTTTTCAGACGATACGCCAAGCCTTTGAAAAGGAAGCTCTGCAGAAAGGTGTTTCAAGGCTACTTCTGACTTCTCGACTCACAAGGGTGTGGCAAAACATTGACAAATACAATGTCACCACAATCAATAAGTAAGTATTCATACCTTACAGTTGTGGGTTTTTATTACTTGAACCGTAAATAATGCGACTCCTGACGACTAGGCTATCACGGCTAATAATCACTGCTAGGAAACGTCGGCTCCATTTCCCCCTTGAGACCAACAAACTTTCAATTCATTGAGAACTCCCTCAGATGCTGTGGGGTGTGGACGTATTGCTATAATGCTGGGGAGGTAACTGTTAATGGATCCGTCCCCAAATTTAATCATATTGCCCTTCCATGGAATTTCACTGGAATTTATTGTGAGCTTTTGGAAATACTGTGTGGACAAACAGACTGACAGAAAGACGGACAGACACGAATCATACATACGACTCTACCAATTTTATTGGTAGAGGGCGAAAAATCAATAATGATTGACAATGTTTCCTCTAATAATAGTAAAATTCAACAGGGTATTTCATTCATTTCTATCATTTTAGCATCTTAAAATTTATATTTGATGCCGTTTTGCTTTCGTCATTTTTTTTTTAGAGGTTCATCTTCCTCAATAAAGTTCGAGAGTTCTTCATACATAACTAAAGAGATCCATCCGATCACCAGCCCTTTGGTTGGGATCAGCTCTCCTTTGTCTTCGGGCTGGACAGCATACAAAATTGAAGCAAATGTGCGTACTCCCTGGAGATTCCAACTTTGGGGCAGCATTCTTGGTCTGATTCTCCAAGTCCCAGAGTATCTTTTTGTTTTCTATGATATCCTCTGGTTTACCATTTATTTATATCAATTTTTCAATTATTTTAGCTTCTTTCAACTTATATTGGTGCCTTTTTGCTTTCGTCATTTCTTTTTAGAGATTTATCTTCCCCCCAAAATGATATTTTTGTTTAAATCTCATTTTTACTTAAATGTTCATATTGTTTATATTCATATATTTTGTTTGCTTCCAGAAATTTAGATTGGATTAACTTGATGACTTTTGATTTCAATCAAAACTCCCCGAGTCAAAACCTCCATCACAGTCTTCTGTTTCCAACAGCAAAAGAACCATCTTTGAACATCGTAAGTTCTTGTCTTTATAAATAATGCGTTGTTTGTTCTTTATCCATAACTTGAAAGATCGATCCGACCATCCGCCCTTTGGTTGGGATCAGCTTGCTACATTCACTTGAAATGTAATTCACTACTTCATCTTTTTCTCCATTTTCTATTGTTTCGCAATGTTTTGTCTATTTCCTCTTTGATATAGATTGTCTTACTGCTGTTACGGTGAAGAGTGCCATTTCTATTATCTATTACATAATTTTACAGTGGTCAAAACGACTTCCTTTTTTTTTTATATTTTAGACTTCATCCAGGGCCTAAAACTGTTCCAGTATGCTCCAAATAGGCTGTAAAGCAAAAGCAAAATTCACATCCCAATCTACAAAAATAAATTCGTCAGATCTGCATTCACTCTCACCCCAATAATAATGATCTGATTTACATTTATTTCTCTAAAATACTCAAAGTCTAATTTGCCTAATCAAATTTGGCAAGCATACTCAAAGGACTTTGGGGAAGATTTTTGGTAAAACAATAAATAACACCACAAGGCAAACAAGTTATTATTATTTTAGATCCGCCTTGCTTTGCTAATGGTGTAACTAAAGCTGCATTCTGTGTCAGTATTTTTGCACTGTAATTTGAAAGTTTAGTACAAGGTCCTGTTAACTAAAATTCTTGTAATCATTTTGGGTGAAAAAAATGAATTGGCTCGTCAGGAACAGTAGCAGTAGTAGTTGTTATCAGCAATTATATCATCAACAATCAGTGAACAAACACACGTACACACACAGAGCAGAACAGCCAATTTTGTGTTCGCATGATCACATCACTCCCTTATTCTCTTTGTGTTTGTTATGTGACAGACAGACTGACAGCTTGCAAATTAAAATAAAGATTATAACATAAACTAGTTTAACCCTGCTGCCAAAGATGATGATGTATATGAAATATATGAATATACACATTGCTTTTTATATATTTAGATAATAAAGGTTTGTATTGCCATGAGCTTGGAGAATAGCATTGTATAGCCCACAAATGGATTTTTTCAATTTTTTGTTTTTATTACTTATTATATCTTTTTATTGTTCTCTTAATTCAGCATTTTTACTACGTCATCAGAACATGAATCAAATTCTATTTTACAGCATCAGTTACATAAATTAAATTCTATTTTACTGTGTCAGTTACACTCTTTAGCATGACAAAAGACATCTGCACATTGCTGATTATTATGTGTGAATTTTCCAGCAAACCACCATAGACCACTGGGTGAAACAAGGCTTCAGTGCAAACAAGTTATACCTGGGAGTAGCTTTCTTTGCTAGAACTTTTCTGGTGAAAGATGCTAATAATATGGTTAAGAAGGCTGAAAGACAACAACTTGGGTTTCCTGGACAATTCACCAAGACCAAAGGCCTGCTTGCATACTCAGAGGTGAGTAAAGTATTTAGCTTCTTTGTATGTTGTTTTGATAAAAAGCAAAGTTTTTAAAATTTTTATATCTAACAAGTTATTTATGTAACCTGTGGTGTCATGGGTAGGATGAATTGATTAAATACTTTTTTTCAGTCACTCTAATTATTATGCCTATAATGACACGGTAATTACTAATAATATATGTAAACTTTTATTTCATGTTGTTTTGGTATAGAAATGCATTGCAAATTGTTTCGCTATACAAATGTATACATAAAAAGGGGTGGATCAATAGGCTGATAGCCTGACTGGTATAGGGTTTACAATTGCATTTCTGTAAGTTTTGGGGAGTTTCACAATTATCAGAGTATTTCTGATTTCTCTTTGGTTATTTTAGAGCACTAATTGAGAGCTAATAGTATCATTGTATGTACTCATATTTTGAAAAAAGGTGACTGTATTCAATGTCTTTTTAAAAAAAAGTCTAATGTCTTTATTCCAGGTATGCCAGTTGAAAAGCCCAGAAAAAATGGTAAATGGTGTTGATGGTCCATATGTCGTATCCAACACTTTGTGGGCTGGCTATGATAACCAGCAAAGTTTATCATTAAAGGTGTGTACATTTTATGAATATTTTTGATTATTTCATCTTTCTACAAAATAAGCAAAAATACATTGGTCAACAGATTTGTAGAAGACAAGTAAATAATGGTTTAATTTGGTATTTATGTCAATGCAAAATTTCTTATATTCATAAAGAAGAGATTTTGAACAATAAATATCTTGCAGGTAAACCTGTTTATATTTGTAAACTAATTTTCAAGTCTGCTACATCTTGGAATAAACTATATGTATGTATCATTTAAACAACCCATATCTATACATATATGTATATATATGTATCTGAAGGTGAGGTAGTGTTTAATCAACACTGCTTAGGAGCCATGTTAATATAGCTGTTTTGTTTTTGAATTCCCAAAACGGTCACATGGTAAGCAACTGATTATCCCAACAAAAAAAAAATTCATACGTAGTACCATGATATCAAATTCTATACAAAACATAAAAAAAACACTGAATAAAATTTCATAAATTACATTCAGAGATATTGGGAAATAAGTGACTGAAACAACATAAATTTTTGGAAAGGAGTTTTTATATACTTAGCATTATAAGAGTTGAGGCCAAATGACGTATATTCCATATAATAATGGGTGACACTACTTATTGGCCACAGGTTCAGCAGCCTATTTCTTCAATTGTTTATCCTATTTATGCTATCTAGAGCAAGTGACACATTCTCCTTTCAATAACAGGAGGTCATTTCAACGCATTCATAATAATATATGTATGTAGCTTTATTCTGCCTGCATTTTTTTTGTATTTAGTTGTTATGAATACCTTATTAAATCCTCTATAAAATACCACAAATGATACCATGTCTGGAGGGAGAATAGATTGCACAACCCCTTATGGTATGAGGTCCAAATAATAGATATTGAACATCACTGAAGAGTGAGAAAATTGAGTGGAGCTGTGTATAGATGTACGTCAAGTCATATCTTTTTTCAATGCCTTCATTTTCTTCTTCCTTCTCCCAGGTGAAATGGGCAATTAAAAATGGATTGGGTGGAGTGTCTGTTTGGTCTGTGGATTTCGATGATTTTACCGGGAAGTTCTGTGGACAAGGTCCCTTCCCATTACTTTTGGCAATCAATATTGCTCGACAGTAAGTATAAAAAATAATCTGATCATTTGAAGCTATAAAATGAAATATAGGGTGATGCAAGAAGTTTGAATAGGTTTTTTGTGTTTTCTTTTTTCAATGATGGACCATTTGTAAATCCATCAGCATATTGAGCAACATAAAACCTACACGCAGGAGAATGTACCAACAGTAATTACAAGAGAAATCAACATGCTGGCCCAAAATTGAATGAATTTAAACTTGAGACTGAAGCAGAAGTAGCCTGTAGAATATGTACAGCATTTGATGAAGATAAAGTTATTGACTGCAATCCATTGGAACCTCTGTAGCTGCAAAGCAGCAGGTTTTTTTAAAACTGTACTTCCATTGTGACCATTGGGATGTGTGTTTGAGTCTCACCAAGAGTTGATTCTCTTTCTCTGCCCCACATTGTTTACTCACTGCTTTAGACTGACAGCCTGAGTTGAGTTGTGATAAAAAAAAGAGACTTAGATGATGAACGTAAAATAGAAATAAAAATAAACTCGACGTCACAATTAATAATTGAACAACCATAGCGTTAAATTTTGAAGTCATGCAAAAGAAATTCCATTGAAGAATAAATATGGTCAATATGATGTCACTGCCATTTTCAAATAGAAAACATCTAAAAAAGAGTTTTAAAAAATCTAGAAATATCTACATTCTGGGGGATCTGGATGTTAGTAATCAACCCATCAGATTAGGATCCTGAAAAGGTCCTAAAAGCCTTTTTTACAAAAATAAGAATATTCATCTTTAGAAAGTATCTAGTGGAGTACTGATGCCAATTTGTAAGTCTGTAGACAAAATGGTATGACCAGGAATGCTGGAACACACAAACACATAAACAGACAAACACATGCACAAGTAAAAAAGGATAGAACCCTTTGCCATCTTTGATGGCTATGGTTGTGCAAATCCCTTCGCCATCTTGATGGCTATGGTTGTTTAATAAATTGATGATAAAGGTAGTAATATATTTGAATAATTCTGCTTATTTTAGTGATTTCTCTCAATATTATATTAAAATCAGTCATTTAGTAGCATTGCAAAGCACAAACAATTTTTTAGTAATTTAACAAGATGATGATTTTTCTTTCTCAACAAGAGATTGGTACTCCTAACAATGGTTACTGCATTGGTCTTGCAAATCTGAAGCACTCAATTTCTTCCCTTACTAGGTTCTTCAAAAATGATATTATCATAAGTGACTGTCACCCAAACCTGTCAATATCATTATAGGTTTCTTCAAATTTACATGGATATGTATGTATGTATGTATTACTCATTCAGGCTGGATATATGGAACTACAGGGTTGAGAAATTAAACATTTACTCCTTATCATGTCTAGTAAGAACCTTTTGGTTTTTTTAAATTCCTGCCAAAAGATGTTGGTCACATGATGGTTTCTATTGAGTGACTAACCAGACCTGTTATGTTTTTCATTATTTTTTCAGGTAATGAATTTTAGGTCATTATGAATATAGTCTGAAATTCTGAGATGGGCCATTATCACTAATCCATATGCTGTTCGGACTAACATCCTTATCCTTGTTTATTCTATCTGAACTATTGGTTTTGAATGAGTTTTTTTACTGTTTCACATCTCAACTCACATTTCAAGATATCTCCTAGCATGGACAGTGGAATGAGAACAACCAAGCCACATTGATTGAATAAAGGGTTTAGTTCAAAATTCCCAGAGCATCACTATATACAACAGGTGCCTGAAAAATGCTGGAGAGTACTATGACATGACTGCAGCAACCAAGATAAGGACACCAGTTCAATCAAATCAGTAGATAATAATGACAATTTTCATCTCAGAAATTCATATGAAAATTTATCTGCCATTGTTTATTTTACTCCTATTTCTTTGAAACCTTAATCTGTGAACTAACTCCTTTTTTGATAATTGAAAATTTCAGGTCTATGCTGAACACTGCTCTTTCATCTCTAGAAAACCAAGGTTTCCTTCATCATGAGACAGGCATAAATAGAGCTGTGCATACTGTGGATGTTTCTTTGCTGGCAAGGAAACCCGTTTCCTTATCAGGACAAAACATGCAGGGATCCATAAAGTCAGTAGATTTCTCTCAGCCAAAAGGGAGGCCAATATCCGTGAATAGACAGAATGCCGATGGGACCATTTCTATATTGCAAGGAAAATCTGTATCTCCATATAGGAAGACCATGACAGGTTCCGTAAACTTTTCTGGGTTGAAAGGAACACCTGTATCTCAATATGGCCAGAATGTTAATGGTTCTGTTCACACAGTAGATTTTTCTCTATTAAAAAGAAGACCCGCCTCTCGATTTGGTCAAAATGTTAGGGGAAATGTAAACTTTTCTAATTCAAAGAGAAGGCCTGGATCATTGCAAAGCCAAAACATTAATGGGTCTGTGCATACAGTTGACTTTTCTCTGTTAAAGCGACCAGGGTCTCAAATAAACATTGCACAGGCAATGGCCACATCAATGGTAAAAGGAAAATTAGGCTCTCAGAATGTTCAAAACATAAATGGTTCTGTACATACTGTTGATTTTTCCCTATTAAAAAGAAGACCTGGATCATTACAAAAGCAAAACGTTAATGGGTCTGTGCATACAGTTGACTTCTCTCTGTTAAGGAGACCAGGGTCTCAAATAAACATTGCACAGGCAATGGCCACATCAATGGTAAAAGGAAAACCAGGTGCACAGAATGTTCGAAACACGAATGGTTCTGTACATACTGTTGATTTTTCCCTATTAAAAAGAAGACCTGGATCATCACAAAAGCAAAATGTTAATGGTTCTGTGCATACAGTTGACTTCTCTTTATTAAAGAGACCAGGGTCTCAAAAAAACATTAGACCCTCTTCTAAGAATGAACAAGGCATTGGTGGATTTGAAGAGACAAGGATTACAGATTTGCTCAATGGAAAACCTGGTTCTTCCAATAGACCAGTACATACTGTGGATTTCTCCTTAGTAAAAGGGAGACCAAAATCTCAATATAAGCCAAGAGCAAATCAACCTGGGGACCTTTCCATTGTAAAAGGAGGATCAAGATCTCAGTACCAAGAAAACAGAGATGGATCAGTGCAAACAGGAGATTTTTCTTTGCTTGAAGGAAGAGTTTCTCTAACAGATTCTAAAGGTAAGACCTCTGTACATGCAGCGGATTTTTCTACATTGAAGAAACAACAGATTTCTCCCCCTAAGGATAAAGTAAAAACTTCTGTCCACACTGTAGACTTCTCAATGTTCAATAGACAACCAGCGTCATCACCGAAAAGTAAAATCAAAACCTCAGTTCATACAGTTGACTTTTCCATGCTAGATAGGCAACCTGTTCCAACCCCTAAAAAGAACGTAAAAACATCTGTTCACACGGTGGACTTTTCCATGTTTGGAAGGGAGCCTACTGCTCCTCGGGAACATAAAGTTAACACTTCTGTTCATACAGTGGACTTTTCAATGTTGATGAAACCACCTGTGCCTGACCCAAAACATAAAGTGAAAACATCCGTCCATACAGTGGATTTCTCGATGTTGATGAAAGAGCCTCCACCTGCAACCACACAAAAGGAACTGACGACGACCACAACAGAACCAAGTACCACTCTTAGAACAACAACAACTACTAAAGCCACAACAACTACTAAAGCCACAACAACTACTAAAGCCACAACAACAACAACTAAACCTACAACAACTACTAAACCCACAACAACAACTAAACCTACAACAACAACAGCAACAACAACAACTAAACCCACAACAACAACAACAACAACTATTAAACCTACAACAACAACTAAACCCACAACAACAACTAAACCCACAACAACAACAACAAAACCCACAACAACAAAACCCACAACAACAAAACCCACAACAACAACAACTAAACCCACAACAACAACAACTATTAAACCAACAACAACAACAACTATTAAACCAACAACAACAACCACTAAAGCACTACCAACAACAACAACTATTAAACCAACAATGCCAACATGCATGCTCTCCCGGGACGAGCCAACTACAATAAGACCGCATGCCACAAAAGATGAGATCAGAAGAGTGAGACTAGCTGCCATTTTGAAGACAACAGAAAGTTTACTGCTGCTCACAAAACGAAAGGAGATTCCAAGATGTAGGTATCAGTTGTCACAATTTGATCTTTCACAGATAATTATATAAGATTTATCTCCCTTTTTTTGTTTATAAAGTGAGCAAAAATGTTTGTTCACACCTGTAGATTTTGTGCAGAGCATAGGGCTGCTTTGTGGTTTCAGTAACCAGTATGTTTTATTGGATATAGTTGCTAGCGCCACACACAAGCTATAGGGTTTTTTCTGTCAGAGTAACTGCCTCTTAGATAGACTGCCTTACAGGGTTTACTCAGCTTGCAAATGGTTTGCAAAATGAGCTGGCTAACCGTTATAGCATGATGTGCCTGAAAAAGGTGATACCGATAATGGGTAAGCATTTTAATGGCATCTTCTATAGATTGATTGTTAGTGAACTAGTCTTGCTGATGGGTTCAATATTTGTTAGACACTCCATCACTGTGGCCTTGTACTAAACGAAGCAAAACTTACTAAATATTAAGGCACTCAACATTGAGAAACAATTAATTCTTGCTAATTCAAGCTATTCTTGCATGCCATTGTGAGAAAGGAACTCACTGTGATTCATTATTGTGGCCTAGTGCCAACCTGGGCTAAACTTGGTAAATTATCATATACATAAAAAATATATTTGTCACACTCATAGTATCAATAGCAGACATCAGTCCCTCTCCGAGTCTCCAGCACCACTCCCAGTATTTAATTTGTATTTCATGCTTTTGTGTGTTCTACTCACATCGGTTATTGCTGCAAATAGTGACAACAAGCCTCCTCTGATCTCCAGCACCTTACTCAGTATTCATTATTATCTTTATTTCATGCATTCTTATGTCCACACCAGATGTTTGGTGGTTATCACTGGAGCCTGAGTGACAGCAAACCTTCTCAAAGACTTTTCTGAGTATGCTTGCAAACCTCAGTGATGCCATGGTCTTCCTTGAATTTCTAAATAATCCAATCTTGATATGATAATCATTCATACTTCAAGTATTTGGATGTTCACAACAGATGTCTGATGGTTATCATTGGATATTTAGTGATAACAAGTCTCCACAAATCTCCAGCACCTTTCTCAGTATCATAAAAGACTCAAACAACAACATCTTGATGTCTTGATTCTTCTTAAAAGTCTCAATTCTTCTTTGAATTTCAAACTCAATTTGTCTCAATTTTAGTGTTCTTAGCATGGTTCAAAATGTGCCAACTATTATAGGCATAACTCTAACCTTCATGTTCTACAGTTTTCTCAGTTTCTGGGTGAGGTAGTAGTAGTAATAGTGGCTTAATCAGTAACTATCATTGATATTTTTGTTGAAAAAATTTGTAAGTTTGGAATATTATTTATTTTCATCTAAAATTTTGAATTTCTTCAATCTAATTCAAAACTGTATTTTTTATTTGCGATTTATTTTTACAGATCTGCAGTTTTGCAAAGGGATGGAGGATGATTTCTATAATCATCGGAATAAATGTGACAAATATATCCTTTGCATCAATGGATCCACTTTTGTAGGCACCTGTATCAAAGGCTTTAAATTCAACTTGGGAAATGTTATGTGTGAGGAAGATAGCATGAAAAGTTGCACAGGTAAGACTTGTTTTTGATATTCTGTATATATATATATATATATATATATATATATATATATATACATTCTCTTATCCCCAAAAGCAGTAGCAGTACATCTGACTATAAGGAGCACTTATAAACAAATACGTTGCATGGTTTGAGCAGAGGCCATTTCAAAATAATTACTCTGCTATGCTCTACAAGGCTTTTGAGATGAATTAGTCAAGTGTGGGTCATGTTGGGTTATACTTTATGCAAAACATGAGCTTTGGTGTGCAAATGACATCCCCAGAAAAAGGTAAAGAAATTAAGTAACTGTATCTGATGGTCATTTACAGGTCTCTGAATGAATCTCAGTTATCATTGTGACCTCAGCTTTAAAAAGACGGATTGTAAGTGGTCAGGAATTAAACCAAGCATTGCCGACAAAACTGGGCAATCATACGTATTATGTGAATACGTTGCCAATGATTTTATAATAGAAATGACCAAAATAATTTGAAATTTTAAAAAAAAGCTTTGTCCTTTGCTTAACCCAGATGATTTGAAATAAGGAAGTCTTTGTTCAACCAAGACGATTCAAAATGAGGAAGCCCTGTCACTTATTTGACCCAGGTGATTTGAAATAAGTTACCCTGTCCTTTATTTGTGACAGATAATTTGAAATAAGTAGTTTTGTCCCTTATTTGATACAGAGCTTTTGAAATAAGTTCCCATATCCCCTATTGGACACAGATAATTTGAAGTAAAAAAAGACAATTTGAAATAAGGAATACTTGCCCCTTCTTGAACAAAGACAATTTGAAATAAGGAAGCTTTGTCCCTTGTTTGAGTCAGACAATCATAAAAAAGGTAAATTTTTCCATTGTTCAAAGAAGACAATTTAAAATAAGGAAGCCTTGTCCCTTATTTGACCCAGATGATCAGAAATAAAGGAAACAATGTTCCATCCCAGGCAATAATAAATAAGGTTGCCAGGTCCCATGTTCAACCCAGACAATTAGATATAATCCAGATAGTTTTTTAATGCCAGCCAACTATAAATAAGGAAGCATTGTCCAATGTTATAAAAATTCAATTAGAAATAAGAAAACCTTGTCTCTTGATCGAAAAAGACAATTTGTCCTAAGGAAGCTTTGTCCCTCATCTGATCCAGAGTATTTGAAATAAGGAATCCTTATCTCTCAACTAACCCCAATGATTTGAAATAGAGAAAACTTGTTCCTTGTTGACCCAGATGATTTGAAATAATGAAGTCTTGTCCCTCTTTTTTTATCCTTTCTTTCTTGGCTTATCCAACATTCTGTGTGAAGGTGGTTGCAATTACTGTAAACTGTTTTCACTCGACTTATAATTCTTAATAAATTAGAGGGGATCCAGCCATACATACAATTTTTTCTCACTAGATTTTACATTCATTAATATTTAATTATTTTTTCAGACTCTCTGGAACTTTCTGTCACTACCAAATCTCCACCTTTGTTGAAGTTAGCAACAACAAAAGAAATGTTATTTAAAGGTAAGTAAATGACCGATTGGAGGGGATGAGCGGCCACACCATTAATGGCACAGAGAATGGAATCGATGAGCCAATTTTAAACTCTGCCTCAAACAGTTTCACTAATGCCCATGGGAAAGGCATGAATTCATTTCTTCTCCCCATTAGCTATAGATGAATAGTAGAGTTATAGTTGACAATCAGTCTGGGGGACGGACAGCTCTAATTCTAAACCAGCCTGAAGATAGATGGGCTCCTTCAGACTATCTAGCCCTTGATACACCCATAATGAAATCATCTGTGACATCCCAATGATCCTGTTCTTGAATAATACAATCAGTTGGACATTCACAGGCTGTGTTAAGGTTACCTGCATAGTGAGTTTGACTTTGGGCTGTTTATGTCCATTGTTCAATAAACTATAAAGATATTACAATTTATTTGTACAGTGGTGAATGAAATGAGATAAACTTAGAGCGTGGATATTATAGGCATACTTAATTTTTTAAAATTTAAATATACTTCAAATACCAAAAATTTTTCCCTCAAAAAGGTTATCACATGCTATAAAGGCAGTATTTTTACTATTCTGTTCTAGAAATACTATAATCTCTTTTGTCTCTTTTCTTCAGATTTCTGCATTGGTAAACCCGATGATTATTATGCCCACCCTGTTAGCTGCAAATTTTATGTTCTGTGTCTCAAAGAAGAATACTTTCTTGGACATTGTCAGTATAACCATTATTTCAACCCCGAACTAAAGACATGTGACAAGTCTGAGGGAAGATCTTGCTTAGGTATGTTCCATTTTCCTTCATCATCCTTTACTTAATTTACTCTTATTTTGCAGAAGTGAGATTCTGACCAAAATGTCGACAAATATAGAAAAATGGCCAGTACCTCTTTGCTACTTGTATGCTACTCATTGTGGCTTGTTCCTCTGTTTTGCCAATCGCCACATCATTCCACTTATAATGCACCAACTCCAGTTTCAGGGTCAACAAAATCATATCGATCATTCGCTTTGAAGTGATGAAGACACATTCAACTCTTTGATTGAGTAATCCTGCCGACAATCTGAATAGTTGGTGGATCCATCAGCGATGTACTTCTTAACAGCATTGAGAAGCGTTTCTGCAGTTCACCTGCAATGAATAGCAGCCTGAGAAGTTAACATACAAGTGGAAGGGTCGGCTATGGAATGAGGAAGAATTGTTCAAATTTTTTAGCGGATTCAGTGATATTTTTTCACGGTTGAGTGATATTGTTTCATACACTTATGAACTAGCTCATGTTTTTGCACATATCTCCAAAAGTTCTTCATGAATTCCAATGGCATTCTATCAAAGGGTAGACCACGAGAATCGATCAAATTTTGGGATATAAACCTCGCTGCCTCGTAACCATATATGAACTGATTTTCATTCAACTTTTAATGACAATGGTGTTAACAGAGCTATGTGGTCTCTGAGTGCTTTATTGTTGTTGTTGCTTTTTAACATAATACAATGAGATGGTGTAAAGCATGTAATAAGATTAACAGTAATGATGAAGAGTGTACTGACCAGTGGTATATGGTGCTTTGTATCTCGGGTGTAATGTGTGCTATGGATGCACAAAAGCATAAGAATATTTTAGTGTCTGTAAAAAGCAATGGACGGTTGAAATCTATTCGGCACAATGTAGGGAAGGTGATCCCGATAGTATCCAATCCAAATTTTATTTTTTTCATTTCATTAATTCTATCATTTCTTTTCATTTGTTTGCTGTTAGTAACATTGAACGAGAGAAGATGTGAAACTTTACAATATACAACTAGGACCAGCTCCCCTTCATTTTACCAAAAAGGCTTTTATTCTCCGTTACTTTTCATAGACACTACAATATTTTTGCCTTTTGGTGCACCTGTAGCACACAGCACACCCAAAATACAAAGCACCATATGTTACTGGTATTGACCTATAGTGTTGTTATAAAAAACAATACTGTATGTATGGTTTGTATACCTGAATTAATTGTAATTTTTAAAAATACACAGTTTTTTAGACTATTTCCAAGTGCCTGAGTTGTACGAGATTTGATAGCAATTTCTTTCACATCTGCAACATAACAGGGACACTTGTAATGATGGGTTTCGAAATTATTACCTAGAAATGATCACTATTATTTTTTTCAAAGGTGAAGGCCAATGATGGAACTGATTTTTTCATTTCTTGTTGGAAGAATCTGGGACCCTGGGCCCAAAAGTTTTGATCGTCCCAACTGGATTTCCTTTCCCTCTTCTAAAAGTTCTGTCACTAAGAACGTGTCCAGTTATTTGATTGAATAAAAACTTTGAGATGTTAAGTCGCCTGAGCTAGGACGATGCTGTGAAATTTCCCAACCAAATGAAACTATATTACTGAGTTTATGAACAGAGTGTGGATTTTAACCAAACAATCCACAAGATAGATAGATATTGATATCATTAGAACATTTTCTTGGCGGAAAACTGTAAAAAGGAGAGATCAACCCAGCAATATCCGGAAGCATTTAGTCCCTGTTTTTTTTGTTTTTTGAAAATACCCACCAAAATAAGTTTATAGTGAGGGGCTCAATTTACAATGTAAGTGTTTGCTAAAATTATCCCCCAATTTGTGTCTGACAGCATTCATGGTGGTTTCTTGGAAATTCAGACTTTGTTAGTAATCCCTAACCAACGAAAGGGGAGAGAAGTAATTTATTCTTTGATCTCCCTTTTTTCCAATTTTTAATTGATGTCCCTCAACATGGTATGAGGCCAAAAGACGTTGTTCACGTGATGGTTTTCATTGAGGGAATAACCAGACCCATAGTTATTCATTTTTTACCAGTATTTTGTTTATCTTAATTTCTATTGCTTTAACTCTCAAATCATAATTCAACGACCAGCACAAATTGGAAAAAAGAAAAGAGTATAGCTATATAGCTGAATTTGGAAGACCCCTAATAAAGTAAGTACTTCATGTGAAAATTTTGAATCATGCAATATTGGAATGGACAATGTATCTTTGTACATTTCAGATGAGACAAGCGAAGAGGTTGCAAACAGAGAATATCAGCTAATACTTGATAGTAAGTGAGAAGAATAAGTTATTCAATTCTGCATTTTTTTTTGTGCTGAGGAGTGAAATTTGCAAGTTACTCACTGTTGAAATTTGTTGTCATTTATAGGAAAATGTGAAGGAATTGCAAATGGCAAATATCCACATCCGACCCAATGCAATCTCTTCATTTTGTGTCTGAACCAATATATGTTAATTGGAAAATGCCAACAAAATGCCCGCTTTTCACCAAAACTGAAGATGTGTGAACATTCCAGAGAATTTGACTGTAAAGGTGAGATCAGTGATTTCTTAATTTATCCATACAGCAAATATGTGACGTCCGGTCAATTGATCACAGGTCAATGTGGAAGGAATCAATAATAGTCCTGAAAGCCACTGATACATGGTGAAATGACTAAATGACCACTTTCAAGTAGGGGGCCAAATATTTAATTTAGGCATCCCGTGGGAATATTTTGTTAAACTGAGAGATATTTTTGTATTTTTTAATCATTTTTGGATCTGTTCCTGTCCATCTCAACTATGTCTCCAAAAGTTTTCAATGAATTCCAATGAAATTTTCTGGAATGACAAAAACTGTTTAAAGAGAGAGATGATTGAATTTGGGGGCAGATCCAGGAATTTGTTTATTATTGAAAGATACTTTTCCATTTTTTTTTTATACATTGTGATTTCGACTCTCTGTTTGAAACAAAAATTTTTTCCAATGAATAAAAAAAACTGTCACCCTATTTTTTCTCTAGTTTATATAAGCTTTCAAGAAATGTGTAGTTTCCAACTTTGGCAAAAAAAATCTCCCTGGAATTACAATTGGCCCTTTACTAATATAATTCCAACATGATTTGCTACACCTGATTTTTCATAGACTATAAGCAGTGACTGGAATACAACAAATTTGGTTATCAGTATTGTTCATGAGAATTTCAGGTCTGAAGGGAGTGCTAAGTATATTCAATGACTAGTAAGGTTTTTCCTTCAAGGATGTACAAAATTAAAATATTCCATCTGTTTACTATCAAGGTCACTAGTAGCATTTTTTAAAAATTTCACTTGTACTACAGAAAACAAATTAAGACAGTATATCCCATAAGTACAAATTCTCAACCAAAACTGCCAATACAGATTCCTTCAGTTTTAGAATCGATCTGTTTTGGTTGGCTGGCTATGCATGCATATATTGCATGTACAGGCAATACCAAATGGAGCTAAAGGGCTAAAAATTCAGACATATACTTATTATGTCTAGAAAAAACAGGGTTTTTTGGGGTTTTTTTTTTAATCCCCCCACTGAATATTTTTTTAGTGATAATCGATTTTGCAAAGTAATTTTTAGTTACTTTGGTCCCTTAATTTGTGTCTGGTGACATTCCCGCATTTCAAAAATAGATCCAGACATTTTTAGTGATCACTGACCAACAAAATGTGAGAAAAATAACTTACTCATTGATCATCCTTTTTCAAACTCTTTAATTGATCACCCTTAACCTAGCATGCTGCCAAAAGACATTGGTTGCATGACAGTTTCTACAAATGCCTTATTGAAACTTATTCATACTTACAGGCATTACAATTTTGATGAAATTGCTCTTAGTTACTTTTGGAACATTCTAGATTGAACTTTTTAAATTTGTTTTTGAATCAAATAAAAGGATCATTTAGCAATCAAATCTTTTCAAGCTATTCAGCCCATCCCACAGTCAACTATACAAGCCTAGGGATATGCTCTATAGAAGTGGTTTAGAATCTGGGGTCCATGGATCCTAGGATCGATTGCTTTAGAGTCTGTAGCAGTGTCCTCTCTAAATCTGACATTGCACTTCTTCTGACAAAGGAATCATCCACTGCACAGCTATAAAAAAAGCATCAACAATGTACACGACCTATATCATCATCATCATCGTCGTCGTCGTCGTCGTTGTCGTTGTCGTCATCGTCGTCGTCGTCGTCATCATCATCATCATCATCATCAGTCGTTTATCGTCTGTTGTTGGAGATTGACCTTCGCCAACAAAGCCAATATTTTCTGAACCTGTCCAGTTCTTCTTGTAATAATTAATACTTGTGTCATCTGCAGATAGCTGTTTCGTTGTATTACAACTCTTCAGTGTGGCTTTAGACAATCCAGTATCCCTTCCAATACTGCTAGGTAGGGTTGAAACCTTTGCTTCAGACTCAGAGGCAGATGCTCTACCTCTATGTGAAAATGGACAGTCAGTAGGACCAAATTAAGCATTATATTTACTTGCACATAATTCCCTGTCTACTAGAGTGCTCATGAGCATCATTGTTCAGTTTCACAAATAAAGATTTGGGAAAGTTTTCCATGCCTTGCAGACACTCAAGTACCAATAGGGTCTCTCTGTGGGATTGCCCAAGCTTTTAGGTCTTCTGTTGGAGTTCCTATCTCCTAGGCAGATGCCTGAGCTAGCTGCTGAGGTCTTCCACCCATTCTGACAGTATGGTTGCACAATTCATACTAATGATTACAGATATATTTGAATTTCTATGACACTGAACTTGCTTAAGTGAAAAAGTTCATTATATTTAATGGTTGGGGATATTTTCAATCAGCAAAATTGTACCTTGAAGTGGAAGAGTCTATTGTGATGGACAGAGAGACAGAAAAATTGACACTGTTCATAAGTAGACTACTTTATTTGCGCTTTTGTTCTCTCGAATCATTAATTCCTGCTCAGTTGTCTATTGTACGTGTTTTTACCACTGGAAAAAATTCACAAAAGCCAAGAAATTTAATTTCTTCTCTCAAGTGAGTGAAAATGATTGGCTGAAAAAAGATGGTTAAATGATGGATTGTTATATAATCAAAAATTTTTAAAAGGTGTATTTTTTTTTCAGGTAAAGATAGTCCTGCTACTTCGGTCGATCTCTCACGTGTCATGATCATGGAGTTTAGTACTGCATTCATCACTTGGATAAGCCAGGATGGTAAGTAAAATAAATCTTTTGATCATTCACTTATCTTTTCAATTCTTTCCAATGGGACATTCTTGCTAGTCCTCATTTGAAGTGTATGTTCATAATTTCAAAATCTAGAAGCCTAAAATGAAAAAAAAAAATTAAGTAGCATTTTCTTTTTTTCTCAATTAGTGGTGCTAATTTCCAACAACAATTTCATCTTGGAGAATCAAAACATTTCAACCTTTCTTTCAAATGGTTTGGCTTGTATATCTTTTTAATTGGGTTCCAGATCAGTTTAGTGATCAGATTTTAACAGCTTTGCCCTAAGAAAAAGTAAACCCTGTCAAAAGTTTGAAATAAGAAAAAAAAAAGCAATTCAACGCATAGCATTTTTTAATCTTTTTCATAAGTCCCAAACGAACCAAAATTTTCTTAATCAGTGGAAAGTTTATTTTGTTAGTCCCAACTACCAGGCTAAGGTGGAGACTAATGAAAAAGCTTGGCATTTTGGGTTTTATTCATTGAGGAAAAGAAAATACAATTTCATATTCTTTTTCCTTTTAGATTTCTGTACTTTATATTACATCTGTTAGCTTTTGTTGAGGATAAACAAAAAAGCCCCAAACCTTTGTCACATTATAATATTTGGCTACTAGAGGAACCAACTGAGGTTTGACCACACTTCATCAATTCTGTTTTCACCACAAATTGAATTTATAGTTGATGAGGAAAAGAAAATGCAATCTCTTTTTTCTTTTTAGGCTTCCATAGTTTTAAATCATTTTTTTGAGAACAAATTCTCCTCAGTTAATCGTTTTTTTTGCCTTTTATATTAAAAGAATACGATAAAAATCTTTTTTTTTAAAAGCCAAATAGTTATAAAAGATGTTTTCTAGTTTCTTACAACACAGTTGAAGATTGGACTTTTGAATTTCAGACACATGTAAAGGTATCAAAGATGGAGAATACATTCATCCTACAAAGTGTGGTTTGTTCATATTGTGTTTCAATCAGCGCATGTATATTGGAAAATGTCCCGGAGATTCACTTTTTTCAGCAACAACAAAAACATGCGAAGTAGCCACAAATGTTGACTGCAGCGGTGAGTTATTTTGCTTTTAGACTTTAAATTGACTGAAATACCAAGACTTGGCTTTTTAAATAGCAACCATTTCAGCCCCTAATTATTGTATCTGATACCATATAAAACTTCCACTTATTTTTAGCAGGGAATATCAAGGAAAAAAAAGAATTAGCTTTTATGCTCCTTTTTGTCAATCAAAATCTAAATAATCCCATCATTTTTTATGAATATATGCTAATATCTAATATATTACAGCATAATATTATATATCCGTGAATCAATTTCGAGTAAATGGTGACATTTTACATGACACCATGTTAGTTCTTGTGAAATAACAGAAGGCGTAAGTGATGTTAGTAGAGTTTACATGAAACCAGCTGGGAATGTTTGATACATATTATGGTTGGTAATTGACAGCATATTGACAATTAATTGACTACATTTTAGATAACCAAGAATGCGTGGCCCAATAGCAGTGGGGGGGGGGTTACAGCTGTCCAAAAAGTTAATTTTGATAACTGCTAACTCAATTAGTTAGTTTCAATAGCTGTTAACTCAAAAAGTTAATTTCGATAACTGTTAACTCAAAAAGTTAGTTTTGATAATTACTAACTCAAAAAGTTAGTTTCAATAACTGTTAATCCAAAAAGTTGGTTTTGATAACGGCTAACTCAAAAAGTAAGTTTTGGTAACCACAAAATTAATAAGTTAACTTCTATGATGGTAAACCAATAAGTCGATAAAAATTTAGCCCAAGGTAACAATAACTGCTAACTTTTATTATGAATTTATCTTCACTTGTTCTTTTTTTTTTTACTATAAAACGCTCAACATGCCTACAGAGCTGAAATTTAAAAAATGTTGTAGCTCAGATATAGAGCCTTCCAAAAAAGTATAATATGGAGATGAAAATCAAGGTATACACAGATAATTAAATGAACAAATAAAATCAAACATAGGTTAACATTCAACAAACAGTTTTTTTAGAGCGCAAAAAGTATTAAATGAATAAAAAGTATCAAGAAATAAAACTACATAGAAAAATAACTTTGATGAATGCATTCACCCTGGCTTGGCCTCCAGTTCCTTCATCAAGTTGCCCTACATGGACATCGGCCTCTCAAAGTTGACATCTGACAGGATGGCTTTCTTGGCCCTCAAGATATCCTTGCCTTTTGAGAACAACTGAAGCACTGGCTGGAATGGCTGTATTGTACTTGCACAGGTCAATCAACATCAATCTTCCTTATTGGTCTCCCTCAGGACTGTGTCCACAATAGCCTCTATGGCCTTTCTAACCTACTGAGCCTGCCATGATTATATAAAACTAGGGGTGGAAAGCAGCAGCCTGCTGGCTGGCAAAAATGCATCATTCTGTATTTTGTTTCTTATTCATTTCATTTTTAAAAAATTTATTTTCTTTGATTAGCCAATCGATACCTGTATGGATCAACAATAAGAAACAGGGACAAGTTCGGAAACATCAACTTACCTTCAGGACAATATCCAATTCTGGATGGTAAGTATTCAAAAAAAGTTTTGAGAGCTTTGGCTTATCTATAAACAATATACAAGATGGACACTTAATTAAAAAAAAAACCTGAATTGAAAAAAAAAATTCATGAGTAATATTTTCTTTTTAAGGAAACTGTGCTGGAATAGCAGATGGTGAATATCCTCATCCCATCCGGTGTGACCAATTTATTTTGTGTTATGGTCAACAAATGTATCTAGGTGTCTGTCCAAAAGGTACCCTGTTTTCTACCAAGTCTAGACTGTGTGGACATCCAGAAAATTCTGACTGCAAAGGTGAGTTGATTCATCATATACTTAATTAAAGGTGTGTCTGTTGCACTTATAATATGAATAGCGGCTTTCAGTGCTCTCCCTTTCTATCTTGTTACGGAACTTTCTTTTCTCCGCTCTCCCTTCCTACCCTCATTAAACTACCTTCCTTTTCTCACATCTTTCTTCCTACCCTCTTATAAAACTAACTTTCTTTCCTTCCCTTTCCCTTCCCACCATGATTGTCACACTTATATTGCCAGTAGCCGCCATCAGCCAGGGCTTTTTTGTATAACCATCAAAGCAACATGGCATGGACTAGATTAGTGAATATCAATTTTTGCTTATCAACCTCTGAGTCTGCTTGTTTGTTAAATTATGGTTACTAATGAAATATCTCCTTTTGAGTTGAACACTTTCTACTCAAATTTTATAAAGGTTATCTGAGACTTGTCTTACATTTTAAGGAGATATCTACAAGATATCTATTCTCCTAGCAGAATGACTACTCAAAAAAAAAAATGATGGTTCCAAGAAGGCCAAAACACGAACTTCACTATTGAAGAAATGTCTTACCAGACCAACAGGATTGCTAAAGAAAGATATTAGAAATGTCCAGTACATTCTATGACTTCTGATTGGACAATCGTGCTTCTGATTGTCATAGCAAACTTTTAGGAATAATTCTCACACGCAATGTTACTATGGAAATCCATTGCTCATTATTGTCAACTGAAATTGTTCCATATTATATATTTGAGCCTGCAGTAGAATACAAAAATACTAAACAATTGAAACTAAATCTTAGTTACTAGTCATTTTTCAAATAAGTTTTAGAAGCACGTAATATCAAAGTCTCCCTCTCTCTCTCTCTTAGATTTGTTGCTAAACATTCCTTTAATTTTTCATTTTTTAGTTATAACATCAAAGAAAGGTCTGATTCAGCAGCGTAAGCAGCCCACAATTAATGGTGAGTTTTGAACTATTTTCTTTCAAATTTCTGAACAAACAGTTTATTATCTTACTACATGTATATATTCAATTATATAAATGGAACCGCCCATTGAGGTGTTACTATCCGCTAGAAAGTGGTTTCATTCCAACTATATATATAAAAATACTTATTTGATGATTAAAAGTGTTTTAAAAAAAACATTTGATGGAAGCTTGATATATATGACGTGGAAAAATGAACTTTAAGGTTAGTAGAAAATAATTATCAAATTTTTGGTTGAAAATGTTGGTAGAGAATTGACTCAAAGAAGTTTTTTCTGTGTAATTAGTATTTTTAAAGATCATATTATGAGTTGGTTTGCATGCAGTCTGAGATTAAAACCGACTCGACGGATTTGATATTCACATGGATGAAACTATAGATGACATGAAGAGCAAGTCATGTCTTTTGTTATACTTACTGATCCCTCATTGTTAAAAACGTTTTCAGTGAAACTTATGTAAGTAAGCCTTGTTTCAAAAAAATAGATATGTTGTATGAAATAATATCAATACACAATACATATAAAACCTTATATAAAATGACAAACTACATGCATGGCAAAACCTATATGATGAAGGGAAGTAGTGCTTGATCAACACTGCTGGGATGCTATCTTGCTAAAACTATTTTGTTTTTAAAATCTCTGAAACAGTTACATGGTAAATAGCTGATGATCCCAACAAGAGACAGTTTATACATTGTATATCAATAACGGAGTATAGGACGAACAAAGAATAAAACACTTCTGAAGATTACATAAATTGTGTTGACAGATATTGGGAAGTTAGAGACTGAAGTGACACCAAAAAAAATCTATTGAAAAATTTTTTTGATGTTTAGTGTTTAAAGCTGTAAAGCTTTCTGGAATATATATATATATATATATATATATATATATATATATATATATATATATATGTGTGTGTGTGTGTGTGTGTGTGTGTGTGTGTGTGTGTGTGTGTGTATTTATATGTGCGTGTGTGTGTGTGTTGAATCAAGCAAATTTTTTAACTTTTTTGATTATAACAAAAGAATGATATAAAATTAACAAAACAAAAACCTCTATATCATCAATATGGGAGTACACGTCCTTTACATTTTTCCAGGCATTTATGTCAGTTGGTTATACTTACAGAAAGCATCTTACATAAGGAATATCCATATTGTACCACTCCTGTTTTTGACGGCTTCTAAGTGTTGATTTATATTTGCAAACATCTTTCGATTCTATGCTGAGTATGGGCCCATAGATTCTCTGGAGGATTCAAATCTGGATTCAGACCTGAACAATACATGTTGATAAGAATCTTATTTTTCAAGAAGATAACGCATCTAGTGATACTCTGAAAACAAGCCTACAGTGAATGAAAGAGAAGACAATGAAAATGTATTAAAAATCAAGAAGTGGATTGCCAGTGATTGGGAATTAATGCAAGCTTTATTGAGAGGAAGGAGTTATTACAAGTACAATTCTACATATGAAGTAAAATATTTTAAAATAGCTCCCAACATTCAAATTCTGATGATATCATTTTTTTTAGATTTATTGTTTCAGTTTATTAATTTATATTCTTATTCCATCAAAATATAAATACTAGTATCCCCTGCTTTTCAAAACTTCACTTTATACTATTTCACTTTTATGAGGGAATTATCCCTTGCTATTGGAAAAGGCATAAAGAGAAGAAGCAATTACCATTGTTATATCGGAAAATTTTTTGTGCATTTCAAGTCTTGAAAACTAACCTTCTTTATTTACCTGCCTTGATGTTGAAGGTCAAGGTTTGTCACCTGTTGTGGCTGATGTGGAAAACTTGACAGTATGCTCAACTTCTTAGCCTCATGCATTTTTCTATCCAAGTCCTTTGGAGGCACTCAAAAATCCTGCAAACCTCTTCTAAATCCACCTGCCCTTTCAAAATTAAAATCATACTTTCCGGTAATCATTGCAACACTGTCAATTATTTTGAAAAAAATCTTATGCATATTTGGGAGGTGGGGGCATTATGAGAATGCTCAAAAATATTTTCCATATGAATTAATGGACAGCTCCTTTGCTTTATGCCATTTCAGCTTAAGGAAGGGTTCATAGAAAACCCTTTGACAGTAAAGTAAACCTGTATAGAGGATTTACAATTACATGATGGTTTTATTGAATTTCATCATTTTTGTCTGACAGGAAAATGTAATGGTGTAATGGATGGCCAATACCCACACCCGACAGAGTGTACCATGTTTATTTTATGTTTCAAACAAAAGATGTTCCTTGGGATCTGTCCAAGTGGAAAACTTTTCTCTCGAAACTCACTAAAATGTGAAGAACCAGCCAAGGTCCACTGTGATGGTAAGTAAAAAAAAGAACTAATTAGAACAGTTCTTGTTATTCAATCAATAGAAACCATCTTGTATATTGTTTCCTTCCTTCTTTCTTTCTCCCAGTCTGCATAGCTGCAAAATCTTTAAAGTTTATTTGATTGCAAACTCTTTAACAATTCTCATATAGACTGAATCAAGTTAATTGCACAAATTATTCCCATTTTTGTGGTTTTCCATATAGCAATTAAGTTCTGAACTGACCTGATGTTGTACTAATCTAATCATTAAACTAATTATTATTCTTTTGACTAACTTGAATTTTTTTAAAATTCTGTTGCAGACCAATCAATTAGTGTTGCTCTGGCTACTAAATGGAACAATCCAACACTGATGCAGAGTATTTATGTTGTGGTACCAACTCTAAATGGTAAGCTAAGACTTTTTAGTTTGCTTTAATCTGTTATTTTGCATTTTCAATGGCAAAATCAGTAATACTAGAGGCAATTACTGAGTACAAGAACCTTTTTTCACCAAAGAAGCATATCACAATTATTTTATTCATTGGCATCACAAATGGTTTAAAAACTTTTTACTCTCAGTATATATATGAGTTATGGAGATTCTAGTGGCTTTGGAGTTGATACCATAGAGAATATAATCAGTGAACCAATTTGAATGCTCTTTGGAAAGACATAAATCCATCTTCCCCTATCAACCATGTGTAAATAGCAGGGCAAACAGAGCTCTCAATGCATGGTTAGCGACCAGTTTAGGAGACAAGACAAATCTATAGAGTCTCCTTAAGGTGGCTGGGTGTCCTTTCTGCAGCCAAGCTAATGCCAAAGGTATTGCTCTATTTTCCTTTAAACCAAACCAGCAAGGCTAAGAGAGGAATTCTGTTGACTGAACATCAAAAAACTACATCATATCTACCTAGGCTTGCATCCTGGAGATTCCATTGTCTATTGATACAGAAGGGGGCCTTCTTCGTATGTGTGTGCATATATGGATAACCTGATATTAAGGGAAGTGTTGGTGGTAGAAAAGAAAAAGGATACAGAATTATAATAATAACAAAACAGTTTATAATTGTTGCTAATAAACGTGTTAGAAATAGAATCTACAATCTTTGACATGGTTGTTGAGACAATAACTATTCATGAGATAATTCACACGTAAGTTGAGATGATGCTGATTGGAGTTGACAATTGTCTGCTTGGAAGCCAATTATAATTTGCATTGCACCAACCTGTCTGTAAAACCTGACTGATTAAGAGAATGTACTTGTTGAGGACAGCACGCAAAGACAAAGGGCTGTTGTACTTGAATCATTTTATATTAGTTGAAGGGACCAACTCAGAACATTAAAAAAAGCTTCTGATTTTTTTTCTTGAGTACACTTCTAATTGGCAAGAGCAATGATTTGTTCAAATCAATTTCTTTTTGTAAAAATCAATGAATTTCTTTTTCAAGCTGAGAATCAATGATTCTATTACCAAAGATTAATTAAAATATACTTGTTTCATTTCAGCTAAATTACAATCAACAATACCTCACATTGATGTAAACGTTGGAAGTAAGTTTAATATTTGCTATTTACCTTTTGATAAATACAAGTATGAAAAATATGATGTTTTTTCTCCACCTGAGTCCACATCAAAATTTGAAATATCATTAGAATACTAGAAAAAACACTAATATTAAACATTGTCTTTGGTTAATTATTTGCATAAGAATAAAATGCATAGAATGATTTTAGCAATTCCAAGCTTTGTTCAGACTATTGATTTCATTCATTTTAAAAAGAAAAATTTTGTTACCATAACATCTAACAGAATAAGAACCACTAGAGTAATAGGTATGTTTTTAAATAAATTAAAACTTACCAAACGAGGAAATTCTATAGACTGCAAGATTTGGATGCATATAACAAGACTTTTTTTTTGCTACACATACCCAAAAAAGGAAGAGTAAAAACTTTTTACATACAAATTGTACATCTGAGGAAAGCCATAAAATGGATTGGCAAAAATTTTGTGGTAGCGGAAAAGCAACAAAAAGAATGAGTTCTATTGTTTGAACAACTCTTGAAAGGATAACTCATCTCAAAATAACAGAATGTATCTTCCACATGGATTATACGCTTGTTGGATAGTTAAAGACTATTCTAACTGCTAGTGTGATGTTGCGCCTCTGCCGCTTCAGTTTTGCTGACAGTTTGGGTGTACAAATGGTTGACAGTTGAGTCCTTAATTTGGTGAGTCAAGTTGGAGTTGATTAGAGTAAAATAGGATACATACCAATGCAAAAGCAGGTTGCTTCACAAATAGCAGCATGGAAAATGGAATCAGCAATGAATTCATCCTTCCTCCTCAAGCTATGGGTAAATAGCGGAGCAGACTGGGCTCTTCTGCCTTGGTTGGTAACCAGTCTAGGAGACGGACATCTCTAAATTCAAACCAAAAAAGCCCAGCCCCTCATCCAGCATTGTGAGAGGCTGGCAACAGATAAAGTTGGGAATGTACGATCAACGGCGCTCTATGAAGCTTCAACAGGCCTAGCAGGAAGTTGATTATGATAAATTACCCAAGTAAAATGAGAGAGAATATGAATAAAATGAACAGACAAAACAACATGACCGCCATCTCTACCTCCCCATGAGTACAAATGGAAGATGGAATTTTTCAAAACTAACGTAGCACGGAAATTCTGTTCCATTCTAGGTTCTGTTCTAACCCTGATGTTTTTTTTTCCCAGGATTCTGCCTTCTTAAAGATGATGGCTTGTACCCGCATCCATTGAAGTGTAGTAACTTTATTCAGTGTAGCAACTGGAGAACTTTCATCAAACATTGTCCAGAAAATCTGAGTTTCAATACTCAGATCAAGCGATGTGATTATTCTTATAAAGTTCAGTGTTCTAGTGAGTATACAAAACCTTGTTGTTTTGAACTTCTTTTACTATAGGATTGTTTTGCAAATGGCCTTGCTATAGGAAAGCACTGCAAATGATTTTATTATACGAAAATCATTGCAAATGATTATACTATCGGAAAGCATTGCAAATTAATTTATCATATGAAAGCATTTCAAATGATTTTACTATAGGAAAGCATAGCAAATTGTTTTATTATACGAAAGCTTTTCAAATAATTTTGCTATAGGAAAGCATTGCAAATGATTTTACTACATAAAAGAACTTATTGCAAAGTGATTTTGATGTAAGAAAGCATTGCAAATGATTTCAACGTAGAAATGGGTTGTAAATAATTTTACTATAGAAAAACATTGCAAATAATTTTATATAGCGGTGCATTGAAAAAGATTTTACTATAAGAAAGCATTGCAATTGATTTTATCATCTTTCAACCTTTTATCTTTTCTTTACAGATAGAAAACAAGTCCCTATAAGAGATGATGATGACTCAAGAGAACAGCAATTACCATCAGTGCATGACACTCATGTTGAAATAGGGGACAAAAGCCCAACTTCTGGGAAATTCCCAGTTTCTGGAGGATTCCCAACGCTACATGGTAAGAATGATATTCCAGACTCAAGAATTAGTAATTGATTCTCTAGAATTAGTAATTTTACAATAAGAAGGAAAACAACAAGCATTGTAAATGATTCTTGAAGGAAAACATGGCAAGTGATGTTTCATTATGAAAGAATTGCAAGTGTATTATATATGTGTCCTTCAGTTCTTTTAGTTTTCAGTTGTTATATTTGTGAAGAAGTTCTAATGGACCGTTCTTAATATGGACTGGATACCGGTTGTACCCACTGAATGCATTTGTATCTGATTGACGCAACAACAAACAACTTGTGATTAATTGAATCATAACTCCAGTCCTCCATTATATGTCCCTCTCTGCAACTTTGACTAGAGTTACCAAATTGAGCACTCATGACATTATTCAACTGCTGACCATTTATACATATGATGGTTGACCCAAACATATTCAGTGGCAAATGAATTTGAAATGAGCTTGCTAAGTTTATTACCTTCTATAATTTTGAGATAAGTCATTATCATACCAATAATTGTTTGGACTATCTAATCCATTCAATAATTTGCTTTTGCTAATGACTCGACGTTTTGGCTGATCTACAGCCTTTTCCAGTGTACAATCCATAAAGAAAGTGAGGGTCTCTTTTTCCAGGAAATGATGACAAACAGAAAAGAAATGGGTCTCCAGGGGCTTGTGAGCTGGGTGTGCAGAAAGTACATGCTTAGGGATCCAAAGGGGGTCAGGGAGCCAAGATGGATAAAAACAGGATAGCTAATGGAGAAGGGAAGAATGCCCCCAATGATGACAAATATGCTGACCGGCTCAGTTCATTATCAGCAATGCGAGCCATATATGCAATCTCATTGTTGGCAACTCAGTAACAATGGATGTTCCATATCTTTCCCTGCAGAGCAAAAAAAATCTATAATGGCCTGACTTTCACAACAGTCCATCAGGTTGATCATTGGAAGGGTGGGGAAATTGAAGGGAGCGGCATATGTTACCCTGGAGCCAGATGTCTACAGAAGACTGATGGCTAGCAAGTCAATCTTGCAGACAAATTTGCTAGTGTAGTGAGTTTATTTTTCAATGGGTGCTCTACCATTTTGGTCTCCCACTTTCATATATACTGGGATCTTTCCCGAGTGATGGTCAGTAAGTTAGTCATACAAACCATTGCTCTCGAATTTGATCAAAGTGGTGCTCAGCTATTGTGGCTTTGTGCTTGACTTAATCAAGTTAAATAGATGTTGGCAAAAATGTTGGGAATAGTGACTCATGAAGACATTTAAAAAAAATTTTTTTTTTTCAAAACTCAATGTTGTCATTGCTAAAAAGTAGTTTTCTGTTGGAAATTTTCAATCTTGTACCTTCAATTTTCTTTATAGATAGAATACAAGTCCCTATAAGTTATCATGATAAATCAAGAGAGCAGAGATTACCATCAGAACATGGCACTTATGTTGAAATTGGAGACAAAAGCCTGATTCCTGGAGAATTCCCAGATTCCAGAATATTCCCAAATCTATATGGTGAGAATAATATTTCATATTTATGACAAAATTAGTAATTTTACGATAAGGAGGACAGCAAGCACTACAAATGATTTCACCATAAGTGAACATTGCAAATAGTTTTGCTACAGGAATGTATAGCAAATGGTTTTACTATCTTTCAACCACCTGTATTCTATCTTCTTTATAAATGGACAACAAGTCTCTATAAGGGATGATAATGACTTGGGAGAGCAGCAATTACCATCAGAACATGGTGCCCATATTTATACTGGAGACAAAAGCCCAACTTCTGGTCACTTCCCAGTTTCTGGAGGATTCCCAATGCTATACGGCATGAATAATATTTTGGACTTACGAAGACAGTCTTAAGCATTATTGATTTAAACTTAAAAAGGAAAGCAAGTTTAGCAAATGATTCTGCTAATGTAAAGAATTGTGAATGAATTCACAAAACAAAATCATTGTAAATTATTCTATTCTTTCAATCGTTTATCTTCAATTTTCTTTATAGATAGAAAACAAGTCCGTATCAGTTATTACGGTGACTCAAGAGAGCAGCAATTACCATCAGAACATGGTTTCTATGTTGAAATTGGAGGCAGAAGCCCAATTTCTGGAAAATTCCCAGATTTTAGAAGATTCCCAACTCTATATGGTAAGAATAATATCCTACTCTTATATAAAAAAATCTTATGAATTTGTAAATACTCAAGTTGAAGACCTTTAAATTCAAACCTTAACTGAAAATCAAAGTTTGATTCTTCAGGCATAAATGACAATGATAATTGATAATGCTCTCCTTGCAAAGAGAAACTGCAACAGCTTTAAATAAAAATGGTAATTCAAGTTCAATTCCAAGTCAGAGAACTAGATTTAAAAAGTTGTTTCAGATGATTGCAATGTGAAGCTACAATCTAATGAAATAAAATGTACCAGAAAAAAGTACTGAAATAAAGGAACATAATTGAAAGTTGTGAAATTTACGGAAAGTACCTCATCTGGATATATATATATATATATATATATATATATATATATATATATATATATATATATATATATGTATGTATGTATATATATATATATATATATGTATGTATATATATATATGTATGTATATATATATATATATGTTTATATATATATATATATATATATATATATATATATATATATATGTATATATATATTCATTGGCATGGCTTGACCACAAAAGGTTACAGTGGTGTGTGTTCAAAAGGACACGTTCATTTTACACATGGTTGAATGAAAGCAAAGCTTCTAATCTAGTCATGGGAATTAAGTATACATCAAAATTGTGACTCTAGCCATGGAAATCTGCATGAAATGAACAGCTGGAAACAGTGGTCAGCAAGTATAGAAAAAGTCAGTCAGTCAATCAGCAAGAGGATTGTTAAAACATTTTTGCTCTTCAAAGCGGTCAGTTGAAACGGGTACCTTTTTTGACTTCATCTCTTGTTCAATGCAAAATGCAGTAGGAGAACTAGTATTTATAAAGCTTTTGAGGACCCACCGCCATTGGGGGTGTAGTGGATGGGTGTTTCTCCTAACCCCACTTCTAAGCTAAGGCCTCTGGTTCAACCTCTTATCATTAATATAATAGTCTTATATTTATTTTGATTAATAAAAGTCCTATTTTTATTGCTATCAATATTTCTATTTTTTAACTTCAAGAGAATTTTGCAGTTCTATGAAAGACAAAAAGTTTTTCATCTGAGTAAATTTGAATTAGTTTATAGTGATCATAAGAAATGGAGGATAGAGAAAGTAGGCAGAGAAAGAAGAGCTTTTTTTTTGTCATTTTTACATAACACTATGTCATAATTCTTTTTTTAGATCTATTCTCAAGATTAAAAAAATGTGATGAAAGAAAAAGTGTTCATAATTCAAGAAGCTTAAATATTTTTTTAACATCTCATGTTGTAAGCATAGAGTTATAACCTATAACTTAGGAGGAACACAATTAGATACCCACTTCTCGGATACAAACAGATCAAGGCTCGAGAAAACCAGTCAGTGTCCATTTTCAGAGGGTCTTTTTTTAATCTCTTAATAGCTTTACATTATTCTTTTTCTTTCAATCAATTGGAAACAAAAAGTTTTATTACAGAAACAAATGTTGGCAAATTCTATCAAAAATTGTGTAAACAACGTTGCAGGTTTTGAACAGAGCCTGTTATTTTTCTTGTTATTTCTATTAATAGGCAAATGCCAAGGTATTGCTGATGGTGAATATCCTCATCCTAATAAGTGCGATAAGTTCATTCTGTGCTTCAAACAACAAATGTTCATTGGGAGATGCCCACATGGAACCCTGTTCTCTTTCTGGGCAAGATTCTGTGATCATCAAGAAAATGTTGACTGTACAAGTAAGTGGCCACTGTTTTTTTTTTTTTATGCAGACTTCTATACCCAGCATCTTTTAGATGCACAAACGTCTCTAGTGACTGACTCACTGACAGACTGACATACCAAAAAAATCCCACTCCCTCTCATTTCCTCCCTGTTCTTCTATATATGTCTGAAAATGCAAGGGGGAGAACTAGAGCCTCTATGGGCTGACTTTCAGGCTGGTTTAAAGTTGGAAACTGTTTCAACATTTTACGATATTGCGTAATTCAAAATTGCTTTTATTTTCATCTTTTATCAATAAGAATTATGAAAGTTATGGTTTTTATCACAGGAACCTTTAGAAAAAAGAACCAATGTCCTGATAGCCACTATTAGTATTAATATTCATATAATCATTATTACAGCAGTATTCACAATGTGTTCTGTAGAATCTCAGGATTCAGCATAGCCTTCCCAGAGGTTCAATGAAATAAAGTGACGTACTCACAGTGTACTCAATAATTTGTCATTACGTAAATGATTCTCGTGTGGTTTCTACACGTCTTCATTTTGTTTCTTTAACATGAATGAACAAGTATTTTTTACATAAGATAAGAATTAAAAATAATTTTCAAATTTCCCCGCTTAAACAACTGCTGGGTTAGAGATAAATACACACAAATCTGCATTCGGGTCATTAAAGGCCATTTCACACATTCCATTGCTCCACCTACCTAGTGGGAGGGGGTGGCAGTTAAATGGGATATGGCTCTGTGAAAATATAAAATACTACTAGAGGGTTGGAAATATAAACATTTACTCCTTATTAGGTCTGGAAAAAAAAATTTTCCGCTACCCCCCCCTCCCATAATAGGTATTTAGTGTAAGGTTCAATTAACAATGTAAATTTACACTAAATTGGTTTCTTTGTCAGTGTCCGGCTGCATTCATACTTGTTTTATTGAAAATTTGGACTCTTTAGTGAACTAACAAAAGCTGAGAGAAGTAACTTACTCATTGATCACCCTTAGCACAGCATGCAGCCAAAAGACATTGGTCTAGTGATAGTTTCTATTGAGTGACAAACTGTTTTTATCATTATATTACCACACAATGTAGCCTGGCTACAATACTTCACCTAAAATAATTCAGTCATGACATTTTGATTTTCCTCGACAGATCAACTTGCATATATCAAGACTGGTACAAGTGGAGAAGAGAAACCCTCAGTTGCATGTAAGTTTTGTCAATTTGAAAGGGTACAAAACGGAATAAACCAATGGCAAATTGTTCAACTACCTTCAACTGCTTGATTCACCGTCTTTTCTTTCAAACAATTCTGTCAGTAAGAACCATTTGAAGTTAAATGAACTATTCAGACTGGTATCCTTATTTTTGTTGTTTTTATTTCAATATTGTGCTCAGGTGGATATTGTATCTGGAAGTCTTTATCTTGCCAAGTAATCTTTTTTTCAAATGCCGCACAGATCCAAGCATTTAGTCTTGTACTCTGAGAGGAAAAAAAACAAGCATATATACAAGTAAAAAATCAGTTACATTATGGAATTAAATGGAATGTAATATTCAATATCTTGGGAAAAGCATTAATCCATCCCCCAAACCATGAGCTACAGATAAATAGCAAGGCAAACTGGGCTCCTCAGACTTTGTTTGTAACCAGTTGGAAACAGACAACTCTTAATTTGAACCAGAAAAGTTTGACTCCATATCAAGCATTGTGAAAGGCAGGCAATAGATAGAATAAAGGAACGTGTTCCCTAAATATATAGTTCGAGGGGTTTTGGTGAAGTCTTGACTGACCTAGATAACAATAAGTTGATTATAACAAATTGCTCAAGCAAAATAAAGGAAAACAAAAGGATGGAAAAAATGATATAACCATCATCTCCACTTCCTCATGACACCTCAAGTACAAGTAGACGATTTTTTTTAAAAAGTAAATGTCCATGAGGATTCTTTTTAGCTATTAGAGCCTTCCATATTAAAAATTTAGCACATGGGGCGATTGTCTTTTCAACATTATTTTTCTACTTCAGTCTAGCCTGAAAATTTCCTCGTGGACGTGTGACTTAGGCACCTATATTTTCAGAGTAATTCCTACTGAATCAAAATAAAGTATTGGGAAACACTTGAGTACTACACAAAAAACATGCCAGCTTAAGTGTTGCGATAAAATTCATAAAGATGGAGATATGAGTATGAATAAGTCATGAAATAATGAAATGGTTCCATTTGAGAATTTAGAAGACATTTTAGGAAGAGGATATTTAATAAGTAATTTTTCATTCTTCAATATTTCAGCAAAGAAGCCACAATTCCCAATTGTTCCAGAAATACTTATAAGACCTTCTGTCAAACAACCCACATTGGAAGGTAAGCAGAAATTTATGACATGAATTATTGTTAACATACATGTTGGTGTACATCTCAATCATGCAATTGTTTAATGCTATAGCTCCTATCATAGAAATAATTTTCAGCAAAATGAATAATTGTATAAAATAAATTACTTTTTATGAGCAATACCTCAGTCTTTTACATCTGCCAATGAAGTTGTTCAGCTCTCACTAAAAATGCACCATAGACTACACTAATTCAGTAAAAACCCATTACAAATATAACCAAATTCTTCCAAGACTGCATCACTAAATATTTCTAAAAGTTGATTATTATTGATGGGGAAAAGTTGGATATGCCAGAATAAAACAAGTCTCTTCTTCTTCAGTGTCAATTTTACATTTCAATTTCAGAGCAATGTCAAGGTGTTAGAGATGGTGAATATCCGCATCCTACAAAGTGTGGCTTCTTCATCTTGTGCTTCCAACAACGGTTATTCATAGGAAAGTGCCCTGGAAATATGCTCTTTTCTCCAGCAATAAAATCATGTACCAATCCTTTAGAAGTCAATTGTGAAGGTAAGTTATAAATATTTAGTCATTCTGTTTAGCCTATTATTACACAATGCCTGTTTGTTTCTCTGTCTAAGGCAAACCCAGTCTGTGTTGTTGCCTTGAGCTTAATTTCAGTTGACAATCACCAGTGTCTATGTGCATTAAGTTGTTGCACATGAAATTTTTATTTTTACATCATGGAAAATAATGTTGAATGTATATTTACTAATATATCCGTATTTTTTTGCGAATTCAACTGTAATAGATACATCATTGGTTTTTGAGCTCTTAGGAGCAATGGTGTCCACCCAAGAAAGTAGATTAATTTTCAAGTATGATTTCAAATTAGGACATAATGCTGCTAAGCTACTAATAATGTCAAAAGCATTTAGATTGGACACTATTACAGGGCTAACTATTCAGCATTGGTTCCATAGGTTTAGGACTGGAAATATGGATATCAATAATATACCTTGTGGGAGATACAAACCTGTTTTTAAAGATGAAGAATTATTGATAGCAATGGCCAATGAGCCATAAACAAGGATTCAACCCTTTTCTAGAGACTTTAGGAAGGCAGCCGTATCAGATCATCTCAAGGCAATAGGAAATGTTTAAAAGTTGGAAAAATATGTCTGACATGATCATTTGATCCAAGACACCACAACTTTCAGCTAACTATGTCTGAGCTTAGAGAATCGGGATATGAAGTCTTGCACCTTCCTCCATATATACTTGACATTTCTTCAGCAAATTATCATCTTTTCAAGTATTTTGAACTCCATATTCGTAATAGAAGGTTCAATGTTAATGCCTTAATTTGTGCTTTCACTGAATTAATGACCACTAAACCAAAAGATTTTTATAGAGATGTCTTATCATGAGAGGATAGTTGGGAAAAATTTCTTTCATCAAAAGGGTCATATATTGATTAACTATTTACCCTCACTGTTTGCATCATCCTTCATATTACGATTCTAAAAATAACATTTCATCAGTAACAACCTACCATAACATCTATTTTTATCAACTAAGGCAAATTCAGTATGGGAATTTTTGATGAATCATCAATAGTATTCAGGAAATTTTGATAAAAAATTTCCAGAAAATTTCAACTAGGATAACAATTGCCTTTTCTATCCCATAAAATGTTTGAACAAGTATTCCTATCATAATTGGATCACTGTGTTTCAGCTGGGGCAATTTCTGGCTTTTTTTAGATATATAGCGGAAGCTGTTTATTGTGACGACTTTTGGACAGGGTTTTATAGATAACAATAACCGGCTGATAACATTAAGCAGCGGTTACGAAAATTTGAACAATTAACATCCATGTGTATGAATTCATTGTTATTACACTACAATTCACCAAATGTCTATCCATCTGTCTGTGTTAGCATAACTTGAGGATTGCTGGCGCTATGGCCATAAAATTTTCTGTTGTTACTAATGGGACCCTTGAGAATATTTCTAGCAAGTTTAGTTTGTGTCCATCTGGTTAGCTAAACTGGATGAGGGGGAAGGCATACGAAAAAAGATTGAATATTCTGAGTACGAGGGCAAAAATGCTGTTTGTCTCATGGAGGGGAGAGGGGGCTCTTAGTGGCAGATAAAGCATTTAACAGTAACAGTAAGCATTATGCATTATTCAACATTAAAATAAGACTTACAAATAAGGTGTGTGAAAGATGGAGACAAATTGAAGAAGAGAAAAAAGAAGCGTAGGAAGCAAAGAAAGAAAGAAGGAGTGGAGAGGACATGTTTCTGTAATTGAAAGATAGTGAGTTTTGACTTTTGGCGGAAATAATAAGACCGTCAATCATCTTACCTCAATTCACCAAATATCTGTCTGTTTGTCATTATAACTTAAGGATAGCTTGAGCAATGACCACCAAATTTTTTGTGGTAACTAATGGTTACTTATGCTAAGAAGTATATTTTAGATTTTGAAAATTCCATTCAATTTTGACTTTAATGCTTATTTACAAAATTTAATGTGAGCTAAGAGTTCGTAATGGTGATAATTTTTAAATAGAGTCTGATTCAATGAATACGCTGTTTGAATCTGTGATCTTTTATTGGGGCCAAAGGGCCCATTTAAACTTTCTGCTGGAGCTAGCAGGAAATCCTGCTGGTTTTATCAAATCCATTGAAATGAGCACCTTTACATTATGAAAAAATTATTATGAAATCTATTGATATTTAATAATTCATTTCTAAATCATTTCAAGAAAAGTGTTCTGATAACAATAACAATTTGATATCATCATCTGTAATCTTAATAAGTGGCTTCTTCAGTATATGTTTGGTTTGGATTTCTCCCCTCACCTGAAGCATTTATGCTGATATGTGTGAATTATCCTCATGAAGAAAATGGTGAGAGTGGGAGAATGAAAAACAATCTGGATGACACATAAGGATTATCAGATAATATGTACACATAAAGAAGGTCAGAGAATCATCATCATCATCATCATCAGTCTTTCAATGTCCATTGTTGGACATACACCTTCCCTAGGATTTGCCACACTTCTCTATCATGGGCATTGCGGAGCCAGTACTTTCTGAATTTGTCTAGCTCGTCTCTCCATTTAGTACTTTGCCAGCCTTGGTTGCACATGTGATCTCAGGGGATCCATGTTGTGTGTCGAGATGTTGATCGGTTGTCCGCCATTCTTGCAACACGGCCAGCCCACTGCCATTTAAGATTTTTAATGGATTCTATGATATCCCCGATTCTTGTCTTTTCCCAGATGTACTGTGCTGTCTTGTGGTCTCTCCATGTGAGGCCCAGCATAATTCTTTCATGTGCACGTATACTCCAGCCAAAATGTAGAAAACAAAATGATAGTGAGAAGCCTGGCTGAAACACTGGAATAATGAATGACAAGTCTTTGTGTAAGAGTTAGAAGGAACAATTCTTTCTCCGTTACACTTTACCAATAAAAGCAATATTTTGTTTATCAAACACTGTTTCTTCTTCTTCTTTCTCCTCAGATAATAATAGGTTTGAAGAAAGAGTTTCCACCATACGAGTTTCGTCTACCATAGACAAATCATCAGCAACAAGACAATCAAGTTTGGATAGTAAGTATAAAACCAAAATACACAGATAATTTTTTACCCTGTTTTCGGTTCATAAAATATGGAAATTTTTTGTGTTAATAAAAGAACAGTTTTTTTAAACCATTCAAATAAAAACATATTTTTTACTTTTTTCACGTCCTTTAAAAAATTCAGACATTGAGCACCTTAGTATGTTAAACTTTTATGGGTTTATTGGAAACAAACATCCTAGCAAATTAAAAAAAAGATCTGAGAATAATGAAGCTGCTTTTAAACTTACAGGAAACTGCAAGGGCGTGAAAAATGGAGAATATCCCCATCCTACAAACTGTGCACTTTTTATTCTATGTTTCAACCAAAATATGTTCCTTGGAAAATGCCAGAATGGAACTTTCTTCTCTGCCAAGTCAAAAATGTGTGATCTTCCAGTGAATGTTGACTGTAATGGTAAGATTTTAATCTTTTAGCTATTTAATAGGTTTTTCTCCATTATTTTCAACATTATCGTTTCCTGTTATGACAGTATATATTACACCTATAGGCTTTAAATAAGTTCACTCAAGAGCAACATACTAGATATCTCATGATTTTCTTTTCCTCAAGCAGCTGACAAGATATCCTGAGAGAAATTTTTATGACCAGGGTCTTTTTACTCTGGTAGTGAATCAGAGAGTGAGTTAAGACAATTTGTTGATGGTGATGAAAAGAATGATTGCCCTGGGGTGTCTGATGGATATTTCACTGATATGACATCATTCGAAGTTCTCATAGTCACAAGTGTTGAAGTTAAAATATACACTGGATGTATAACCTGATAACAATGATGCTATAAGTAGATAACCTGGATTCTATACACTCTCCCAGCTGAGAATTAACTTTGAATCAATGAGAATGTTAAACTACCCTTTTTCTGCTCCCTGTGTGAGTCTAGTCTAGATGCTTCCTCTAAACTCAGTTTGCCTCTGGTTGTGAGCAGTTTGCTTCAGCTCCTCTAAAAAACTGTATTTTTCCTGCCTTTTTTTTTATACATAATGATTTTGTCAAAAGGAGAGTTTCAAATAAACAAGGGAAGTTACTCTCAACCATCAGCAAACATGCACCTGAAGTAAAATACCTTAGATTTTTGTTTGGGAAGTCAAAACTTAGAAGATCCAATATGTCCGTATTTTCCTGGACATATTCTCTACTTGGATCTCAAAATCTCCTAACAGAGGGAATTTTTTAAATTCTCAAAAAAGCCAGAATTTCGGCATTTTTCTACAGAAAAAAAATGTGGAACAGCCGCAAATGGAAAGTTGAAAGTATATCATATTTTCAAACATTTTTTTCACACTATAGCACTAATTTTTCTTGCCAGCATTTGAGGCATTTTAGTAGTTTTCAACCATAATCTAGCCATAGTTGTTATATCAATTATGCATGTTGACAACTATGACACTATCTAGGAACATCCTCTTTTTTGAATGATGGTAATTGGGTGTGTTCCCTATTTTAAAAAATATTCAGATATGGTAACATTACAATGGCAGTAAAATTTTTCATTCAACAAAACCGTACACTCTTTTTGCAAATGACTGTTCTCAAACAAGATGTCTCCCATAACAATATGATTGCTCTCCACAAAATAGCTATCAAGAAGTTGCTTTTTTTCTCAAAGTCCAAACAACACACTGCTTAATAATGGCAGTTGATTAGGGGATAGTCTAATCAGCTCACAAGATTATCCAACAACAAATTTTTATCAACTAGTATGTTCCATTATTTCTGACTAGATATTCACGCCTTTAATTGTAATAGAAAACTTTCAGAAGAATTCATATTCTGAAACTAATATACTTATCTTGAATGACTTTTTTTCACAGGCCGTCTACCTGATGAATCTGACACATCAAAAGATGATCAGGAATTCACAGATCATATAAGTAAGTTTGAAAATAACCTTTTCTCTTCAAGTTCTTCTCTGTACTAATACTCCAACTGTTTTCCATAATTCATTTGCTCATTAAATTTTTGATCAATCTTAAATACCCATTTGTAGTAATACAGAAAATATTCTGATCTTTCAAATGGCGGTCTCCACTAAACACTCCAGAAGTATAACCTTGCGCCTTACATGTCATTGTATTAAATCTGAACCAATTTGTTAACAACAGGCAGACCCAGCTATGTGCTATTTCAATCAATGCAAAATCTGGTTAATTCACCAGTGTCAATCTACTGTATATACGAAAAGCTTGAAGGAAAAGTTATTTACTAAGAATGCACTCTGGGTCAACACACTTTTTACCACTAGAGCAAACAGCCTAATATTGGAAATAAAGAAGTAGCTTCTAACAAGCCTTGATGCCTCATCTCTCACCTCAAGAGCACATCTTTCATGGGCATCACCTTGATCACTTAGGCTGAGGAAGCATAATAGATGATGAGCACAGATCTGTAGTTATCCCGACACCTTATCTTCTCAGATTCTTTGCATCACCTTTGCTTTACTACCAGGAGACATCAGTTATTTTGGAAATTTTTTCACAATTATTATTTAATTACTAGCTTCATTTGTTATTGCTGCCTTTTATCTCAATACTCTGGCTCAATAAACTTTTCATTAACACTATAATTTTACTACAAGCTCTTATCTTGTTACAGTTTATTTTTATCACAAAATTATGGGTCAATAAGCTCTTGACTATCAGTATCATGTTGCTACTTGTTTTATCCCAGCTCATAAGAATTGCTTTTTATCACAACTCCCTGGGTTGATGTTTGCCTGTATGGCTCTTTTTATCTTATGGTCCTAGCAGATTCAGGACTTTCTAAAAAGTTTTTAGTTCACAGCGCCTTTTGAGGGCTATGCCTGCAGGCTTGGTATGGATGAAGTGTTGTGACCAAGTTCCCCTATTCACCCCCTCAGCCTTGCATAAAGTTTCCAAAGGGAAAGGATGCTTGTCAGCATTAGGAGATCAAAAGGGCCACTGGTGATACCAAATGACGTGATGCAATATCTCTCTATCAACTGCTTTCAGGCCCCTCCCTCTGGCTTTGCTATCGGGGTTTACTCTTTTTAGCCTCAACAGATTCTCCCCTGTCTCTTTTTGTTTTCTTGCAAATTTCTATCCTTTCAAAAAAAATGTCTTATCTTCTTTATTCCTTGAGCCCAAGAGCCATTCAATAAACTGTGTCTCAGGATACATTGGGTGATATACTCAATAATTCTATTCCATCTCATTATTGTTGCATTTTATTAAATGAACCATTTCAAGAGCATTTCATGGACATTATCTTGACCATTTTAGCCATAGAAGCTTACATGGAAATAATAATGAAAATGCTTCATTCAGAATTTTAAAAAGAATTTACATGCCTTAGAGCAATAGTTAGCAAGCTACATAATTCTTAATGCAATGTTTGATCTTAATTGTGTGCTCAACAATTGTGGCCTTTTGCTAGACCAAGTGAAGTGTAATAATCCACATATACAAAATACAATGTGTATCCCATATATATATATATATATATATATATATATATATATACATATATATGTATATATATATATATATATATATATATATACATACATATATATATATATATATATATATATATATATATATATATATATATATATATATATATATATATATATATATATATATATGCATATATATATATATATATATAAATAGTAGAATGTGGATTCGCTTCACAAACTAGCTCATGTTTCGGCACTCTTCGGGCCCCATCAGAAGTGGCTTCATATTATTGATATATTATTATATTATGTTATACTGCTAGCCTGATTTGTACCACATATACTGTGAGTATATGTAAGTATATATATATATATGTGTGTGTGTGTGTGTGTGTGTGTGTGTGTGTGACACTTTTCAATGAGTGCATTGATACTAAACTCTGATCCAAGCCAAAGAGCTGTAGGCGACACTTTGATACTAGGCAGAGAGCGCACATAATCTGATTGTAGACAGAAATTCCTATCCATACATAACTAATCCAAGGATTTTTGACAGGTACTATGCTATTTATATACAAAATCAAAGGTTGTGACTACTGGAAACCTTCAATTGTATTTTTCTTTCCTCTTTGATTTCAGGCAAAGATAAAAAGATGCATTTGCACTCCAATTTCAATGGTAAGTTACTATTTCCTTATTTTCCTTCAATCAGATCATCTTATATTTGAGATGTTGGCCTCCTTAGTGGCTGTTTTAGTTGAGTATTTATATTCTACCAGTAGCAGTGGTCACTATCTGAATCAAGAAAGAATCCTCTTTTGGAAATCTTCTGAAAATTAGGGGTCGAAAACTATGGGGCAGTGTAAAATGTATTTTAAAAAGTATAGGCCTAATCTAGAATTTTGAAAAAAAACTTGAGATCGATTTTAAAAGAAAGGTCTTCTTATAAGCCACAATTTAAGGTATCTTGTATCTTGGGTACCTCAGTGGAGTGTAACAGCCCACAATCTGGTCTCAAGGATCATTACTTCTGAGTAATGAGTTCAATACTTACTGGTTGCTAAACACCTAAGGTAAGCTTAGTAAATCACTATGATATCTTGCATCCTTAAATTGATTAAATTACCTATTTTTTCTCTGAGGTATTGAACAGTTTTGCTCATCAAGTTCAATATCTTAGTCATCTACTTGAAGAAGGAAGCATCAACTGAATTTTAGCAGCAAATATTTAAAAATTGAATTATTTCTCTACTTTTGTTGGCATGTAGTGTCATGGGGTAAAAATAGAGCATTTAAATCTCATTCTAAATGAATACGTATATATCTTGGTTGACCATTGTTCTAATGATGTCTGTGGCTGTGCTGTCATCAGCAGAACCAATTCTTGAGGCACACACTCAGACACAGTAAGGGCGCCGGAGTGTTGTGGGCATGGATGATGAACCCTTTCAGCAACCTCTCACTTTGGTTCTTCTCAAAGGAGGTACAGCCATGTGTGTTATGCATGTTGGCCATTCGGCTCTGTCTTTAGAATGAGTATCTCATTGACAGGAATGCCACAATACTTCAGGTTGATGCGAGCATTTGTTGGGACAACGTATGTTTTTGTGATGCTGTGTCAAGGCTCCCTAGATTACTTGGTAGAGAATATATGAGCAGTCCATGTGGATCACGTGACCTGTCAAGCAGAGATGAGCCTCCGAGATTGTAATTTCCACTCTGCTTTGACCAACTCTATCCAGAACTTCTGGATTGGTGATCCCCTGCCTACATTTAATTCCTATGATTGAATATAGGGTCTTCAAGGGGAAATAAGTAATCCCAAATGAATAGTTGTGATGAAGCCAACGAGGATAAGAATATTAGTCCCAACAACTCATAGATTAGTGATGATGATTTGATTCAAAATTTCAGATTAGGTATTTATTGTTTACAGGGAAGTGTACTGGTATGGATAATGGACAGTATCCTCACCCCACCCAGTGTGCAATGTTCGTCTTGTGTTTTAATAACAAGGCTTTGCTTGGAATTTGTCCTGGGGGAAGACTCTTTTCTCCTGAGACCAGAATGTGTGATGATCCAAGAAAAGTTGTTTGCAAAGGTAAGTAAAATTCACCGTCTATTGATATGGGTATGATGATCTAGGAGCATCAGATTCTACTTCTGATTCTTTATTTGAGTATCTCACTAGGGTTTATATCTGCACGCTAGCTTTTAGTGGTCAACAAGACAACTTCTGACCCATTGGGTCACCCTTTGATAGAAAATTAGTGCAATTCAGATGTGACCAGAATGAACCCCAATTTTTTCATGCATTCGTAAATGAATAAATAAGCAAGATTACTCTATGATTAGCATTTAATGCTTATCGCCCTTGGCAAATCCCTAATTTAAATGTACAGATAGGGGTGAACATAAAGGCTGATACTGCATTATCATTATTCAGTCACAAATCGTCTGGATTTCTCTATATATTCTTTTAGTTAGCACATTTTAGGGTGCCTTAATTCAATACATTTGGTTACAATGCACCATTTTGGCAACTCAGAGGTTACAAACAATTAAGTCAGACTAAGTATCATAAAGAAAGATATGATAAGCTAGATAATTGTTTTAAGATTAAATATCTACAGGGACAACTAAAGTAAAAAACAATACTTGTACATCACAGAACCTACCATAGTGTAATGGTTACCTGTATAGTCTAGTAGTATAGTGAGTATGACCCCCACCAGATATCTCACACTGGCTAAGCTAAGCTAAGCTAAGTAAATAACCTCATACGGTGGCTCTGTGCTAAGCTCACTAAATAACCACATTGGTTACTGTGGCCCTGAGGTAGGCTACACTAAGCTTAGTAAATAACCTCACTGTATATTCCACTATTGTGGCCCTTTGCTAGACTAAACCAACTTCATATATACAGGGAACCAGCTGTAGAGCAACAATTAGTACAACGGTCAGCACATGGAGATAGTTTTGTCTTCAAAAAGTATCCTACACGGCAGCCTTGTGCCAGACTAAGGTAGGCTTGGCAAATATATATAAGTATATTGACTCTCTCATCTAGCAATACTCCCAATCTATAACTTGAATCATGTCCTTGCTAACCATCTCTCTATCACAGGTACCTCTTTGCTCATTTTATACATTGCAACTTTATTTTACTTACTTGAAAGTAAGGGAAAATCTTACATATTTGATGTACTTGAAAGTTGGGGAAATCGTACATATATATTGCATATATATTTGATATACTAGAAAGTTGGAAAAATCTTATACATATATATATATATATATATATATATATATATATATATATATATATATATATATATATATATATATATGTATATGTATATATATATATATATGTATAATTGACATACTTGAAAGTTTGGGAAAATCTTAAAATAAATGCCATCCATTTTTTATTGATATTGAAGTGAGATTGTGTCTCATAAATTATTACCAGATGTTTTTATTCACTTACTTCATAGAAAGTAACTCATTTTTGACGTATTAATTACAAAGTTACCTCTTCAGAATGAGGGGAATTTTGCCTGTGCTTCCATGATGACTTCAGATTATATAACAATAACAGTTTGAATTTACTTAAATAAAAAGCATATACTTATGAAATTTGAGTATTTTTGAGTTAAAGTAGGTTTACATTTTTTTTTCTACTTTAAAAGACACATTAAGCCAAAAGGCCTTAATATACTCCCTAAGTTTGACTTTCAGGGGTCCGCTGGTTTCCTCTTTATATTCAGTATATGAAGAAGAAAAAAAATGAACATAAGAATTTGATGAATATGCTGAGTGGCATAACAATTACCAGCATGGAAAACAAAATCATCAGGCCGAGTTTGAGTTTCTGCCATGACTGTTTACATTCAGTTCATGCTAATGCCCTCCAGAAAAGCATAAATCCACTTCTCCCTCTAGTTATAGAGAAATAGCAGGGCAGTTCAAGCCCTTTAGCCCACCAAGTTAGTCCATCTAAGAGAACGTTACTTGAACAGAAAAAACCTCAAGCGTGGCAGTTGCCATAGCTGGTCCCAAGCCTAGGTAAGGGAAGGGGTTAGATGCTAGCTGCTCCACCCTATAAAAACATCATACTGAAACCGCAATAGTATGGTTGTGGCCCTATGCTCCACAAGGAGTCTCCGGAAGTAAACAAATCAGCAAGAGTTTGGTGGATACTATCAGATAAAAATATGAGCATCTCATAATTGTTTCCCATCAAATAAATAAATAAATTTTAGAAACTGTCAACCAAATCTGTCAACATTGTCACCGTAGGTTTCTTCTGTTTTTAAATGATTCTGGTTACCTCTATTTATCTATCTATCTATATGTTTGTAGCAGGTAGCGTTCACACCTGTTTATCAAAAATTCAACTGCCCAACAAAAGGTGAGAGGAAAAACTTCATAGATCACCCCTTTTTACAATTTTTTATTTGATCACATGCTGGTCATATGACAGTTTCTATTGAGTGACTAACCAGAATTATTTGTATTGTTTTTTAATTCATTCTAGTTGCAAAACAGATTTCCACAGAAGTAAAAAGATACAGTTTGGTTGTGGTACCAAATCTGATAGGTATGTTCAGAATCAGATTTTGATTTTTGTTCTATTGATCCAGAAATGAAAATAAGCAGTTTAACTTGATCACCTAGCAAATTCCAGATTTCCAGATGACAGAAAATACTGAAAAACAGAAAATACTGAAAAACAGGAATTGTTTTTTTTGTACTGTTACATAATGAATTTCAACAATTTATCGATTTGTTACGATTTTTCTAATAGTGCAGAAAATAGAGCGATATTTTTGCAATATAATTTATATGATATAATTACATTAAAATAAAAGAAAATTATTTGTATTCAATTATGCTTTTTAATTGGTTGTATTAAGAGTTATTCATAAGGTGCAGAAAATTTAATGAATTTTATGCTAAAAAAGCATCAAAAGTAGTCAAATTTAGAGTTCTTTTACTTGGTTTCAAACTGCAAGATTTTTATGCATTCAGTTCAATCAATCAGTTTGTAAACTGCAAAATTATGGCATCAACTGAAGCTTGAAACCAAATCAAAGAATCGTAGTGGCAGATTTGCAAACTCATAGCAAAGGATTCAAAATGTACCAGACTATACGAGTGGCTGGACTATAGAGCATCAGATTAGAGATGTACAATCTGGATTTGTTTTTGTATAACTGTATGCATTGAACATTTTCTGGTCTAAACATTTTTACATTGTTAAAGAACATATAAAAAAAATAACAAAACAAGAAAGGTGATAAATCAAAAATAAAATATTCTTATTTCCAGATTCATCTTCCAAACATTTTGATAGAATTGATTCTTCTGGGAAGTTCATTGATCAGAGTAAGTATTTGCAAATTTTGTATTATAGTAGTCCACGAATCCTCTCTTCGCTGACAGTTATTAAAAGTGTAAAACAACAGGTTTATGGCTACTAATGATACTATAAACGGGACAGATACAGTAGGGAGGAAGAGAGGAAAAAAAGGAAGATAGTTTGATGGTAAGAAGGGAAAGGGTATAAAATAAAATTGGTTATTGATAAAGGGGGAGGGGATGATCACTGCTACTGATACTATAAATGTGACAAATATGGCTCTCATTATATATGATGATTTTTGGATTGTTACATCAAGAAAATTTAGAGTACATTAGAAATTTCAGCTTAAATTCTAAATCTCCTGAAGCAAAAGTTTTTTTTCTAAATTGGAAAAATTAGATCAGGTTCAAGGTCAAATCAGTCATGTTTTAAAGATTTTTATAAAATTTGATTCGAATAACCTCTTATCAATTGTTATTGATGATTTTAATTGCAACAATTAAAAGACAATGAAAGATAATGAAACATTCAATGTAAATTTGTACTTAGAATAGATATAGCATTTACTTTCTATAAAAAATTGTGTCCTGAAAGTTTTTAGCCAATTGATATCAACAAAAGGCAATGGAATAAAAGTTAAAAAGCTCATCTTGTTAGAGCAATTTTGTAGTGTAGCAAATTTGATCCCCAGTTTTCCCCACTACTGTGACTTTGTATCAGACTGAGCTAAGCTTTGTAAAGAGCCATAATGAACTAAAAACACAAGCTAAAAAATGTACCAAAGTCAAAGATCTTGAATGCAGTAATACCATATTTGCCAGTATGTAAAACACACATTAAATTTGATGAAAATCATACAAATATTATACTTCATCCAATGTGCTGGTAATATGACCAATAATAACCAAGCTCAGAATGGAAAGCTATAAGGCTTGGATGAATTGCAGCAAGTGATAGCCCTCTATATATCCTAGTATACGATGCATCATATACGCTGGCAAATATGGTCTATAATTCTCAAGTATTATGAGTCAAAAGTGACCAAATTTTTAATTGTTTCAAACAAAAAATCTTTAAAGGTAGTCATATTGTCTTGAAATTTTGTTCTCTATGAAGTATTGTCAACCATTATTAATGTTTTTAGTCATACTTCCTTCATCTTTATTTTAGTTGCTTTTCACCGCAATTAATAAACAACACAGATCGGAAATAAAGGATAATGCTTCAGCAAGACTTGAACTCTTTCCTCAGCCTGTTTCAGTGTGACAGCAGCTCTACAACTTGAGCTAAGACAGCTGAAAGGTTACAGAAGCTAAAATTCAACCACATAGCTCATAAGAAATTAACCAAAAAAAAAAAATGAATCAAATAAAATTAATTAAAAAATGAAGACTAAAAATTCTTCATTTTTTTAATCAATTTCATTTTGATTCATTTTTTTTGGCTCATTTCTTCAGGAAAAGTAGCGAATAATCCTGTATGGTTAGATTTAATCCTCTGCACTGTTTGCTCTTGTAGCTCAAGTGGTAAAGCAGCTGTCATACACAGACAGGCCTCCCTGGGTAAAAGGGATGCAAGTTCGGGTCATACCAAGAAGCTTATTCCGATCTGTACAGAACTAGAATTAAATGAAGAAGACACTTGTCATAAATTAATAATGGTTGACAAATCTTTACAGATTTAGGAAGAAAGTTATTGATACATTTTTCTTTTATTCCCAACAGGTCTTTGTCTCTTCAAGAAAGATGGCATATATGAGCATCCCTATGATTGCCAACTTTTCATTCAATGTAGTAATTGGCAAACATTTGTCAAAACGTGCCCAAAGAAACTGAATTTCAATCCTATGATCAAAACATGTGACTATCCACAGAATGTAGTCTGTGCAGGTAAGGATTTTACAAATTTAATGAACAGCAGATCCTGATTACTTGGGACACACCATTCAATAAAGCAATTTGGCTATACAAAGAAACGTCTAACAACAATCGGGATAACTTAACAACTGACCATTGTATGAAGTTGATATTTGTCGGATATAGTGGTCAGTTCACAAAGCAGTACAGTGTTGAGTTTGAAATTCCCGGGTCAGTAGTTTTCGAGTTATATGATGAAAATAAATAAAAAAAACTTGCCATCACAGTCAGTAATTGAACAACTGTGGCATAAAAAATTTGAAGCCATGTGAAAAAAAATCCATTGAAGAATGAACATGGTTAAAATAAATTCTATCCATGACATCTTTGGTGTTCTGCATTGAAATACACCTAAATTAAAGTAAAAAGAAACACAAATTCTAGAGATTCAAGATGTTATTAATAAACCTGTCAAAAAAAAAAATCCCCCCCCCCCCAAAAAAAAACAACAACATATTCTTAGTAGGGGTTTAGTGGAGTACTGATGCCAATTTTCAAGTCTGAAGACAAAACGGTAAGACCAGGGAGCTGATTAACACAAGCAAAAAAACAAACATAATAAAAAAAAGGATAGAAATCTTTGCCAGCTTTCTTGACTATTGTTTAATCATATATTATAGATCTTTCTTCATAGTTCTTAGAATTATATAAATTTAGATATAAAATATCTAAATTGACAACACTGAAGAGAAGTTTCATATGATGCAAAGAAAAGTATTTTAGATGGCAGTTATGGCAGGCTACTCTACACACCATAAAATGCAGCCCCTTCCATCACACATGTTTGGAATAGGTACTACGACAAACAATTAAAATACCGATATTTTCAGTTTTAGCATAAAATTCTGTTTAGTAAGGAATGAACAGTTTTCCCTGTTTCATAAAGAAAATTATTTTCCAGATGAAAAAGAATCTCTTGTACTTATTGGTGTCACTGAATGACTGACTGACTGACATTCTCAAGAAATCTAATAAAATAAATAAAAAATTAAAGATTAATAGATCTTTCTTCATATTTTTAATTAATCATTTCCCTTGACTTTCACTCTTCAGAATTATTTTGATTTAGTAATAAAATATCGTAATTGGCAACACTAAATGGAAGTAACCAAAATATTTTGAACAATAGTTTAATATGAAGGACGGAAAATCATTTTACATGACATTTATGGCAGGCAGCTTTACACCAGCCCCTTCCAAAACTGCCCCACCCAACTACACCAAATGTCACCAAAGTACCTATATTTTAGACAGAAAGAATTTTAAATTCATGAAATCTTTATTGTTCATTGACGTTTGGAAAATTTACCAGGAGTACACAACCATATTCTCTTGGTTTTATACGAACAATATTAGCGCCACTCTCAAGTAAAGATATCTGACTACCTTCATTATGTGCTCAGGGATATCTCATCTAAGTACAAGTGAAGAAATCTGTGTGTGTGTGAGTATGTGTATGTGTATGTACATATCAGTATGTGCACTGTGATTACTCAATAGCAGACCATAGTATTAAATTGACATTCACCAGATATATTAGTCAGCTCACAAAGCAGAGCAGTGTTGAGTTTGGAGTTTTTTGAACTGGCAGTTCTCAAGAAAACTAATAAAAATTAAGAATTATCAAAGTCCAGATGTAAAATTTTGAACTTGGCAACACTGAAGTGTAGCAACCAAAATAGAAAACATAGTTTTGTACAACAAGTGGAAAATTATTTCACATGAGAATTATGGCAACTTGCTCCACTCACCATGAAGTTTGGCCTCTTCAAAACATACACCTTGGGAACCAGTAGCAGCCATTAATTACTCTCTGTTCCTAATCGTTTATTAAACTTTCTATTTTCTCTTCACACTTCCTCCCCCTTTTTAAAACTACTCTTCTATCCCCTTCTACATCTTATGTTCTTATTAAACTACTTAACTTTCATTTCTTCCCTCTCCTTCAATGTTTTCTCACACATAGTATCAGTAGATGCTATCAACCAAACCTTTTGTTATACACTTAATAACCATCAACAACAGGTCATGAACCAGTAATAAGTACTTTTTAACAAGATTTTGTTTTTGATTACAGATCAAAAGCTTTACATCAGAGGGAGACAAACTTTTACTAAAGAAGGTTCCACTGTAATTGAAAATCAACCATCTGTACCAGGGATGAATGGTCCCTCTCTTCTTGGCAAGCAACCACAAGGAACACACATTTTGGATGGATCTGAGAAATCTCCATTTATACCAGGTGTGAATGTTCCTAGTTCTCAATCTGGTGAACGTCCAATAGAACCCAGAAGAGACAGTTTCCCTGACCCTTCAAAAAAGCCAGTACCACAAGGAACACACATTTTGGACGGATCTGAGAAATCTCCATTTATACCAGGTGTGGATGTTCCTAGTTCTCAATCTGGTGAACGACCAATAGAACCCAGAAGAGAGAGTTTCTCTGACCCTTCAAAGAAGCCAGTACCACAAGGAACACACATTTTGGACGGATCTGAGAAATCTCCATTTATACCAGGTGTGAATGTTCCTAGTTCTCAATCTGGTGAACGACCAATAGAACCAAGAACAGACAGTTTCCCTGACCCTTCAAAGAAGCCAGTACCACAAGGAACACACATTTTGGACGGATCTGAGAAATCTCCATTTATACCAGGTGTGAATGTTCCTAGTTCTCAATCTGGTGAACGACCAATAGAACCCAGAAGAGACAGTTTCTCTGACCCTTCAAAGAAGCCAGTACCACAAGGAACACACATTTTGGACGGATCTGAGAAATCTCCATTTATACCAGGTGTGAATGTTCCTAGTTCTCAATCTGGTGAACGACCAATAGAACCCAGAAGAGACAGTTTCTCTGACCCTTCAAAGAAGCCAGTACCACAAGGAACACACATTTTGGACGGATCTGAGAAATCTCCATTTATACCAGGTGTGAATGTTCCTAGTTCTCAATCTGGTGAACGACCAATAGAACCCAGAAGAGACAGTTTCCCTGACCCTTCAAAGAAGCAAGTACCACAAGGAACACACATTTTGGATGGATCTGAGAAATCTCCATTTATACCAGGTGTGGATGTTCCTAGTTCTCAATCTGGTGAACGACCAATAGAACCAAGAAGAGACAGTTTCCCTGACTCTTCAAAGAAGCCAGTACCACAAGGAACACACATTTTGGACGGATCTGAGAAATCTCCATTTATACCAGGTGTGAATGTTCCTAGTTCTCAATCTGGTGAACGTCCAATAGAACCCAGAAGAGACAGTTTCCCTGACCCTTCAAAGAAGCAAGTACCACAAGGAACACACATTTTGGATGGATCTGAGAAATCTCCATTTATACCAGGTGTGAATGTTCCTAGTTCTCAATCTGGTGAACGACCAATAGAACCCAGAAGAGACAGTTTCCCTGACCCTTCAAAAAAGCCAGTACCACAAGGAACACACATTTTGGACGGATCTGAGAAATCTCCATTTATACCAAGTGTGAATGTTCCCAGTTCTCAATCTGGTGAACAACCAATAGAACCCAGAAGAGACAGTTTCCCTGACCCTTCAAAGAAGCAAGTACCACAAGGAACATACATTTTGGACGGCTCTGAGAAATCTCCATTTATACCAGGTGTGAATGTTCCCAGTTCTCAATCTGGTGAACAACCAATAGAACCCAGAAGAGACAGTTTCCCTGACCCTTCAAAGAAGCAAGTACCACAAGGAACATACATTTTGGACGGATCTGAGAAATCTCCATTTATACCAGGTGTGAATGTTCCTAGTTCTCAATCTGGTGAACAACCAATAGAACCCAGACAGGACAGTTTTCCCGACCCTTCAAAGAAGCAAGTACCACAAGGAACATACATTTTGGACGGCTCTGTGATATCTCCATTTATACCAGGTGTGAATGTTCCTAGTTCTCAATCTGGTGAACATCCAATAGAACCAAGAAGAGACAGTTTCCCTGACCCTTCAAAGAAGCCAGTACCACAAGGAACACACATTTTGGATGGATCTGAGAAATCTCCATTCATACCAAGTGTGAATGTTCCCAGTTCTCAATCCGGTGAACAACCAATAGAACCCAGAAGAGACAGTTTCCCTGACCCTTCAAAGAAGCAAGTACCACAAGGAACACACATTTTGGACGGATCTGAGAAATCTCCATTCATACCAAGTGTGAATGTTCCCAGTTCTCAATCTGGTGAACAACCAATAGAACCCAGACAGGACAGTTTTCCCGACCCTTCAAAGAAGCAAGTACCACAAGGAATACCCATTTTGGATGGCTCTGAGAAATCACCATCTATACCAAGAGCAAATGTGATTCCTCCAAATGAAAGAGTACCAATTCTACCTAGAATTGACAGGGTCTTTCCCCCTGAAAACATACCTGTGATATCTAGATCGGATTTCGTATCTGGCGAGAAGCCTATTATCCCTGGAATGGATGGTTTTACTGTGGTGAGCAAGCAACCATCAGTACCTGAGAGACCTGAGATACTAGAAAAAGTGCCAATTGGCTCTGGGTTGGATAGTTTCTTAGTACATGAAAGACAGCCCATAGTACCTGAAAGAGATATTACTCTTGTACCAGAGAGTCCATCAATGGTACCTCAAAAGTACCCCACTATTGAAGGTCAGTGGAAATATTTTTTTTCTAGTTTAATTTTCAAATTCGATGAAAAATTCATGAATTCCATGACTTACTGGCATATTTCATTATGTTTTATTCTCAGTGATATTAGATCTATTTTCATCCTTTTTAATAATAGTACTGTTTTATTCCCAGTAATAATAGTCTTATGTTGCACTACCAATAATAATAGTGCTATTTTCATCATCTTAATAATTGTCCAATGTTCATTCCCACTAATAATAGTCCTCTATTTTATTCCCCAAAATTATAGCCTATGTTCATTTCCAATTATGATAGTACTATGTTTCATTCCCAATAATTTCAGCCCTGTTTTTTATTCCCATTCATAATAGTCCCATGTTTTTAATTTTTAACAGGCCAGTGCCAAGGTGCTGCTGATGGTGAATACCCACATCCTTATAAATGCAATTTGTTTATTATGTGCTTCAATCAGCAAATGTTCTTTGGAAGCTGCCCACAAGGAACTCTGTTTTCTCCCAAGACAAGGTTATGTGATTATCCTGATAAAGTAAACTGCATAGGTAAGTTGTCATCTTAGCTGAATTTATGCCTTGAATCTATACTGGTGGAACTTCCTTCACCAAAAAATATTTAATTACATTTGGGCCAATTTTCAAAAGATTTTACATGCGGACAAGTTTCTTTATCTTTATTGTTTTTATCACCAAGTTTTGTCACATTAATCATTAAGACACTTCAAATAATTGTTACTGTATTCATCATTTTAAAGATATGACTATCCCAACCACCCCGCCTCCAAATCACCTCTTCTTATATCCCTCCAACCCCCGTGGGGGAATCTGATGATTAAGCAAAAGCAAATAAAAAGTGGAAAACCAGGTCATTTTACAAAAATGTCTAAATGATCATCTGTTATTTCTCACATGGAAGCAATGATTTCGTGTTTTACCTACTTAACCAAACCACACAGTGCTTTATATATTTCTTTTGCACTGTCTCAGACAATGACAAAACTATCAGAATGGTGCCTTCTATGCAAATACAAGATTGAAAAAGTCAACAATTCTTCCATGTCCTCTTAATCCTGTTCCCTCAATTATTTTCTATCTGTGTTTGACATAATGACATTTAGTTTGTTTTTCCTTAATTTTCATCCTGTAACCAAGATGAAACAGCACGGGGAGCCAGATAGCGCCCATTCCTCACTGAGCTGGTTTGGAGTCCTAGACTGATTACCAACCATAGTTATAGAGCCCATTCTGCGATACTATTTATCAATAGCTGGATGGGGGAAGAGAAGAGATGGATTCATACCTTCCCCAAGGGCATTAGCATAAAGTGAAGTTTTAACTTGGCTCGCCAATTCTAGTCTCTGTATCATTAACCATTTGGTCTCTGTATGCCACATTGCCAGCCTTGAGAATAAAATTGTTTATAGCTGATCTGAATATCTTCATAATTAAATATTTTTCTATCATTTCTCTTTTTCCACTGATAATTTCAACAGAAGCGGTTTTTATCAATTGATACTAATAAATATATACTTGTTTATTTATACAAATTGTACTTTTAAGATTTAAACTATTGCAACCAAAATGGTGTAAAAAAAGTAATGCAGGGTGCCTTACCATGGAGCAATGGTTAGCAAGCTCATCTCATAGACTGATACCAAAAGGAGGTTCCCTTATAATTCTTGCCAAGTTCACTTCAGTACGATATAAAGCAACAGATATGAGTCACCCAGAGAGAATAAAATCCACTAAGGTTCATTCTTCTTTTACTGCCCCACACTAGTTGCTTTTTACCAGACCAGACCTAGCTAAGTAGACACCTTACCATGAGGCAATGGTCAGCAAGCTCATCTCGCATATTACTAAAGTGAGATACAATCAAGATATTTTCTGAATAAGATAATAGAAATGGGTCACCCAGTGAGGCTCAAATGACAAAGGTTCAATCTTCTCTCATTTGAGTCTAGCAAAAGTAAGTATGTACTTCATTAGAGAGCAATATTTACCAAGCTAGTTTAAACAACCATAACTGCTATGACGAATTTGAGCCTCGTACTTGTGGCCTTTTGTCAAATTAATCTAAGCTTGGTGAACATCAAAAGAAACGTTACAAATCTATAGCATTTGACACACTTTTGCCAGTTTCATTTAGTAGTTTGATATCAAAACTTTGTTTTGAGTTAAAAACAGGAACATTATACAGGAAAAACCAAATCTTATTGCGATCAACAGTACTATTTGTATAAACAGACCATTGTTTATATAAAAAGTACTGTTCATAAGTATTTGAACAAGCACAAAATCTGTTTTTTATAGCCTAAGATTGTAGGCCTCATTAAGGTTTTTAACCGAGGAGGATCCAAATTGACTTACTAGTTTGGCAAGTCTTCCAAATAACAATGTGAGCTAATCTTCAATCTCTTTAGTTGATGATAAACAGGATTTTGGAAAGATAGAAAAAAACTTGATTTCATTTATTTAACAATCGCAATTATATTTTCCAGAAATTTAGCATTCAGAACCATAAAACATAATTAAATGCATGGCTCGTTAAGTTGGTTGTAATAAAATTTGGTTCTTTTTGCATGATGTCCTGTCTTTAACTCAAAACCTTACAGTCAGAAGCAAAATGTCTGTTTGTTCAAATAATTATTGCAAGTACTGTATATATATAATTAATGAAACATAAAGTTCATAGTCTATTTTTTATACATAACAGGAAATTAAGATAGCTTTGAAAAAAAAAAAAAAATAGTATCTAAAACTATCAATGAAGATTAACATAAGACTATCAGATAAGTTCGGAGTTTAATCTATATTTTGTCAACCAATAAGAGAATTGAACGTGTTATGAATTAACTTGCTTCCCACAGTCTGATAATAGCATTATCGTAGCTAGATAAGTTTCAAGATTACAGAGAACTATTTAAAGAGTGAGTGAAAGAAAAAAATAAGGAAGTAGAGCTCTATAGAGTACATCAAAATAAATTTTCAGTCAGTCCTTTATTAGACAAATGTTTTCTTTTTTTTCTTCAAGTTGTATATTATTGTGTGTGGATTTGCTTGGTACAAGCAGAAAGTATCCATTTGTGTATGAGTAATTGTCCATACACAACTACTTCAAAACATTCTAAGGCTTATTAGCTAGATTGGAATGGTCTGAGCAGAATTTGCCAATACATATCTGAGTAGAAAGAAAAATGTGGTTAATTAAACAGAACAATGGATTGGTTATGAGCAGAAGGTATTAGTGATAGAGTATTTGTCCACACACCAATACTTTAATTTCTCATCAAGATTTTATCAAATACTACTTTTTGAACTAAGAGAGCAATGCTTAAAATTATCATAATGCTTACTTATTGAACGCAATGAGCTTTTGTCAGTTTATTATAAAGTAATGATAAATGTTTGATTTATATGCCACAAAAATCATTTTAAATCTATTTACATAATGAACAGAATGACATTTTCTGTTCGTTTCTTCATTTCTATGTCCATAACTTCTGCTTTCTATTACTAATAAAAGAACTTATACACAGTATATATGACCTCAAAATTTTCTTTGCTTGTTGGTTTTTGGTCATGCTGAGGAGGGGAAGGGGGTTCTTTGAACACGCAGATACAAAATGGGCTGCTGCTGCGGTTGGTAAAGCAAGGCTTATCTATGTCTATGTGTTCACTGGAAGAAGATAGGCAACTGCTGCTGATAATATCACTACTATAACCAATGATGATGATGTCTGTTTTGTTTTTACCCAATTCTGTTGTTTCATTGTTTCAAAATTATTAGAGATTAGAAAATATAGAGAATTGTAGGAGATTGATTGAAAGATAAATTTCATTAGAGGTATGGACTTTTTTTTTTTGTAATAAATACATTTATACTAAAATAAATGTTTTTCTAACTTATCGATACACAAATTATCCCGGTATTTTTGACAGATGCAATGCTAACACGTAAATAATTCATAATCATGTTTTTTTCTACTTTTTTTGTTACAGGAAGTAGTCCTAACCTTCCTCTTTCACCCCGACAAAGATTTGGAATAACATCAGTCAAGGAACTCCCCAAGCCTTACATCCCAGGGGTAAACACATTTGTCACACCAACACACAGGCCTGTCCCTGTCATAGACCCTTCCATTAAACCTACAAGACCACTAATCACAAGACTGGGGAAACCAGGGACTCGGTCATCTTGGATAATGAATTTAAGAAAGTATCTTCAAAGAGATGGGGATAGACAGAGCCATATAACGACATCAAGGATACTGCCATGGCTATATACTTTGACAAGAAATCAACCTCGCATTGTTCTTACACCCAAGCTAAAAGATACAGAAAATGAGACACAATCATGGATGGAGATTTTACTGAAAGCTTTACAACCAGAAACTGGGGTTCCTGGACGAAAAGATCTGGAAAATGGGACTCAATCATGGATTTATACACTAATGAAAAACTCCAAGTGGGGAAGCCATCCGCATACTGAAAAGGATATACTCAATGGAAGTCAATCGTGGATATATACATTACTGAGGAAAATGAATAACAGAACTATGGGAAATACATCAACAAATTATTCTGCAAATGAACCAAACGATCTGATGTTTAGATTGCTACGATATCTACAGTGGAGAGATATCCCTCACGTCTCGAAAAATGTTGATGATAAAACAGAACAGAGGATCAGTGAGTTAATAAAAACCCTACAAGATGAAACTGCAATTCATGAAGGAAATATTATCACAGAGAAAATGCAACCGTGGAGATTTCTGATAGAAAATGCTCAATGGCCTGTAAATAAACAGAAGAATAATTCAGAAATCCAACAATGGATTTATACTTTATTCAACAACTTATACAATAGTAAAGCGTCCTATAAAAGTGAGGATAACATTTATGATCCACAGGTATTGATATCTGTTTTACAGAAATTCCTAAGAGCCACTGAATCTGGTTCTGCGGCATTACCTGATTTCCTAGTACCCTTCAGGGCATACATTCCAAAAGATAAAAACCAGCGGATACTTTGGATAGAAAACTTGGTGAAGGGTTTGCAATCTTACATTCTCCTCATAAACGAGTCTAATCTGCAAAATGGACAACTAAAACCCAGCAACAGAAGGGATTTAAATGACAATCTGATAAGAATGTTCTATTCGTTAATACTCGGTCAAAATGGACAAATACTGCCATCAAAATATTCAACTTATGGCACAAGTTGGGTATATTCTCCAATTTCCACCCACCAGATACAAAACACCAATTCCATAAGTAAGTTTTTCTCTAGTCAAGTGCAAAAAAGTAAAGCAATGATAATTATCTATAATTATTTCCATGATTGTTATGTGTATGCATGTGTGTATATATATATATATATATATATATATATATATATATATATACAAGTGTGTATATATATAAAGGAGTGTGAATGTGCGTATAAATGAGTTTATATATAGGTGAGTATATATATATATATATATATACATATATGTGAGAGTATATATATGTGTGTGTATGTGAGTATCTATACGTGTATGAGAATATATATATATCTGTGTGTATATATATATATATATATGTGTGTGTGTGTGTGTGAATATATATGTATATATATATGTGTGTGTGTATGTATACAGATATACATCATTTTACAAACTCCTGGCTTTACAAACGTTGAAATAAGATATCAAACTAAATGGAAATTATATAAATCTTATTTTTGTTCAATTTTAACACACTAAAAATCTTTTACAAGTAAATAGCACTGTTGCAAGTTTGTATGTGTCAATAGATAGAGGGTGTATTGTTTGCTATGAATAGTTATACTTAATTTTATGAACTCCCACTTCACAATTTACAAATGATTGTTAGGAATGAATTAGTTTACAAAGGCTATAAATGTATACATACATATATATATATATATATATACATATATATGTATGTGTGTGTATGTATACATATATATACAATGATAATTATTATGTCATCCACAGGCAGCTGTTTTGTTGTATGGCAACTATTCAGTGTGGCTATAGACTATCTGATATCCCATCCAGTACCATGAGGTAGGATCAAAACCTTCGCTTCAGACCCAGAGGCTGGCATTTTACCTCTGCCCTATGCTTAACTGGATGGTCAGTAAGACTAAATTTAAGCAATACATTTACCAATGCACAATTCCCGATCCGCCAGAGTGGAAGAGCATTGCTATAGTAGCTTATAACGAACAAGTTTCCCTACCTAAAGAGTACTCAACCCTGAAGAAGGGAGCATTATAACTATTACACCTCCAACTATAATTGGATAAGAAGCAACAGAGACTAAGATTAAAGAAAAAATAGTCAAATATCATCAATTGCAAATGCTTCATCTCGAAATTTAAAGTCAATTGTACGTTGGTTGTTCTTTTTATTTTAGATATCTGCCTGAACGCTGCGGATGGCTTCTACATTCACCCAACAAACTGTTACATGTATATAAAGTGCCAGAAACAAAGGATGACCTTGCTCCATTGCCCAAAGGGACATAAGTTCGACTGCATTTCCCGACGGTGCCGTGTTGGTGCAGTCACATGTAGAGGTAATTTTCACAAGTCTGACTTTAGCCGAGTGTAGAAAAACTATTTGATTTTGTTATCATTAATAACTTTATTTAATTCATAGATAGATGCTTTGAAATAGTTTCAGTCATATTATTCTGAGGTAGATGTAAATAAGTATTGAACTATGAATAAACTCAGACATAATTTCTTAGTTTATCAAATGATGATTGCCTAAGAGTAGATATTTACTAGGCCTAATTCTGTCTGTCACAAGACCACATCAGTGTAGCTCCTGAAAAAGACTGAATTCAAGAGGCAGAACAAACTAAATTAATCATCTATGAATAGATATTCAATAAGCTTACTTCAGTTTGGCGCAAAGGAAGATGGGGCCCCAAATGAAAACTGAGCTTGTAATGAGGAACAAATTAAATTAATCATCAATATTTACTAAGCATAGCTTAGTCTGGCACAAAGATAAAGTAGTTGAGCTCTCAATGACGACTGAACTCATAATGAGGAAGAAACTAAATCGATAATTTATGCATATGCTCTTCGAAGTTTTTTCCATTTTACATAATTTAAAATCAAGTGGACAAAATTGATTTCGATATTTCATATACTACCCATTTCTTAATATACAACTCACATTTGTAAATTTTATTGCGATAAACATATAAGTACAAGCCTTGGTCTCCTATGATTTTAATTTTTAGATTTTTTTTGCTCTTCTATCTTTTCAGTTGATGGCACAAAGGAAAATGAGCCCTCATCCTATGAAAAGCATTCATCAAGCTTCCAGGACTCTTCAAGTGGTTTAAATATTAGATTGTCTCATGAGACAAGCGGCATAGGTAATTATAGATTTGTATCCTCGAATATAAAGTGAACACTGCTTTCTAGATTGGTTCAAATCCTAATAAAATGAATTATGAGAAACTGTCAACCAAATCAGTCAACAATTTTCTTTAGTTCCTAAGTCATTATGGATGGCTATGTATGAATTATGGAACTAAAAGGCTGAAAATTTAAATGTAGTCCTTATTTTTTTTTTTACCCCCTCTCCCCAAGTTTTTTTTGGGGGGGGAAGGACGTCAATTTACAGTGTAAGTTTATGCTAAATTGGTGCCTTTGTCCAGCAGCGTTCACACTTGCTTTTTGGAAATTCAGATGAATCACCCTCAACACGATGTTGGTCACATGATGGTCCCTATTGAATGACCAACCAGACCTGTCCTTTTTTTTTGTTTCAGACTATTGTACAGGTGTGCAAGATGGCGCTTACATTTATCCTTCTAAGTGTAACAGGTTCATCTTGTGTTCCAATGGAAGAGCATTTTTAGAAGCGTGCCCTGCTGGTTTGTTGTTCAATCCAATTTTGAAACGTTGTGATTATTTGCAGAATGTCAACTGCATTGGTAAGAGTTCTCAGAATTTTTCTGGTCCCTCAACATTTTATTATACCAAACATAACCAGAAAAATTGAGCGATAGTTAAAATAGTCAAAATGAACAATAAAAAATTAAGAAGCTAATTATTTGGGCTTTTGTCTCATGAATTCTATGTTCAAGCAAAAATAATATACACCTATTGTCGTCTCCTATGGTATAGCTTGAAATACTATTGGATAAGAACAACTATAAGCTGACTATTGATGCCTGTGGGATTTGCCATATTATTTTTGCAAGTAGACCGAGAGAATAGGATAAATAAATTATGTTATAGTATTACTAGCTAATTGATCTGCAAGAGAAGCTTGCTGACCATCAAACTACGTCTTAGTATTGTACAAGGCTGCAAGTGTAAGGATCAAACAGATGCAAATAATAATGGTCTGTAAGACTAGCTTGCAAATTTTTGCTCCATGGTTAGGCACCCATATTTACTGAGCTTAGCACAGTCTGGTACAAGACCACAGGTCTGGTGCACCTAGTGTGGCTCAATTTCTTATTTTGTAGTAATAGCCTATGGGACTAGCTTCCAAGTCTCTACTTAGTAGCAAAGCACCCTTACACACACAAAGATATATATCTATCTATATATATATATATATATATATATTATTGTGTCATCCACAGACAGCTGTTTCGATGTATTACATCTCTTCAGTATGGCTATAGACTTTATCCCATCCAGTACTGCGAGGCAGAATTGAAACCCTCACATCGGACCCGGAGGCCGATATCCTACCTCTGGACTATGGGACTGGGTGGTCAGTAAGGCTGAATTTAAGTGATATATTCATTTACGCAGAAACTCCTCATCCACCGGAGTGCTCTATATATATATATATATGTATATAAATTTTGTATCATATATATATATATATATATATATATATATATATATATATATATATATATATATATATATATATATATATATATATATATATATATATATATATATATATATATATATATATATATATAATGACAAATTTATACATCTCAAATTCTTTATTGAATGTATTCAAGATATACTAATTAGCCTCTAGCCTGTCCACATTGTAAGCTTACCACATTCTTCTCTGCATTCATTCTTCTCACACACCCACACACAGATATATATATGTGTGTGTGTGTGTAGATTCATCAATGTATGTAGCCAAATGATAAAAAAAGCATTTATTTTACACAAAAATATTCATTTTTCAGCATAATCATCTTCCTTGTCGATGCAATCAACTCAACACTCCAATACATCACATAGATTGAGAGTTTTCACCGTGTAATGTTCAATCAAAATTCAGCTAATAACTACCCATCAGGCTACAGACATATTGATATACAAGTATAGGTGTATAATACAAATATTAATTTTCTTTTGTTTTTTTCCAGAGGGAAGACCATTACTGGAACTGAACAAAAACTCCCCAGTTGAAACAGGGGCTTCAGAGAATACTTATGATATCAATGGTAACGTACTTTCAACTTCCCAATTCAGCTTGGAAAGTTAACTAAAGATATACATGGAGGGATTTCTATTACTTTTTATAGTGCATTTCTCATGAAATTAGAAGTAATGTTTTAGTTCTGGCTTTCGTTCTGGATTAATTACAATTCATTTTGCCTGCTTGATTTCTATAATTATCTCTTATTTTTCTCTAAGTGATAATCAAATTAAATCAAACATTTTATCCTTTCCAAGACTAACCCATCAAGTGTACCGATATCTGGTTCATGCACGTGCAACTTGGTTGTACTCTGCATGATACAAGACTGCTTTGAAGACAAAAACAAACTTCTTTAAATTCCCCTTAAGGCTGACCGAAAAGAAATGTTACAACACTGTACAATGTACAGAGTAGTACAAGTCTTTGCTTGAAGATCAAGTGTCACTTGCACAGATGAAAAGAGAGAGGAAGATGATACGTATCGGGAGGGAGTGACCAAACTCTTCTGCTGGAGTAGCCTGTGTATCTCTCTGCCAGACAAACCTAACTAATCAACCTAACTTATAGATGAGGAGTTTTTTTTTCTATCTTCATTGCTTTCACTAAATCATCCTATACCCACTATTTTCTTATGGTCTTCTTTCATTTCTCAATGGCTTTTTGATTAAGTGGTTAGCTATCATTAGTTTTTGGACAAAACCCCTGTCAAATAAATCCACTCGAGATATCTTCATCATCCCTTGACTTTTAGCACGTGAAAAGGGTTGGACCAAAAAACACACACACACACATATATATGTTGTAATTATATTACATCTTTTCACTTGAACAAAAGTATCATTTAAAAATGAAATTAAATATTTAAAAAATATAAGTGAAATATTTAATCAAACTTGCTTCCCAACACCTCAATATTATCAAAGACAGTGCTTAATGCTTGAATTTTTTTTAAAAAGGTATATGAAAATAATGACAATTTACTTATCCTTACAATGAAAAACACAGAACTAGCAAATCACTTCAGCTACATGTTTCTTCTGTTCAGTCAAGCGATACTAATTTCTGTGTGAGTTTCATACTATGATTTCATCGTTACCTTAGATTGTAAAGGCTGGGAAAATCCTAATATTTAAATCTTTTGTTAAATTGGTTATTCGTGTGTTCATTTATCATGCTTAAAGCACATAGCCTATTGATCTAATTTTGTGGCATAAGGGTAAATCTTTTGATGGTGAAAGCAATGCATTGTTGGTTTTGGAGGTCATCCATTTATCAGAAGTCATTTCTAGCTAATTTTCCATGTAGTTGGCCACAATTTTGCACCTAGGATAATGAAATTTGTCATGGGTGTATAATATTTTCATGACGATGATCAAATGCGATGTGAGGTCACCAGAGGTCATTTCTAACCAGTTTTGCACTGAGGATGCTGGAATTTGTTATAGATATAGAACTTCTCCGTACAGGCGCTCTGTGGGAGAAGCACTAATGTTGTGTACCCAGAAGCCCTGTCAAACTAAGGTACGGCATCATTCATTCTGAGTTGTGCACCAGAATATTTTTTCCAGTAACAGCAACTCTTTTATATCTATGTTCATTTTATTTGTTCTATTGTGTAAGAAGCAATATATTGAAGAACCCTGTTGTTATATTTGCAGTTATTTTTTTTCCTCTCGGCAACACTTGTTATTTAGAATACTTTTAAGAGATCTATGGGACATATATATCTGAAATTTTCATGACCGGGTATGTATGTCCCAGGAGACTTGAAGAACATGAAACAGATGGGTGAATTCCGTTGACTCATGTTTTAACCACTTGGAAGCAGCTGATGCAATATCCAGCTGGAAATTTCTTCGTCTCTAGGGAAGGCTGATGCAATATCCCGAGAGGAATGTCTGTGTGGCAAGAGTGGCTGACATAATACCTCTCATGAAATCTTTTTGCCCAGGGTCTTCTTACTCAAGCAGGAAATTGAATTTAAGATCACTGATAGATGGAGGTGAAGGCAGTGAAAATAATGAGTGGCAAGATATTTAGTCGATATAACATCATACAAAAATATCCCAGTTTCAAGTGGTTGATGTCTTTATCTTGACATGCCAGTGACTGGTAGCAGTACTAATGAAATTACCCCTGCTTTATTGGATTAAGCATAGTCAACCATTATTGATTTTCTTATTAGTTTTTTTTGTAGTAGCTTTTTATCACAACTTGCTTCTGTAGACTAAAGGGTCTGAGTAAGTAAATGACAAATATGGTACCGAACAATCAGGAAAGGATGATGGAAGAGTTCAATGGCTAGATTTGATCTAAAGCTTGCTGCAAGACCTCTAGTAGCTCAGTCAGTAAAGCAATACCATACATAGGCAGATTCCAAAAATAAAAAGAGACACGAGTTCAAATCTTGCCAAGAGCTTATTCTTTGTTTCTGATTAGCATTATTTAATTGCTGCCATAAACTGACAGTCTGAGTGAGTTGCAATAAAAACCAATTGAAAATGATAAGATTAAAAGATATAATTAGTAATGTTAGTAACCATTATATTTTTGATATTTTGCAGGTACAGAGTGTCTGGAAAATAACCATTTGATAAATAATAAGAATTTAAAGAAAATTATTTCAAGACATATATATATATATATATATACACAGACATATTGAAACAATATACATGTATTTTTATATAAATGTATTAAAGACTATGGGCTAAAGTTTAATTATTGACTTCTACATGGGGACCATCAATTTCTATACAGATCTTAAAACTATTAACTGTTTTGCAGAATATATTTCAAGCATTTTAGAAACCATCAAAAGTGGATTTTGAGCAATTCAAATGTTAAGAAAACATCCATCTTATATGAAATTTTTCATACCATAATGCCAACATGGCCGATGTCTTAAAATCACTCTATTTCACCAAAATGGATGCTTACTTTAGGAATATGCTGTATTTTTCAAAGTGCAAATGAAAACGTCTTTTTTTTTCCTTTTCCTTTTCAGGGTTGTGTCACCAAAGGAATGATGGTTATTATTCCCACCCACTGTCTTGTCAGAAATACATCATCTGCTTAAGAAGAAAAACTTTCCAACGCACATGTCCTTTAGGTCTGCATTTTGATGCTACCACAGAAATGTGTGATTATGCCAGTAAAGTCAAGTGCAGAAGTGAGTTGTTTTGATTTTTGTTAAATTGATAAGAGAATGTAGGTTTCCACTGCTATCAAAAAAATAGAGCATTCCTAGGAAAGCTTTTGTAAGCTGAAATTGCGTGAAGCAAACAAGCAATCTTCATTGATGTTCATGTTAGAAATATCTGAGCATTCCCAGACCAAAAATGATAAATTTATTCTATATCTGCCAGTTTTACGGTAAGCTTAACACCTTGTCTCAAGCTTCTCCATTACATTGTGATACACCTCACAAATAGACACATGAAATAAATCAAGACTCTCCATCCAAGTTAATAACTGAACAACTGTAGTTCAAAATTTGAAACTATGTAAAAAAAAAAAGAATTTTTAAATTCGACCCAAGAATAAATATGATCAGAATAAACTTTATTTATGACATCAATTGTGGAAAATATCTGAAACAAGAGTGTGGGAAGAAAAAAAAAAAAATTAGATTTTATTGATAAACCTGTTAGAATAAGGTCCAAAAAGCCTTTTTTCATAATTTAAAAAAACTGAACCCTTATCTATTTTTGATGGCTACGGTCATTCAGTAAAGCACAGATAGTCAGACAGTCAAAAGATATGGTGGCTAGAGGTCTTTCAAAAGTGAGAAATATCAAAGCGAATTCCCATAAAACGGGGTATACTCAAACATGTATAGTGGTGTACTGAAATAATTACATAAGTTACAAGTTTTTATGCCTATTGTATAATGTGCACAGAAATATTATATCTACAGACTTATTGATTCTACCCTTGTGAAAAAGACTAGCAGAAGGAAATAATTGCTGGGGGTGTGAAATAGGGTCAACAGAGGAAAGCTGTAAAATGGCTCAAACAAAAGAAATATCAATATTCCAAACATCTCTTGCAATTATGCATCATTTAATGTTTTCAAGTTAGATTCATCTTATCTAAAAAAGCTGATATACTTTGGTATTTATAAACAATTACCTTACATTTGTCAAGGAAAAATCTTTTGGCATTCAACTCATTTTTTTTTCAATAAGAAACCGTCAACCAAGGTATAGATTTCTTCAGTTTTCAAGTTGGTCTAACTGGCTGGATATCCATCATGCATATAAGCTGGATCAATGGAGCAAGAGGGCTGAATATTCAAACATTTACTCCTATTCAGAGAGAGAAAAGAGCTTGGGGGGGGGGGGGGGGTCCTGGAATATCCCCCCCCCCCCTTCAAGTTTTCAGAATGGGGGTTAAATTTGTTATGTAAATCCAAATTGGTTCCTTAGTTGGTGTCTGGCAGCACTCACTGCCTTTACAAAAGGCGAGAAAAGTAACTATTTATTGATTATCCCTTTGTTTCCTATTTTTTAATTGATCCCCCCAACATGCCATGCAGTCAATTGATGTTTCTATTGAGTGACTAATCAGACCTGTTTTTTTTGTTTTTTTCACAGGATAACATGCTAAGGAAGAGTATTCTTTACTTTCATCATCTGTGCTTACAGAACATATGTATTACTGTACCTTTTATGTCTCATTTCAATAAATAATTCCAGCATGTATACAAGTGATGTTTTTTTTTCTGATTGAAAACAGAGGAATCCGCTCATTATGATCACATGTAATGTTATTATATGAGCAGCTTCCTCCTTATTCTGCCATGAATGCAGAATTGAAACTGTCATACCAGTAACATCTTTCGTTTCACCTGAAAAATGATGGAACTCTATCGAGGTTGATTAACAGTTACCTAGGAAAGTAAAGTAGTTATGGCTATGTGCTTCATCTGAGTGCTCACTCACCTACTCTCTGTCAACCATCCAGGGAGAAGTGGATTCATGCCTTTCCAAAAGACAATTTTTTTTTTTCCCCATCAAATTGGAAAGTGAGGCTCTGACAAGTAGAAAGTAATTCGTAGGGTGGAGGATACAAATAGCAAGAACAAATATAAAAAATTAAAAAAAAAGAAGTTTCCTTTAATTTAGTTTCTCACATGACACAATGATACATAACACTTTCAGTGTCAACGTAAATAGCATTGCTGAGAAGCAGATATTAGTCAGACCAGAGTTCAGGAGACAAAGGTGAATTTCAAAAAGAGAAATGATACACAATTAACAGGTAAAGTAGCAAAAACATTACTGTCCTTCGTTGAAAGTGTTAAGACTTAACCATAATGAGCAGGTTTGAGAAAGGTTAAATTACTTCAAAGTAAGGATGGTTAAATAGAAAAAAATAAATTTAAAAAATACCAGTTAAAAAAAAAAAAAAAAAAAATGAAGGTTTTGTAAGCTAATACAAGAAGTCAAATATTGGTAATGAGTGAACATTGTGATAAATGAGTTTAAACTTATTTACAACCACAAAATAAGAATAAAGTTAAATAACAAACGATGACAGGAAAAAAAAAGTCCAATCTAATAGTGTATAGACTATTTTTTCATTTGTACTTTTCCAATGCATGAAAAGAAAGGAAGAAAGAAAAAAAAAATTAAGTAAAATGCAGTAGATTTTCATTCTCTTCTATGTCCTCACACACAATGGAACTGTCCGAAGTAAGAAAACGAATCAACGCCTACAATTGAGCCTAGGACAGTGATTTCACTATCAAGAGAAAAAAACTGGCCAACTCTCAACTCTAGAGAATAGATTCACAGTGAACAGATTAAGAATGTAGCACAAAATTATTCACGTAGACAATCCAATAATTTATCGAGATATAGTATTTTCCCAATCCCCAAAACTACACACTCCATATAATGAACAAATACCTTTACTCCCATCCTTGCAAAACACGGTTAAACAGTGCCTTGTTTTATCCCAGATCGACTACAGAGTGGAATTCACAGCCCCGGGGGAGGGGGCAGTGGATGTGACTGTCAACAGGCAACTCAGGTAGAGACTGCAGAGTGCTGACATTTTACAAAACCCACTTAATGCTTCAAGAGGAATGTTGACTCATTACGGTTGTTCTTTGTGATAAAACACACCAACAAAAAAAACTTCCTATTTTAAGATCTTGATATTGGATATTATTCGGAAAAAATAAATATGATCATAGAAGGAAGATCTTCAAACATTCTCCAAAGAGGTATGAGCAATGACTGTCATGTTAAAACTATGAAAATTATAGAAAATGGTATTATTTAAGGAAAAAATAAAAAATAAAAATAAGTGACTGATTCAAGTTATTACATACATTAAAAAGAAACTCTTAACTTAGTATCTGTTATTTAATCCCCCTATTCAAATACAAAATATACATATGGATATATAGTACATTTTATATATACATGGATAATAATTATAAAAAGACTTTTTCAATGTTACTATCATGATTTTAGAAGATTTTTGTAGAATTCTAGTTTCAATAAATTCAGACCAAAACATCACAAAAGTACGAAAGGCCAAGTTAAAATACAATCATAAAATGAGATAATTTTCATGGGGAATTTCTACACACTGAATTCAATAGACTAAAACTTATTGTTTCTTCTGAACAAGAAACTGAAACTTGTTCTTGCACGGCCAAATTGAAGGGAATTCATATTGTGCATAAAGCCTCTATAACATTTTTTCTGATGTCTTCTCACAAGTGTGAAAGACAAAAGCTTCTATATAAATCCATTTAGGTAGGGGAGAGTCTGTGTTTTACATTCTTTTAGAATAAATGCGACTCAATCTGGTCATAGGTCGATCATTATAGGGTGGAGAGAAATATACCCACTGCACAATATGATACCATCACACATACATTATTAGCTGAGCCTCTTTATTGTACATACCCTGCCTTTCTCAGGAAGGTGTCTGTGCTTTTACATTCTCCTTGTTTCACCCGTCTTGAGAACTTGACAAACATGATGAATACATTGTATTCTCTTTAGCAAGCTAACAATAACATGACAGATATTTTCACCATCTGCAGTTGAGCCATAGAACAGCAACTACTGAAATTCCCCTTATTTGCAGTTAATGGGTTTTAAACTTATGGAAACGTTTCAGCGATTGGCTGTAAGCTGACACATGACCAAATTCAAATGGACATCATAGAGGACTGGGAAATGGACTATTCAAACACAAATCCATTCCATATAAAGGAAGCCATTAATTATAATCACAAATACAGCGGTCTCTCTAATTTTGTGGACTTGAAACTTGTGTATTCAACAGTTTGCTCCCCACCCATCAACAAAGGAAATCTACCGTCAGATTTTTAAAAAAAAAAAAAGTTTGTCTTCCATTTTCGCTCGAAAGAAAAATATCCAACTACTACTTGTTTGACAAAAGAAACAAAAAAAAAAAAACACAAACAAACAAAAAGATCAAATTTTCATTAATGGTGACATAAGCAGGGTGTTTTAATTCAGTCAGTTTATTTCAAATTTTACCAGCAAAACATTAATAATGGCTGTTGACAGTTCAACATGAATGGCAACTGGAAATCAAATACAATTGAAGAAAGCATCTCAGTAATACACACCTCAAATACTTGATAACGGCTATCTCAGAATCATGTCTAATGACTCTTTGAAAGGGTAAAAAAAATTCAACAACAAAAATTTAAAAAAAAAGATACAACAGCAGTCTTTGAGTTGACCTCTCTGCTTATATAAAAAGATTCTGAGGAGTAGAGCTTGAACAAAAAAAACAAAAAAAAAATCATATTGTTGTATAAACGAAAGAATAAAACAAGGATTTTCAAAAATTTCATAATACTTTTTTTTTTTTTTCATTTTTAAAATTCGGATTTCAAGATTTTTTTTTACTCTTTACTAAAAATAGTAGGTTTTCTTGCACAAAAAAATTGGAATTTCCGAATACAGTTTTTTTTTTTTTTTTACAGCAAATGCTTTGCTTATAAATAGGCTTATGCACTTACCAGAAATGAACAAAAAAAAAAAAAAAAAAGAAACCTCAAAATTGTATAAGATTTGAGTTTATCATCAGAATCTTTGTGGCATTAGTAAGAAAGATTTTTGGATTACTATTTTTTTTTAGTGCATAGTAAAATTTGTAAAATACAAGCTTCACATTACGTGACAACATTTATGCTATTCATAATCAAAAATATCTGCGGTTCTATCAGGTGTACACAGATAATTTTTATATCAGATATTTTTTCCAATTTTTCTTCATAAAGTTCCCGATGATAAAGTTAAATTTTCATTTGATTTTGACATTCTTTTCTTTTGTAAGGTGTCTATTTCTGGTAAGTATTTCAACGAAGTCCAGGAGTCTAAATAAAACATCTAAATTTCTTGTATGTTATTTATTCCTTTTATTTTTTTGTCCCCAATCTACTAATGTTTAAATGATCATCATTCTGTAAGGCTAAATCAGTCAGTTGCTCGTGTTTGATTGTGAGCAATTCTGTAACTGTATGTACATACAGCAAAGTGTGTGAGTTGGCGGGGGGGGGGGGGGGCTGCACCCCAACCCACAACAATTTGAGGATTACCAAACGTTTATTATCAAAATCAATGAATCCCGAACACTTTATTCATAACTATAGAATGCCAATTACTTAGCTAATTGGTATGCCTAAACCTGTGATCCATTTCCATATATTTACACAGTAATTTAAAAAGGTCAACACAAGGTATTGTTAACTTGGATTCTTGTAGTCATTTTGGGTAAAAAAACAACAAAATTGACACATCAACAAGAATAGCAGTAGTTGTAATTATATTATCAGCAGCCAACAAATGAACACATAGCAGAACAGCATTTTGTGTTTGTGTGTTGGCAATGTCACAGATAGACTGACAGCTTGTATATATTAAGGATGAATCATAATTTTTTTCAAATTAATTTCATAATCTTTTACTATAATAATGATAATAAATATTTATATGCATGATATATATATATATATATATATATATATATATATATATATATATAATTTGTACTTTAGAGAGTGAGACAGACTCGGGAGTGAAGTTTTTGGTGGTAAGGTTTATTAATCCTTATATGTCAATAGTCCATATATATATATATATATATATATATATATATATATATATATATATATATATATATATATATCAGTCTAATAATGGTTATCCTAAAGTGATAATATACAAATTCAGACATAAAGGCTATCAAAGCACAGTTGTTTGCAAGACAGATTGGGATATTTACCGGTCCAGTTTAGGGCAAAGGTAATCCCAAACCAGCTGAAATCATTGCCAAAATCGTACACCAATAAAAAGCTGAAAGAAAATGAAATACTGGAAAAGAAGTGAGAGAACTATAAATTTTGAAATATTGAATTATTTCCTTTGAAATTTGAATTTAGCCTTAGCTTGTTTGGAATATCCTTTCCTGCAGAATAAAAATCTCAATCGAAAATAAATTCCTGGGTCTGATCAATTCTTCTGTGGCCTATAGCCCACTCAACCTTTCACAAGATTTCATTGAAAACTAATGTGTTCAGAGAAAGATGGATACAAGTGAATTAGATATAGAAAGGTAGAAGATTATTCCAGGCTCAGAAACTTGACTTTCTGCTCTGATCTTCAATGAACTCAGATTGTCGCTCCTTTTCAGTACAGAAAGCATCTGCAGAAGGCATCGAATGCTCTTGTGGCTGGCGTCGACTTGATTCGTTCCCCTCAGAAGACCTATGGGTTGACTGGATCTTGTTCGTGGAAGGGAATACTGGTGTAAAGTTCAAGGGGTTAGCGACCTGAGGAGACGCTGTTGACCAAGTTGAGGAATCATAGAAGTGAGAGGACACTGGTATCCGATTTGAGCAATTGTGAATCTGGGGATGTATTTGAGGGCAACTTTGGACATGTTGGATCTGGACGTTAACCGGAGTACAGCAACATGTAGGATTACAATTGCCGAAGTTCTGCACTTGAGGACTAGGTGCCCTAGGAAGGAAAGAAAATAAGATTTGTTTATATATAATCATACACAGACAGACATCATATATTTTACAAGTATATATATATTCAACTGAAAAGTTTTTACTTACACTGAAGTTTATTTTCTTTTTGAGAGGGTATAATGAGTTTCAAACAAAACCTCCCACTACATATATCCTCCTGATTACTTTTGGTGTTTTTATACATACCATAGTTACTTGGATAAGATTTTTAGAACTGAGCATTAAGAGTCAACAACGACACCGATACATTACATCAGCTTACAAGGATGTAAAAACATCAATGATCTCAAGAGGGTCAATATGTTAAGAAACAAGAAAAAAATTTTTTTTTCAAATTTGAAGATCTTGACGGATTTTTAAGGGCTATGGCGGTATCTAAGGGAGTTTCAATCAGATTTGTATTTTCTATAATGGCCCTTACTTTAGGAAAGATTAAAATAAATGGAAACAGTTGACATTAGGTGATTCTCTATTTTTTAATGATTTTCATTACTGTTAATGTGCGTGGATAGGTTGAGGTGTTGAAATGTTGTTGTTGGAATTGTTCTCTAGAATATCTATACAGGAGTTCTGTGTTATTAGGGTTGTTTAATTTAATATCTATTCTTTTATTCTATATTCATTAGGGCTGTTCAATACAGTGTTTAGTCCATTATATGAAAGTGTTTTGAAGCATGACATCCACATATCTTCAAGGGATCCCAAGATTTTAAAGACATTATTTGATGTGTTCTTCATTAATAATAATGAATTGTGCATCAGTGTAAAAATTGTGGTCACTTAGGCAGAAGTATTGTTCTATTAGGAGTAAATTGTAATGAGTGAATGATTTTATTTTATGTCGGTAGTTGTTGAGTTTGATGTATTGTATTCTACATTTTGTACTTTCGAAGTGATAGATAATATTGTTACTTTTGCAGTTGGAGCTATGCTAGATATTACAGGTATTTTTGGTAATGGAACTGGTGATGGTATTGGTATGTTTGAGGTAATTGCAGAATAGGCCATTTCTGCTGTTGCATGGTTAGAAGGATTTGATTGTTTTAGGATGGTGCTTTTTCTGTGGGATATATATATATATATATATATATATATATATATCAATATTACCCAAAAAGACTTATAAATCATTACAGTCCATTTTCTTCAATTGGCCACTTGACAATAAATACTTCTTTGAAAATGTGATATTACAATATAAAACACTCACTAAGACTAAGGCAAGAGAAATGAGTAAATGTGTCCGAGACAAAATAGTATGCATGAATAACTGACAAGAACAAAGCTAGATTGGTAAATGGAGACATTGATGCCAAATCAAAAATACAGCCAATTCACAAAAACTTGATATTAGATAAAGTAAACTATAAAAAAAAGGTACCAATTAATGTTAGAATGGATCCACCATTGCCTCAAAAGGTGAATTTTTCTTCATCACTTTTCTAGGAAAAGATTCTATTTCCCTTTGATTTCAAAGCAATGTTTGAACTGTAATTTAGCGTTTTATAAACTGACTCATTAAACTATGTATGCAAAAACTGCGGTTTGAAATTTAATCGAAGAACTCTATATTCAACCACTTTCCATGTTTATTTTAGCATAAAATTAGACAAGTATTTTTTCCTGATTGTTATACATTATTTTTGATACAACCAATTAGAATAATCACAAATAATTTCTATTTACTATAATATGAATTATACTATATAGATTATATCTAAAACATCCATTCCATTTTCCAGCATGGAGTGTCACTGCTTTCTGGCCATGGCAAGATTTCCAAGTTGCCTGATTAAAAAGGTACAAGTATATTATCATATGTACAGTCAATACTTTATCAAATCATAAACAAATTGTACTTACCTGCATAGTTGTTGGTTAATCTCTGGTAGAATATTGACAACATATCCCTCTGCATTTGTGTCTCCAGGTTGAAGTGATACGAAAAAAGTGATCATGTCAAATTCTAAGACACTTTTGTCCTTAATATAACAAGTTTCTTTATGCATAAGCTTCTCACCATCTACAATTACAGCTTTGCTTGAGCTAAGATTGACCACTTTGAATTGGGAAGGGTAATTCCTTTCAGCATATACATGAGCGTATTCCCTTGACATGCACAAATCGTTGAAAAAAACGTCAAAGTTCTCAGTGCGACCAAATTTCAAAGGTTCTCCATACAATTTTTGAATGTTTTTTTTTGGCAAGAATGGAATAATTTGGGGGTTCGGGTCACTCATTCTATATTTCAGAGTCAGAAAGGTGGGCCTAGGTTTGGTGGTTTGTGCTGGGTTGACCTTTTCCACCGTGGGAGCCTGAGTGTCCACTAATTCCTTTTTCTCCACTGTGGGAGCTTCACAATTAACAACTGTCACTGGGAATTGAAAAAAGAAAAGAAAGAGAAAAGAATACATAAATTTTTTCTAAAAAGACAAAATCAGGCAATATTCAATATGTTATTCAGACTCTTATCTCCATTTTTTAATACTAGGTGTGTGCAAGAATTTCCTGGTAGGTAAATCGATTTTCAACTGTGCAATATCTTCAATATCTTTCCAAAAGAGAGGATACTAGTCTAAAAAACTTTAGCACACACCCAATACGTACTGGTGGATGCTTCAAACTACAGTAATAACTTTTTTCCAATTTTGATTCGAGAGATCAGACCAAAAGAAAGATGAAGTCAACAGTTTAAAAATAAAAAAAATGACTGATGAAAGGTACAAGTAATACAGTACCTTCTTCAGAGTTAGTAGTATTGCTTCTTTATGTTTGCATTTCATACTCCTATGACCAGGGTCCAGATTTACCTACCCACTACCAATCAGTCTAACAATGTACAATAGGAATGTCTAAGTAAAACATGCAAAAATATAGCAATACCACTAACTCTGTATGAGAAACCGCACTTCTTTTTAGGGACCACACTATGTGCACAAATGGAAGATATTGATATCAGAATTTTAGTTGAATTGAAAATAACTGGCAGATGTAAAAATATTCAAAGGTTTGATTGGGGCTAAGCCCAGCCCACCCCACAAATTTCTCAGAAAACAAAGTATGCACTTAATGCAATCTCAAAACAGGCTCATTTTTTCAGGTTTAACCAAAATATCATTTTTGTAAATTTTGTAAAACTAAATTAAAATATTCATTTTATTAAATTTAAAAAAATAAAAAAAAATTCCCAATGACTTTTGGTCTGTGACTAATTTTTAGATAGCTCAGCATAACCTTACATTGCAACTTTACTTCCATGACTTGCATTCCAGTAAATTTAGTTCCAGTCACCATAACCCTTATGGATTATAACTGGATTCAAGGTTTCCTCAAGAAGCAAGACTGACCGATGGTTACCCATTTATGTGTGTGTGTGTGTGTGTGTGTGTGATCTCATCCATTCTTACTTGTAAGCCAAAAAAAATAAACAAGGTGGAGATTGCGAAAAGGAATAAGTAGTAGAGATCTGTAGTCAGGTGAGAAATTAAAATTTCCTGCTAGTCCGACTCACTCAACTGTTGATGAAATGTAACCACAGTACAATAGATCTCCAATACTCAAGCACCCTTGGGATGTGGGAAGTGGTAGGATTACAGGAGAATTACCTCTAAACAAAAGCAAAATACCTCATCATATTTTCAAAACATGTAAATCTGAACAAGTTAGATAATAAAGAAACAGAACCATGAAAAGCAAGTGAAATCTTAATGAAGTGATCTATTACACGAGCACAGATAAACCTCTATATGTTATGGTTTTTTTTGTTCATAGCACACAATGCACTTGATTTATAACTCAATAAGAGTAAATTATATCAATACAGGAAAATAAGCCTGTGTTTACAAGAGCATGTTATCAGTTGAAAGATTGTGTGCAATACCCCAAGAAATTTTAATTTACAATGCAGTACCCGTGGAAATTTGAAATCGGCGCAAAATTAGTGAAGAAACCAGATTAAAGGTAATTGAATTGATACCACTGTACTAACGACCTGAATTTTAATCGACAAGAGTGCGCACCATAGATGCCATGAATGAAGAATGTATTGTTGTGCAGGTGCCTGCAAAACTAAAGACAGGAGTCAAAGGGAAGTAACTTGTCAGCAGGTCAAGGGGGTCTAAGTTCAAGTGCCTTGGGGGGGGGGTCATTAGAAGCCTGAAGTAGGGCTGTCCCAGGGGGGTTCTTCCTCATCAGAAGAAGGATACAGGTAGAGTTAGATTGATAAAGGATAGCTGAGAATTTTGAATCATTGTTTGGAGCCTGTTCCAATAGAGTTGGAAGAAAAGGCCTGAGGAAAATAGAAGGGATAAGAGGATTAGAATTCCAGCAACCAGCAATGTGGAATGAGGAGGAAGCCTTAGGAATTGAACAGCGAACACAAAATGCAAGAGGAAATGCAATGCAAATATCAGTGACCAAGAATATGAAAGATATATGTTTGGAAATGATCAGACATTATAGTTGACCCCAGGAGCCAGAGAAATTTAGTTTGCCTCTATCCTGTGATATGTTAATAAAAAAAAAATTTTTTTAAAGTGTCTTCTAAAAAGGAAAGTAAACTGATTGTCCCAATACTATCATAAATGTCTCCTTCTTATATCGTGTTTTGTGTCTCTTGAAACTCTCTCTTTGATAGGTTTGTTCTTCTCTTCCCTCCTCATTGAGAAAAGTGCGTGTGTGTGTGCAAAAAAAAAAAAAAGTTCTTACTATGAACAGTAAAGGCTGGGCCTTCTTGTATTGTGTTTTGTGTCTCTTGTAACTCTGTCTTCGATAGGTTTGTTCTTCTCTTCCCTCCTCATTGAGAAAAGTGTGTGTGTGTGTGCGCGCAAGAAAATCAAGTTGCTACAATGAACAGTAAAGGCTGGGCGAAGTCTTGATAGATAGGTAGAAAGAAAGATAGAAAGATATGCTTGTCAGAACACAAGAATAACATGAACTCAGTTTACATTAATTAAATCGGTCCGTAGTGGGCAGTGGTGATTAAAAACTATTATTGTCTTTGTACCAGACTTGCAATTAATAATCCATTTTCATACAAATTTACAGAACTCTGGTGAGAAGATTGACATGGTTTGTTTGGAGAACAGAAAAAGAAAAATTACTCTAATAGCAAAATGAAAGTTCATTGGTTTTTAGAAGTTGATGGGTCTTACCCTGTCACATAACATATATGAGCAGGTGGGGTTACATGCCTTTACCACGGGCAGTAGAGCAAGCTTATTGAATGATAAAACGTATTGATCAGATATTAACACAATAATGAAAGATTCAAGTCAAGGATTTGTTTTTTAGTCTTTGAAATTCTTTCAAACAATCCAATTTTTTTTCAAACGAGACAAGTTCCTGTGTTTTTTTCTATTGTGTTTTCATTTATTTTCTCAAAAACGAAAAATTTGCTAACATGACCCTTATGTTAGAGCCAATACAGCATATGGTTGAGGTTAGTGGGTAGGTTTCGAGGTTAGCAGACCAGCCATCTCTCAAGTTTGTCATGTATCCCATGATTTTTACTTGAATCTCAGCATCTCACACTTCAGTATCCATTTCACAAGATTTTGGTGGTAAACTTTCAAGAACAACTATTTGAGACAATTCTAACTTTTAAACAATTCTTTCATGACCAGTTCATTTGGTCAAAATGTTCTTACATCTGTATTTACATTATATTATATTATTATAATTATATTATTGTAATATTATTGCCAATTTCCTACATGTTTAAATACGTTGTACGGCTGTGGACTGAGCTGCAATTTTTAAAGAGTCTCAGATTTTGTCACAAATGGTAACTAGATGATGACCTTATGGAAAAGGTCCAGAATGCACCAATCGACTACAACAATGCTCATAATTGATATTTTGATTGAAGAATTGATATTTATAGAAAACTTAAATCATGTTTTATTTAGTTTTACTATTTTTAGCATCAGCCCCAAATCTCCAGATTTTTTTGTATAATTATAAGACTTAGCGTTACGGAGGTTGACAAGTCTGGGTTAGGGTTAGAAGGTTGGGGGTTTCTAATTTCACATTTATACAACATATTGATAAGATATTAACACAATACTGAAAATAAATGCCATTAATTCGTTTATAGATTCATCATATTGTAAAATATAATATCAGATAACCTTAATACAAAGGAAACAAAATTGACCCCATGACCTGGGAAATCGACCATCCAAAGAAAATATACACACACACACACATATATATATATATATATATATATATATATATATATATATATATATATATATATATATATATATATATATATATATATATCCACTTTTCCATCTACAAATTGCCAATTTCAAAATAGCAGTATCTGATGAGTTTGCTCATAAAATGGCTACCCTGGTTGAAAATAGCTAAATACTTAATGTTAAAACGGCGCACAACTTCAGTGCGCCGTTTTTAGCATCCAGTGAGCAAGTGTGTGGATTTCCCAATTATCTATGTATTAACTTCTGTTTATCTTTCAAGAATTTTCCACACACTCGGTCAAAACGGCTCACAATTGTGCGCCCCTTTTTCACATCGAGTGTGGAACTTGACCGTTTATAAACGGGGTAGCCATTCTATTTTTGGTCGCCTGTAAAGTGACACGAATGTTGGTAATCTTTTTTAAAAATATACGCCTTCAAGTTCGGCATTTCTATAATTCTTCATCAAGCTTTTTTCAAATAAGTTTTTTGTTTTTTGTTTTATTAAAGAATCATCGTATTTCTAATTCTTTTTCTAACAAACGATTGAAAGACTAGATTTTAGTCTTGGCACGAGCCTGTTGCTCCCTTTTTTTTTTTATTATTGAGTCAGCTTTTGACGAGCCCCACATCTCACCTGTTGAAGTCATGGGTTCGTTTTTTATTGAGTTTGTGCTAACAATTAATTGTTTACGAATTACTCTAATTAAAGAAGACACTAATCTATCCATTGTAAACAATTTATCATCAATAAATCATTTGTCATCATGTTTCAGACAACCGTAGCCACCAAAGGTGGTTATGGGTTATGTGCTAATCCTTTTTAAATGTGCATGTGTATTCAAGTGCTCTTGGTCATCCCGTTTTGTCTACAGACTTGAAAATTGGCATCAGTACTCCACAGGACCCAAGGAAATTTTCCTTCTTAGACCTTTTTTTTTTTTTTTATTGGGTTTGGGTAGTCATTGATGAGTTTATTAGTGACGTTTAGATTTTCCAGAATCTACATATATTTTTGTTTGTATGTTCAACTCTATTTTAGATGTTTTTTTCAGTGGAAAACACCAGTATGTCATAAATTAAATTTATTCCGACCAATATTTATTCTTCGTGGGATTTCTTTTTACAGGACTTCAAATTTTCATACGGTTGTTCGCTGATATTGACTATGATGGTGAGTTTACATTAGTTTTGATAATACAAGTAAGTTGCTTTAAGACAGGAACAATTCGAATCAAAGAAGCTTTCCAGAACTAGGACAAATAAAAAAGGGGGGTCGTAACACGAAAAAATCATTTATACTTTTTCTCTTAAATTTTAGGGAATAAATTTGATATGACCTATAGGAAAAGTTGAATTTATCCTTTCTTCGTTGTATTAAGATCCTATTTGTTTTTGCGATCTATCGTTCAATGTCGTTAAAATTTTGTTCTGAATCCGAAAAGCATAAAATGAAAGCCCCAAGTGTGGTAAATCATAATATTATTTTCGTAGATTCAAATTTTATCACGAACAGGCAACTTGTCCAGCAATCAAAATCAAAGTATTGAAACACGATAACAAATCATTCGTTGATAATAATAAATTGTTTACAGCAGACAAATTAGAATCTTATCCAATGAATGAAATCGATTAACAAATTGTTACCAGAAATTCAACTAAAAACAAAATACTCGAATATATATCCCTAGTCAGAAAGTCATCATTGTCCAACGTGCCATCCATGTTAGCCCGGCACTTAGTTTAAAACAAGAAAAAATATTTCAAATTTACCTTTCATCATTTAGTTGTGTTTGAAGCTGGTAACTCCCACAGTTAACACTTCCACAATTTCCAGTTGGAACGTACTGTCTCTATGTTAAAGAGATGATTTCAGAGTTTAATTGCGAGGGGTACACCCAGCTATCAACAGCGGAATAACAGCTGAATAACCTCGCTTTCTTTATTTAAAGTAACAACTAGGAGTGGGAATTTCCCAACAAATCATGTGACAATATATATGACATGTACATTCAGGGGGAGAAAAGTTTGTTTTTCAAACTGACGATAGTAATGTTTTGATAATTTTTAAATGTTACAATGAAATTAAACATATTATTATCAAAACTTCACGCTAAGAAGTGAGAATTAGTCGTTCTTTTTTTTAATACGCAGTTTCTTTCACGAGAGAATTTTGGGTTTCAATACATTTTCTAGTTTATACAAGTTTACATTTTAAACCAGCATTAATTGGTTCAACTACCCAGACAGGTGGTTTTCCTTTTTCAAGAATAGATTTAAACTAAATGAAAATCTCCCGACCTGTCCGTTTTTTTTTTAGAACCACCCTCTCACCATCAACAAGAAAAATAAGTTGAATACTAAAATTTAAAAACCGATTCCACCTATTACAGTGTAATGACTTCTGTATAATTTTCAGTGTTTTGTGCAGACTGGAATAACATTTGCATAACAATATAGTCCATGATCTGGGCAGACCACTTATGGGTATCATTTGCGTGGGCTAATTCAAGTTCAGTTTTGTTTTTTGTTTTTTACTTCTTTGCTTGACATATCTAGTTCACAGTCTGGTATGTGTTGTTTATTGGTAGATATCATGACTTTTTTTTCAACCCTTCAGATGAATTTTTATGAAATTTTATGGAAGGCTGGGCAATAGGCCACGAAAAAAGTGATCAAACTTTCGGGCGGATCCATGCACAATTACCTCCCCTATGTCGTAGTTGGATGTTCACACCACATCATACCGCCAAAATTTCATATCTGTCCTCACAATAACTTCTCAATGAATTCCAATGAGATTTGGTGTAAGGGTGGACAATAGGCTACGGAAGTTATTAAATCCGGAAGTAGATCCACACATAATTACGCATGTAGTTACGTCAACACCACATAATATTGCCACCCGTTGATTCTGTCTTTCCGTCTGCCCACAATGTTGTAGAACAGTGCGAAACGAGGCCAATGAGAGTTGACTGAATTCCGTGGCGGATCCAGGAATTATTTTCTGATTGAGGGATATTTTCTCACTTCATTTTCATACATGTGTACACTCATAGCTATCCACACGATATCTCCAGAAGTTCTCAATAGATTGCTGTGGTATTTCGTGGGAGGGTGGACAATGAGGGCAGAGAGAATTGATCGAATTCTTTGAAATTCATGGAGAACTTCTGGAGATATCTTGTGGACAGATCAAGGGAGATAATTATGCCAGGATCTGCTCAAAACCTTTTTCTGGTGTCTAATATCCACCCTTCCACCGAATTTCATAGTAACATGGCGGGGTTATTGTGAGGACAGATATGAAACTTTGGCAACATTATGTGCCGTGAACACTACTTAGGGGAGGTAAATGTGCATGGATCTGCCTGAAAATGGAATCACATCTTTCATTGCCTATTACTCACCCTTCACCAAGTTTCATTGGAATCATTTGGGAACTTCCGAAGATATTGTGTGGACAGTCACTTTCAATGTTCCCGGCGCCATCCATAGGGTAAGGGTTAAAAGTCCTGGTATCTACCACTAAGCTACCAGTCCGATATGGTGATCATGCCAAACTGTGAACTAAGGATGTCTAGCAAGGAGTCAAAAACCGCAACTAGAATTTGCCCACCCAAATGATACCCATAGAGAGGCCTGCCTGGCTCATGGACTATATTGTTATGCAAAAATTGTGCCAGGTCTCACAAGACCTGAAAATATATATGCTTTTTATATTTACTGAGGTTTCTGCAGATTGTTAGGCCCTATAGGTTGTTTAGCTTAGGTCTAAATTTGGCCTTGGATGGTTGATTCAATTTGTGACATTATTCATTACATTCTAACCTTCTTTGATAAATTCTTTCAACAGAATCTGTCAAAAAACAGTAGAGAAATATGACAAACTATAGAATAGAAAATCTTAAGTCTTTCAAACTTCAAGTGAATTTTTTGCTCTTGGCTCATAGACTAATATTTTTGACCATGTTTCGGGGTATTCTTTCACACTACAAACCCTGGTAACACTTGCACACATGGATGTAAATCATTGACTGTCGTGAATTTTTTAAAAAAATTGTCACCCATTGAGGCTGAAAACAGCTAGATTTTTAATTTCCAGCTAACATTATAGCTAAAAATCTTGAGGACATTCAAAAGCATACAATATCTCCTCCAAATTTTCAGTTATTTGAATCTTATTTTAATATATTATTTTAAAACTGAAAATTCAAACATCAATTATTTGAGCCTTCATATGATTTTTTAGGGTGCTTAACATTTATTGATCACAAGGTAACACAATAATGAAAGCAAATAACAGCTTCATTAAAACATGATTCTAAATGATACATCTATTAAAATAAAATTCAAATATCAAAAGATTTTGGGAGCCATATCATTTATAACCACTAGCCTGAATATCCACCCAAATAGGTGGAGTAAATTACTGTCCAAAAAAGAAATAGAACGATAGCTTAACGGAGATCAAACAGTGTTAGGTTTAATTTGTTTTCAAAATTGATTTAATACCACTTTTTACACTGTTAGAAAAGGTTGGGGGCTAATGATGACGAAGTGGGCAGCTAATGTAAAAAAGATGTTCGGTTAATGTGAAAAAAGGGTCAGGCTAATGTAAAAAAAAAAGTTTGATATTAAAAAAGGGTTCATGTGGGAGAATTTCAAAATAGGCATTAATGCTAGAAAGTCAGGCTAATCTCAAAAAAGAAGGGGGTCTGAAGTTAAAAATTGGGGCATAAAATTTTTTATTCTTAGAAAGGGGGTAATGTTTAAAAGGGCGGGGGGGGCTAATTTTCAAAAATTGGATCAATAGTAAAAAAAAAAGACATTGGGAGTTAATGTTGAAAAAAAGCAGGGGTGTAATGTTGAAAAGATGGGAAGAGTTCCCACTTTATTTTGTGTCCATGAATTGAAAGCAAACACATCCTCTCGATTTTGACCCCTAGAAATGAGAAAAAAATATCATGCATTTCAACCTCTAAAAGTAAACCTAAAATTACCTCTCAATTTTGGACCCTCAATGTGAAAAAAATTCTTCCCCTGATAAAAATTCCCTTGGACTTTGACCCTAAAAGTAAAACAAAAATTACCCCTCAGTTTTGAGTCCTAAAAGTAAAAGAAAATCTTCACCTCAAGAAAATCCCCTATAAGTAAAAAAGAAAAATACTATTCCTCAATTTTCACCCCTCAGAGTAAACAGGGGGGGGTCTCTCCTCGATTTTGAACCCTAATAATAAAGAAGTATTCCCCTTTGACTTTGACCCCTAAAAGTGGGTGAAAAAAAATGATTTTGACCCCATGTTAAGCCCTAAAAGTATAAAGAAAAAATTCCCTTGCATTTTGACCACTAAAAGTGAAAAAAAAATCTTTCTCCCGATTTTGACCCCTGAAAAGTAAGAAGAAAAATCTCCTTCAATTTCAACCACAAGATGTAAAAAAAGTTCACTTTGATTTCAACCCCTAAAAGTGGGAAAAAAAATATACCCCTTGATTATGACCCCTGAGAGCGAAAAAATCTCTCCCCTCAATTTTGACCTGTTGAAGTGACCCCCTCCCAATTTGACCCCTAAAAGTAAAAAAAAATCTTCCCCTCTATTTTGACTCCTAAAAGTAGAAAAAGATTGCCCCTCAATTTTAATCCCAAAAAGTGGACCTAAAAGTGAACTCAAACCCCATTTTGACCCATAAAAGTAAAGAAAAAATTATCTCTCAATCTGGATAACTAAAAATAGGAAAAAAACCCTTTGCCCCAATTTCGCCCCCTAAAAGTGAAAAAAAAATTGCCCCCGCAATTTGGACCCCTTAATGTTGAAAAAATTCTCTTTGATTTGCACTATTATGGTGAAAAAAAAATCTTCACCCTATTTTGACCCCCCCCCCCCCCCAGAAATTCCTTTGTATTCCAACACCTAAAAGTGGAAAAAATCTTCTCAATTTTGACCCCTGAAAGTGAAGAAAAAATCTCCCAATCAATTTCGACTCCAAAAAGTGATAAAAAATTATCTTGGATTTTGATCCCTAGACATGGAAATTCTGACCCCAAAAGGTAAAAAAATCTTCCCTTGGGTTTTGACCCCTAAAAGAGGGAAAATAGCTCATACAGTGATTACTAAGAATTGGTCATAATGAAACGATCTAATTATGACGTCTTGAAGGTTAAACTTTGCCAGGAATATCCATGGTGACTCTTTGTTAAATGACCTTTCAAGAATTCAGCATAGTAGAGTGATGAGATTAACCTGCTATAAACAGTAACCCCAATTTGTTTAACAGAGTTTTGCTTGTTAACCATAGCTATAAACAGTAGGCTCCTAATTTGTTTAACCGAGTATTCCCTATTATTAAGTTTTGCCTGCTGCTGAGCCTCTATGGCCTAATTGGTGAGGTGCTGTCAGATAGGCTCCCTGTGGTACAGGATCCAAGTTCAACTCTTGGATGAGATTTGAACTCAAATCTTTATTTCTGATTCGAACTGCTCACTTGACTGACGTAGAACGTAAAAACAATTTGAGCATTGTGATAAAAAGCAACAGAAATATGATGAAAGAAAAACTATTTAAAAATATTTAATAACAAGACTGGCTGCTTCAGGGTGAAACTCCACTCTGGACATAATTATTTCAGCCACTCAGCTGAATTTAAAAGGGGAAAAAAATGGCTTCCCTACCTATTGAGGGCGAGAGGTGCAAAATTTCAAGTTTGTGCTATGGACAGTTAGGGCTCAAAAGAAAGACGAACAGGAAGAATTGTAATGAAGTTAAAAAATGAAAAAAAAAGTAATGAATTTTAATTTAGAGGATCTATTTATCGACACCAGATAATTCAGTCTAGTGTCTATAGCTTTCCTTTTTCTGTTTCTCTCTTCATATCTTTTATTGATTGATGATGTAGAAATAGAATCTGCCGCTCTCTTTTCCCTTCTTTTTCTATCCATCATTTTGAACCTTCCACTTTTTAGTCTTGACCAGAAGTCTGAATTTGTCATTGATGTTAAGTTAGGTGAATGAAGTCAACTCAGTAGGAATTCAACAATAATGACAATTTTTTGTCTAAGAAATTCAGACTATTACATTTACAAGGTAGAAACAATACTAATAAGATGAAAGACAACCAAGTCAATAATTAATAATACAGGTACACAACGGATTTTCCAGCACCTTTGGTTCAAGAGCTGTACCAGATTATCCATTTTGCCGAACTGACAGAGGTCACAAGATAATAATTCAATAATTATTGAATCATTTGCTGATGGATTGAGAGGAAAAAAAATACCCTTTTCAGGGCAAAGATGTCAATCAGTGATTTTGCAGCATGGTAATATCTGTCCTCTTGTTACAAATGTGACACAGCAAATGATCAGGGGGGCAAGGATAGGGGGTTCTTGCACATGCAGCATATTCTTCAGATCCATTACCTTTAGATTATCACTTATTTCACTCTATGCACCCCTTATTGTCTGGCCAGCAGTATCGACAAGTTCAAAATATTGAGGAATGCCTCAAAGAATTTTTTCTTAGCTCTGTTATAATGTTTTGAAATTGCGTTCAGTCAGTATTTGAACATGACAACGGTAATTACTTCCCTTTATTGAAATAGAGTTGTCCCCCTTCGTGCAGCATGACCTAAATGAATGAAAGATTTGTACATATTTTTAAAAGATTTTATATATAAAAAAATCAGTTGACTGTTAAAAAAGTAAACTTGTCAAAATCAGAATTAGTTTATTAATATTTTATTGAAGTGAATTTCAATAAAAAGACATATATGTATATATTCATAACTTTGTGAAATTTCTATTCTAAAAGCATATATGTCAGGTTATTTAGAAAGTAATGTTGCATTTTTGAAGAAGGAATAAAAACCTTTTCAAATATAGCATAATCCTTATTTCTACTTGAACCCATGGAAGTTGTCAACTATGATTGTCCATTATCCCATGCCTGTGCTATTCTCAATAGTTTGCCTGTATCTTCTCATTCTTTCTTCCAATCTTCATTGCCCATCTATCTTTTATTAAAATGTTGTACAAACATGGATAAGTTTCACATACAAAAGATTTTTTCTACCCCCTCAGTAAACTGACTAAGTTTCATTTCGCCCCTCTTGATTCCTACCCTCTTATTAAACCACCTGACTCACTTTTCTGCCTTTTCTCTTCCTACCTTTTTAGTAAACTCCATAACCTTTCTTGTATGTTATTACTGAGAACATAACATTTGAACATGGGTAGAAACAAGCAGATTAATATAATAGATTTGCAAAGGCAAAAGCTGGCTATGAAACTGGCTATGAAACTAATTTTTTTATTCCCAGTTGACTCTGGGATTCTGGATGAAAAGACATACGATACCATCTCTTCCCTATTTTGAAAGATTTTGCCTCTAACACTGTATTCCAGTGAACTGGTTTGATAAAAAAAACTTGAAGTACAAAGCCAATTGGTGGATGTGATGAAATATCTGAACAATGATTTCATCTTTTCCTCCAAAGTTTATTCCACTGAGTGTAACTTACAATGTCATTTTGAGGAATGACATCCTTTCAATTAGAGATTCTTGGTATTAACTTCTCTTCTTTACCTGTTCTAACTGTTGACAATAAAGACCTGTGATTTTCTTTTTACTTCATTGTAAGAGCTCATAGTGAAAGAAACTACAATATTCCACTGACTGCACGGTACAACTGTAAGGAAATGAAGCATGTTTAAATGTTATATTATTCAAATTTTTTGATGAGACATTGTCAATTATCATTCATTTTTTTCATCTTAATTTTAGTTGCTTTTATCACGACTCCCAAATCCTCATTCCACAATAGTTAGTGAGCAGTAGATTAGAAATGAAGAATAATTCTTTGGTGAGACTTGAACACGTATCACTTATCCTCAGGAGCCTATCTTTCCATGACTGTAGCTGCATTGATTAAATAGATTGCTTAGGCATCTGCCAGAAGAAAACTCATCAAAACTTTAAGGGGCCTTTCATCCTTCTCAGTAGACCATAGGATGTGAACATTTGGTTTGAAGGATGGGGTCAGCTCTGCACACATTGCACTTTACCTTAAGACTTCATCATTGATATTCAGCATACAGGCTCCACTATCTAAAGTCCCCAACTCATGGAAAACCCTCCGAAAAATCTTAATTCACCAAGTCATTCATTCATTCATATGAAAAAAATAATTTGTTTTCAACCAATCAGTATTTCAGAGTTATATATCAATTGGTTCCTGCGGTAAAGAAAAACTTCAAGACAATAAAAAAAAGCTGAGTAATTTACTCACTTAAGAAGCCTAAATTGAGAGAAAAAAGAGATTAAATTTAATTTTCTTTTCCTCGCCAACTATACCTTTTTCCAACATAATTAAAAATTAGAGTGAGCAAATCAAAAGATAAAGCAAGAAAATTAAACTTGAAAATTATGTGTATTAGCTTTATTTTTAAAAAAAGTCCATGGATTTTATTGAGAGACAAGTTTCAATTAATTCAACTCAAGAAATTAACTTCTGCAGCAATTGAAGCAGTAAATGTAATTATTTGATTATTCCTTTTCACTGATTCAGTTTTCGATTTGATTGCTTTATTTTTTAATTTGTTTACTAAGCTTTTTTAATTTGCTCACTCTAATTCTTAATTAGCTTGGAAAAAGTTATAACAAAAACTTAATTTGCGATGTTAGTTTATGGTCAAATTGCAACAACAATCTTGTTTAAAGTTTGAAATTAGAAAAAATTAGCAAAATAGGGCATAATTTGAGGGCCTCTTTGGATAGTCCCTACTAGCCCCTAATTCTCATTACCAGTAAGAATTGATGTTGAGTTTATTTCATTAGTACCCCCTGGTTGTGGTGAGGGTTAATGGGGTCTTTTTTTAGCATGGAAAAAAAATGCAACATTCTTTTTTCGGCTTCCATACTTTATAATTATCTACCTTAATATTTGTTTGTTTGGGACTAATGAAAAAGACCTGAATTTTTGTGTTCAAGCCTAGTGAGTTTTTTTACATCATATTTATATGAATATGCAAACCTCCTGTCTGATGCTCAATGCTCACCTTTTATGATATACGAGATATAACTTGTATCAATTTGTAAGGAAATCAGTGATACTTCTAATAGTGTCAAAACTTTCAGATAAGACATATTCACAATATGAATCATTGAGGAAAAAGTCACCAGAAGGTTTTCAGCTGCCTTTGGTGACTTGATAAGTTAGAGCATATTTTTAAAAAATAAAGTCATTGATATCATTTAACAGCAAAGAAAGATAAAAGAACAGATTATTGAAAATTATTTATTAAAAATATTTTCCGAGATCATCCAATAAAAGTAATTATCATATGTTCAACAATCAATGTTCAAAAATGTTATATATATATATATATATATATATATATATATATATATATATATATGTGTGTGTGTGTGTGTGTGTATATGTATAATTTTGGATATCAAAAAGCTTTTGGGGAAGGGTAGAATCTCCTTTATGTGTGGTCAAGGAAAACAAAGACAGTTATGTGTCAAGGATAATGTACTAAACTGAAAAATACGTGTAAAATTTCATATTTAATTTTTTGTTTTATAATTGGACTGATGCCAAATTATCTAAAATTGGAAAATAGCCCACATTAAAATAAGTTTTTGGTTTAATGCTTGACAAGTAAAATACTGCAGAAAGATGTTCCTCTCCAAATTTTAACAAAAAGTCACAGAAAAATTTTGGCAGTTTCCCATGATAAATTATTGTTTAAATAACTTAAGTCTTTGTGCAAGTACAAGTTTCTTCACATGAGAGGCATTGTTCGACTCTTTTCTACAGAAGCATCTTGAAAAACACTTTTCAAAACAATAAAGTTATCATAAAGAGTTCCAATTGAGATACATCAAACAGATGTAATAGAGCTTAGCATTTAAGGTGCGAGTACTTTTTAAATATCTATACTTATGTGGTAAGCTAGTTTCTTTTGATAGTTTTTCTTTGAATACGTAAATAGAAACAGTTTACTGTTTTATCTGATAAAGTGTTCCAGTATTGAAGGGATATTGATGCTATGAATCTGTTTCTACCACCGGGAAGATGGTGTACTTAGTATTTGTGACTGTGACCCCTATTTGTTGCTTTTTATGTTCTTAGTAACATAGGTTTATTCTGTTTGCAGAGAGTACCAGGTCACTTCTCAACCTTCTGTATTGTAGAGTGGAAAACAGTAGTATTCGGAGTCTGCCTCAACATGGCAGGTCTTTTGGTCGTGGTACCACTTTGGTATCTCTTCTTTGTAGTCTTTTAAGCATTTCTTGATATTTTTTGGTATGAGGAGACCAGATATTATTTGCATATTCTTCATGTGGTCTGACCACGGTTTTGTATAGTAATTTGAATATAGTAGTGTTCAAGATTTTTAATGTGTTTCGGATTATACCAAGCATCTGATTTGCTTTATTGATTTTTTTCCGTATCTTTATTGAAGTTAAGCCTTTCATCTATTATCATCCCTAGATCCTTTTCTTCAGGTACTTCTTTTCGGATGTGAAATGTGTTGTTGTATGATTTGTAATTAAATGTTTCTGGATATTGTATTAGTTTGTTTGGGTATGGTGTAATGATGTTTTTTGTTGTTTGACTCCAAATATAGAGAGTGACGTTTGCTTATGTTAAAGCTCATTTGCATCCTTTCTGACCATTGCGTTAACGTCATTGTAGATTGAATGCTGCTGGCCCTGAAACCGATCCTTGCGGTACTCATGATGTTACAGTGATTTATTGTGATGAATAACCTCCAACCTTGACTGTTTTCTATTGCAGAGAGAATTTTCTATCCATTTTAAAATGCTACCTTGAATGCCATAATGTTGTAGTTGAAGGATAAGCCTATGGTGTGGGATTTCGTTTAAAAGCTTTTTCCAGATCTTAATAAATGACATCCGCCAGTATATTGTGAGATAATGCTTCACTCCATTTGTTGAGTGATTCTAATAGATTTGTAATGGTAGATCTTGAAGCTGTGCTGTCTTTTGTCATAGATGTTGTTGTCTGAAAGGCCTTTAGTTATGTGTTCAGTTATAATGTGTTCCAGTATTTTGCTGATAATTGAGGTTAAGTTGATTGGACAATAGTTAGAGGCTAAGTTTCAGACTCCCTTTTTAAATAAGAGAGTTATATTCCATTCCTTCCAAATATTAGGTAAAGTTGTTTCTGTTGGACTTGAGTTGTACAATATGATGAGAGGTTTTGGTAAGTAGCTTGCTAGATTTTTCAGGATGTAAGGATGTTTATCATTTGGACCTTCTGCTTTGTCTATTTTTAGTTGCTTGAGATGTTTTAAAACCATTTAATCAGTGACAATTATGGAGCTCAAGGAGGTGTTTGTTTCTAGATTGTCAAATTTTGGTGTGTCTACTTTGGTAAAAACACAGGCAAATTGGTCATTCAATACCTCTGCTTTATCCTGGTTATTTTCGGTGGGGATACTGTCTTTTTTCCTCAGGTTTGGTATTTCTATTTTAATATTCCTTTTGCATGCAGCATATTTCCAAAAGGTCTCATTATCATCTCTGACTTCTTTTTCAAAGTTCTGTTTTTCACTTTCACTTCATGCCTTTCTATATTCCTCTGTATTGTTTGGTTTTGAAATGTTTCGCCCAGGCTTTATGTTTCCTCTTTATAGACTATTTGATACACACTCTTTCTTTGCTTCTTGAAACATATCTATAAATGTTTTGTACCTATCTTCTATATTTTTATGAGAAAACAGTTTCTCCCAGTCAAGATTTAATACACGGTCTATAGTTTGGAGAAGTGTCATAAACATTAAAAAAAATTTTTCAGATAATTAAAGTCCTTGTTGTTTGTGTTAATACAATATTTTGGCCAATTCATTCTATGACCTTCTTCAGGTGTAATATCTGAATGTGATGGTGGTAAACAGAATTTTCCAATGATAGTAGCAAACAGAATATTTCAGTGGTAGTCAGGCTACAATGTAAGATTGGGGTGTTGTCAATCACTTTTCTTGGTTAGGCTTGGATTTCCATACCTTATCCCTGTTGAGTAAGATCCATTTTATGATATTTGTACGTAATATTCTTGGTGGTTGTGGTTTATTCCTTGGGGCTGGAGTCTATGTTGAAATTAATAGTCATCTGATCTGATAGTCCAAGATGGCTGTTGTATTTTATGCCCTCAATTAAAAGTATATTGTTAGTCAGTATCAGGTCATCTATGATTGGTTGGTTACCCTTTATTTCTATACCTAGTGGGTCTATTTATGTGTTGGCATAGATAAGAGTCTTTGATCCAATCAACAAAGAGTGGGTTCAAGTAGCCTGGATCATACTTGAGTTTTATGCATGGGGTTGGATTCGATGAAATAGTTGAGTGGTTGAAGTCTCCTACGATCATTATTTCATGATAGTTTGTATTATGCGCCATTACAGTGATCATCTGATGGAGAGGATAATCATGTATTTTTGATCAGTTAAGGCACCCACTCCTGTAAATGCATCCAATGAGAAGATAGTTATAGTAAGCACCTGATATGTTTACCCAAACGAGTCGTCAAATAGTGTACCGATGTTGTCTATGACTGGTGTAGTATTAAACTATGATTTAATGTAAATACATACACCTCTTGTTATGTTTTGTTGGTATGTTGGATTCAAAAATGGATCCTAACCATTTATTTCTATTTGCTCCTTTGTTGAAATTTGTCCTTTTTTTAGGTTTTATTTCAGTCAAACACATGATGTTTGTATTGTCTGTTGCTATTCTGGAGAAGAGTTCATCTAATTTACTCAACAAGTTGTCAGCGTTTGCGCATAGTGTTTTTAGTTTGTGAGGAGTTGGTGTTAGTGTCTTAATGCTTTAAGGAAGTGGCACATATATTTTCTTCAGTTGAACCAATTAGGCATAGCATTTAGGAGCCTCTCCTCATAAGAAAGATGAAAAAAAAAAACAGAAACGGATTACCCAATGCAAGAGAGGAACCAATAACAAAAGCCGGAAGGTACACAGCCTGAATGTTGTGAAAAAATGAACACATAGCCAAGGATGATAGTCTTACCATATCATACATAACAATTGATACATCCCACCAACAGAAAATCAGACAAAGATTATTTTTATGTTTGTTCTCCTGTCTCTATGATTTTGCCTCTGTATACCCCCCCCCCCGGGTCTATTGCTGTTATCTGCTGTAGTTCCGAACAGGTTTTTTTTGAGGCCTCCAGCTATGTTTTTGTAAGGACTGGCCTAATATATATTCTGGAGTAGATGCCCTCTTTGCCAAGATCTCACTGCCCTTGACAGAATCTTCTTTTTATCTTCTAGTTTGTCCAGGTTCACTTTAATTGATCTCACCTAATCTTTATTGGATCTGCCAAGTCTTTGAGCATTAGTTATTTTACAATCTAGCTCCAGTTTGTTTGTAATGATCTCTTCAATTCTTCTTATATCCTCTTGATCATTTTGCTTTTTAGGTTTTACCAGGTTTAGAATTATTACGCCGGTCTTTGTTGTATGCACTCTCTCTCTCTCTTCCCTCACCATTCCTTTAGTTGGAACTCTGCCTTGGATTTCCCCCTTAACAATATCTCCGGTGGTCTTTGCACCATTAGCACAAGTACGAGGTTGGTTCTGACCTATTCCTGTTAGGATTTCTGTCTTCAGCTATTCTTTAAGTACACTCGTTTTTTCTGCTAATTTACCATTAATGTCGTTGTGGATATTTTCCTTGAGTTTTTTTCATTTTGGTGATGCATTTTCATTTCTGAGCTTATTGGTAACATCTCCCTTCAGCTGATTTTTTTGCTGCTGTAAATCTGGTGTCTAAGGATGTTTCCACTTTTGTGATTCCACTAAACAGGTTGTTTAGTCCTTATCTTAATTTGATGTTTCCCGCTTGCAATGTAGTTACCGTAGTGTAAGTGTTCAGCAGCAGCATTACAATGCAGATCGTACCAATGGAAATCATCATTTACCAACTGTTTGAACATCTGACGTGTTTGTGCAGGGTGTGTATTCTGATGCTAATTTCACATTCTAGGGTGCTGTACATTTTTTTTCCATTCTGATGTTTTGAATCCTCTTAAGCTGGAAATCTTTACATCTCTCACACCTGATAATACCCTGCTTAGCGATATCAGTTCTTGTATATCACTCATGTTTATTTTTTCGAGTAGTCCGCTGTTCTTCTCGCTTTGAGACAGGGTCTTTTGATAACAGCAATTGAAATAACCATTTAGAAAAAAAGTATTGAATAATATAAAATAATGATAAATGTTTTATAATCTTAAAATTAGATGATCTAAATTAGAAATGAAACAATTTCAAAATTTGTTTCTGTCATCCTTGACACTGCTCTTCCACACAAACTTGTGTAAATAAGAGATGAATAAATTCTGATTGGTGCCGAATTGACATTCCAAGTTGTGCTTTAGACATATTCACATGATCTCAATTTTTGAACATTAATTTCTTTGTTGCGTGAATCAACGAAATTGGTATCTTTGATGATTACATCATAGGTGTAAAGTCTGCCTCCCAAATTTAGTATGTGTGCATATGATGCCCATTCATCAATTATGATATGACTGTCCAATTCAATCTAATCAAAAAAACGTCCTGTCTGTGTTTTCAACAAGGAAACACCTCCTGCTTTCTCTCTCTCTCTCTCTTGATTCCACCAAGTGACCATGAGGTCGCCACAGTCTCCAATGAAACTTTCAGTGGAAGAAAAAGCTTTTTGTCAACACAAATGAGAATTTGCCAATAATCTCCTCTGAACAAACCATAGTATAGTCTTTTTTTTTTTTTTTTCATGTCAGATAAATAATATTCACTTTGAGATAAATTTCAGGATTCTTGTAATATTTCTTCGTTGGTTAATCTCTTTTGGCACCAGAATGAATCTTGGTTTTAATTTTAGTAGTTTGATAATGAAATCGAAAAATAATTCAGAGGAAATTTTTCAAGTTTCGTCAAGATGCTGCAGTAATAAAATGCATTTGCGTGAGGAGAAAAAAAAAAGAATTATCAGACATTCGCTCCAACTGAATCATTTAAAAAAATAAATAAACGTTTATCTCCCTTGCATCATATGGAGCGTCTACCTTGGTTACATCTCTTGTGTAATGCAGCAAAAACGTTTTGATGTACCAATTCCAAACATTTACCCAATACATTTTTATCGATTATGACAAGGATGAGTTTTCGAGAAATATACCTGTTATAGTACTTTCATCAAAGTTATCAAGAATAACAGAACGTTTCGGAAGAAACCTGGTACTACCCTCCTGAAAATCAGCTTTCTTGAAGACAACGTAGTTATCAGAAACAGAAATAGAATAATGCCGACACAGAGAAATCGAGTGGCAATCAGAGTTCGTTACAAGAACTTCTGTAAGTTTGGAAACAGGGTATTTACAGAGTTTGCTGCTATAAGCCACTGACATTACCTCAATAGTTCTTTTGTAGATGTTAGTCAAATGCCGATGCAGTGCCCATTGCAACTGTATGCAAGTCAGCTGTTGAAACAGTTTCAAAACACGAGAATAGTTATTTAAATAGTACCCAATGCTCGCACAGTATGAAGCCTTCAGTACGGAATGATTGCGAACGTCGGGTTCTAAGTTGTACCAATGATGGATAGCACTTGGATAACCCAAGTTCACAATTTGGTACAAGCATTCGAATTCTATACGGTTGCAGTGACAATCGGGGCCTTCTGTCTCTCTGTAAAGGGTTAACAATCGCGTCAGGCATTCCTGGAGGTGAGTATCGTTAATAACAGGATCGAACTTCTGACCAGTTTTTTCCTCACAAAGACGATATCCGGAGTAAACAAGAAACCGGACTGTTTTTTCGAGAATAGATATCGCCATTGGTCCTTCTATATTTTGTATAACCATATCCTGACGAACAGCCCGTAACCGATCAAAAACGTACTCATAAATATCAATCCACAGGGTACCACGTTTCAGTTCAGCACTGACAAGGTTTCCCAACAAATATTCCACTGTTTTGACAAGGACTACGCTGGGTCGTAAGTCGACTGGGTTTGGGACAAAACGACCGGCAGCAGCCCTGGAATATTCCTTTACAATTCTGGATCGATCTGCAATAGGGATGCCTTTTTTGTTTTTCTTTTCGTATTCGAAAGGATGCAATAATTTCTCTTTTTCTCTCAGTCGCACTTCTTTCTCAGGGCACATCGTTTGACAGGAACCAACAACATATTCCTCCATTATTGATACCCACGTTGTCGCATTTAATTTGAAAACACAACTTCCGTTTCTCCTTACTTCCGTTTCTTTTAACAAAAAAACCCATAGAAGTTGGATTTTTATTCTAGTTTTGAATATTTCTAACTTATTTTGCATCAAATTTGTTCTCAGCCCATTGTGATATGGCTTCTAGCTGTCCATCGGATTGAATTTTAATGTAATATATCTATTTGTGAAAATTAAATTACGAGAATACACCTGGTTATTTCCCTTTATTTACTTTCCTCAAATGGCAATTAATCTCACTGAATTTACTTTCACTTTCAAACATTAAAGCAGATAAATTATAAAAGGTCTCGATGCTTGACACACAGAGCATCGAGAGGATTCTTGATTATTACTTACTGAAATTTTCACTAAAGATGTGAAAAATAATACTCATGGTCAGATAAATACTTACCAAATTAATTCATCATTTAATAAAGAAATACATTCATTCTTTCAGAGTTTCCTCTCGTCTCTGGTCTGTCATTCATACAAGTCTCCACTTCCCACTTGCATGAAATGAATTCATACCATTTTAGCATTTTTCGTTGTATATGGACCATTTTAAAAATAATTCTTTTGAGAATTTCTGAATTTTATCAGACATGGTCTTTGTGTTATCCCACAACAATGTTTTGGCAATTGTACCCTTCCAATTTCTTTTTTCCTGATTTTCTGAGATGAAGTGAGTGTTGGGTGCAAATCAAGTAGTAAAGTCCCTAAAAAGAAGATTAGTCCCTCTTACAGTCCTATTTTTTCATCTCATACTCAATGACTGAGGTTCCAAATTACCAAACCCAACCCTTACTTCAACCTCTAATCCTAACCCAGTACAACAGAAGTATTAGCAATGCTTTGGACTATATATTGCTGTATATTTCTTAAATTCATTTCTATTGTAAGATCATCAATTGTTATAAAATAAATCAATAATTACTGCTGGTAATTCAGGACTGTATTCATTGGGAGTGTGCAAAAATAAAGCAATACCACTAGCTGTGTAGGAGGGACCGCACTCTACCTAATCGCCACCATAGGCACATGAGAGCTGTTTTATGAAAGGGTGCAAAAGGCTCGATCTGCACAAAATTCTCCTCAGTTTTGCCTGAATTACAGATTTCCCTGAAAATTAACATGTTTTGCCTGAATATGAAGGGAGGGGTACCTTCCCGGCACATCCACCACCCTTTTTTCTTTCTTCAACTTTCTCTATTTCTTCATCCTTGTTTTGTATCTGCTGGATTTCACTGGATAGGAATTCAGATCAAATTTCGAATGTATCACAGAAAACTGGATAATTTCATATCCTTGACCATAGCCCCCATAACCCAGTGCAGGGTTTTCCATTCTCTGTACCGGATTGTTGGGGTATCCATCACGGCTTTATTTTGAGCAAGATAGCTTGACTGAGCCCATCCTCAGCTAGCATTTTTTTTTAATTGAAGTTTAGCTTTTTTTAATTTAAAGTTCAGTTTTTCTTTGAACTTTTTCTTACTGATGATCAACTTTTTATGATTTAAAGTTCAACATTTAATTGAAGTTCAGCTTCTTATTGAAGTTGAATCTCAATTAGAAGTTTGACTATTTAATTGAAGTTCAACTTTTTATCTGAAATTCAACTTTTAAATGAAATTCTACTCTTTTTCTCATAATTGAAGTTGAAGTCTTTTTTTTATCATTGAAGTTTCACGATTCTTAATTTGAAGTTCAATTTTTTAAATTGAAGTTGAAAACTTTTTTTGAAAGTTGAAGTTGAACATTTTTATTTGAAGTTGAACATTTTCTTAATTGAAGTTCAACTTCTTTAATATTGAGTTCAATTTTTTAAAAAATGAAGTTTAATTTTGAATTTAAAAGAAAAATTGAACTTCAGATTTGTTAAAATGAATTTCCATTCAAGAAGTTGAAATTCAATTTTTTTCAAAATTTGAAATTTAATTATTCAATTAAAAAAAAGTTCAACCTGAATTGAAAGTTAAACTTCAATTTTAAACAACTTCAAATTAAAAAAGTTGAAATTCAAATTTAAAAAGTTTTGAACTTCAATTAAAAATGCCTACATCTTCAATTGAAAAAAAAATTGAACTTCAATTATTGAAAAGAAGTTGAACTTCAATTTAAAATTATTGAAGATCAGTTCAAAAAAACTTTGAACTTTAGTCATAAGAAAATTGTTGAACCTTAATCAAGAAAAGGTGAACCTACTGAGAAAATATATCAAGGAATTACTTTGGTTGATCTACTTCCAGCAAGAGTGAAGATGTAAAAGCATTCAGGTTAGTAGACCTGATGTCTTTATGATCACAGGCTTGGTGTCACTGTTGGAGCATGTATAAACAGTAAGCATCTCAAATGTTGTATTTTAATGCACTCACCAGGAATCAATGGTTAAAAAAAGAGAATGATGTCTTTCATGCCTATGAGAAAGATGTAGGAGCAGTCCTGTAGGAGTGGTATAGTCAAGATCACGATGAACAGAGCATTATGATAACAAATGTTGCAAACATGATTAGAAATGATATATTTTCCAGTGATATCAAATTTATAGATTCATTTGATCAGAGCAGTCAAATAAACTTGGTGCCTCTGTCATTGTTGTTATTAGTCAGCATGCTAATCAAACATCAAGGAACAGTCCAGCAATATGTACCTCAGTTAATCTGTTTTGACAAGAGCACAACTTTTGGTTTTCGACTGCAGCAAATGATAGAGAGACCCAAACAAGCCAGCTCATATTTGCACATTGCACAAATTGAGAGAAGCCTTCACCAGTGTATGTTGGTCCGAAAGTTTATACTTTGACAAGACAACATCAGCTAATAGATAACAGATATGGACTTAGAATATCCATTGGCCCGGTGATAGGTCAAAGAAGCATGATTTGTCTGTTGCTTACACCAATGATACACCTACAGATCCACCAAGAGATGATGTTAATGTTCCAGTAAGCATTGGTGAACTGAGATCACAATGTGATATGCTGCTTACCATACCTGGACTCCAGATACTTCCTTCTATCAATGCAATAGTACCATTATTTCTTGGTGATGCATGTTCTCCAGCAATGTTATGTCACTGCTTTGTTGTGGTTCAAGTTGTTGTGCAATATCTAAATCCTGGTCAGACCTCACTCATAAGTGTTGACCATCCCTTTTTGCAAAAATGAAACAGTTACAATGTTGAATGAACACACTGAATGGTGGAGATGAATTTGTTCTGCTTCGAGGTTGAGGTCTTCACATGGAGCTTATCTTTTATGAACGGCTAGGTCATTGGTTGGAATCTGTGGCTGGGTAGAAGCCCTCGAGGAGACACATCTCATCACTGCAGGGGTAGCTCAATTGTTTTTGACAGTATCCCACCTTAATTTTCATTGTTACCAATTGTTGAGTTTGCAGCCTTTTTCCAACATTTTTTGTCAACAAGGTCAAAAAAGTTACCAAAAAAATAAACAAAATATCCGTGAGCAGCAGAGGTGTGCATAGGCATTCTCTGTGGGGTACAAACAAGCCCCCCCCACCTCCCGATTCAGGCTTCTCTCTAAGGGCAAGAAGATTAATAATTAGAACATTATAGTCAACAATCGATAACGGTGCACTATTCCTCTCTAGAGATCCCTCCCCCATCAAAAGATGATAGAAGTAACATTCATTGATTACCCTTTCAGAAGCGCAGCAAGAGGTTTGGGGGTTCAGGGGTCTTGGCTCCTTGAGGGGCCTCCTCCAACATTTAGTGAGATTTGTTATTGTGTAATGTTAGTGGGAATGCATTCACTATTCATGCAGTTTTTGGGGACCCCCCTCCTCCTCCATCATACGTTCCTTCAGCCCGTTTTCCAATTTTTTCCATTGATCATGCCCAACATGGCAGTTTCTCCAGAATGACTAAACAGACCTCTCTTTTTCTTTTTTTAAAAATTGATTAAGGATTTCAACAGCTGTTTATTTATTTGATTACTTGTGTAAACAAGAATTTTGCTGTTTTTGTCCATAAACACGTTGGTAAAGATATCCCCACTTTTCAAAAGTTTGCTTTACACCACTTCGGTTTCACAAAAGACTTAAATTAGTACAAGTTTCACCTGCTATCTGGAATAGTGTGAAACAAAGCAACGATTACCATCAATTTTTGAGTGTTTCAGAACTTGAAAAATGACCCCAGGTTGCCTGCCTCAATGTTGATTTCAGCTTAGGAAACGTTTCATAGAAGCGCTCAACTTTCGGATAGTGGGGCCGAAAATCTTGTATATGGAACAAATAATTGTATGTAGAGCTCTGTAGTTAGAATATGAAGGCTGTAAGGTTGGTGAATTTCCTGACTGTAAGTTTATAGAAAGAAAATGGTGATAAACTGGATTCTTTACAAGCAGTTAACTTTGTTGTTGTTGTATCTTTTGTTGCTGTCAAGCTGAAAAAACAACAACATAGCATTAGGTCTCAATGCCCCTCCGGTAAAGTAGAGAGTTTTAAAAAAAGTAAGAATTTCTATAATTATTAGGAGAAATCTCTTATCATGTGAGCGTAATATCGTAATGAACACTTATCAAAATTGATATTTTCCACAAATTTTCAGTAGCCATTTAATACTAATCATTTGGTTGAAGATGTGATTGGACGTAGAAGCAAGGTCTAACTACTACCGGGGATTGGGTGTAAAAAGACCCATGACGAAGCTTTTTGGTAGCTGACTAACGTCAACATTGAGAATGAGAGAGAATTGTGTGACTTGCCCCCACCCCAAAGTTCAGAGCGGGGGCAGGGGTTGACGAAAGTTTAGCGTGCTCCCCCGGAAAATTTTGAAAATGTTGTATCCAAAATTGGCTAAAATTGCGTATCTCAGCTACTGAAATCAAGTGTTGCCTAGGAGTCTATTTAAAACATATTTCATCTAAGAGGAGATTTTTATCAGAAATTTAAACCAATCTAATGAATCTAACACTTTTCATTAAATGCGTGAGGATGTATCAAAATGCGTGTATATCTCGTAGAAAGCGTGAGACTTGCAAGGTCATTTTTTGAGCCTTTGTCTACTGATTCTGGTGAACAACGCCGTAGGTTTACGTATATCAAATCAAAAATTACCAAGTCTTATTGTTTCTAATTTAAAAAAGAAATCTTGTGTGTCTTATGGTCACAGCTGTTGAGTTGAAACGTCTCTATTGTAATTGTCATTGTTCTAACAGTAAGTAAAGGACGTGATATTATTCAAAAAAACTTGCTCCCTCTCTCTCTCGATGAAATCCTCTTACAGGCGCGAGGCTACACAGAAATCTATAGATCAATAACATATTTTCTAAATTGTACGGGATAGAAATTATCCTTTTTTTTCGAGCACAAGCTTCCCATACAAGTTACGTTTAAAAAAAATGCAGATGTCAAACTCAAGTTTAATTGAAACTTGTTATGAGTTTCGTCAATGAATAACGGCAATTTTTTAATGGTTGTCGGAAGAATGACCACAAAAACAGACTGTGTTATTATTTGATACTTCAATGGACCATCTTCACAAGACACTTCTGTTTCTCAGACACACTTTAACGCCATCTAGAAGCACGCACAAGTACAACTAACTATGCACTCCATGAATACACAGATAGGCCTTTATTCAATCTCGGCAGAAGTAACAAAATTAGCCACAATACTTGTTTAAAGGTTATAACAAACAGAGATGAAAAAAAATGTTTTTTTTTCGGGGTAACCTTTCTCAACCTCTCAGAGCCTTCGATGTATCGAAATTGATTTGCAGACAACACATTTAATTGATAAAAAAACAGCAAAATTCAGAACCAAGATATAAACATTTTAAAAACACCAGCGAGAACCGCGGCCTGAGACGGTTGTCTTCCTGGCCATAAGAAAATATAACACCCTACTCCGAATGAGGAAGTTACCACCATGCAACTGCCACGTTGCCGATTGTTCAAACATCTACGTTCTATGGTAGGAGTTGAATCTTTTTTTCTAAAGCATCTTCATCTAATGTTCAAACTTCAGGTAGCAGAACTTGAAACAATGCAAAATAATTCGAATCGAAACGTTAATTCAGCGTAAAAAAAAGAAAAATCGTGTTTATTCACGTGGAGAAAGCATTTGGTCGCTTAATACCTATACAAACTCTTGAAATTGTGAATATATCCGAGAATCGTTAAATAAGATAGAAATGATCAATCTGAAAATTGAAAAAGCTTCATGTCGTTTTTACTCAGGGATTGATGGGGGGGAAAATGGTATAAATAATGAGTTTGTATTTCAATTTTCAAAGTCGTAAGCGAAGTGGTTGTGGAGGGGGGCGGGAAAGAAGGTGTGTGATTTCAGTTTGCTGACGCTTTGTAAATAAAGACACAAAATATTTATTCAAGTCTGGCTTTCCAAACAGCGACAACGTTTCAGCTTGTCTCGTGTGAAGTTAATATGTCTATATGGATACATAGTTAAGGTAATGTTCTATGATGATGTCAATTTATCTTTAATCGTGCATCTTTTTATATTTAATTTATTTAAACATCTAAGAAGCCGATTAGATCCTTTACACTCAAGTTGACACTTGTGATATTGTTGTTGAATTTTCGGACAAGACAACGTTCACTTTATTATTATTTTTTTGTCAACTTCGTTCATGTGGAAATGTTGGGTACATCCTGATGTAATACATTTACAACAAGCAACAAAACGAAAATTTAGATCAAAACACACCTTTTTAGTCTTTACACTAAAAAAAAAGCTTTGTTGGGACAATCGTTCATGTTTCTTTTGAAAAAAATTCTTGATTGATGAGGAAGGAAATAATTGCATCATTCTTTTTATTCACCTGTATCCCATTAGCTAATGTGTTGTATTTAAAACAACACCCGAACAATTATTCTCAAGAGAGACATCAATTTAACCTCAGCTTTCAATGGCTTGGCTTCGTTTGTTTCGTTTGGGTCATAAAGAATCTTCAGTTAAGTTTTTTCTTGCCCCTTCTTGCCTCTATCTATCTATTTATTTATATATATTTTAAGTTTCCCCTTTTTCAATAATCTTAATGTCTCAGTGTTCGAACATGATTTAAAAAAATGTTTCAATACTCTCTCTGTTTCACTTTTTGAATGATACCCCAAAATACCTTCAACTAAATCTCTCAAAATAATTTTGACAATCAAGTGGAACATGATGAAATAAGTGGAAAAGCAAATTTGCTGTGTAATCAATTTATTTATTTTCCATCCTTCTGCATTAACTTACAAGTAGCGACGTGATCATTGGAAAAAAAACAATGTGTAAAATTGATTTTAAATATTATAATGTTGAACAAACAAATCTCAAACCGGAAACTCGCCGTTGAACGATTTTATTTTCGAAGTTGTTTTTCCGCACGCACTGATTTTATTTTTCTACGTATATTTTTTATTTTGCCCAAAAAAATATTTCCAAATAATACGTCGTGTCTATTATGTAGGAAGCAAACTATCTCCTAATGTAACAAAAAACATTTTGACCAAGTTGAAGATATTTTGAAAAATGTCATTTTTTGTCTCTACAGGATTGAAAAAAAAACCCTGATGTTTTTTCATCTAACGCCTTCCGTTTTTTGAGTATTTTGTAATTTTATTTGGATCCCTTTATTTGATAATAGTTTAATTATTGAAAACAATTTAGACCATAGTAGATTTTCATTTTAGAGCATATCACTAATAAGTTGCATTCTTCAAACTCGTGAAAATAAGTTAAAAGGCAGTTCTGGGTTGTTTTTTGTTTTTTTAAGTAACTCATTGTGTTGTCGTAAAAGTTTCTCTAAGAAAAACTAACTTTATAATCTAATGACAACTTTTTAAACACATTTTTACTAAAATATATATCTAGTGAAAAACTGAAACTAGCATAATTATTCTTTAGCTGATGGTATCAGTTAGTAAATGCCGTGTTTCTTATCTGATGATAATGGGCATTGTTTATTTATTGTTTAATCATCTCTTTAACTTCCTCATGTTATTGTTTAGTTAACTATGAATGGTGAGTGTTTAGGCCTTTGCACTAGTATGATTGCTCAAAGTACTGCCCCACGATACCCCCCCAAATAAAGATATCGTTTTTATCTTATTTTTGTTAATTATTATCACCATTTTTTATCTATTTAACCTAACTCTTACTGAAAAATATTACATCGATAATTTTAGTTGTTTGTATGCATGAATGATCAGAATAGATGGCTTGGACTGACCTGGCGGATGATCCTGAGGGAGTGGATGAAAAAAGTACTTCAATGAGATCAAGGATAAAAATAGAATGGACCTGGCTGATGGTCCAGGGGGAGCGGGCAAAGAACAACCCGGCTGGATTACCTTTTATTTCGACTAGATATGGCCAATCTTTCTCCAGTTTATCCAATAAAAAATCCATGGTAGCCGTTCATAGAAATGGGTTTTGCTTGGCATTTGATTTACATCACTTTTTTCATGAACTCTTTCATCTTTAATGTTATAGTTTAACATTTATTGTCAATGTTTCTCTTTTTTTTAGGTTACGATTCAGATGAGCAAATGTCAATTTAAATTCATTATGTCAACAATTCATTTATTATTTTTTCTATGTACATAGTAACTCTAATGCTACACTAGACTTATTTGTGAAAAAAAAATAATATTGGTTTGGGTGGAATGAAATTGTTTTATAAATTTCTTATCAAAATCTTAAACCCAAACCTCTGCTTTCAAACATTTTACTAACGGAGACACAAAAAGCTGTGCGGACCGTAATGACCTGCACAAGGGTCTGCAACACCCATGCCAAAATTCGATCACACCACCTTCCAGTTACTTATTCTATACACTCTAACAGCAGCCGTCAGTTTCTCCTTTTTCTTCTCTTATCAAACTACTACCTAACTTTCTTTCCTCCTCTCTTATCCACTTACTTAACTACCAAACTTTCTTTTCATCCCGATATTCCCTACCGACTCTGACACACTCATAGTACTGGTAGCAGTCATCAGCCATGCCTGTCATTGTACACTTGGGATAATTGTCAACAAAGCTATGGGTCCTGAACTTTATCACACTTGCTCAAAACTAACGCTTATGTCAATTCATCGTTTTTTTTCTTTTAGAAATAAGTAGTAAAGACAAATTTGTTGCAATATAAAGAATAATAATCTAGCAAATTCTGTGTATGAAAAAATGGCTTATCATCATCAAATATGATTTAAATGTGCTTTTTGAAAAAATATATAATGCACTTCTTTTAAACAGGCTTTTCAGTTGTCAAGTGATGTAATGACATCAGCTTGAATGTTCTTGTAATTAAATATATTATTTATATTTTTATTCATACTTTTATTAACTGAAATATTTTTCATTTTTTGCGCTCTATTCAAGAGTCCACCCAATATGTTGTTTTACCTAGTGTACCATTTTTTGTAAATGATTACTCATACCGTACAACTGACTTGCTTCTAACCTCATCATTCATTTTCTATACTTCATAGTATAAGTCCATATGGTAAATCAATGTTTTTCTTGACAGGTTATCTCATGGTTTAGGTAACTTTTTATTTCTCTATTAAATACCCAGAGGTCAGTTGGATAGTCTCTTAAGATTAAAAAAAAAGAAAGATAATGCTTAGAGTACATTATGAACAATCTCAATCACAGTGTAATAACATCACAAACCTGTGCTTAACTATCAGTTGTGTGATTTTAACTATTTATCTAAAATAACTGAATTACCATCAAATAGAATGAAATTAGATAGCCAAGTGCAGAGTTAGTATTTGGGTTCTTAGTGCCCCTGGCAAGCTGACGCCTTTTAAAGCTTGACTGGGCTTGTTTTTGGTTATGGGAATCTCCTTTGCCAATTGTTTCTTAGTTTTGCCACAGTAGAAGATTTTCAATCATCAGATATTCCTGAAAAATCTGACTTCTCTTATGGGAATTTTCTCATTTTGACTATTCTTATTCTTAATTTATTTATTTCCCCATTTTTCAATTTGAATTTAAAAAGTTTCAGACTCCTGATAGGTGCCCTGGCCAATTGCCCATGTTGTGGGTACCTAGGGCCATTTCCTAGTTGAGTGTATATAAATAAATCTTTCATATTTCATGTCTGAACTTGAATTTCTATCAGATAGAGCATTATGAATCATTGTCAATTGAGCTGAATTTTACATTGATGGTACCCAGTGCTTAATGTTGTGAGGGGGAAGGGGGCTTCTATTTTTATATTTGACTTTTATTTTCAAATAAATCCAATGAAATACTTGTAGAATTTTGTTTGATTTAATGTCAAGTCCTTTTATGGATCAATAATTTCTATGTTGCATAATAAATCCTCCAATGAATTTTGTTGGAACATTTTACTTTTTAACCAGCAAAAAAAAAAAATACTGAAATATTTTTGGAGACGTATTGGGGGGGGGGGATCTAAAATATTTGGGGCTCTAGGCAGCTGCTCTGTTTGTGGTACAGCCCTGACTGTTTGACTTCCGTGTACGATCGAACTTAAAACCAAATAAACACCCTTTTATGCTGTAGAATGCCAGTCTAATAATACTTTTAAATCATCTTGAGATGCGCAAACAACTTTAGTACCCATGACCATCACTGACTGACTGACATACTGAAACTCTCCTACCACCTCTTATTTCCTCCCCCTCTCACGTATATGTCTGGAAGTGCAAGGGAGAGAACTTGTGTTAATTCTGTTATTGAGAGTAAATTTGACAGCCTTCCAGGATACAATCCATGAGATTGAACTAGTGCATCTATGGTCTGACTTTTAGCTTTGTTTCAAATCAGGAAACATTAAAAGTACCGTATATTCTTAGATTTAAGTTGATGGTGAGTAAGATTGGGGAAAATCTTGAATATAAGCCAAGTATGTTATTTGCCATAACGTTGTCATGAAAAATATCGCCTTCCTATAATACATCATTTATGGCACTTGGTTAAGTGTTCCTGTCATCTTCAGTATATCGATCATTGTTTTTAGGTCCTAAAAGTGTCATCAGTGATGTTTAATCTACCAGAAAAAATAATTTTAAATGGATATTATGCAATACACACCATATACTACCTGCATAATATTTCACAAAAAATCGTGGTAATGAGTTCAAACAATGGGCAATCGCTGGCAAATCTGCATTGTATGTATCAACACAGCATTCATATAGGCAAAAGTATTGGCCATTTTTGACTGACATGAGTATCAGTCGAACTGGTAATTTTTGGCCTTTTTTTTTAAGTAAATAGACCTTGTCTTATATTCAAAAATATATAGTGATCAAGTAGAATGAATTAGTTTTTGTCTTGTAGGCCAACAAATACTGTTTATTTATCTTCTTTCTTTTTTTTTTCTTTTTTAAGATAAGTCTGCAAAACATTCCTAAACATTCATTTTAATTATTGATTAGATAAACTATGGATAAAAAAAAGTTGCTATACTGATGAATTCATCTTGGTTATCATCAGCATTTTTATTGGATTGTCCAAAAAGTTTGTTCAGTAAATAAAAATAGATAAGACAATTTTATAATTTTTTTTTTTGTCATCAACTCCTTGAACAACACTTACTTTTTGTTCTGTCATCTTCATAGATGAAGATAACAGTCCAAATGATATGGAATAATGAAAACACTGTATCTCAGAATTTGATAAATTGAGTGAGAAGCAGTAATTTCTAAAGCAAAAAACGGGCAGTCATTAGAAAAGTACTGGTTACTATGAGAAGAATATTATCTAATATTGAAATTTTTATTATAATGATTCATTTTCTGTGTGCATGTATGTGTGGTAGTTACAGTATCCAGCAGAAATGGCATATCATGGCAAGATCTTTGTTAGCACAATATTGTTAAAATGCTCTAACTCAAAGAATAAAGTAATTTCCAGTTTAATTTGCGACTCAATAAGTATTGGGGTCTGTGTTCATACTTTCTCAGATGATCTATATCATAATGATCTGATTTCTCAACAGAGATAACTTTAGGTATTTGAAATACTAATTATAGAGTTTTCTGTTATTTAGCAAGTAATTATCTCATTGTAATTCACCAAAAGTCTGTCTGTATGTATGCATTCGCCCTACTGGCAAAACTAATCAACATTAACCTATGAAATTTGTTCCCTGGGAAATGTTTTGAGCAAATGATTCTTTGAAAACCGTCTGTCAAAATATATTTTGGGGGGCATTCAATTTACCCGATTACTCATCATGGTAAAAATGATCCCTTACTTTTTAATGACGTCATAAAAGGAAATTTTTCAATTCTTTTTTCTCAAATCAATACTGAAGATAAAAATGTCTTGTAGGTTGCATTCTTTATTCAAGAATAAGTATTACGATGTTTATTAGTTGTACATGAATACCTTAAATTGTGGTGTTTAAATGTAGTATGGTTAGGGTACATTTATCCTAAACACAAAATTTGGGTGTGGAGATTAGGTAGATTACATGGAAGGAACCTTCATTTTTCCCTCTTACGTATGGAAATCAAAGGGTGATTTTTTTTTCTTGCTTTTAGGGCTGGGAAATCCTAAGAAAACTTTTTCTTTTTACTCTTAAAGGTCAAAATCGTGGGGAAATTTCTTTTCTTAGGGGTTCAAAATTGATGACTGATTTATTTCTTTTAGGTGTCAAAGTTGAGAGGGAATGATTATTTTCATTTTTAGGAGTCAAAATAAAGTGGTAACTTTTAGGAATCAATACTGAAGAGGTGATTTTCTTTCACTTTCAGTGTTCGGAATTGAGGGGGAAATAATCCTTTGTTTTTGGGGGCGACATTGAGATGGAACTTTTTCTTTTCAACTCTTAAGGTCGAAATTTGAAGTGAATTTGTTATCTCAATTCAAGTGGTCAAAATTGAGGAAACTTTTTTCTCTTCATGAATCAAAATTGAGGGGAACCTTTTTTTTTTTTTTTCCCCCCTCTCACCTTTTAGGGGTTGTAATCGAAAGGTGAACTTGTTTCTTTTTTTTTTTTGTTTGGTCAAAATTGAGGGAAATTGCCCTTTTTTACCCCAGCCCTGAAAGCCCCTCCTTTTTCTTTTCACTATTTGCCTGATTTTTAAAAATTCGCCTCCCTTTTTAACATTACCCTCTTTTTAACATAAATGCCCTTTTCTTTACATTACACCCCTCTTTTTAACAATATAACTTTCCTTTTGAAATTCTTACCTTTTTTTTTTCTTTTTTTTTTTCAAATGTCAGCCCCCCCCTCTTTTTTTTTTACATTAGCCTCACACCTCCTCTTTTGGGAGATAAACCTTACATTTTTCCCAAAATTAACATTTTTCTTTTTTAACCTTTTTTTTACATTTGATTTTTTTTTTAGTATTAACTTTTTTTACATTTGGCCCTTCCTTCTTTTTCTGTGTAAAAAGTGGTATTAAATCAATTTCAAAACAAATAAAAATCGACGCTATCTGATTTCCCTCCGTCTATCTGTCTATTTCTTTTTTAGACTGCAATTTAATCCGCCCTTTAGGGACAGGTATTAAGCCTAGTAATATAATCTATAAATAGGTAGTAATTTGACATTGAGTTTAATGGCTGCCAAAGGCGGCCTTCAAGCAAGTTGACCTAAAAATCAAAATAAAATCAGGAATATAACCTGATTATTTGTTACATATAAGCCATATTAATTCATTTTATTTAATGAATCAAGATCTAATAGTGCATATAAGCTTTCAGTGTGTAAAAAGCCTGTTCATTGTTCGTTTTTTGGTTTGAAGGAAAAAACATCTGTTTCGCTTGTCCCCATTATTTAATAATGCTTACACTTTTCACCTGCTAATAAGCAGAGACTCTTTTTTTATTGTCATTAATCAATTCTTTTGAATGTTTAAATCATTGTTCTATACACCTGGATTAATTTGAATTAATTTCATTTTTTTGTTTCCGTAAAATTTGCTTTCCCATTTGGAACTAATCAATCACACTGCTTGTATACTCACAATATATATCAGTGTCCTTGTTATGTTATAACAATAAGCATTCTGTTCACCAGTATAAAGCAATATATTGCTAGTGAAAAAAAAGACATGATATAAACCTTACTGGTACCATAGCAACTCTATAATCAACAATTTTGCTGTAAGATTTATATTGTTCTTGACAATCAATGTTTAATGAGAATCTCCATGTATGATTGACTGAGCTCTTAGAGCTGTTACTGTAATAACTTGTGTTGACTGAAACTTTTACTGGAAATTTATTAAAATCTTAAAACACTTTAGTACATGACTACTTTTTACTACCTGAACCCTTGAAAATTCTACTGGTGTGGACAACTAAGATATCATTACTCTTGCATGTATATTTCTGCAATTAAAGTATATAATTTTATTCAAGTTATTTATTATCTAAAGAATATGTCTATATTGACTTTAATAACATGAAAAAGCAAATGAAACTAAAGTTTGTGTTGTTGTTGTTATTGTTGTTGATGATGATGATGATCATCATCATCATCATTCAACTATATCCTGTGGTGTCCTATTATTATAACTTCATTTTTAGGCTCTGGATTTGTGAGCGAGAAGTAATGAATGAATGACAGTTATAGTCGAGTTTTAATCCGTTTTGCTCCCATTCAAGTGTAAGCACCTTATTCCATTCTTACTCTTGTTCATGACATTGTTAGGTTGGTTCGGGAGGAGAAGAGAAAGAATGAAAGGTATGAGGAGAATTTCAATAGAGGAAAAGAGTAATAGAAATCAAGCTATGTTAACAAATGAATCAAAAACTTTGTAAGAAGACACCAGAGGAGAAATGAATCATCAAAGAGTGTAATGGTCTAATGGTCATGTATAAACCAATTTTTGAATTCTAGAAACTTTTTCTTAATATTTCTGGTCAAGTTGTAAAGAAATTCATAGCATGGACATAATTTGATTGGTTTCATTTCAATGATCAACATGCTATATTTCTCACTATCAATCAGAATAATGTTGTCAGTATTTTGGTGAACTGATTTAAACGGCCACATTTTGTTTTGTTTTTTTAAATTTATTTATTCATTTATTTTGAGTTCAAATTTCATTTTGTACATTCTTTAGAAATCTTCAGATGATATCTTTTGAAATTGCATGCTTGGGATCAGTTCAACACTGGCATATAGTTTATTTGTTTGTTTTTTTTCAAAATTTCCTGAATGTTCTCATTTCTTTAATAACCTTCCTGATTGACTTACGTCACTTCTTTTTTATTTTGAGAATTAATTAATGTTTTGGTTTAGTTAACAATAGATAACATAAATGTTAACTTATTTGTAAACAAAGTAAATGAAAAAACTAAGTGTGTGAACTAAAAAATAAGTGTCTGTGTAAACTTTCTGTTGCGATTAAAGTAATGTCGTTCTTTCCTTCTTTAACTATATGTATATTTATATATATATACTTCAGCTAAACAAACTCAGTAAATACTGGCTTTGCAATGCCCATGATAGAGAGGTTTGAGGAAGGTCTACGTCCAATGACGGATGCTGAAAGGCTGATGATGATATATAAAATAAAAGCCACGTATCTGGCACACTTATAGTATCAGTCCCATCCATCAGCCCTTCTCTTTTTCTACCCTCTAATCAAACTACCATTTTTTTCTTCCCCCCTTTTCCTCCTCTCTTATTTAACTACCTAAATTTCTCTCCTCTTGAATGTAATTTCCAATTAAGAATAGGTCATTCCTATAAACTAGTAGTCAGACTCATGAGTAACTATTATGTAAAAGCAAGCAAGTAAGTAATGTTGAGAGAACTAAAGGAAATAGTTATTGTACTTGTGAAATACTCAACTACAAGAAAAAAATCTTTATTAATTATTTTTTTATTTCTTTCCACTATTTATTTTCATCTCAATTGTTGTGGCCTTTAATCGCAACTGAATCCAGACTGGGTACCATTCAGCAGCGAGTAGATGAATTAACAGCGCGGATCAGAATAATTGGAATTCCGATCCGTAATTTATTTGCTCACCGCTGAAGGGTACCCAGCCAGAGTTGTGATAATAGAAAAGCTGTGCACTGGCAGGGAAGACCGAACAGTTGCTCCCTTTTTGTAAGTACGAGCCAGTGGCAGGAACTGAAGGCAAGAAGAAACATGCAGATTAATCTTTATAACCGTTGTACTAAACACATCATATATCTCTGCGTGAAACACATTCACACACTCCTTTTGGTGCTAATACCCCTCTTATGCTATACGTGGTAACTGGTTGTTTTGAGGCCCCAAGTTAAACAGCAGAAGATCTTGAGCGGCAGGGAGGTATCCAGACGTACAGTTTGTAGGCACACCGGCACACCCTAGAGCTATACCAACCCTTACAACACCTAAACTGAGTTATCCTTGATGACCAACGTCTACAGGAGTAAACCTCTATTGAAAAATCACCACAGTGTGTCGCAACGCAGACGCTCTCTGACCAAGCGTTTTGACTCAGGTGAGGTGCTGCAGCACCCCTGGACTATAGGTTGTCCTGGACATTACCTTGCCACCAGATTCTAGTCTGGGAGGGTGGAGATGGTTGGGTTGCATCCTCCGCCACTCTCTAATCTATTCTAAATGTAGGATTTTACTTTTCCTTCGGACTGTATTTCAAGACTCCTGCAGTGAGGGGAAAGGGGGAAGCCTTTTGAAATATAAAGCAGATAGGAGAAACTGAACGTCATTGTTGTTTCGATGAACATCCAAAAGCAAGTTGCGATAAAACGCAACTGAAATTGAGATGAAAGCAAAAAAATTAGTAATGATTTAGAATGCTTCATTCATTAGAATAATCTTTAAAAAAATCTTTCTATAGTTGTCCAGGGCGTGATCGACCTCTTACCGACTCTTCACACCACCCAACCTAAGGATTGAACTCATGACTACCAGGCAGGTTACTAAATACTCAACCAATGCTTTGGGGTACACCTTTATTTCCTAAGCTTAGAGACTCTCATTGATTTACATATATTATTATTATTAATGTTATATTGGCGACTGGCAAGTATGTTAACCAGAACAACCTGTTTATAGCTGGGTTGTGTATTGTTGTGTGTGTATGTGTGTGTGTGTGTGTATATATGTATATGTGTGTGTGTGTGTATGTGTTAAAAAAACTTTTTTTATAGCTGGGTTGTAAGCATATACAATGACTATGGTCTTTTGCTGTGCCAGTTGAACTGGAAACTAACAGAATGATATCAAACAATGCATGAGCTTTCTTTTGTACCACAACACACACCCACTGATGCACCTGCATTACCTGCCTGCATATATATATATATATATATATATATATATATATATATATACATTCTTGTGTATTCATCATTTGATTATAACCGTGTATTGGATTGGATACAATTTTCCTCAGTTTGTAACACAATTTTATTGTATGCACCAGTTTTCTCTGAAATGACTCCAACATGTCAGAAGCTGACCCGAACTCAATGCTCATCACTGGGGTAATGTTGATGATTTTATCATTATTATGGGACAAAAACTACCTTCTGCACGTTTCCAGTCAGTGTCTCTTGTCCTTCACATTTGACCATGGAATTCTGGATGGATAACTTGAAATTTTGTGGGACTTTTTTTTGTCTTTTTTTTTTTTGTCTACTTTTTCATTGAAATATTCATTTGAAAAAAATACAAAGTGGCAGTAAAGTCCTGTTTCAGTGAAAATGTTACGTTATAAAATTGAATATTTCCGAAGCAGGTAATATTTACAGCCATACGATCCCTTATTCAAAATTCTGAAAACTAAAAAGTTGAAAAAAAAAACAAAACATTTTTTCGTGGAGCTTTTTTTACTTGAAGACAAAAACTATTAACATTTTAGTACATGAAAATAAAAAGTATGCCAATAAGTTTATTTTCTATTTGAAACCATCGACCAACACTGTCAAAATCAACGTAGGTTTCTCAAGTTTTTAAGTTGGTCTAGCTGGCTGGCTATGTATCACTTGTACAGGCCAAACCAATGGAGCTACAGGGCTGAAAATTTAAAAATTTACTTGTAATGTCTAAAAAAAAACTTTTTTTTTTTTTTTTGTTTCTTGATTTTCCCCTAAACAGATTTTTAGTTTGGGGGTTCAATTTGCAATGTAAGTTTATGCTAAATTAATCCTTTAGTTTGTGTCAGATAGTACTCATGCTTGTGTTTTGAAAATTCAGACTATTTGAGTGATCACTGCCCAACAAAATCCGAGAGAAGCAACATATTAATTGATTGCCCCTATTTCCAATATTTTGATTAATCGCCTCCAAAGGACGTGACGGTTTCTATTGAGTGACTATCTACTTCTCATTTCATTATCTCAATGAAAGGCGAGAGAAGCATCTTATTCATTGATCCAAATGAACTATAGTATTATTTTTAGTCTCAATTCATCTTGCTCAGAGTGAATATTTACCAGGTTCAGTGCGTACCCAAACGATCGTCTTGTCTATCCTATATATGTCACTTGTATTACCATTTTGAAATCTGAAAAATTCCTTATTTCAAAAAGTGTCTGATCCTAAGGATTTCTGATGAGAGATTATGTACTTGTATTAGAATACTCTACACCAGTGGTTTCTAAACAAATTCAAGGACGCCTTCTATAAAGAAAGTATTCTAACCACTATTTTTAGTATTTAGTTGGGTTTTTTTTTTGGTGATTAATGAACTGCATTAATAAGCAATGTTTTGCCCTTTAAAGACCATATTTATTTTAAATGGATTATATTTAATTGAATTATAATATATGGTATAGGTTTCTGTTCAATAATATATATATATATATATATATATATGTGTGTGTGTGTGTGTTGTATAATTCATCAGATTTATTCTTTCTCTAATTTTTGTTAATGAAAAAGTGGGGGGAAAAATTTTCCCATCTCTAATAAATTAGTGCTAAAATCATAAAAACTAGCTGGACCCATGGATACCAACTGAAATATTATCATTTCTCTTGCATATATATGTTTGCAATTTTAGTGCATCATTCTATTAGAGTAATTTACAACATATAGGAGGTTAATAACTATAACATGCAAAAGCAAATGAAACTAAAATATCTATAATTATTATTATTATTATTATTATTATTGATTACTTTTGCTATCTGTCTAAATTACTGTGGTCTACTACTACTATCATTTAATTTTCAGGCTTCAGTCTTGTGAGGGCAGGAGTAGTGAATGGATGATAGTTATGGTTAAGGTTGAGTTGGTTTTGCTTTCATCCAAGCATAAATGCCCATCATACATTCTTATCCTTGTTCATTGTATCGCACGGTTGGGTTAGTGACTGGAATAGGAGAAAGGATGACGGCTATAAGGAGAATGAATGATAATCAGAAAGTGTAACGGCCATTACATACATATGAGCAGAATAACAGTGTGATAATTTGGTCAGAATTCAAAAAAATACCTGGATTTATGCCAAAGGTAAGCAGTCTCAATTGGCAAAAGCCTGCATTGAAATATATCCAATTTTCAACATTTTCACTGGAATTTATGGACTTTATTTATATTCTCTTGACTTATATATATATATATATTTTTTTTTTTGAACACATCTGGGTATTTATCTAACAATAAAATCATGCTTTTTTTTTTTACATACGTCCATGCATCTCCATGAGGCACTTTTTTGGTCTGTCGGTCGGTCCCTAATATGTCAAATATCAATTTTCTCGGCCATATTATTTTGAATTGATATGATACTTGATTCAGACCTCGGTTTGAGCATCCTCCTCTTCATCCTCCTTCTCTTCTACCACAACTAGTGATGCTAATTATCAATTTTCTCAGCCGCATCATGTTGGATTGATATGAAACCTTGTCCAGTCCTTCTGGTGAACCAACCTCTTCATCTTTTTTTTCTCTTCTTCCTCCTCCTCCTGCTACTACTACCACAACTAGTAATACTAAATATCAATCTCAGCTGTATCATGTTGGATTGATATGAAACTTGGTCCAGAACTCAAGGTGAACTCTCCTCCTCTTCCTCTTCCTCCTTTCAGGGATGGTGAATGCATCGTTAAACTCCTGCTGTTTATTTTCTTGTCTGTCTGTTTTTCACATATTTGGGTATTTATCTAACATCAGAATTATGCTTTTTTTCCTTTTTTTTTTTTTTAAATGATCATATAAAATATTTCGCATTTTAAGAATAAGGAAGGAATCAAATTAGTTTGCCTTTTGTGTTTACATCTTAGATTAACATGGTTTTTGACTTAACTCAGTCTAGAAAAACAGATATTATTCAATGAGATACTTAAGCTAGCATCAATATCTTCTGAGCTTGGATCACTACATTTTGGTACAAGCAGCGGGACCTTCCCTAGCATTATCTAAAAATCCAAGATGAAGTATTGTGATTATACTATGAATTATTGAGACTAGTGTCCTCACCTTTCTTGTTAATATCCCAGCACTTTGGCCTATATGTGGGTGTTTCTTATTATTTTTATATCATTGAGTTTCTGTCTAAAGTATCTGTACATTTTCAATGCTATCCAATATACTATCTTTACTTTTTAATCTTCCGCTCGTACTTGAGGACCTGGAGATGGCGGCTGCATTATTTTATTATGTCAGTCTGTTTTTATTTCTTTTATTTTATTTGAGTAATTTATTATAATCCACTTCTAGCTTGCTATCCCAGTCAGAATTTCAGCGTATAGTGTATCAATCTGTTTGAGTAATTTAGAACCTATTTGTAGTTAATAACTATAATAACATGCAAAACCAAATGAAACTAAAATATCTATTATTGATATTGAATACTTTTGCTATCTGTCTATATTCTTATAGTTTACTATGATTTAATTCTTGGGCTTCAGGTTTGCTAAGGCAGGAGTAATGAATGAATAATAACCGTACATTTCAAGAATATGTGCCCCACAATTTCCATTGACCACCTTTCACGATACTGGACAAGTGATAGGACTTTCCTGGTTTGGAAGTAGAGGTGTCTGTGTCAGACCAGTTGCAAAGCTAGGCTGAAGAGCCCAGTCTGCCTTCTTGCTATTTACCCATACCTTGGGGCAGAAGAGATAGATTCACACTTTTCTGAAGGGAATTAGTGTGAAGTGATCACCAACTGTTTCAGCCGGTTTCAACTCTCTATGCAAATTCCATTTTCCCTACTATCAATCATTGGGCCACCCGTTTCTCCTACTAGTTCTATAAAAACAACAAGGATAAGGATACTAGTCGGAATAATTCATGGCATAATGATATTGCTTCATCTGAGAATTTCAGACATTTATTTAACATGCGTCAAACTGATTTACTGTTCGGATTTGAATTCTATTGTCATAAAATTGAGCTATTTGATTTGAAGGATTAAAAGATTAAAATTTCTCTCAGAAATATTTTCAGTATCTTTCTTCAATGTAAAACATGCTACAGATTTCACTACCTGTAAACCTATGTAATATTCTTCTTAGCTTAAAATCAAGATCTGTTTGAATCCATGTGATGATAATCCAACTAAATAACCTTGAAGAGAAGTATCATTTCTACTTATTGATATTCACCAAGCTGAACTTGATACAACATGAGGCCTCAAGTATGTGTCACTTAGTGAAGATCAAACTCGTTGAAACAGGAATGGGCTGCCTGACTAGCTTACCAACTATTAAGAATATGGCCAGGCACCTAATCATTTCTATTTATTATTAGTTAAATACGAATGAACTACTCACTAAACAGATATCAAAATGATTTTTTATTTGAGCAAACTGAAAACAGCGAAACTAAGTACAATATTTGATGGCATATGAGACCCCCACCTTATTCTTATTATGCAGGGAATATTAAGAAAAAACATGTTTCCTTGAAATACTTTGATTTATCATCCAGTTTTTTAACTCCCCAAGTTCTGGCCTATGTGAGGCAACAAATATTACTTTTACCTGTTGAATCATTGCTATTGGTGGGGGAAGAGGGTGTTCTTGTATACCGTTAAACGCTGTACTGTAGCCTATAAATCACATGTCTTAGTTGCTTTTTTGACTACTACTCTTCATTATACACCAGTTATACCGATCTTATCTTCAGTGTTTAGGATCCAATCTATTATATCGACACATGGAATATGATTATGTGAATTAAAAAAAATGTCTGATGAATTTAGGAATAATAAAATTAGTCCAATTGCAATAATTGAGCCATTGAGGAAACTACAAAAAAAAGTCCTTTTTATCTCAAAGATTTTGGGCTGTTTTTCATTATAGCATTAGAAGTTTTAGAAGGATTGACAAGTATACATACATAAGTCTATAAAAATATATATATATGTATGTATGTATGTACATTCACACTCATACAAACACATTTATATGTGTGTTGTTGATATTTGATATAAGTTGAGGGATTATGTGTAAGAAGATAGTATTGCCTCAACCTTCCAAGTGGGGTAGAGCTTATCTGCCTGCCTTTAAAATCATAATTTGAAAATACTAGCTTTTTGAGAAATTCTCAACTTATCCCAACCACTAGGCAGGCCACGTGTGTGTGTGTATGTATTGTTATACCTATGATGCATTTAACTTGAATACCCTTTCTCTTCAACATTTCTTATGTAAGAATCAATAAGTATGTATTTATTCCGACCTTTCAGCAACTCGATTGTACCTAATCTAAAAGTTAGATTTGTAGTCATCCCCTTTTTTTCTCTCGCATTATTCTTATTGAATTAGCTATGATGGCAGCCTAAAAAGATAATTTGATGTAATTTTGGCTCGTATTACCTAAAATCACCGTCTACATCCCTTTGATGTTACTTTTATATCCAACTCTTGTGATACTCAGCAAAAAATCCTGCCAAATCTAAGCCAATTCTCTGTAAAAAAAAAAAAATGTAGCTCCATAAGCATTTTTAACTGCGACAAAAGTCGACTTCTAATAAGACCAGATCTAAATAGGTTAACTACATTTGTAAGGGATTGAATGACCCGAAGAGAGAGTGGTTAAAGAGAGATAGACAGCATTCATAACAAACAAAGAAAGCTGTTATCCTAATAAAGGGGGAGATAATAAGAGAGAGAAAGTGATGGTATAGATAGAAAGGTATGATATGGAGAGTGGGCAAAGAAATACATCATATTCTTCTTTTGAAAAAATCAATTCTCAGGATAGGGTAAAAAAATAGAAAGTACAAGGAAGAAAGAAAGCAGACTAAACACAGTGTTTACCTTTATAACCCTTCGGCCACTTTGGTGGCTATGGTTGCTCAATTTGGAAAAAAAAAATTTTTTTCCAATCATAACTGAAAGATTTTGTATTGAAAATATTTTTTCCTTGTCTTTGCTTTTCTTTACGTTTTTACCTTTATAACTTTTCATCAATTGTATTAACTCTTAGATTCATAGACCACTTGTAACTGCTGTGAAACTCTATGAATAATTTCTTAAAATGGACCTCTTTATGAGTTGAATTAAACGAAAAAAAAAAAAATTGCTGGGCTTGGGCTAAAATTAAAAGTTACTCCCCTTAAATTACTTTTTTACTAAAATGGATTGAAAGTCAAATTGTAACATTTATCAATTCTTATGTGTGTGTATTATTGAGCTTTACTGGTACATCAATAAGTCTCTAACCTAATTATTATTTTACACTACAGATATATATTTTTGAACATAATCTCCTTCCTTGTCAATGCACTTTATCCAAACTTTATAGAGTGGAAATTTCAGATCAAAATTCAACTAATAACCAAGTGTCAGACTGCAGACTTATAGATGCATCCTCGTAGTAAAGATTTGAAATTCTTTTTTTACTGTGCTTCATTTTATGAATATATCTTATATATTTTGTATATTAATAACCCAAATACTCACCTTGTATTTGTTCAAAACAAATATTAAGAGATGTTACAGGTAAAATCTATTTTAAGTCTTATTTCCAAAGCTATTTTGAAAAATATCATAGTGCATAATCAGCATTTGATTGACAAGAGTCATGGTCGGGCTTTCTTGATATTTCAATGGTTTTTTTTTCACATCATCCTAAGAATGATTTTCTCATGTTCTGGGAATAAAGAGAATAAACTTTGAAATATTAACAAAAGAATTAACAAAATCAAGGCTTATGTTGATATCAAGTTTAGCTCTGACCACTCGTGTGGAGTATCCAGTCAGAATCGATCTTATTGTAATATTAATGGCATATGAGGCTAGCTTACTAACTAATACTCTTTGGTGAGGTGATTGAACCATAACCCCTTTGTTAATCAAATGTGGATTACATGCAAACATTTTTCCTTAAGAAGTGATCTTCTTTTGTTTTGAAAATATCTGATGAATAAGTTTTTTTTTGTTGTTTTTTTTTGTAAAATTCAACAACAGAAAAGTTCTGAATTATATTGGATACATTTTACGCTAAGTTAGTGCATGTACTGTATGTGTTTGAGGGTACTTTGTAATATACATCAAAGAAGATAGGCCACGAGAGTGTGCATAGACTGCATTTGCATGGATCTAGTACTAACACAATGTGATGGAGAAACAGTAAAACCTGGTGGTATCGCAAAGTACTGCTGGGGTGCCCTGGGTTGGTGAATTGTCCCGAAACCATGCTCGACTCCAGAATCATTATCTGGTCAGGGTTTCATTGGAGGCACTATTGTTTTTATTACAGTACTTGTTGTATGAACTTATATATTTTATTATTTATTATTATTTTTTTTAGGTTCAAGATATCTACGCAGAAAGAGTGCTCAATATTGAAGATGGAGCATATGTAAATAGATGTACATAGAAAATTCAGTTCTTCATGGTTACTCTGAGTTTCATGCCAGTGGTACAATTGTCAGACTGTCGCACCACTGGCATGAAACTCTGTCACAGTGTAGAACTGAATTTTCTATGTACACCAATTTATTTGCAGCAGCTCCATCTTCTTTGATTGTTTATTCTAATTATACTGTCTAGGTCAAATGAGTTTCAAAGTAATAAGACACATTTAGTGTATAAATATATATAAGTTCATACAGTCTGTAAATTATAAATGGTTTGCATAGTATCTTCATAATCTGAAGCAGGGTATAAAATACATGTGCATGTGTGATTGCATGTTTTGAGGTGTATGCGGAATTATAAATGATTTATTGTGTATTGAATCTCTATCTAATATTTAACATATATTTCAGCTGGATACAATAGATGGTTTGGAGGTATGTACTATCTGAGTTGAAGAATTATACTACACCCATCCCATGAAAAAAAACAGTTTGATAAAATTTAACCATGAAAGCATGATTTTAATGAAAATTTCTGATGTAATCTATCGTTCTTGTAGTAATTTCTATACCCTTTTTCTAATTGAGATTTGCCTCCTTCTATTTTATGTGTAGCAACGAAAAGACAGATTCATTTGGTAACCATTCATTTCCTATGTTTATAAAAAAGATACCTTCATAATAACCTAATGGTGATTTACAATGTTAGTGTTCATACTACTGTATGTGCCAGAATATAAGATGGACATTTAATTTTGAGAAAGAAAGTATGCGAATATCATACTGTGTCCAATGCATCTAGGGCCCATCTACCAAAGCTCAGTATAGAAAGTTATGAGATGCAGTGAGTGGTAGTTTTCCAAATACCTTGATTGTCAGATCCCAAATAGTCTGCCATACGCACTTAGAGATGAGTTGTTAATATTCAGTGAATTGTTTGGATCATTCTCCTCATGAGTTGTTCAGATGATTGATCTCATTCTTTTTGCTGCTATGGAAGATACTTTCTAATGTTTGGGGAAGGCATTATCATTCCCTAAGTTGTTTGGACAATTAAACTCATTCTTTAGGTTTCTTTTGTTGTTACCACAATAATCTAAATAATTCTTTGGATGTCTAGCTATTATTGCAGATCATTGTTATTAAATTGAGTTCAATTCTCATTGGGTACCCTACACTATTGGCTTCTGTACTAAATCAAACTTGATAAATATCGATATCTTTTTGTTTATTTAAAAGCTTATGTCAAGGTTGATTTTATTCAGCTGTTACTATTTCATAGTTTAAATCTGAGTTGTCTTATCTAATTTTTATCATTCAATTCAGATTTTTTAAATTCATTAAAGGATTTTATTCAAAGTTTGAGAGGTGTACTTTAAAATTTTATAGGTCTTTTCATTGTGATACCGCAATGACTTTTGAGAGGAGCAGTCTAGAGGCCTAAGTAGAAGTCATAAAATAAAACCTTCCTTTTTTATGAATCCGGGCAATAATGTGTTGATAAAACTTGGTGAGGGATATTTCAGCTATTATAAAAAGAATTCTCCAAAATTTAAACTATTTATTCTCCTAGAATTTCCACCCACAAATGTATTATCAATGGCCATGTATAAGTTTAGAGCTGTAACCAATCAAGTAGCCGAGGAGTAGTATACGCTTAGCACCCCACTTTTGGCTGGCTTTGATGAATAAGAGAATTAACTCTGAATTACTGCTATGTTCTTGTGGCAGCCCCTATATTTTTAGTCAAGAATAATAACCCCCTAGCTAAAAGGAGGGTTTTGTATCTAATTCTTGACTAAAAATATTGGAGTCGCCACATTCTGATTCAGGATAGAGTTCTGAGGAGCAAGTTTTCCATACAAAGACAATACTGGAAGACTGATTCTGATTCTGACCTTGAGCCCTGTGATAACACTTTCGACCCTAGTTTGATATGTCTCTCTGTTCTGTATATAGAAAACTGATTTAGCCTCTGATATTCTGATAACCTCAGGTGACAGTTGCACTGCTCTATGACTTGAATTAGTATGCATTAAAGTTGTTCTATACAACATCTAATTTTTCATTGTGTCTCTGCTTCTGTTTTCTTGTGTTTCAAAAGTGAAATTATTGTGATCTAATCAATTCTTCAGGCATCATATCATATACATATGCCATACCATTTACAACATACTTTGTAACAAATTGTAGCATGGCATTTGTGTACCAGAATAGTTTCAAGTAAATTGTTTTGTATAATTTTTATCATTCTACATAGATTTTTGACTAGGATTTCGAATTAAGAGTTTGAGAAATGTCTTTAAATTTTGTATGGTTTCTTAGATTAGTTCTGATAGTTTTGTTTTGATGACTCAAAATCTAGGATCAATTTTGAAATTTTCTGTTGATTTTGAGGCAATATTTGGCTATTCTTGAAAACCTTATTTATTCAGTCAATTGCAATCATTATTTTCCTTCTTTGTGATATTTAACTAATTTTATATGAGTATTTACTAAGCTTAGGCTAGATCAGCCATTCTCAATAGGGTGCCATATTGCACATTTGAGAGGGGCTATAGACTGAAATCATAATGAATGATTTTCCATTTGTTCTTGTTATCCTGTTTGATCGGGGCTGTGGTAGAAGTGCTCTTTAGGGGACCATAGCCTCAAAAAGGTCGAGAATGGTTGGTGTATACAGTGAGTCACCTAGAGTGGATTGCACTTCCTACCCTTGCCAATCTATCAGTGAGATGAGCTTACTAATCACCACTTTATGGTAGGTGGTCACTTTCAGATATGGTCCTATCTATAAACATGTTGAAGTGACTATCTCTACTAATAATTATAGTGAGCAGCAGTTATAACCCCCAGCAATGCACTCAAAGCAATTTGATTAAATTGCTCCCAGCTCCCTATCTTGAACATTTGCTTGAGATACTGTTTGTCAAGATATGAACTTTTTGATAAGTCGTCGATGTAACTTGTTCAAGCGTTTTCCTTCTTTTTACTTACGACCAATCTATTTTCATGGCTTAAAATATCACCTCATCCAAAAGAAAAACACTCCTATGATGACCTTTCATAAGCCAAAATAGCATAAAGTGAAGAGGCAATTATCATTAATTTATATGGGGAAAATATTTAAAGTGTTCCCAGACCCCAGAAAAAGTGATGATGGTGGTATGTTAGTTTAACTGGAAGTTAAAGTAGTGGGAGGTACTTGGGTATAGAAGAAAGAAGGAACTTATCATCAGAATGACTGAAATGAAAATATACCTTGTATAACAAATAGTATAAAATACCATACTTAACTATTAGAGAATGCACAGCTAATTAACGATCACTTGCATATCTATCATATTAGACCCCTCTTGCTATTTTTTCATAAAACTAAAATATGCCTCATTTATAAGATTTACTTACTTTGATATCTATTTTTAATACTATTATTTTGGTATATAGCTATTTACTAAGATACGCTTGGTAAATAGCCACAAAAGTGGGGCACCTTGTGCTGAACAAACTCACTATTATAAACAAATCAGTGTGCTAGACAAGCCGTTGGGCTATAGTAGATACCTGCATATAGTATGCGTACCCTGACTGCTAGCTTTGTTTATGTTGTTTATTCTGTTATATATATTATTGTGACAGATAGGTACTTATGTATTGTTTCATTCGACTTGATGCTCATATGTGCATATAGTAATTAAGTTGAATGATATACAAGTTTTTCCACGTCTCTATTGTAAATCTGTTGCAATGTTATGTACAGTATAATCAATGTAGGTTAATAAGCCCATACAACACGACAACCATCTGTGGTTGAAAAATAATTCAATAGAAACAGATGCGTGTGGAGCTCCCTTACTCGACTATTGCAGTTTTGTCTTAGTAGTTGAATAATGAACCACTTGATTTAGGGGTAAATTGACATTTTAATGAGAATATCACAGGCAGATTTTGAAGATTCATTGATCATATAAATGTTCAACATTGTGGTGAGTAAATTTTCAAGATTCAATGGTTGAGCTTTCAATTATTATTTGTCATTACAGATATTTCATGTCAAAAATGGATTTTTTCATTGAAACTTTGTTGGTATAATTTGTGAATAGGAGCTATTGTTTTAGGTTGTTACATATGAAATGTTTTTTTTTTAATAGTAAGGTGAAAGACAATATAAAAAAAGGTAAATATTTCATCAAAATATGATCCATTTAGAGCAATAACCTTCTTCCAATGATTCTCTGATGATGATATGCCATCTCTATGACATTTTTTAAGTCAAGTGTCCTGAATTCAGTGAAGGCATGAATTATGGCTCTCCTTTTATTGAACTTTTTATTTGGGATAAAAAAAAATGATAATCTGTTGGGAAAATGTCAGTTGAATGTGAGGAATACTGCAAGACTTCAAAACCCAATTCTGTAAGCCTAGACACAGTCTGTGGTGTAGGATCATGCACTGAAAAATGCTTGAACCATTATTTGTGGATTGTTGGCGACTGTTATTGATAATTCTTCATCATTAAGAACAGGCTCAGGCCTCCCTTGATGTTTATTATTGGTATCTATATTTCTAGACTTGAACCTATTGAACCAATGCTGAATAGTTCACACTGTAATAGTGTTCACTCCAAATGCTTTGTTGACGTTACCAGCATCTTGAGCAACATTATGTCCTAATTTGGAATCGTACACAAAATTTGTATAACTTCTTAGTTAGATTCCGTTGCTTTTGACGGATCAAAAACCTTCAATAATAACCTATTATGTTTCTACTTACATTGAATCAACAAAAAAATTCAATTCTGTTAGTAAATCCTTCACTTTTACCTTTAAACTCTGAACAACATTTTATGTGTAACAACTCTAATAAAATAATCTAGAGTCAGGCTGTTCTTCAGTAGTTTGGCTTTTTATTTCATCTATTCTAGCAACTCATTACAAATCTATTAACATCTTACTATTTCTTCTGTTTTCATTTAGACAATCAGTGTCTTCTTGAAGTGTTTACTGCTTTCAGCTTTATTCTTTTGACCAACTGTCTGAACACTAGTTTTCTTTGTTTAAATAGTGCACTAGGGTGACACAACAAATGTTTCATAATGAGCTGTAGATTTAATTGAATTAACTAGCTATTGCCCCTACACTGGCTACGGCATCCACCATCCCTACCCAGGTTTCATAAATTTCTCTTGTTTTAGCTTGGGCTATGTGAAATAGACTTGATGACAAGCGCTGAAAGTAGTGTTACTCATTTCACCATCCTGGCTTACGGCACCCGGTTACCTGTCTTGGTTCCAACCAGGCTCAATGTTGCTCAACTTCGGTGATTATACGTAATTTGGCTGTAAGCTTATGAAATTGACTAAACCTCTTTGAAAAGTATAAGAATATTATTAGTCGGTTAAAACAGACTCTATTTTATAATGGTCCGATATCTGCATGTTTGTAACCATAACACAGCAAAAATGGCACATCTCAGTGAGATTTCTGCTGGCTAAATACTGATGAAACGATCCAACTTGTTAAGTTTCCAGTCCAATGTGCAACTTGATAATCATAGTGTGGTGTTAGTGTTTGTTCTCATCCTGACAATCTATGTTTTGATAATCCATTTTTTTAAAGGAAACAACTCCAGGTATATTAAATGCTAATCATCCAGTACTTTCCCTTATTTATTTATCTGTAAATAATTATGTTCTATAGATAGTTAGTAACTTGGCATCAAACTTTAAATGAGTAAGACAAACATAAAAATATTAACTTATTAAATATTCAGCTTAGCTTAATACAGTAGAAAGCCAGGTGGTAAGAAATTGGTTAGGAAGATTGTATAACACCAATCTTTCAAGTAAGAAAGGTCCACCTACCTTAGAAAATGAATATTTGAAATCATTGCTTTTTACCTCTGTTCAAACACCGGCATCTGACAGCTGTGGGAAATGTAATTGTTTCATGGTTAAGGCAAACCACCATTCCTAACTTATCTCTCTCTTTCTATGAGTTCTGTCCGGAAAACTTCAGTTATTTCTAATACCTTTATAACCAGTCTTCATGTAATTTAGCTACCAACTAGAGAGTACCTTACTGTACTTGTGTGAAGATACACTCTCCCATTTGGTTTCTCAGTCTGCAGTGAGACCCCATTGAGTGAGGTTGTGTACTGTGTGACCATTACATTCACAATCAGTGAGCCAGTAGATCTGCAAATATGCTTCAAGTGATTTTTGACAAATCATTGTGTCACCCAGGTCTGCCGACATCCCACTCATTCCTCTGCAACTTGTAGCTTTTTCCAAATCTAAAAACGCTTTTGAGAGGAAGATTTCAGAACATGACGAGGAATCTGATTGTCATACTGAAATAGGACTTCACAGATTGTTCAAAAAAGAAGGGAAGCTCGGATACCATAGCCAAAAAGATTTCCGAGGCTAGATATTGGTTGTCGCAGAGGAAATTTGTGAGGAAATTTTGAACCGTAGATGAGATAAAGGAAAATGCAAGGAGATAGGTGTTGTTGATCCTGAAAGAGGACGCTGTTGACTGTTTTGAAAAAAATGGAAGAAATGCTGGGATGACGTAAGGTCCAAAACGATTTGAAGTGCCACTGTCATTGGATAGCTATTTTTCCATTAATATCATATGGCTGGATACTTTGTGGGTAGATCTAGTATATAAACTTTATTATAACCTTTTGAAAGAAAATACAAAAGAATTGTATGATTTTTTTTAAAAAAAAGTCTCATTCAAAACGAATATTGTTAATGCTACAAAATAACTTTTGATCTCAGAAATATGTAACGAATTCTGGTCAGTAGCAAAACTTTTAAAATATTGGGTTGGGGAGAACTTGCATATTAGTATCATAATGCTCTAAGGAAAAAACGACTCCTGTTATTTTTAACTTTTAAATTCATGGATTGCTTGTAAGCGGTTATATAGAAAGTGTAACTCTTCAATGAATAAATTTGAAAATAATGGAAGTCTTCTCTAAATTGGATAGAAAATATTTTTTTAAATTCAAGTAATAATCAAAGGGGGGATTATTTCAATCTGGAGTTATTTTCCTTCATAAATTTCCTGAACTTGTGAGTTAACAAATAATGATTTACAAGGAAATTTGTGGCTCTGAGAGAAAGTCCTGAATAGCTTAGATCGGTTGAATGAACTTGTTAGTTAATGCAATGCATAGACTTCTGTTGCTAACAGAATGACAGATGAACTCATTAGACAGCTTTTTATTGTCAAAACATATGGATTCCTTAAATGTTTCTCTTGGTGGTTTTCTATCATTCTTTTCTGCTTTCTTATAAGAATTTTTTATTAAATGTACACTTACATCTTGTTTATCAAGTTCACTCTCAAGGTCTGACAGGTTTTTTTGCTCCTAAGCATCAGTGTCAAAACATTCTGATCTTGTCTAAATCATCATGCCATCTTAATTTTTGCTGGCTACAATTTTGCTTATGATCTCTAAGGATCCACGTTGCAAGTCGTGATTTTGAATGGTTGTCTGATATTCTTGCCTCATGGCCTGCCCATTGCCATTCAAGTTTATTAATAGCTTCTGGGATATCTCTGATGCCTGTTTGCTCTCCAGTATATTGTGCAATTCTGCAATCTTTCCATATGATGTCCAGCATGATTTTTTTTTTTTTTTTTTTGTGCATGTCGCATGGTTCTTGGTTTGAGAGTTAATTTCTCGGTTACATCCATCAAGGTTGATTTTCTGAAAAGATAGATTATTGATCGCAAAGGGAATAATTGGAATGATTTCAGAAATATAGTATGTATATTACAATGCATCTATGCATAATCTGTACACAAGAACTTCTTTGGTTTCTCGTGTAAATTAGCTTCAGGATCAGCTCTTAAAAGCAAAATACTGACCCAAGTAGTAGAATTAATCTTCAGTAGATTTCCTATCAAAAAAAAAAAATTTCCTTTCATTTCTTCAAGTGGATAGATTTTTTACTTTGTCCATTATTTGAACATACTACTTTGTAAGAAATTTGACAATATTGAAGAATCACTCAAGCAATCATCATCATTAACAATCCCTCATTGTTGAAAGGTTCAGAATGTTGTATGGCTCAAAGTCCAATCCCTGAAAGGCATTCTTCCAGATTCAATGCATGGAAATTTACCCGGGAGTTGTTGATTCATTCTTGTTTTCACTGCTTGCACGATTTATTCGTTTGATTTACTTGATGGTATCAAATTTCTTTATTCCATGATGGCTAATTCTACTCTGCATTGGCTGGTCACATACAGATGTTTTACAATTGGATGGATGAATGTCACATTTCCTAATCGCTTTATAACTCTATCAATGCAGATGGCTTAATAATTCTATCAATGCAGATGGCTTAATAATTCTATCGATGCAGATGGCTTAATAATTCTATCGATGCAGATGGCTTAATAATTCTATCGATGCAGATGGCTTAATAATTCTATCGATGCAGATGGCTTAATGATTCTATCGATGCAGATGGCTTAATGATTCTATGGATGCAGATGGCTTAATGATTCTATGGATGCAGATGGCTTAATGATTCTATGGATGCAGATGGCTTAATGATTCTATGGATGCAGATGGCTTAATGATTCTATGGATGCAGATGGCTTAATGATTCTATGGATGCAGATGGCTTAATGATTCTATGGATGCAGATGGCTTAATGATTCTATTGATGTGAATGTTTTAATAATTCTATAGATGCGGATGGCTTAATAATTCTATCGATGTGAATGTTTTAATAATTCTATAGATGCGGATGGCTTGATAAGTCTATCGATGTGGACCACTTTATTACTCTGTTGATACGGATCGCTTTACATGTCGAGAAATTTGCTTCCATGACCTTACTTATTGTAAAACCTGCTAAAGAAAAGTAGCTTTTAATTGATTTTAGAATTATTTAGAGCTTTAATAAATTTTTCTTGAATATTTCAAGTCCATTTTTTTTTTTTTTCTAATTATCAAAAGTGATACTTTTCTCAAATGTGCTGTATAATTCGGCAGACAAGACAGCCTTCAGGTAAGATTGAGCTCCCAATTTCAGTCTTTCATGGTTTTTGCTCATTGTCAAGTCACCTAACCTATAAGCCGATCCCATTTCTTCGGGGTATTTTTTGAATTCTTACAATATCTTATCTGCTGAAATATACTTGCCATTCCACATTCCTCTTCTTACTGATAAGTATTTTTTATTTTCTTATTTTGTTTTGTTTATTTTTCAAAGGTACAAAGTTGCTCTCCACAAATGAGGATGGTATCATCTGTCAACTGGCCCCATGTTGTCAACTTGGGGAATAGTATTATTGGGGTCAGTATCTTGACCATGCCCTTCTGCTTCCAACAAGTAAGTGATTCTCAGTTTATTATTTTAGACTAAAGTTTCCCAAACTAGGGTACATATGGTTCTGAGAGTATAACCATGCTCTATATAACCTCATTATAAAAGAGCTGATGAACGCCACCGACCAATGAACTGCTATTCAAGCACTACTGTTATTTCCATCAACATGGCTTTGGGAGTCAACATTCTCAACATGGTTGGGGATTACCGTAATTCCCCATGCATAAATCACTACCATAGGTAATCCCCTCCCCTGATTAAACTTCAATTTTGAATGAAAAATTTATGATCCGTATATATTCCACACCCCTTTCTTTGATCCGATCGTCATCTCCGAAATGTTTACCACTCGTCAATAACTGTGAATTTTGACATCCTCAGATGTATGTTAGTTATGGATGATTGAGTGTAGCAAAATACTGTTACTATGAAAAAGCCGTGGCCATTGCCAGGGCTGTAACTGACCAAAGAGTAAGGAAGGCAAAGTCAACAAATTAGTCCAACAGTTCTTTTGAAACTTTGAAGACTCAATGACTCTTTTTAAAAAGGAAATATTCTGGCAGGCTCCCATTTTAGCATTTGGTTTTTAGACTGCAATCGGTGAATTGCAATGATAAATGATTTTGACCTTTTAAAATTCATTCTTATTCCAAATCGATCATATTTATTTGAATTCTTATATATGGTGAAGGTTTGTGTATAGTAATTCTGTTTTTTGATGGCTGTGAGATCAATGATATCATTTTTCTATCACAAAATTCTCAACATTAGGTTTAGGACCAACAATGCCCAATTCTTGTGCTGTTTTTTTTTTTTTTCCTGATAATGTTAGTGATAATTAGGTCTGGTACACACACGGCCTACGGTGATTCATTCATGCAAGGTATGGGTATATTGTCTGTTATTTTTACATAATAAACCAAACAAACTTTTCAGGAAACCGAACATTATTCATTATATACATTAAGAGTACCACTGTTTGAGGATCCAAGGGTAGTAGACCCATGCAAGTTGAGATGTTCCAACTGTAAGGATTTTTTTTCCCTGTATTTTTCTTTTTCAGTGTGGCATAATCCTGGGTACAATTCTGCTGCTGTTTTGCACTTGGTTAACCCTCGTCTCCTGCCAGCTACTCATGAAAGCAGGAATAACATCTAGACGAAAATCATATGAGTTCCTGGGTAGATATATGTATACATATATATATGTAGAGAGAGAGAGAGATAGATCAAGCAAATTTGTTTATTCATTATTTGTATTTCTTGTAAATATTTTATTTTCTAACTGTAATATTTTTTGAGAACAATTTTCTCCTTATTCTAATTGAATAGGTATTAATTCTCTAATCTATCTATATAATGAACAGTGTGACTTATTTTGTTTGTTTTTTTTTCTCCCCAAAACTTTCAGTATTACTAATTAAAAACACTTTATAAAAGTAAAACAAAATTAATCAAATTGATTTTTCAAAAATTATTTAGAATTCAAAAAATTGAAATAATCATATATATCTGATTTTTCTTATTTTGTATTTATTTTTTTAAGAAAGTGTTAAATTTCATACCCTTCAAAATAATTAGTCATCATCCACAAATTTTATATCTCAAGTCTTCAAAATTACCACCTCTCCCTGTTCTTAGCTTGTACTCTTTTTCTTTGTTTGTTGCAGCTTATCACACTTTGGGTGGTGGTGGAAAATTTGCCATTGAGTTTTTGTAAGTATTTTTCTGATATAAATATTTGGTACATTTTTAAAACAAAAGTTGAATGTCATCAATGATTTTATAGACACAATGTTGCAAATAATGTTTAGAAAATAGTATCTTTATTTTGTTTGGGGAAAATAGTATTTTTATATCATTTTGTTTCTACAATTATCCCATTTCATTTTGTATTTAAATCGTACGTACTAAAATGATCATTCATTTTGTTGTATATAAAAGAAAATACTAAGTATATCTACATAATATTAAAAGTGGTTCTTTTAATCTGTAAGTGACTTCTAAGTAGCTGAAATGGTTCACATAACCAGAGGTTTTGAATTAAGGTACCTCTAAAAAGCCTGATAATAGTCGAGGGTCAATTCTAATCCTGTGAAAACTTTTCCTTAAAGTTTGAAACTATACTTTTTTGGAAAACTCATCTAGTGCAGATTGAGAAAAAAATAGGCATGCAATTTCTTCTATTCACACAAACAAATTTTCAAGTGTGTTGAAAATGCATGGACAAGATCACCATGTAAGGAAAAAAAAAATGGAAAATCAAAATTGAATTCCTGGATCCACCCCCCCCCCAAATTTAATTGGATCTTCCTTAATATGTGCCTTAACATTCCACAAAACTTCATTGGAATTCATTGAGAACTTCTGGAGATATCCTGTGGCCTATCCTATTTTTTTTCCTTAAAATTATGTTGATATTCATTGGAAACTTTTGGAGATATCGTATAGACTGATACAGAAATGTATATGATGAAAAAAGATGTGTATAAATATTTCTCAATCCAAAACAGGAAAATATATGGTTATCGGAAACAAATAAGGGGATCCATCTCCAAATTTAGTCACATCTTCATTATTGCATTTCTTAACCTCCCACACAATTACTTTGAAATTCATTGAGAACTTTTTGAGATATTGTGTAGACAGATGTTTGTGAATAAATATTCTCCCCCCTCTTCTATCTCTCTATACAGCATCTCCAAAATTCTCACTGGATGTCACTGTAATTTTATGGAAAAGTTGGCCATGATGTATGAAAGATGTGAATTCATTTTGGGGTGGATCCAGGAATTTGTTTTTGATTGAGAGATTTCTTTGCATTTTTGTCATATATTTCTGTCTCCGCTACATAGCGTTTTTTACCCCCAGGGAATTTTTTTCCTGGGAATTTAAAAAAAGAAAAAAAACAACCCTATTTTTTCTCAATCTATATTAGATAAGCTTTCCAATAATGTATAGTTTCAAATTTAAACAAATATTCTCAAGGGATGCTTAACTCGAACGATTGGCCTTCTACTATAATAATGATTTGATTTCTATCTATCTAACTGATTCTGTTGTCAAAATCTCAATTGATTTTTTATTATTGCAATTAGTCAGATCTGGAATTTGAGATATGTGAATTTCAGACATGAATAACAGAGAGAGTGGAAAAGAAAGTGATTCTGTCATGTCGTGTCAACTTGCGTTTCCAAGTTCTCAGTATTTTTATTTTATTTTTTTTTTTTTGTAAACATTGAATTTCTGTTATGAAATATATTATTTTTGTATAATAACAAGTATACATATTTTATTTATTTTTATTTTTCGGTGAAAATCACCTTGCTTCTAAGGATGTATTAAGACAGTTGATCTATATAATTGAACTATTTGACAAAATGAAAATATAAGAATTCTAAAAAGGCAGTAGATATCCATCCGTGATTCTGAGGTATCCTTCCGACCGTGTTATTCATAATTACGAGTGAATAACAATTTTCTGTAATGTTTCCGTTGTGCAGTGGTCTAGGGCATTTTGCAAGACATCAGTAGATTTAGGGATCAAATTCAACTGGGGGCAAAACTTTTTTTCTCTTTTTTTCCTTGCTTTCAAGGTCATTAGTGGATTAACCATTGGGTAGTGTAGGCTTTTCCTTTCTTTCTTGCTTTTGACACCAGTGGTGGATTACCCATTTGGTTGTATAGGCTTTCTTCATTTTTTTTTCTTTTGTCAAACTCTTACTATTTGATTTTGACTCTATTTTCATATATAACAATGATAGATGACAATGACCAAAAGAAAAAAGGGTGACATCATGCACGAATAACAGTGACACGATGATGTAGGCAAAAACTGATGACTCATTCACTCCCACTTCTTAAGCCTAACTTGGGTTGACTTGTTCTGTTAGTTGGTAAATCCCATTTACAGGAACTATTGATAAAGGTGTTGAGATGAGACACGTAGCTTTGGAATAGTATTGTATGGAGAAATGAATTCTCTTTTGTTTACTTTTTAGATTTCAATGAAGACAGTTTGACCTTAGCAAAGCCAGGCTTGTTTATCTTTCAGAGATAATGGCTCTGTCTTTGAGTTTTCACTGAAATTCGTCAAAAAGATAGTTTTAATCATTTTTTTTTTCTAAATCTAATTTAATAAAAGGTTTTACTTTGGAATGATTTGATGTTTTGTGGTCAGCTGTAAGAATCTTTCTTTAGAATATATTGAGACGTTTGCAATTACTTCCTTTATTTGTTTTATTTATGATATTGATACTTGATATGACTGGAAATGACCTCTTTCTGTGTGAGTTTATGTATGTGAGTGGGTTTTTATGTATGAATTTTGACCTGAAATTTCCATTGTATCATGTTCAATCTCTAAGATTAATATTCAGCATTGAATTAAGTACATTGACAAGGAAGGAAATTATGCTGAAAATGAATGAATGTTGTATGAAATAAATGCTTTTTTTCCATCATTAGGCTATAGACATACCTACATATTGTTGGTTTTCTTATATATGTATCTCTTTCTCTCAAGGAGCCTCTAAATATATACTATATATATTGTATACCTTTATTGTCTTTGACTTTTTTCAGATTGATTGGATTGCAGCTGGGTACGATGATTGCTCAAATAGTTGTCATTGGAGATTTGGGCCCATCGATTGTATCGAAATTCACTGGATTTGAGGTGAGTTTTTCTCATATCAGTACTGAACCATTCATCTGGCTCCCAGAAAATCTGGGTTACCAAAAAAAACCAGCAATTATTCAACTTTGCTTTGAATCTGTCAGGCTTCATAGAACTTTACTGCGCGACCATTCTCAGTTTTGATTTTTGTTGCATGGTTCAATTGTCTTCAGATGAATATTTGTCAATCAATTTTGATTGCTCAGACTGTGTTTCGAAGTCGCTTAATTCGTATATATTGTGAACTGTTTTTTTTTTTTCTTTTCTTTTTTCCATTTACTTTTCATCTTATATCTTATATTCTATACAAGAATATACCTATCCAAAATGAAAGTGCTATTTATATATGGATTGGCATTGAGGAGCCCTAAAACAATTTATTGGGTGATTTGTTCTTATAATTCAAGTATTCTAATTTCAAAGTTTTTAAAAAAATCTCTCATGTCTCAAGAGTTTCTATGACTTAATTTTTATTATGTAGATGAATCAACCCATGAGAACATCCCATTTGAGCATAACCAAACAAACAAATGTAAACTAACAAACAAACAGAAAAATTTGCATATAAGTTCATTATATGGTTAGATTTTAAGAAATTTAAGTGAATTGATAAAAATCAAACAGACTTTGCTTTAGAAGTGTATTAATTTGTATATATTATATAGAATTTTGTTCTATACTTTTCATTGTCTTGTATTTGAATTTTATATTAAGCCTAGGTCCAGAAATCTTGATTGCTTACTGGATAAATGGTCCAATACTGTATTTAAGTTTGTTCACTGAAAATTATGAGACATTAAAAATCGTAAAAATCGTTAACATTAACACAAAAGATTAATCAAAGAATTAAACTCTGCGTACAGGAAAAAATTCATATTATTGATTTCATTTTTTTACGTTGTTTCAGAACACAAACAAACTGCGATCAGGGTTGATTGTGATGATGTGTCTTTTTGTCGGCCTCCCTTTAGGCTTACTTAAGAATGTTCGTTCTCTCAGCAGTGCCAGCACCATGTGTGTCTGTTTCTACACGGTATTTGTTTTTTCTGTAAGTAAACTTCAGGTGTTTCATTGTCTTGAATTTTTCATCAAATGTCACGAGAAAACATTGAGATCTCTTCATTTCTACTTGACTCTCACTTATTTCAATGCTGTACATCAGGGATTCTCAAACAGGGGGTACTTGGCCCCTTAGGAGAGGAATTTTAGCCTGAGGAGGAATTAGGGATAATTTTTAGTTAAGAAAGGAATGTATAATGATGAAAAAATCACTAGAAGACAATTCAAAATTGGGAGCAACTGTGGAAAGTTGGGATCACAAGGGGAGGAACTGTGGAAAGTTGGGATCACAAGGGGAGGAATGGTACCTGAGACTTTGAGAACTACTGCTGCACATTGATCAAGTGTGTGAACCAAAACAAAGTATCCCAACAGACTAATTGCATTACTATGGTAAACACCTCCGAACTAAATTTAGTATGTACACTCAATGGACATGGTGGACAGTTCAAAAGTGATGATTTGAGAAAATTCTAAAATATTTCTGGGAGTGAATTTCTATTTACAATGTAACTATAATGCTAAAAAGTGAAAGTAAACTTTTTCCCCCCTCTTTAAGAGGTCAAAAGTCAAGGGAGACGAATCCCACTTTTAAGGGGTCAAAATTGAAGATAGACTTTGTTTTCATTTTTGAGGACTCAAAAGTGAAGGTGAACTTTTTACAATTTTGAAAGCCCTAGTCCTTTTTTTACTCCTTAAATATTTAACCCAGCATGTACAGATACTTCAGCTAGCGTACACTCATCTATATATATATATATATATATATATATATATATATATATATATAAAATGAAGCTATTTATTCTCTTGGAGAAAGAATTTGTTACTGTTATAGGATTAGACCTATCTGTTAAATCTAGTTGTATGCTAAAATATTTGTCTCACCTCTAATAAATGATTATAAAAAAACACAATTTTCTTTTTTATATATTCATCAATATCTGGATATGAATGCAAAATTGAATATATATTCATGTACCTACTTAAATTTTGTGGAAATTGCTTCATTTTTGTTTTTTTTTGTTTTTTAATAAAATGTAATCTTTAACCAGTCGAAACGTCTTTTTTTCTCTCTCCAGATGATCTTCCTCTCAATTCCTAATCTATGGTTAGGGAATTGGGTTGTAAAAGTCAGATATTGGCGGACTGAAGGCTTATTTCAGTGTATCCCAATTTTTTCATTAGCATTTGGATGTCAAACGTAAGTTTGCTTTTTGTTTTTTTTGTTTTGTTTTTTTCTCATTAAAAAGGCTTCATTTTTTTTCCCCCATGAATGTTAGAAATTTACATGTAATTATAACCATGCTAGCTGAAACTCGTGGAAATTCCATGTGTGTTGACATCATTGATAATCCATTATCTCATGCCTCTGCTCCTTACTAATCCTTTGTCCGTGTCTTGTCTTATCCTTTCTCATCTTCACCATCCATCCTTCCATCCATGTTTTTTCTAAACAATATATAAACTGGGATTAGTCTTGTATGCGGAAAAGGAATTGGGAATGAAAAAAGTATTTTCTACTGCATCCTCTCTTTCATCTTTCTCTTGCTCTATCTCTTCACAAAGAATTTCTATGTATCACAATCTAATAAGTTTTCCACTTTTTCTCTGTTTTTTTTTTTTTTTTTTTTTTTTAAATTTCCTGACCACAGTCAGTTATTCATCCTGTACGATGATCTTCCAGAGCCATCATTCAAGGTGATCAACAAGATTGTCAGCAATGCTGTCAATATTTGTTCAGTTGCTTATCTATTGGTAAGTAAGGATTTCAGCCATTCATCTATTATAAGCAGTAAAGGTTATTCCACGTTGGCCAGGAGAAGATGGCTCCCATGATCCTCACTGATAAATCCAACACTCTATGCATAGTTTCCTCTTGTCAAATCCTCTCTTGATACAAAAGTGAAAATCATGGTGCGCGTTGGTAATAACTTTAATGCTTATATCAGTTGCTAGAGGATAACTTGTTAGAATTGTCAAGAGAAAAAGTGTCTCTATTTCTGTACTTGTGACAAAGCCCTCTTTGACTTTATTTTCTATGTCAGTAGCAACGTATCAAATGTCCAGATCCAAATCCTGTAGTCCAATCTATGTAGTTTCGGGACAAAGTTGGAATAACTGTTTGGTCTTATCAGATATGCATCATGATTACAACACCTTTTAATCCACTTGTTATACACAAACTGTTACTTCTACCTACAAAGGTTTGATACAATCACAAATAGTGAATAAGAATAGAACATTTTGATTGAATTTTGTTCAGATTAAAGGAGGCCTGACTACAGGATTTGAAGCTGAGCCTGTTTGTATATGTTATCTTATTTGTGAAATGTTTAATCTCTCTTTTCTTCCTTTGTTTGAATCATAAGTTGCTATCATCCCCGGTCAGTTAAATGAAAGGTCAATTTAAAATTTTGGTTTGATGTTTTAAAACAGTTGTTCCCTGACTTTTCCAGGATAGTGGCTCCATCATTGATGGACTCATGACTTATGCTCTCTCCCAATGAAACCAGAAGCACAGGTCTATACAAGGAATTGATTTTACAGTGAATTACATAGTGTTTTGTTTTATTTATTCCTGTGGACTCCTTGTAGAGCATAGGGCTATAATCACTGCTGTGGTTTCTGTTGTGAGTAAGTTTTACAGGATGGAGTTGCTTGCCCCACTCCCACCCATCCTCCTTCTACATGGGCTTGAGACCAGCTACGACGATTACAAGGCTAGGTTTTTTTCTGTCTGAGTAACCATTTCTTAGATGGACTGCCTTACAGGGCAAAAGGGCTCCAAGTGGTAAACTACTGTTTTGAAATGTCATATTTACTCAGACATTTCAAATGATAGGATTAGTTGTGAAATTTAACCCTTTCAGGAAGAACCTATTTAGGTGCTTGATGTCTGAATTAAAAAAAGAAACTTTTCCAAATCATTAACTTTCACATAACAATCAATCATAAATTTATAAGATATATATATATATATATATATATATATATATATATATATATATATATAAGTAACAATTTAATCATCCTTTGTCAAAATCGAAGAAGCAAAACTGGGGAAAGTAGACCGCTACATCTACCTAGGACAACGAATCTCAATGAGACCCACAAAAGAAGAAGAAATCAAGCAGAGAATCACTCTGGGATGACAAGCCTTTGGCAGAGCGAGCTCAACCTTCAAAAACAAGACGATCCCAATGATCCTAAAATGAAGAGTACACAACCAATGCATCCTCCCGGTAGTCACTTATGGCCCTGAAGCATGGAACCTAACCAAGAGACAGACCCGCAAACTGAGAAGCATGCAACGAGCGCATGAGAGAATCATGCTCAACCTTGCATAGAGAGATCACAGGACAGCACAGTATATAAGAAAGAAAACGGGGGTCTGAGACATTGTAGAATTTATTAGCAAACTCAAATGACAATGGGCTGGTTATGTTGAGAGAATGACCAACAATTGATGGACATCACAATTCACAACATGGATCCCCAGAGATCACATGCGAAACCAAAGCAGACAAAATACAAGATGGACAGATGAACTAGACAAATTCAGAGAATACTGGCTCCGCAACGTCCATGGTAGAGAAATGGGGAGAATCCTGAGAAAGGCCTATGACCAACGATGGACGTTAAAAGACTGATAATGAGGATGAAAAGCACAGATCACCTTGGCTATTTGTCTCTCCGATTCAATCATGGAATTTGAACTGATTTTGGTATTGGTTTCATATGATATCATAGTCTGCAGTTGTAAAAGCTGGAATAATGTTATTTACTTTTTCTTTGTGACTCATAGGTACACTTCTAAAAGAGATCTTTGGGATATATATGTCTTGAAAGAGATGTTGAAATAGGACTTGTATGTTTTAAAACTGTAAGCCATGCTTTCAAGCACAACTATTATATATCAGTTCACCTGTGGTTTAAAAAATTATGGCATAATTGAATATATGGATACACATTTCATTTTATATACATGGATAATAGAGATTTACATTGCAGGAAGCGTGGAGAATAGCCTTCTATTGACCACAAACAAATTTATCTTTCTTTTTTTTTTTGTTTTTATTAATCATATTCTTATTTTTTAGCATATTTTTCATGTCATCAGAACATGAATGAAATTCTTTTTTACTATGTCAGTTGCATGAATGAAATTATCTTTTTACTATGTCAGTAGCGTGACAGAAGACATCTGCTCATTGCTAATTATTATGTGTGGATTACATCCTATTAGATATGCTGTAAACTATTCTGTTTTTTTGTTGTTTTTTTTTCTTTTAGGTTGGATTTTTTGGCTACATTGCTTTCTGCAGTACTGAGATAACTGGAGATATAATCAACATGTTGGCCCCTTCACTTTTTACTGACATAATCAAAATGGCATTTGTCTTATCTATCGCTGTCACTTTTCCTCTTATCATTTTCCCCTGCCGCACAAGTTTGTACACAATGCTCTTCCCAAGGGTAAGTTTACTTTATTTCTTTTTCTTTTAAATAAAAGCTCATCATTATTATTCCTCTCTCTCTCTTTTTTTTCTTTTCCCCCCAAAACCCTTTCAAGACTATTCCATTAAAATGTCTTCAAACACAATTATTATTATGTAATAGTTCAACCATGCTGTCGAAAATCTATATAAATTGATTATTTCAGAGATTTGTATTGCACTCTGTTGACCAAAAACAAATTAATCTTCTATTTTTTGTTTTTATTGATTTTTATGCTTTAAAAGTTAAAAAAAAAAAAATGCTAAAAACATGTCAATTCTTATTTAAGCGTTAAAGAAAACTTATTTTGATAAATCAAAAATTTTCTGTATTTTGGAGAACCAAAATCATGATTGGATATAAGATATTTAACCTGTTCATTACTACCTTGGATGAGACAACATACTGTACAACAAAATAAACATCTCCTCTGCTCTGTTCAGCAAGGCATAAACTGAGTCTATGATATTGCCGTAGCTATATATACAGACTTGAATAAAATAGTGAAGTGGACATATGTGTGTGCTAAAGGCAATACAAAACATACATGTACAATATGGAATGTCATTTACTTTATTTTTAGTGATGCATATGTTTCAGTAGACTTCTAAGAGAGATCTGCAGGGCATATATATCCCAGCAGACATAGAAACATTGGTGTGTGCGTGTGTGTGTATATATATATATATATATATATATATATATATATATATATATATATATTATAGATAATATATGTATAGGATATATATGTTTGAGGAGTTTCAAAGGTTTGAGCTGCAAGTGTCAATATTGCTTTCTTTTTTGTTCAATTTTCAAAAGAAGGGATATTTTAAAACTAATTTGCATATCTTTTCAGTTATGTTAATCCTCATGTTACATGGAAAATTACGAACGTTCAATAGTAGGGGCAGGTCTGTTTGAAGTAATGGTAGGAAGTGATAAAATATTTTTACAAGGTCTATTGGAAAGTACCAGCCATTTACTAATTATGAAAAAATAGTCTACAGGACAATGGCACTTTAGTCCCATTCAAAGTACTCTTCTTCGGACTTCACACACTTATCCCAGCATCCAGTCTACTATACTGAACGGTCAGCAAAGTCCTCTTTCGGGATCATGATCAGCGACCTAATTCTCCCTAATCTTGTCTACAGACTGAAATCCTTTTGGGAAGAGCCAGAAGTCGTAGGGAGCCAAATCTGGAGAGTAGAGGATATGGGAGATCTGGATGATGCAATGTATTGCCGAAAACTCGCACATGGGACGTGAAGAATGTACTCACTCGATCATTGTGAATGTAACGATCACACAGTACACAAGATCACTCAATGGTGTATCACTGCCGACTGACTAATCCCATGGCTAGGGTCTGTTCTTGAATGTGCAGTAAGATCCCCTTTGATCAAGGCCGTGCAGGCAGTTCTTCAGATATTCAAAATGACTGTCTATTTTCTAAATAGACCTCATATTAATGGATCATGATGGGAGTATAAAAACTAAGAGACACTGATAAGTTTTCCCCAATAGTTGAATATGATCAGTGTATTGGTACGAATTATCGTTAATCCGACAACATGAGAGTGAAATGACAATATCAGAAGGCTGGTTGCACAAATGTTTTTTGTTTTTTTTGTTTTTTTTGTATGAATAAAAAAAACAATTCATATATTCTAGGGGTGAATATACATGGAGAATTCAAATTTTGTCATTTGATGAAAAAGTTTCAATTTAGAAGCAAAATTGCAGGCCATATGGCTTGTATATCCATTCGAATATGCAGTGTCGGATAAATTCTTTCTAGTATATTCTATTGTTATTGGCCCTTTCCTCTCTGAAAGGATTAAGGCCTGATGGCTTTCGAAGCAAAAAATAAATGTTTAGTTCCAGAGGTCCATCCCACCAGGCTGCACCTTTCTAGTGCTTTTGAAGGGTTAGGGTTAGGTTCAGGGTCAATCCTGATACCTGTATCCCAATAGCAAGTGCCATAGAAACTAAATAGTCTCCAGCGCTACCCACCTCTATACGCACTCAACTTGACCTTGTGTCACATTCTGCCCTGGTGAGGTGGATAAATCCTATGCCAAAAATATAGACATTTAAAGTTTATCAAATCACTGTAGCCCCATAGTTAGCCAACCTACCAGCTTAGTAGGCTACAGATTTTTCTTTGTGTGTGTGTGACTCCAGATGCTCCTGGTCACATTTTTGGGGTTACAACAATGAAAATTAGCGTTTGGCTCATCTAAAAACTCCTATTTTTTTTTTTCTTTTTTCAAAAAGGTGCTTTTAGGAGTCTTTATGGTCATTTTGGGACCAACAATGTTCAAATCTTGTGCTAGTATTTTTTAGATAAAAGATCTATTTTTTAAGATAATCTTTTAGATAGCCTGCTTGTGTACCAGAACTATGGTGATTCATTTTTTTTTTGAGGTATGAATATTTCATGGTAATTTTGATGTACAGATGTCAGATATGTTTTTGTTGATTGACACTTTGTGAATATACAGAAAGATATGACATTGAGATGAATGTACTCAACTCGAAATGGAAATTTATCCAGCTTATAGAAGATTAGCTCTTTCCGAATTCAGACGGTTTGTTTGGTGCAATATATTGTTTCTATTTATTTTGTGAATTTTTTATTTCTTTGCAGAGGCCCAAAACAAGTGATGGATTTGAGATGAGCCATCAGATCCCTGAGTTACACTTCAAACTGATGACTATTGCAATTGTTGTTATTTCTATGGTAATTGGAATGTCTGTGCCAAATGGTAAGATAATTGAACACCACTGCAGCATTTGAGTTGAGGGGTGGGGTCTCTGAAAAAGTTCAATCTCTTTTTCCCTTTCTCCTGCCCTCTCTGTATATACACACACATATATATATATATATATATATATATATATATATATGTGTGTAATGAGAAATGGATATAAGTGATCTGACAGAATGATTATAAATTGTGTTATATTAGATAGAAACTTATTTGAAATGATCTCCCAGCATAACCTGATTAATGTATCACTTTCCCTAGACAAGGTAAATAGAATAGACAATTAAAGAAAATTGGGCTGCTGCAGGAATTGAACCTGCAACCAATAGGATAGCCACTTCAATGTAGTGGTGCTCTTACCATTCAGCTAAACAGCTGCCGGTAATGTAAAAGCCCAAATAACTGTTTTCACACCAAATTCTTGTCTTGTTATTTCTTGGTCTATTTGCTTCCTTCAACGTGACAGTTATGCATCAAGAAATGGATGTATATGTAATAGAACACTTTGTTCTGATTAAACAAGGTGCAAGCTTCCTTTATTTCAAATAATCTTAACCACCTCCATCAATGTAACAGCCCACCCTTGCACCTAATGGGCTAGACACTTGGTTGACAAAGACAAATGAATGTCCTGCTAGTACCTTTTGAATGTCTGCTTCTCTTCCTTGAGAATCCTAACTAGTGTCTTATAAGTGCTTTCCATAATCAAAGGAACAGAAATGCGTGGACAAATGTAAATCAATGAGTTTGAAGCTTGTCACAGTTATTTTCATCTGAAATTAATAGGGTTTGATTATTATTCACCATTGAATTGAGTGCATTGACAAGGGGGGGGGGAGATAATATTGAAATTCATTTTTCTTTGTAAAATAAATCCTCCTTTGTTTTCATCATTTAACTGGATACTTATTGATGTACCTACGTGTATATATGTGTGTGTGTGTGTGTGTCCATGAATGAGTACACACCATACAACTTACTTTTTTTTTTATTGTAAATTTTCTTCTTACCTGAACATAGCAGAATTTCTTTATTACACAATCAGACTTTATATTGTCAGCTATCATTTATGACTGTATCATATAACCATTGAAACTCTGTTGCCAAAAATATCTTTTTCTGAGGGTTGCACTCATTTTTGGACGGCAACATATTCATAATTTTGGCAACAAAGTTTCTATACTCTGGAATTTGGGCCTAAATAATACCTGACAATATGTTTTTTGATTGTGCAATGAAAAAACTCTTTGTTTTATTCAGAAGAAAATTAACTTTCTATGAAAATGTGGTAGGATGTATTCATTTATGCTTGACACTGTATGTGTGTGTGTATATATATGCATTAAAAATCAATAATAATGGTTGACTGCTTCATCTAATTAAAAGAAGTGAAGACAGGTCTGGTTGGTCACACAATAGAAACCATTACAAATTGACCCCCCCCCCCACACACACACACATACACTAAATACCTATATTGTTTTTTAGACATTATAAGGAGTAAATGTTTGAAGATTCAATCTGTTGCTTAATCGGTGGGGCCTGTACACAATACATGGCTAGCCAGACCAGCTCGAGAACTGAAACAAAAAAAGAAAAGTATGTTGACAGTTACTACTTATATTGTTGCTTTGTTTCTGCTTTTTTAGTGGAATTCATTCTTGGACTAAATGGTGCCACAATGGGAACATTAATCTGTTACATTATGCCTGCTCTGTTTTTCCTAAAAGTCATGTCGGTGACATCCGAAGGAAAGACATTAGCCAAGGTAAGTAAATTCATCTACCAGAGGAATCTGATTGTTCTACAGGCATATTTAAAATTGATCTTGAGACGAAACTTTCTGAGCCAAGATTAGATCTACTGTCATTTATTGACATATTTTTCCATTGAGGCTCCGTAGATGCTTTTATAAGAATCTTTGGTACACCAGAAGCATTGAGTCATCAAAAAATATTACCATATTATCCACATATAAGGCACACTTCTTCTCTCAAAATTATATTCCTAAATCGCCCTGCACGTTATATCATTGAGAAAGTAGCCCTATGGGTTGAGTTAACTGGTACCTGGACATCCATGTTGTATCTATTGGCTTCATACTATTCTTAAGTCTCAATCTAAATGACAAATAATCTGTCTACATTGTAGATAAATGGGTACATTATATCATGATTGCGATAGAGAGTAGGCCTATGGATTGAGGTAACAGGTTCCCACACACCCCTCTTCACAAGAATATTTAAAAGTATTACACTCCTTGATTCATAAATTTATGAACTGCTTAAATTGCTCCTAAAACAGTGAAACTCTTCAGTAAATAAAATTTTTTTTTAAAAATAGAAGTTTTTTGTGAATTGGATAAAAAGAATTTTTTAAATTCATCTAAACTTGTAAGATAAGTAATTCCCCTTGATTCAAGATTTTATTTCTTCTGTATGAATTCAAGTTAATTTTATTGATAACAACAAGTAAGCAGCTGTCAGTTACCTGAACCTCGTAAAGTTTGGAGGCAGATTATATCACAAAGGCACTGATGTTTTTTTTAAGTGGATTATATAGTAAACAATACTTGATCCATTTTTCTCTTCTTTCCTTTTCTATCAGTTGGTGCTGGTCATGGGAATTCTTGTTCTGTTGATCAGTACATATACGACCCTAAACTTCCAAGATAAAAGCCATCATGCTGAACATCAAGAAGAGAAAAGACTAAAGGACAACATTGCTGCAAAAGAAGCAGTCCAAGATATAATTGCAGGTATTTTTTTTTTTAATTCATTTGTTTCATTTTTGTCAGACTCCTAGAAAGTTGACTATTTTGGGATATTGAGAGAGGGGAAAAAGAGAGAGTAATGCCAGGATGTCATGTGGATTAACTCACGACCACAAAAAAAGATAGGGGTATTGGAATTTTTATGACATTCTCAGAGAATTTGTTCATTCTGATCACACATTCTTTAGGAATTTTTTGTTCTGGCAATGCTTTTTTTTTTAGCAAGTTATTTTTTATCTAACCTCGTATTCATATCTATGCTTCAGTCAGGGTGGAGTTTGACTCTGAAACAGCAAGGCTTGTTGATATTGCTTTCAGTGAAAGATACAGTAGTAGGAAGAAGGGAACCTCAGACCATGTCCCCTTCGATTCTGTACTCTACCATTGAGCTATTAAGTTATCCAGAAAGTAATGGCATTTCTATAAGAATAGTGGACTAAGACAAAGATAAAGTGTGATGGAAAGCATGTTTTATTCAACACTCCTGGGATATATATTCTGAGATTTCTTTGACCTCTGAAATAATGTCCTGTTGATGTTGTAGAAGTCTACCGGGACATTTTAATTTAGGCATTAAACATTTTAATGGTTAAGTTTTGAAAGGGTTATGATGGAAAACCCATTTTAATCAAAGTGTGATTGTATGCTCTTTTGCCAATGTGTTTAAGTGTTATGCTTCCATTGTAAAATATCATTGTACCTAAAGTTGATAAATTCTTCAAAGGTTTAGTGTATCATAATCAAAGAATTGCTAATTTCTGAATGATTTTCAAGACTCTCATTCCTTCACCGAAACCCAGCCTTGCCAGAATCCTTGTTGTATGTCCTGTGTGGTTTCAGTAGTTTGTGGCCAAGTTTGAACCCATAAACCACAAATCATACAAAAGTTTTTCTGCATTTTGTTGATGGGTTAATAACTCCAACCAATAAAGTATAGCAGATTAAAAAATAAAAATTATTCAAGTATAGTAGAAAAAAAATTATCGAAATATTTTTGATTTTAGGATGAGTTGTTGATATTCAATGGTTCATCTAAAGAAGGTTGAAGAAAGGACTGGTTGAAATGTCGTTGGTTGACTGAAGCTGGATTTTTGAAAAAAATTAGAAGAGCTTGTAAATTGGAAATTAATCTATAAAATGATATATAACACATTATTTGTTATAAACTGTATTGTTTGTTTTTTTTAGTATAAATGTCAATGTGAGAAAAAAAAAAAAACTTTTCACGTTTCTTACTATTTTCATATTGACTTGTATATCTCAGTGTTCATGTTTATTTGTTGCTTTTGCAGCCAAGCAGCCACCAATTGTAGACCATGTTGCTGTGGTTGGTAACGGAGGACCGCATGAGGGTGACCATCATGTTATTGGGGACCATGTGGGAGATGGTCAAGAAAAGGCTAAAGGTCTGTCTGTTTTCCTTTTGTCTGTCTGAAACTTCTGTCTGTTTTTCTTTATCGATTGCATATCACAGGATCCTTTTCCTTACCCATACACACACACATCATTGCATATGAATGAGAAGAATCTAATCAGCAGTTGTAGTAGTAGTATATATATATGTTGAATGTGTGTGTGTCATTTTTTTTTTCTATATTTATACCTCCCAAAAAAAAAAAACATGCATTTTGTTGAGCTTTATGTAGTAGACTCCTCTGGCCAAACAGTAGAAATAGAATTTCTATGTTCCGTTTAACTTGATGAATCAAACTCCATAAGTAATTTTACCTTTTGATGTAGTATAATATTCAGGAACTATTCAATATAGACAAAAAATACAGAATAGCATAATTTCAGTACATCTCAAAAGTATAATGCACTTTCAAAATTATGGCTTGGATCAACTAATTGTAAAATGTCTCTTAAACGTGATGTGTGTGAATGAGAGGCTTTTTAAAAAGAAAGAATATAATCTCATTCCATAAGAAGGCATGTATGACATTGCATGATTCTGTTTGTTTACTAACTTGAGCTTAGTAAATATCATTAGAAAAGAATAAGGGAAAACCTTTTTAGAAGGTGGTTGCACCAATTTTCCTAATGGGAAAGGTCTTTCTCCCCTGCCTTGAAGATCAGCATCAAAAATCCAGGCTTTTACCTGGGCTTGAATACTAACATCTGGCACAAGTGGAAAACATTAAATTATCTCAGTCATAAAACAGGCCTCGAAATTTTCTTCCTAGACAATTCATGTTTTCAAGTGATTTTTTTTTTAAATTTATTTTTTATTTTTTTTTCAACTAATGGTTATTTTATTGTTTTTAGAAAAAGATGCCCACAGACATGAGCCTCCAATTCCAAAACCTCCGGATGAACTACCTGTAAGAAATGTTTTGTTCTTCTGACCTACGATTATTTATGTCTTGGTTGTGTTAATAGTGTATTTGTTCTATAATGTTATACAGGTGTCTTGTAATAGCGCCAATGTTGGGGCCCAAGAAAGCAACCATGTTATAAATGAGACTCTATAACTGGTGTCAGTATTGGTGAGCAAAAGATGGCTTACATTGTGTATCATATAAAAACTAAGTTGGATTTGTACAAATAAAGTAAAGCATTCTTTAATGTCATTTTTTCACCAAATGATACCACTAAAATAATTGCAAGTATATCAAATTTCAATGTTTAAAAATGAAAATATTTACATAGATGACTTAACCCTGATACGGTTTACCTGAGCTTTTTGGTGGAAATGTTTCATTCGTTGGCTACGGAAATGTTTTTGTCTCATTCATTTACTTTCATTTTTGCAGTTGTTTTGTCAGCTTAAGTCAAATATATTTCTCAGTTGGATGGGAGTTCTTTCACCTCTGTCTCATGGTGTACTCAAATAGCTTTCAGCCAGAAATATTGGGCTTTTGGGTTCAAAGAGAAATCTTGCATTTATTTGCAGTTTTCGAGATGATAATATAGATCAAAATGTTCGGGTCCTACACCCACTCGACTTATATTGCAAACTGTGCAATAACAAACCTTATTTTATCTGGGTACCCCTGTATGATGTTCGCAAGCTCTCCAGGCAATTAACTGTCCAATTTAATCTGTCTCCAGGAAGTTGACCAAAGCAATGAGAAACTAAAAGTTGCAGAGGCCAATAAAAAACTGGAGAATGAAAAGAAGGCTGCTGAAGCAGCAGCAGCAGCAGCAGCCAATGCGAAGGATCAAGCGCATGATCAACTGGAAGTTAAGGATGCTGTCAAGGATGCTGAAAAAAGTAAAACAAGCAAAGATGATGTCAAAACGAAAAAGCAAGAAGGAGCCGAGAAGAAACAGGAAGAATTGCTGCATAAACTAGAAGAACAACATCAGGAACAGAAGAAGATTCTAGAAGAACAGAGAGAACTTTTGAAAGAACTGAAAAAACATAGAGAAGAAGAACACAAGGGGAAAATGGTAAGTACACTTTACTCTGTACTAATGTGTGTCTGGGTGTATTTTGTATACTTACATAGCTTTGCTTTGATATGTTGAAGGTGGCTCCTTGACATCATCACCATAAATACCTGTACAGTATACTCTAGTATACTGTTGTTGTTTAGGGATGTGCCTAGTTATCAATGGGTTGTCTGGGATCTGCTCGAGGAATTTCCCTCGAGAAGTCTTGAAGCTTGCAAGTTCTCTTTTTGAGGTGCTTTCTGCAGGAATATAGTTCCCAAGTTTTGGTCCAAGCACAGATAACAACTTGTCGTTTCTGGATTGGGCCTTTTTTCCTGCATCCTGCACTAGAGTTGGAATAGTGGCTTGAATACCTCTTCGTTCACTGTGGAGAAACGAGATATTCAGATCGATAGGTATAGGTTTCTGCAGTATCTTGAACATCATAATGATCTGTAGTGACAAGGTTTAGTCGACAGTTTGTTTCAATAGGACAACTTGGTGCAGCCGCTGATTCTGCTGATGAAGTGCCTTTGCACACCTTTCAGGGTCTGAACATCTCTGATTTTTTTATGGTAACCAAAGGGGGGAACAATATTCCACCCTATTTCTCATCATTGTTTTGCAGCGTCAACGTTATTGTTGCACTGCAATCACAGAAAATACTTTGCACCCAGGTTGACATTAGTCTAGCTTTATCACATATATTCATATGAAGAGTCCATAAGACTTGTGGGGTTAAGTGTATTCCTAGATCTTTCACTATGGATTTAGATTCTCTAATTTGTTTGTTTTCTGTTTCATGCTCAAAATACTGTCTTGTGAATGAGAGTCCCAGGGATTTCGTTCTCAAAGAAGTTTTTTTATAATCCTTTCCATTTTTTTTTTTTCTTTCTTTCAATCTGCAGCTTTTTTGTTGGACTTTGCTAGGAATCCTGGCTCAAACACTCTTTAAAAATACAAATTAGTCTGCATTTGAGTCTTGTGCTGATATTAGTTTTAGAAATGAAAATTGCAAGGTGATTCGGTAATTATTTTCCTCTACTTAATGAGGATGAAATTTGGAATCATTTCAATCGAGGTATATTCTATGAAATCAGAATGTTGAGCTAATAAATTGAAATTTTTTCGTGTTGTATCTGTGATTTGTTTATTAGCAGCTGAGTAGAGAGAGCTGGGTGAACATCCTATAAGTGCTTTTCTGAGGGATGTCGGTTTTATGTACTCATTGCATCTCAAGGGCTGTCCAATTTTAAAATTTCTGGAAAATACATGACTGACACAATGTCATGGATGAATTTTTATTTTTCAGGTTGAAAGCAAACTGTTGCCCAAGAAAGATGGGGGAGCTCCAGTGGTTAGTGTTCATGGGAACAACCTACCTAAGCTCCAGCCTGAAATTGTTCCTCAGCAAGGTATAAACATCAATCAAGGTGTGATTGGAGGAAATATACAAGAAGCACAAGTACCCCAGCCAAATGTGGGCGCACAGCAAAAGGTTATACCCCTACAAATTATCCCCCAGAAAAATTTGCTCCAGTCACAGAATGTAGCACCAAATCTACCACTGCAGCCAAATATACAAGCAAAGAAAAGTTTTGTCCCCCAGCAAAATCCTCACATAGAAAATATACGTCAACAGAATATGGGTTTTCAGCAAGGTAAAGCTGGCAAGTTAATGGGAGAAATGAATCCCAAAGCAGATGTTCCAAATATGATTTTCCACAATCAAAAGATGGCCAAGGAGTTGCCTGCTGAAAATCTCCATCAGGTAATTTCACTTTTATCTTATGTCTGTGTATGTATGTATCATATATTGTATCATTTCAAAGTTAGGAATAATTATAAATATATTACGTCAGATTATATGTCCATTTGTTAATAATATAATCATCTGCATTGAGAAGCAAACAGAGCAGATATAGACAGTATATGAACAAGATGAGAATTAGGTGTTGAAGCAGTTATTTGGGCCTTCACATTACCAGAGACTGTTTAGCTCAATGGTAAGAGCAATGCTACATTATTGGTCGGCGGTTCAATTCCTGCAACAGCCTCATTTTCTTCAAATTGTTCATTCTGTTTACATTGTTTAGGCCAAATGATACATTTACTGGGAAATCACTTCTAAGTAATGCATTTATAATTATTTTTGTCTAATTATATATTCATTTCATGATGATATTAGATCTATAAAGCAACAGTAACAAGGAAGAGATGTATATTGGTGCAATAGTAAACAGGACAAACTACTTCAATAACAACGATACTTCTAAATTCGCAGACAAACACTACAATACAAATTCAAAACATCAAAAATATAAATGAAAAAATATGATGTAATGACACGAAAACCACATTTGAACAAATATACAATGAGTAGAAAAGCAGAATCCACTTGAAAATCAGAGAAAGTATGAACCTAAATGTCGTGGTATTATCCATAATGAAAAAAATAAATTGATTTTTATGTATTCACATCTTACATATTTACAAGTGAGAGGAGTGAGTTTGTCTGTCACTCTTTAAAAAGTACCTAAGCATGTATGCAGCCCCACCAAATTTGGCATGCCGACCCAATTGACCTGGGGACAGGTTTTAAAACAAAATATTCTTTAAAGAATTATTGAGGAGGTTTGTATTTATAATGTAATTATAATGCAAAAATGGGACCTACTTTCTGCCCACGTACATATAATTTTGTAAGGAGTATAAAGTGAAGGGAAACCCACCCTTTAAGGGATCAAAAGTGAAGGGTGATTTTTTTTTTTCCTCTCAGTAAAAGTGGAAAAGGACAAGGGGAATTTTTCCCTCCTTTTAGGGGTTAAAAGTGATGGCTGGCCTCCTTAAAAGCTTTAGTCTTACTTTTTGAATATAGCAGCTGGAATAGCCATCTAAGCTGGGTATCATTATATAAAAATTCTGTTTTAGAGGTGTTCTATTTAAAAGCCAACTATGCAAAATTTGAACATTCCTTCCTGTCTAACATATATATTGTATTAGTCTATATATCTTTTTTTTTTTCTAATGGGTCAAAAGTGAAGGAGACTTTTTGAAATATTGAGAAACTATTTTTAAACATTTTTTAGTGGGAGGCTCTATTTATAATGTAACTATTATACCAAACTGGGCCTTCACTTTCTGTTCAATATATACATAAGTTAGCTGGATAACCTGTCTGTGGGATAGATATTCAGCTTCTTAAACTGTGGAATTTCCAGATATCCAACTTGTAAGTATTAAGCATGGATTTTGATACAAAATAAAATTCCAAAAAAGTTGAAAACCTAACAGTCAAGCAATATCAATCTTCTCAAAGGTTACACATCAAAATGTAATAAATGCTGAAGAATGGTGAAAAGAATGAATTTCTATAGCCTCAGCATGAACTCTTGACAAAAAAAAAAATCACTTCTGCCATTCCTTATATAAAAGAATATGTTTTATTTTCATTATACGGACAGAGATCTGCCTATGTTTCAAGCTATCATGTTCTCTTTCAGAGAGATCCAGGTAATCTGAATTTGCATCCAGTTCCTGTGCAAGCCCAGGTGGCTGTACAACCAGCACAGCAACAGGTGGCCATGCAACCAGCACAACAGGTGGTCGTACAACCAGCACAGCAACAAGTGCCTGTACATCCAGCTCAGCAACAGGTTGTCCATGTAGCCGTACAACCACCACAGCAACAGGCGGCTCAGATGGTTGTACAACCAGCACAGCAACAAGCAGCCCAGGGGATAATACAACCAGCACAGCAACAGGCAGCTCAAATGGTTGTACAACCACCACAGCAACAGGCAGCTCAGATGGTTGTACAACCAGCACAGCAACAGGCAGCCCAGGGGATAATACAACCAGCACAGCAACAGGCAGCTCAAATGGTTGTACAACCACCACAGCAACAAGCAGCCCAGGGGATAATACAACCAGCACAGCAACAGGCGGCTCAGATGGTTGTACAACCAGTACAGCAACAGGCAGCCCAGGTGAATCTACCTTTGAACAACCAGCGAGGGCGGCGTTTGATGCTGGATAACAAGAAAGAAATACAACAAAACAACCCCAGTAAGGACAATAACATTCATGGGAGCCCTTTGAACCACGAACAAAGTGTTCGTCACAAGCGAGATGTGTTGATACAGGAAGAGCAAAATCAGTTCCCAAACAAAGTGAAATCGGAAGATTTGGCCGCTGTTCCGCACGTTGATGGAATTGATGAGAGACCTTTCCAATCAATAATGATACGTTCACTCAAATCTGCAAAGGAAGAAAATAGCGTAGCTTCAAATTGAACGACTTCAAAAAATTCCATTGAAAATATGGTTTATTTATTTTTTTGAATTTTTAAAAAAAATTTTTTATTGGGCACAGCCTTGGCTCTACTGGTTGCCAATCCACCCAGGATTTTACTTGGCAAATTGATTACATCAATTTCTGTGCTTTTCCTTCTCATTTATTTCATTTTTTTTTTTTTTTTTTTCTCTTTCAATTTTTTCATTTTATTTGACCATCCACTCTGCACCATTTGGAAGACTGGACCCCGATATTGCAGACTAAAGCAGCTTAGGATTTTTATAATTCAAAGCTCAACTTTGAGGACCTGAAAGTAATTAGAATATAGGAGAGGTGGGTTTAAGGGGGGGGGGCAGTCCAGTCATTGCATAGTAATCCTTGGCCCTCCCCTCTGGACTTGACAGCAAGTGATTTGGACCAAGAAAGAAAATGTAAATAGTCAAAAAGCAGTAATCATTATTTTCATTTTCTGCATAAAATTATAAATTGTAAATATTGGATCCTTCTGTTTTTTTGTGGAGATGCTCTGAATATCTTGCAGGCTGTGACGGATTATCTACAAACCCCAGCCCCTAAGCTCCCCCTGCCCCACCTTTTGTTGAATAGAATGAAGTGATGTTAAGTCACATTGAATAATATGAAATAATAGGAATCGATTACAATCCTTTTTATTCATTTTAGAAGACAAAATGGTAGGTAATATTCCAGATATGCGTAAATATTGAAGCTCATTAGCCACCTACCTTTCAGGTTTCTGGGTTTAGGCCTTCACAAACTAATGGTTAATCCGCCACTGCTTGCAGGTCGTGAAATAATTGACAATACAGGATGTCCACTGGCTCATCAGGCAAGCATGTTGGTTAATTTTTGACAAGTATTTTCATTCATCCTGAATTTTTAGCTGCTTTTTATTGCAACTCTAGTGACTTGAAGCAGTAGAGCAGTACTGTACATAGGCAACTTTAAGGCAAAAGAGGACACAAGTTTGAGTCTTGTCTAGAGCTTATTTTTTAATCTCTGATCTGATTTGTTCTCTCACAGCCATAGACTGATACTCTGAGTAAAATGTGGTTAAAAAAAAAAAAAAGGGACTGAATAATTTAAGACAAGAAAATACTAGTCAAAAATTTGACTATGCTTCATCTAATGAAAAATAAATGAAGATAAACATGTTAGTTCTCTGGTTCTTTATTCTTGTTATATACTGTTTATTTCTTGATTACAAAAGGACTTGAATGTGTAAGAGGTTGTCTAGTCTTTTATTTATACTAGCTGAGAAAAAAACTCTATCGGAAGAGCCATATCTGAAGAAAAATACAGAACACTTGATAATAACAATCTCTCAACTATGTTTGAAAATACGCCTCTAAAATATATATACACAGGAGGCCTCTTAATGTGATCAATTTGGGACAGGCTCTTGCAAAAAACAAAATAAATAAAAAAACGACCAATTTCCATTCATTGTTATAAACACTTTTACATCATAGGAAAATTTTAAAATGAATTTTAGTTTCAATTCAACCATTGATTAAGACTGAGAAGTTGTACGGATTGTTTTTACAAATACATGAAAGACATCTTAGACTAAAAAAAAACTTTGGATTATTTTGGTTTAATATTCATAAGATTTCTAAGTTGTGCTCTGCCCAAGCAGGGTAGGTATCAGGCCTTCCTCGATCCATGCCTGCTCAAGTCACAGCTGTAAATGCTAATTGATTTCTTTTACTGTTACGACAGTCGTCACCAAATAATGCAGAACCATTTTTTTTTTTGCCCTCTATCTCCTCCAGTATCATCAAATAAGATTGTCATTTTGGGGTTATTTTTTGTGAAATTAATGACATGCCATTAAAGAATGCCTTCATTAACTCTAATTGGTTCATATCTGAATTGGAATAATTTTCAAATTATATTTTATTAGAAACCGTGAACCAAAACTGTCAACATTTCTTCAGTATTCAAGTTAGATAGCTCCACTAATGTGTTGCGTTTGTGCAATAGCAAGCCAGCCAGCCAGCCAGACTAACGGGCTGAAAATTCAAATATTTCCTCACATTATTGGGGGGGGGGTAGGTTTATGCCAAGTTTCCAACAAAAAACTATCTTTTGATCACGTCTTTTTTCAAATTGTCACCCCCCCCCACATGGTATGCTACCAAAAGATGTTGGTCACATGATCGTTCCAATTGAGTGACTAACCAGACCTATTTTCTGATTATTTCTATTTGGTAGAAAGAGGCTTATAGGAAAAAAAAAAAATTAAGGTCTTCATGTTTAACTATTTTCTTATAAGATGATTTTCCTGAAAATATTAAAGCATTGCTATTAGTTATAATTAACCAATTCATGGTGATTTCATTTAGGTAAGGTTTGTATCATTCTGATTGTAATTTATATGGCTTTAGCTTTTTAGAAGAAATTCATTTCAAAAGTAGAAGTGATTCCTTTGAAACTTAACAAGGCTCCCTTATTGAAAATCAATATAAAATAACATTGTAACAATGAATTCCACAAATAGTCAAATGGAAAGAATCATATTTTATTTGAACTTTACAGATACAAGGAATTTTTATAATTTTTCCATCAACACTTGCATAATGCACTTGTCATTTTTGTTATGAATACGCATACACAAATTCTATGCTTTTCAACAAATCCATAATACACACTCATGCACTTGTGAATTTGTATTCTCAAATATATACAATGTTTCATCAAAATCCAGAATAGAATGTTTTATCTTGGAGACTTACTGTATATGCTTGTATGTAAGACTGTTAGAAGAAAAAGGAAAAATCTATGCAAACATTACACTGCCTTCTACCAAAACTCAATATGGACAGTTTGGGATTTGGATCAGTCGCAGTCCTCCCAATTCCCTTGTAAACCATTTCTCTTATAGTCTGGCATATACAGTAATTTCTGCTTCGATGGTACAAAACTCTTTTCCTTTTGAAAACTTACTTCCTTGTTATTTAATGGCAAAACAAATTCTCCAAACAATTTAAACGGCATGATTCATTAAAGTTTCTATAAATGCATACTATCTTTATGTATTTTATCAATCCTGGAAAGTCAGTCCATGAAAGAGCTAGTTCTTTTCTTGTGCAAAGATCTAGCAATAGCCAACTTTAGTTTACATCTAAAATCTAAGAAATACCACAAAATTAAATTCGACTTTAATCTTTAACTTATTTTATTGAAAAAGAAAGTCATCTCAATATCATTTCTGACGTCTAGATTAAGATATGAAGTATCAAAATTTGCAACACTGAGCAAGGGACACAACTGATTTTGATGACAATCAACATTAGTGCGTGTAATTCGGAACTAACAATTCTCACAATTAAGATAGTTCTGAGAGCTGAAATTACAAATGGATGCTGGAATTCACAATTAACACTGATGTTTGTTTCTATCGGTAACAACGGACACTTAAAGGTAACAATTCTGCTGATAAAAATCAGCTATCTACCATTTGAAATAATGGACTCTTCTACTTAAAGAGTTTTGTCACTTTTTAGTAAGACCTCAGAGGGAACTGATTATATTATTAAACGTCAACAGCTTTGTAGTTGTAAACTTAGGAAACGTGAAGAAATAGCTTGAACTCAATTGAAACATGGGTAAGTATTGTTACCAAATGCATTACTGCCTCTAGCATATGAATGTGTGTGTGTTTGCAGTTGTGTTGACATGTCAATTTTGGTCATACATAAACAGACACAAGTTATTAAATACACAAAATCTTGGCACCCTTGAAAAAGAGTGCTAAAGATTAAATATTCTGTCTTATATACAATCTGAGTGAAGAATTCACATCCAACAGAATACTACCTAGAAATAAACACTTCAACAAAATTCATTCAAATTCTTAATCTATACAAAGAAGCTTTGTCAGCAAAAATTTTGCGCCATGAGATATCTATTGTCTGGATTGAAAATATGTAATTTGAAGAAATAACCAACATTAATAGGTTGATACTTACTAAGATAGATCCAGTCTGGCATAAGGCCACAACGATAGGAAAGGATTACGAGCAATAGATCTCGTAATGGTGAGCTCGTAAACCATTGCTCTACAGCAGGTGTCCAACCAACATAAACAGGTTGAAGGTTTTGCTTTTCATTTTTACCATTTTCTGAAATCAAACAAATTTCAGATCTTTCATCCAGCAGTCACAATAGGATTTGTATCCATGAATATATATGAATGATTCAGTGAAAAACAAGTGTAGAGAATGGACATGGTATTGGCCGTACCTGACTTTGGATGTTTTCGTAGGATCTGCAACATCTCATTGACTGGAATTTTGTCCCTCCATAAGTTTCTTGAACACTGAAAATTCATCGGAATCAAGGCGTTCCTTTAGAGAGTTCAACTCTGTTGGACAGGTCACATGGTCTACATGGACCACATACCCAAGGCACTGTTCTACGGCCAACTCTGCCATGGCCGCAGATTCGAGATGGGGGTCGATACAAGGATATCTTGGTAACCCTCAGAGCCTGCAATATTGCCACCGGGGACTGGGAAGCCAGGGGGATTGAACAGAGCTGAGTGGCAGGAGATCTACTACAGCAGCTGGGAGCGCTTCAAATGACACCGGATTGAATTGAGAAGTAGGCACACCAGCATGCACATTACGATGCTGTAAAAGACGAACCAGCACCACCACCCAGAGACGAATTTGTCTAATCAGACTGCCAGCGTCGGTGCTGTCCACACGTCAGCCAGATCATCCACATAGACAACACTAGCGCAGGTAGGAGGGAGGTCTGTCAGACAAGACAGCTCAGTCAAGCATCGAATAATGTCCCAGTTTTGCTGGGATCAGTAGAATAACAGGTTGTGAATTCCAATTTCCTTAGACTGACCATAGAACAAGACTGGTTACCAATCAGCAGTTTGAAAATATCGAGATAAGCCTTCTTGACAGAAGAAACCAAGTTCATGTTGAAAATAAAAATCTGCAAAATATCTGTTGATGAGGGTATCCTTGATGAAATTCATAAAATTGATAATAGAACAAGAAATAAGAGAATCAAACCAAATATGTTCGTGTATTGCTGTTTTCAGTAAGTATGGATAATTAACATTACAAAACAAAGCTTTGTACAGGCTGATCATTGGTTCATTCAGTATAGGTCATGACAGTACGGAACTAGGCAAAGAGTGAAGCGATGGAAATTGGAAGAGGAGGTGTCTCCATACATTATAGGACTTATGCAGACTTAACAATGGAAGCTGATGTTCACAACCTTTTCTATCAGCACATCTTCATTCATTGATTGGTAGTGAAGAGCTCACAGGGCATTAATTCATATTATTTCACTATTTTGGATACCAGTAATCAATACAGCAGAAAACAATGTAGGGTTTCCATCTTTCAATTTGGTTGTTAATTTTCTATGCCCCCAAACCATAATTCAGTGCACCTGAAATTGCTTTTAAGTACATTGTATTTTGCTACATATAAGATGCACCCAAAATTGCGTAGGATTTGTAGATTGAAAAAATAAAAATTTAACAAGTAGGTTGTAAAAATAAATCTAGTATGTTCAACAGGTGAAAGTGAGGGGGAGGAGAGAAATTTTTAAGAGCCTGTCTTGGACCTCACTGGAGAGTTGGGGGGGGGGTAAATCTCCTGCTTCACCCCAAAGGTTGCAGGTGATTTTCAGAGTTTGATTTTGAAAAAGAAAAATGGGCAGAGTGCACAGACACTACACTTTCATCTTAGGCAGAGGAGCGACACTTTGATCCCAGGCAGTGCACAGTAATTCTGGTCCTAGGCAGAAGTGCAGATTCATACATAAATAATCCTGTCATTTTCAACAGATACTAGGCTAATTTAAAAATACAACATCAGTCCACCAGGTTGAGGATGAAATTCATTAAAAAAAATTAAACTGAAATCTGTAAAAGAAAAAAAAAAAAAAGATTTTCTATTCTATAGTTTGTCAGATATTTCTTTACTGTTTTCTGATAGATTTTCTTACATATTCACCAAAAAAGGTTTTAATTACAGATTGAATCAACCTTCCAAGGCTACATTTAGGCCTAAGCTAAACAAGCTACAGCTCAAGGCCTAACAATCTGCAAAAACCTCAAAAAATTTGGAAAGCATATAAAGTTTTGTAAGACCTGGCGTAATTTTTTAACAAGGTCTCTAAGTTTTGTATTACTTGAGGCCTCACCAAATCCAAGTCCGGCACTGCAGCCTTCAGTTTTTGAATGAACTAGTACAACCGAGCATAACGCAGCCATTGTGCAATGCTAAGATTAAATATTGAATTCATCGCATGTTTTTTTTTTTTTTTTTTTTACATGTTTTGCCTAATTCTTGATCTTAGTTTTCCTTGAAAAATAAATAGATTTGTTTGTGCCTATAAATAAATGCATACAAAACAGAGTGTAAAGTAAATTGGCAAGCAATGCATTCTGCATGGCTAATTGTGTTTCTACACTGAATCTTCTCTACAAAAAGAGCTTCAAGGATGGAATCTAAAATGGCCAAGTGAGATGTCACTTGCCGAGCAGTTGTTTTCGTTGTTGTTCCAGAAGTCCTTCCAGATGGTCGGCTCGTTTTACAGCAGCTTGGTACTCGACTTTCAATTGACTGACTATCTCTTCCTTTTTCACAATTGCTTGCTTCACTCTGGAAACAGAAAAACATGATTGAAAGTTCATTTGTTATTGTTGCGGTTTAGTCATTATTGTAGGGAAAAAATGTCGACATAAAAATACGGCTCAACTCCTCCCCAAGTAATCTTTCGGCTATTTGAGGGATTGATCCCTTGTTACCTTATCAGTTAAGCATAACTACTTTTATAATATAGAAATTTGGGTGTCATCTTTTACAACATGGCAGCCATCAGGAGAATTGAAACCATTCTGAATGCTATGAAAAGTATCAAGCCATATCCTGAGAGGCCTGTAATGAGTGGAAGAACAATGGACTTCTTATGAATGACTCATCTGTGTTGGTTATGAAAAACAATTCATCACTCCCTCTAGCTTTTTTCTGTTTGTCTCTATTAATCATCATATTTTCACACCAGAAAGGATATTGAAAAAGATGAAGTGAGTGAGAGACAAAATCATTTTGCAAATAACAATTCGATAACTTTTTCAATAAAATTTTTACACTTGAAATTAGAAATTGTTTACTCCCCCCACACATAAAAAAAAAATGTTCAGTTAGTATATTGAACCCTCAAGTTAACATACTTGATGGTGGAAGTCTGTTATATCAGAACGTAACCTAGGAGGCCATTTAAAAACATATTTTTTTTCCAAGTGGAAGTTTTAAATAATGTGCCAATACATTCTTCTGCCTCTGTCTGGTGAAATTTAGTGGTTGAAGGGTTTTTTTTTTTGTATCTCCTCAATAAGAAAATCAGTTCAAGTTTACAGAGCCAAATACCAACAAGATGTACTAAGAAATCCCAGAAGACCACCAAATCTAACATACCTCCAGGAAAGGTTTATCCGAAATGGGATGAAAAACAACAAAGAAATAATTAAAATACCTGGTACCAGAACTTTAGACGATAGAATTTATTATATAAATTGGCAAATATTCATAGGTTTTACTTTTTTTTTTTTAAAATAAAGTTCAGTCTTATTTGCTTATAAAACATTACATCTTGACCTTGAGACACAGATCCACGAGGAAAAAATTAGAGGAATAGCAAATGAGTTTCTCTCATGTTCACTTGATTTTCACAATTTTTAGTAAATAATATAACACCATTACAGTATAAATATTATTTAAAAAATGAAATAAATAAAAATAATATCACTATAATTTCTATTATTATTCAGACTATCCTCATCTTGGTTGTTTTTCATACAACGTTTTGGCCATTGTACTCTACGGTCTTCATCAGGTATTATCTGGTAGGTGTGGGGAAGTGTGGACACATAGTGTAATGGTTACAGAATCAGATAGAATTACTGCAAGTAATGTAATGGTTCTAAGTTCAATCCCAGTGTGAGACAATAATAATTCGAAAAATACTACTACTGCTAAGAGAGGAGTGCGGTCTATATACCCCCGTCGGTTAAATAAAGGGTTCAGTTCGTTATTTCCCCACACCTACCAGATGATACCTGATGAAACGTTGCATGAAAAACAATAAAAATGAGTAATAATAGAAATAATAATGGTACCTCATCTCAAAAATTCAGAGAAACACTAACATCACTATTGTGTGATTACTTTGGTTTTTTGTTTTTATAATGCAGAAAAAATCTTAAGGTTAGACAACTTTCTTGCAAAATGGATTGACGAGTGAAATTTGAAAAAACAACAAAGGAAAAATAGAATGCACAGCTGCCTTTTGAGCAAAAACAAACAAATCTTTTTTTTCTAAGTTGACACCCAGCTCCTCCCCACCAAAAGAGCACGATTCAACTAATCTGTCTGATATGGAGAGAAAATCAATCATTTTCCCAATTTTATTCACATGAGGAAGGGATCAAGGTTAGTAGCCTGACACACAGTTATTCACTGAATTTTGATCTGAAATTATCTCTGACTAACATTCAGTCTATGGGATTAATATTTGCCACTCAATCAAGTGCATTGACAAGGGAAAGCTTTTGTTGAAAAATAAGTGCTGTGTAAGATCAATGCTTTTTTTTCATCATCAATGCAACAGATTTATCGATGTGTCTATATAGTATAATAGTTACCAGCAGAGGTACCCAACATTACCCAGGAAAGAAAGCTTATTTTACCTAGAAGTAAGCTAGGTTGATGGTAAATAGTGCTGTAAATGAAATAAAACAGAAAACATGGAGAGAGCCAAGAAGATAGAGTCAGAGAGATCAGTTGGCTGGAACATTTGAAGAAGGGATGTTTTGCTGTTGATTTGGAATAGGCATGAATCCGACAACGGCTGGCTTACAACTAACACTGTTGAAGATTTACCGTGAATAGAAGGGGAATGCCAAAGAATTGTTAAAAATCAATTTCATTGTAAGGAATGTTTTTGCCATTCAAGATTAGAATTACCGATGAAAAATCCAGGAATAAAAATTGAATTTTCCTGATAGGCCTCAAAGGTTAGCCTATATGGAAAGTCGATTTTCATTGATTCTCAATTCAAAATATCATATCAATCAGTTTTAGCAGAGAACAGGCACAGATAAACAAACAAAAAATATTAGTATAAATATAAACAGCTGCACTTATTGAAGATTTATTTGTGTGAAGAGATACAAGAGACAGCTTTTCTTACAAAAAAATGTGCAAGATAATCAATCTCTTTCTTTTTGATGTTATGACAACATTTTTAAAAGCAGAAAGCAAACATGACACTCCCGAGGAACAACTATTTGTCTTGTATAACATCTGGAATGGGGGATTAAGAGGAAAAGCCAACCATTTGTAAGAGGAGCAACTAAACAAAACAAGAGAATTTGTAGAGGTTGATTTCGATGGAACAATCACAATTTCAAACCAATTTACTGAAATTGGTCCCCCCACAAGAGAGACGGATGACCAAAGACTGCATATACAGCATGCCATTCAAACGTGGACAAGGATATAAGGAGAAAAAAAAAAACAAAACACCCAAACCCTGAAAATCATTAAAAAAAAAAAAAAAAAAAAAGAGAATCTGCTACATCAGAAGAAAGAGATTACACTAGCCTCTCTGAGAAAAAGACGAAGTAATAGATAGGGGGCTTGCTGGAATGTGAGACAAAGAAGCTGCATACATAAGCTTTAGCAGAAAAATGTATTAGCCAGACCAGTTGTTTTTTTTACTTAGGAAGAAAAGGATGAAGAACAACCCCCCACGAAAATATGGAATTGCCTGTGTCATGAGTAACTCATTGATGATTGATACAATGGGTCAGTCTTATCAGTATAATTACTACAACTTATTTTCAATAGTTTTACTGGTTTTAGCAGTACCTAGAAAAAAAAAAAAAAAAAAAAAAGAGAGAGACCTTCTATTTGGATTTTACACCTGAAGAAGGCTGGAGAATGGATTGTCTCAAACATTTTCAAAATAACAAGAAAAATGAGATCAATACTCTTGTAATAATAATAATGAACTCCACACAAAATAACAGAAGGTATCTCAAGCAATTAGAATGAGATCAACAGTCCAGACAACTCTTGGAATGATAAGTACATTCTGTAATTTTGAGGAGAGTCAGATTTTCTTTTAGGCTACGTATTCTTGGACAATGAATCAGATTTCAAATTTCTGTATCAGGAATTCTGAAATTGTTACCAAGTCGAAGTGTTCGTCAACTTCAACAATCATATAACTTGAATTTTGAATGTGCTGATATAACTGAAGTCATCACAGAAGATTTTTTTTCTTCTGAATTGTATTGAAAAATAGTTATTCGTTATGTAAAATAAATGCATTTTTCATCATTAGGCTACAGACTTCATGATGCAACTTCATATTTTGCATCAATTCTATTCAACCTTTTTGAAACTAACCTATTAAGGGGTTTCATGCCTGAATTGAAATGTCCCAGTTGGCTTCTAAGAGTGATCTATGGGGCCTATATATACTAGCAGACATAGAAATCTCAGGATATACATATATCCCAGAAGATTTGAAAGGCTTAAAAGTAATCACTATTTGTGTCCCCGAAGACTGGAAACACTAAAAATATTGTGATTGAAAAAAAAAAAAAAAAAAAAAAAAAAAAAAAAAAAAATGGGTGGCTATTTATAATTATTTATAAATGTTTGCAATACTTTGATAGAAATAAGTAATAAAATAAAGCGGCTATTTATTGGAATGGATTCTTGAATCTCAAGAGAGTGACATTGCTTCAATTATTGTCTTACCTTTTATGTAATTCTTCTAATTCATCTTCTTTTTGCTTCTTTACCATTTCAATTTCTGTCTTTGCTCGCTCCAACTCAATCCGATGACGTGCTTTCACTTCAGAGATTTCATTTTTCACACGTTTATTCTCCTCTTCTGTTGAAACAATTTTTTCTACAAATTCCTGCCTTACAACATCAGATATGTGGTCACGTTCCTGACGAAATTTTTCTAGCATCTGAAACATGAATATTACACAATAAGTAAACCTATTCGGGGTCTGGAGGTGTGGGTGGCCTAATAGTTAACGGCACAAAAAAAAATGTAATTAGCGGAGCAAGTTTACATTCCAGCTGTAACAATTGGCATTCATATTGCATTAATAGCCTTGGAAAAAGCATGAATCCATATCTTCTTCAGCTAAGTTATGGATAATAAGCAAGGTAGACTAGGCTCTTCAGCCAGACTAGGAAATGGACAACTGAATTCAAGATGGGAAAATCTAACTCTTCATCCAACATCATGAAAGACAGATGACAAACTAAGATGACCAAGTAAGGAATGTGTTCCAGAAATGTATGGTTCATAGGCTCTGGCGGAGATTTTGCAGGCCTTGCAAGCTGGAGATGGATTATAATAAAAATTGATCAAGTAAAATAGAAGAGAATAAAAATGGATGAAGGAAATAACATGACCAAGGACTCCATCTCGCCATGATACCTTGAGTGGAATTCAAAACAAAGAACCAAAAAAATTCTTTTCAAATTGGGTGATTGCCTTGCATATACTTCTTGATATTCAAATTAAAGTTCTTGTATGCCGATTTTCAAGGCTGGCAAGCCACTCCACCTTGGAAGATTAGCACAAAACTATCTTGCAACCAGTGCTTCTCCATAACTGACCTTGTGCCAGACAGAGCCAAGCTGAGTGAATATCAGAAAGTAATCATTCAATGCACAGAGATGAATAAAATATTAGAATGCAATTGTATGCTAAAAGAAATGCTAAGTAAAATGGGTCTGGTTGGTTATTCAATAGAAACTGTCATGTGACTAATGTCTTTTGGTAGCATAACTAGCTGGGGGTGATCAATTAAACAATTAGAAAATGGTGTTCAATGAATAATTTACTTCTCCAGCCTTTTGTTGTGCAGTGATCATTAAAAAGTCAGAATTTAAGAAAATGTGTTAATACTGATGGACACAAAAATACAAAATTAGCAAAAACTTACATAGTAAATTGAACCCCAAAAAAACTTATTGAAGGTAGGAATTAAAAAGAAAAAACAAATTTCCTAGCTATAATAAGGAGAGAATGTTTAAATTTTCTGCCCTCTAGCTCCACTGGTACAGCCTGTACATATGATAGGTAGCCAAGCACACAGAATCACTTAGAGTCTCAAAAAACCTATGTTGACAGTTTTGGTTTGCAGTTTCTAATTATAATTCAACAGGAAAAACTTGAAAATAATATGTTGATGAAAAAGTGTCCAACACTTGTTTGAGAAAATTTTTTTATTCTTAGAAATTCAAGCATCATTTTTCAGTTATCTAAGTATTTTCCCTGGCTTTTTTAAGGCCTTACACTAACTTTCAACTAAATTGCATGTTTTATAAAAATATTATGCAGTAAAACAATGACACTGTGAAATTTTGCATCAACCTAAATCATGAAAGATGAACTTTACAGAATAGCAAAGCTATTGTTTTAGCAATTGAGAAATCAGTGACCTGTTTCTGGTGGAATGTTAAATGGTCACATCAGGTTCACAAAATCTAGCCAACTTTTGACCATATAATAGTATTCAAGAGGTTAACTCATTTTCTCACTCCTGCATTACCAAATCCTCACTAGATTGAACATGATAGCCATTGTAAGTTGACCAATTGAGAATGAAAACATGAAATTCTGTAGAGAAATTAAATGATTATTCAAATATCCATGTGATTTAACAAGGGTTTACCAGACAACATGACAACATAAATCATAGCGCATTTAATATCATAATTGAACATAAATCATGATATGTTCAATAATATCACAATGGAACATGAAATGTATTTCATTACCTTTTTTAAATCATCAGTCTCGTAAGTTTTCTGTTTCAGCTTCACTTTTAGTTGTTCATTGGCTCCTTCACTGTCTGTGAGTTGAGCCTAAAAGAAATATTAGGTCAAAAAGCATTTGAACTTAGTACATATCTCCATATCAACAGACAATGATAACAACCACTTTCTCCTTCTTTAAACTATCAAATTCATATATGAAAATTTGAATGTCAATGGCAATATCAATTTATTGTCCAGCTGAACAGTAAACATTCAACAAACTTAGCTTAGTTCAGCATTGATATGGCCTAGTGAACATCTAAGCTTAGCTGGCACAAGACTATTTTACAAAACATTATCTTATTAGAGGTCACTTCTTTGTTTGTTGGTTTCTGTCATGCTAAAGCGAACAGAAAGAGAGGATGGAGGCAAAGCAAAGCTTGTGTGTGTGTTTACACATGCTGACACCAGCAGCTGTTTCTGTGTTTGCATCTACAGCGCTACTAATACTTTTACTCGTGTCTCCAAAGTGGGACAGAAACCAAATATACACATCTCTGATTTTTCATATTAAAAAACCATCTCTTTTTTTACCTAATTTTTTTGTCTCAAAATAATTTAAAGAATATGAAGAGTTGCAGAAAATCAACAGAAAAATAAATTTTGTTCAAGGTATGTGTTTTTATTGGTTGCAATAACTACATTAATACAAAAATATATATTTTTCAATCCATTTGAAAATAATCCTGTCATTTTTTATGGGTACTAATCTAGTTCTAAATAAAGAATAAAACACTCACCTTTATTTCATTGTACCTGTCAACAGCTTGTTTTTCAGATCGTTCAAGTTCTCTAACCTCAGATTCACATTTCTCACGAATTCGCCTACAAAAACGACATATTCAGGTATTTTATTGAGATTTGCACAATACAAAAATCTGCATTAGTCAACATATAAATACCATTTATCAAAAATCTAGCAAAGTATCACCCTGTCAGTAAAGCTTGCCTTAATTTCTCACCATGGACAATAACTCTTTTTATCAATTTTCAATGCATAACACACAGATTGAGATTCGTTGTTCTAGGTAGACATAGTGGTCTAAGTGAAGAATCATTCTAGGATGGCAAGCCTTTGGCAGAGCGAGCTCAACCTTCAAAAACAAGATGAACCCAATAATCCTAAAAAGAAAGTTATATAACCAATGCATCCTCCTGATAGTCACTTATGGAGCTGAAACATGGAACCTAACCAATAGACTGACTCGCAAACTGAGAAGCATACAATGCGCACATGAGAGAAGCATGCTCAACCTCACATGGAGAGATCATGAGACAGCACAGTATATCAAGAAAAAAATGGGAGTCAGAGACATCATAGAATCTATTAGAAAACTTAAATGGCAATGGGCAGGTCATGTTGCAAGAATGGCAGATAACCAATGGACATCACGACTCGCGACATGGATCCCCAGAGATCACATGCGAAACCGAGGCCGACAGAATACCAGATGGAGAGATGAACTAGACAAATATAGAGAATACTGGCTCCGCGACGTCCATGACAAAGAAATGTGGCGGATCCTGGGGAAGGTCTCAATCCAAAAATGAATGATAAAAGACTGATGATGATGATGATGATGATAATGATGATGATACAGAATGAGAACTGAAACAAATTTCAAAGGAAAAAAAAAAAAAAAAAAAAAGAAAAAAAATTTCATGTTCAATTGCTAATTTTCCCCAACTGCTATTAATATTACTGTTCTGCAAGTGAAAAAATTGATAAGCAGGGGAGCAGATGTGTAACAGTAAAGTCAATGGGCAGAGATAAAAAAAAATTTAAAAAAGTTCAAATGATTCCAATATATATCAGGTTCAAAGAAAAAAGAAAAACTGTTCCTCTGCCAGAATTTGCTAAAAAAAGGTTATGGTTAGGAAATGAAACAAAAATTATAATTAAATTTTAGTAATCAACCCAATATCTGTTTCAGTCTCTCTTATTACTGGCAATAGGGAAAAAACTATTGGTCGAACAATTTGTTTTACCTAAATTTTGTTTCAACAAGTTTCAGGACACATTTTATAAGTTGTGCATTAAATTAAGGCAAAGATGTTCCTGAGAGAATAGCATATACAATGTGAATGCACTGAAAATGATTTTACCACAGAAATGCTTCATAAAAAGAAAAAAGAAAAAAAAAATTATTTTTCCACAAGAATGCATCATAAAAAAAAGAATGATTTTATTACAGGAGTGCATAAAAAATGAAATGCTTTGTAATAAGAATGCACTCTTAGACAAGGACAAAAACATAGTGTGACGTGCTTTGGGTATTGCAAAGCTACTGACACTGACTTTTGAATATACAGATTAATATTTTCTATTTCTTAAGAAAAAGGAAAATAATTTTCAGTGCATAACAGTGAAATGTACAGAAAATTGCACACCCCTGACTTTTTTGAAAATTCTACTAAATGGTTGATATTTATCTCATCTTAAATGGGAAAGCTTAAATGATTAAAAAGATTATCTTTCTTACTTGATCCTATTCTGAGCAGTCCTTTCACACTCTTCACGGGCATTTGTTGCATCTTCCTCAAATCTACTAATCACCAACTCGATTTCTTTGTCCCTGTCTCGACGGACTTTTTCTTTCAGCTCTCGCTCCTTGGCCAATAAACTGGTTTCCTGTTTCTTCATAAAATTCTCTTCCCAAGCTGCTTTCTCCAGGGCCAATTTTTCACGTAATTCTTGAATTTCCATCTGTAGAGATGGAATCAAAAACGGTTCTTCTTTAAAAAGGAGAAAATTTGATTATTTACAAATCATTTTTTGCTTTTCATACAACACTCCAGTGAGGAAAACATCTACATATATGAAACTTAAATATATGTATACACATTCATACATATATATATTTGAAAATTTTCTTCACAAATAAAACAACACCTAACAACACTATAATAAAATGTGAAAATGCAGTTGAGAGAAAATAAAAGTAAATTCATTCATATACTCATGTCTCAGGGTCTTGTATATATAATTTTTTTGTGAGTAATATTTTTCATAGAGTGTAGTATCTTTACACTGATTCTTGGCAGAAGTGACGGGGGACAAAACTTTGAGATAATGCACCCTGCAACCTATTATAATTACCTAAAAGGCTGTATAGCAGAGTTGAATTGAATATTTATTTTAGTGAAAATTTAGAAACACCAAAGGTGAAATATTGTGAAAATGAGTGAGTAGGTTTAAATCAGTGACTCTCAAACAAGAGGGCTGAGAATTTCTGCTCAAATTGAAGATAACATAATATTGTCTGCTCCATCAATCTGTCTGAAGCATCAAACCAATCTTTTTTCAACTTATTTTCTTTAATCAATCAGATTCTTTACTTTCATGTTTTCTTTCTTACCCTTCATATATAACAATTTTCATCCGAATAGCTCTATGTAAATGATTTATTTTTGTGAATTAACCATGGTGATGAACAATCAAGAACAAATGAAGGACAAGTTTAAGCGTTAGATTTGATTTTTTTGAAGCTGTAAGAGCTCCAGTAGCTCAATCAATAGAGCAGTCGCAGTACGTAAACAAGATTCCTGGGATAATATCTCATCTAGAGCTTATTCCTGATTTCTGATTGAACCGTTTATTTGCCATAGTGGACTGACAGCCTAAGTAGCTGTGATGAAAAGCAACTCAAGTCAAGACAAAAGAAAATTCTATTAAAAAAAATCATTAATGGTTGACAATGCTTCAGCCAACATAAGTCAGGATAATATTACAACTACTAATACAACTAGTGTACATGAAAATTCAAAATATGGTGCTAAGCATTCAATGAAAAATTAAGGATAAGTTCAAGAGTTAGATATGATTTTTTGTCGACAGCAAGATCTCTTGTAGCCTATTCTGTAGAGCAGTTGCCATACATATGCAAATTTCCAGAGGCAAAAAGGCATGAGAGTTTCAATCTGAATTAGAGCTTATTTTTTTTTTTGATCAGCACTATTTACTCATTGCCGTAGACTGACAGGCTCAGTTGTTGTAAGGAAAAGCAACTAAAATTAAGATGAAGGAAAATACAAGTCAAAAATAAATATCTCACACTAATGAATTAGTGTAGTCGCCTATGCACCAAAACTATTCATCAAAAAAATTATATTTGAAAAAAAAAATAAAAAAATTTTTTAGATGGTGTGTAGTGATGTATTCATGCAAATTTTCAAGGTTGAAGGCCCAAAAATGTGACCAAGAGTGCCGAGAGACAAACGACAGGCAAGTAAAAAGAAGAAGAATCAGTAGCCCATTTGGCTGGTTGGTTGGGCAATTTGATAGCTTCATATACCTCATCTTATTTTGCAGATAAAAGCTTATCAAATGAAAAATGGCAAGTTAAAAAGTCAAGTGAAGGCAGATGGACTTACTTTGTGTCTCCTTTCGTGATCTGTGAGACTTTTATCAAATTCTTCCTTAGTGGTCTGGAGTAACTGCTGGTGAGTACTTTGTAACTGTTGTTGCAGTCTATCCACTTCATTTTGTTCTCTTAATGACTGAGAAGCTATTCGCTTCTTTTCTGCTTCTACCTCTGCATAAAGACGTCGGCGTTCATTTTGGAATGCTTCTTCTTCTTGCTGAACTTGTTTTTCATACCTAGAAGCAACAACAAAGAAAAAAGAAAAAAAAAAAAACAGAAAAGATGTTTAGAAAATGTACTCCATATCCTGGTGTTTGGGAAGTTCGAGCCTCAAGGACAAGACCCAACTTTTACTTGCAATATTTTGAAAGGAAAAAAAAAAAAAAAAAAAATTTTTAAATGATATAGACCTATGAAAAAGTAACCTGTAAATTTTCAAACTTATTTAACAGAAAAAAACGTTTTCAAAGCCTGAAAATATGGTACTTATATTCCATAGAAGCTAGGAATTTAGTTTTGAGAAGATATCTACTCTATTCATTTCCAGATGATGTGTTGACAAACTTTGCTGAAGCTGGGTTGATATCACCATAAATGTAACCAGTGCCAAGGTATGCCACTCAATATGACTATGAATACAGCCAATACCAAAGTGCTCCAAGTTTGAAATATTACAAATTTACCCTATTGCTTATGAAGGCCAGTCAATATACCTATCAATAAAAATACAGTTATATAAACTACTTATGAAAAAAACTCAAATATATCTGAATTTTATATGATTCAATCAACGCTCCTTACCCATTATTACAGATTGATAGCTTTAAGATTGTAATAAAAAGCAATTAGAAAAATTGAAATGGAAGAAAATACTAACCAAAAATTAATAATGGTTGACAATGCTTATCTAATAAAAAAATAGCGATAATTTCGCTGCTGCTATGAAAATGGTAACCATAGTACACAAATGAATCCATTATTTGATAAAAAGAAAAATGTAAAAATTAATTTTCACTGATCAGTTGTGACTGTTGGAGAAAAAAATTATTGCTGTTACTTTGGTTATAATTGGTGATGGTAAAAACACTTCAAGATTAATGAAATTTGAATTTAGTAAAACAAAGTAGAAAAATCCTCAAAAACAGAGTAAAAAAGATGTGATACAAATGTTCATCAATAGACCTAACAGAATGCTGTCAAATAAAAAAAAAAGAAGCCTACCTTTGTTTAGCCAACTCTCGTTCGTGCTTACAGGCTTCTTCTTTTTCTCTAGCTAACTGACTTCGAAGATCTTCCGTCATCTTGACATATCGTTGGGCAGCTCTTTCATCAGCTTCCAACAATTCTGCTTCGTGAATTTGTTTGAACTTGCGAAGTTCACTTTTGTGTTTGGCAATCAAACGCTGGATCTCCGGTTCCAACCCTTTCACAGTCATTTCCTAAAATACAAGTCAGCAGAAATATTATACTAACTATCTGAAAAAAAAAAAAAAAAAAAAAAAAAAAAAAATCCACATTCATATATTCCAACAACAAAGTTGCAGTCCCATAAGCCAGTTTTCAATAGGCAGTTATGTCCCTTTGTTCTTTCAATTATTAGAAGAAATGAAATTCGTTTTCCCCATTCCTAAAAAGATATGTTCGAAGGTATAGAGTAATCTCTTCATTGTGATCACTTAGGGACAGTATCTTTTAGATAACAATGACCAGCTGATATAAAATAGTATATAAAAATCGGAGCAATTTACATTCATTGTTATAAACGACTTTACATCAATAAAAATTACTGATTTACATATTTCAACGATTGTAAATTCATTAAAAAAAAAAAAAAAAAAAAAAAAGTGTTTGAGACTGACCAATTTTGATAACAATAACCGTTTGATAACATTATGTGTGATTTCAATAAATGGCTTCAACTATGATATATTGCTCATTGAACAGAATTCCTCATAAGAACTTTCAGAGTGGATAGTTTTTTCTGCTTCTATTTAGCATCTATAACATTCTTTTTCACTTTTATACTAATATTTACCTTCATCTTAATATTTTTGTTGCTTTTTTTTATTACAACTTTTCTCAAACAATAGCATGAAAAATACAATATTGATAATGATTTATATTACTTCAACTAAAATAAATAAATAAATTAGTTTACGTTATATATGTATAGGTTTTCATAACCTGAAAGTGAAGATCCACTTCAAATGTTATTTTTATTTGTTGGTGAGAAAAACAAGAATCATTTTCAGTTCAGGTCATGGGACTTTTTTTTTTTAAAAAGAATTGTAATTTAAAGAAAATACCTTAATTTTTTTTGTCTTATCCTCAATCCATTTTTCTCTGCGTAATTTTTCAGCAGCAGCATTCATTTCTTTCAATTTTCTTATTTCAACATTATGACTGAAAACAAAGCAGACATAAGAATTGATTGATGAAGCGACGCCCTAAGCAAGTTTGGATGTATCTACAGAAGATCAGGTTAAGAGTCAAATCATTCAAAAAATGATTATCAAAACTAATTTGTTATTGACAAATTTAAACATCTTGAAAAGTACATAAAAGAAATTAACATTTCAAGATTAATTATGAATCATTGCCACACAGCATCTTACCTTGTAAACTGAGTAGGGGTGGTAGTAAAAATAAGTTACCTTGATGAAAATGTTCAACCAGTATGGTTTGAATCATAAATTTATGATTATGGGGGAAACAAAACAAAACAAAACAAAAAAAAAAAATACCTAACACAAACTAAGGGACCAATTTGCCATAAACTTTGATTGTAAATTGAACCCCTAATAAAAATCCGGAGTGGGGGGTAAAAAATTTCCCTACTCATTGAGGGATGTGTATGAGTGTGTGTTTATATTTCAAGTTTCTCCTATGAACAGTTAGGGGCTGATCAAAGTCCAGATAGATACGAATAGCGTAATCCCAGGAACGGTGATTAAACCGCTCTGTAGTGGGTAGTGGTGATTAACTATTACAATAGAAATTTACCCTTCATTTTCACAAGAAATGTTAAAAATGAACATAAAAAGAGTAAAATGAAAGTACATAGAACTTGACTGGTTTTAAGATGTTAAAATAGATCTTCTTTCTAGCAATAAAACTTGTTTGAAATAAAAAGCTGAAAACAAATGTACGATCATTACTAATTCTTGACTAGTATTTTCTTTCATCTTAAATTTCACGGTTGCTTTTTAGAGAAACTTTACTACTCAGTGAACAATGCAGATTGGTAATAAAAAATAAGCTTTAGGTGAGACTTGTACTCATGTCTCTTTTACCTTGAGAGGCCACTAAAACATGGTACTGCTCTTACCAACTGAGCGTATTCTTTATTTCTGATCTGCACTGTTTACTCACTGCCGTAGAGTGACGGTTTGAGTAAAGTTGCGATAAAGAAAACAAATCTAAAGTATAAGATGTAAGAAAATACTAATAAAAAATTTCATCTGATAAAAGATGAATCAGGATAAAAAAAAAAGAGAAACATTAGAAAAAAATCAAAGGAAAAGGGGAGATAACCCTTACATTATATATTTATGAGAATTGGGAATAAGCATGAATAAGCAAGGAAAAAAAACAAAACATTCTTTCACCTTTCTTCCTGCATCTTAAATCGGTCTTGATATTTTTTATCTAAAACTTTAATTTCTTTAACCAACTGTTCACATTTTTCACTTAGAGTCTTTTTATCATCAATCAACTGAAAAAAAAAAAAAAAAAATTTGAAGACAAGAATATTCACAATAGACAATATGAAAAATAAATGGCAAACGTTAAAATAACAAGATTTTCATGGAACTGTTAACTCATGAGATTGTGTGCATTGTATGTATGTAGAGTTGTACCATAAAGAAATTAAATCAGAACACAAATGTAATTACAGCAAGAACTGGCTTCAAAGGTTCAAGAAATGTCATGGAATCTTTATGTGGAGAAAAACGGTTCACAAAACACAGTACATACACAAATTTTCTAAGCTTGTAGATGACAAGAACTCCAGCCCCGGAAAGGTGTATAATATTGATGGAACTAATCTATATTGACAGGATAACATTTATCTAAATTATATTAATAAACAGAATCATTTAAACAACAGCTGGCAAATGTTATGGAATCAACCCATTTAGAAAATGTTCAAGTTTTTCTTTGTTTTTGGGTTGTTTTTTTTTACTCCATAGCAAATAAACAAATAACAGATAAGATGAAACAATTTATACTTGATAGCTGAAAATTCTGGCTTTGTAAAATATCTCAAACAAATAAAGTACAATTATTTTAACTGATAGGATATATTTTTTCCAGATCAAATAGAATGAATAGTGATGTAATCACTAAAAAGTAAAAAATCTGACTAAAATATTCAGCTGTAACAACCAGGTAGAAAATTCAAAGATATCAGGGAGTAAGATGATGGTGTATTCTGATATTGGCAAAATAAAGAAAAGAGAAGAATTCATTTCCATAGATAATAATTCAGTATCAGATAGCTGGAAGTGGCTGTATGTAAGAACTGACTAAAATTTTTTGATTGAGTGTTTTTAGCAGAAGTCCAGAGTAAAACCTTGCTTTTCTAGAGTATCATGTAATCATAATGCACAAATGCCATAATGTTAAAATTTCTCTCTCTGCTTCTTCAACTATATTTTGGTATTGGGATTATGGAATCACTAAATGTTGGTGGGTGAATTATGGAATTAGTAACTGTTGGTAGATGAATTAGGGTGAATTATGGAAATAAGAAGATCCCATTAATCCTAAAGAGAAGGGTGTATAACCAATGCAGCCACCCAATAGTCACTTATGGAGCGGAGACATGGAACCTGACCAAGAGACAGACCCGTAAATTGAGAACCATGCAACGTGCACATGAAAGAATAATGCTGGGCCTCACATGGAGAGACCACAGGACAGCACAGTACATCCGAGAATAGACAAGAGTCAGGGACATCATAGAATCCATTAAAAATCTCAAATGGCGGTGGGCTGGCCATGTCGCAAGAATGGCAGACAACTGATGGACATCATGACTCATGACATAGATCCCCAGAGATCACATGCGCATCCGAGGCTGGCAGAATATTAGATAGAGAGACGAGCTAGACAAGTTCAGGAAGTACTGGCTCCGCAACGCCCATGATAGAGAAGTGTGGCGGATCCTGGGGAAGGTCTATGTCCAACAACAGACGTTAAAAGACTGATGATGATGATGATGGAATCACTAAATGTTGGATTATGGAATCACTAAATGTTGTTGGGTGAATTATGGAATCACTAAATGGTGTACTGTTTATCATTAACACATAATGTTATCAAATGGGTAAAGTTATCCAATTCAATCAGCCCCCAAATAATTTTATAAAATGAATTAAAAGAAAATAGATTCATAGTAAATTTTTTATAGAGTTGTTTATAATAATGAACGCAATCTTTTTACAACAATGGATGTAAATTATTCCAGTCTTCATATTCTTCGCTTAATGTTATCAGCTAGTTACTGTTATCATAGAATACTGTCCCAAAATGACCACAATAAGTGGCTTCCTCTGTACGAGAAAGAAAGACCATCTAAAATAATGAATAATACTAATGAAATCATTCAGAGCTACAAGTATTCCTACTTACTTGATCGATAAATGATAAATGTCTTTTGACGGTTTCTTCATATTCATTCTTCTGCATAGTAAGACGACGCTTCATTTCTTTATCTGCTTCTCTGGCATGACGGATTGTCAGTTCACGTTGTTGACTCTGAAACATAACAATAGGGAGAGAGAGAGATAAGAGATTGCATGGAGGGAGAAGAAAAAAATAGGCAGGAAGAAGCACTGGTGAATAAAAAGTTACAAGGAAGTTGCCCACAGTTTTACTGAATTTGTGACCACTAAAACTGAAGAATTTTACACAGATTGCATATTAGTATTAGAGGAACATAGGAGAAAAGTTCTTGCTTCAAATGGATCATATTTTGATTGAATATTCAGTTTTCTATTATATATATCATCCTTTATCTCATTGTTCAAAAGACGACATTTCATTTATAACAACCTGATAGAAAATCCAGGTAAGCTACTACTAAGGAATGAAATGATAGTGTATTCTATATATTTCCATAAGCACAATAATGGCATCGGCAAAATAATGGAAAGAGGAGAATTTATCAAATTTATTTCCATAGATAATAATTCACGATCAAATAGCTGGAAGAGGCTGATTAAAAATACTGACCAGGGCTTTTTGTAAGACATCCATTGAATGCTTCTTTTCATCTAGCTCCAACTTCTGAGCCAATACATGGTTTGTTATTTCACTGGCAGTCGCAGAGGCATTTTCTAATTTGACCTGGTCCTCAGCAAGGAGGGGTGGCAATGGAGGTGGTGGAAGAAATGAGGAAGGGTCCATGGCTGCCTCAATCTCCGAAGAGACACGGTTGATTTCCTGGAAGAGATAGTAACACAACTTGGAATGATTTTATCATAAAACCCAAAGGATTGAATACAATGAGAATTCTGTGGTTGACATAAAAATCCTAAAACCAGAGGAAATCACAAGCCTCTTAACTTCGATATCTAAAATTTTTTATGGTGGTCCACAAAATAATTATTGATTTGTTTTTATCATACATGGTTCGTCCAGAAAGTATCCAGCCATTCAATATCAACATGAAAATAGTCTATCTTAGTCCCTTTCAAGTACTTCTTTTATGATCTCACATACTTATTCCAGCATTCCTTCCAAACAGCCTGCAAAGACCTCTTTCTGGATCACTATCAGCTGCCTCATCACATTCTCCTTAACCTTGTCCACAGTGCAAAATCTTTAAGGAAAAGCCTTAAAGTTGTAGGTAGCCATATTCGGACGGTAGGAGGGCTGATAGACCTGGGCGATGCAATGTTTTGCCAAAAAACCCTGCGTAAAACGTAAAGAATGACTCACTCGCTCATTGCATCAGTTATATAGTACATAAGTTCACTCAATGACCTCTCACTGCTGAGGAGAAAAATGTCTCCTCACATATGCGCAAGATACATCAAGGCCATACAATTAGTTTGAAATATTCATAATGGCTGGATACTTTTATAGTATGAATTTCCTTAAATATTCAAGATCTCTTTATCACGATCAATTAACAAAAAAGAAAGATATTCAAGTGTAGGTTTAAAAGCTTCAAATAACTCAAAAGTGAATAAGCAAAATAATATCAAAAGAGAGGAATGGTATATAAAAAGAAAAAAAAATGGTCTTACTGTATCTATATCTATAAGGCGGTCAGCAGTCTGTACTTCATCGAGGAAAGTGATGATACTTTGTAGTTTATCATTTGATAAAAACCCTGCCCCTCCATTGGTCATAGATGCAACATCTTGATCTTGATTCAACTGTTCAAGTCTTTCAGCAGTCAAATAGGGACTTTGAAGGACGCCATTGGAGTCTTGGACAGGAGCTACTGCAGGCACTGTAGAGACTCCAGAAATGGAGGCAGCAGGAGCAGCACCGACAGAATTGACTGGTGTGTTTTGTATTTCACCTGTAATCGGCAGTTAAAAAAAAAAAAAAAATCAACAAAAAAAAAGGGTTAAACATATTTCTAAAGTATTCCAAGAAATATCTACCTTCCAATAAAAAAAACAGGCAAAGGAAAAAATAGTTATATCTTTATGATATAAGTGACACTTGCATTACTTCCTGATCATTGACAATCAATTTTCGATTTTCAATGTATTTCTATATAGTAGAATCATTTGTGATCTAGAAAGGCATTAGCCATATCCGTCAATAATGCTTGCCTAAATCCCTGGCCATTGACAATACCTTTCTCCCTGATTTTCATTCAACAAGATACAGATTGAGTGGCGGCACTTGCTCAAAGAAACTCTAGGTCAAAAATTGCATAAGTTGATGCTTGATAATCAAATCCCCCCCCCATCACCGGAAATATTTAGTTTGACAGTGAATAACACAACTAACATAGGGGAGTGGTGCAGTATTGGTGAAATGAGTGAGCAGTGATGAGAAAAATTGAGACCTTGACTTTCAAAGTAATTTTTATCCATAAATACAAAAATCAACAAAGTAAAAATATTCATTAGAATTTCAACTCTAAGCTTAATAGGAAATTCAGTCACTTTATCATATATTACAGAGTAAAATAGTTGATACTGAATACATCTCAAAATAACTATTTTTCAAAAGGACAAAAGAGTGAAATTGGGATTATCCAATCAGGTTCTCAAGAACCACAACACCAAGAAAGCCCAAAAATAAGGAAAAAGGGGAAAAAAAAAAAATCAACCTGAAACTCACACCAAGAATTCTTATTTACATCCATTTTTCCTGTTCCCAATTTCTCATCTTCTTCCAATTTCTTGAGCGTCTCCAACAAATCACTCAAAGTACTTTTGGTGGCAGCTTTTGAAGGCAAACCATTCCTACTGGCCATCAATGAAGCAGTAACAACACTGGGATCTGGACTGCGGTCATTTGATGGTGCTGGCTCAGCAGAGAATGAAAGATGGCTAGAAGACTTTTCGACTTGAGCAATAGCTGAATTGGCAGCACTAACTAATTTGGAAGTTTCCTGAATTGAAAAATAATAAATAGATAAATGTCACGTCATAGTAAATATACTAAATACATATTAAACCATTAAATTAATCCAACAGTTTGTATCTTCTTTTACAAATTGAAACCGACTAATCCGTAATTCACTAATCCAGCAGCTTCAATGATTTGGATTGGTGATATGAATCAGGTATTTGGCAGAAAATTGACACCTGAAGACAAATGACCCCAAACTTGTATGAAAATTAATTTTATCATCAAAATCTTTGTGTCAAGACAAAAGATTGAAGGAAATTATTATATAAAAATCACTCCTAAGAACTAAAGTCATGTTTGAAAAGTGATAGAGTAAAAAGTTTTCTGGTAAATGAAAAATAACCCTAATAATTTGCATGAGAAAATCAACTAATTATTGGATTTTGATAATATTTTCACCAATTAGAATTTTACAATTTTTTACACGTATAGTAAGAAACATTTCTCTGTGCTTTTTCTACTAATCTACATAATTTTGACACTCAGTAAAGAAAACTTGTGCTACAGAACTAATACTCTGTTATAAAGAAATCCAGTAGGCGTGAGTTAGATTTATACCTAAATAAGTTGTATTGGTATAAGTGATACAATGCAGTATATGCTTTATTTTGCCATTTTATCCCTAAGCTTCACAGGTTCAAAAAATCTTCTACTTCAACACCAGTCTGGTCACAAACTCAATGGATTAGTAAGGTTTAACCTGTACTAAATATACAAATGCCAATTTCTGTGAGAATTAAAAAATTCATGAAAGCAATTTGGAATTCTCTTCAAAGCTCCTTGAAAATTACAGGAGGTTATATATACCCGAAGAAGGCTGGAGAGCAGACAGACCAATATGTAGAGACTGAAACAACAAAGATGACAATACTAGTCTAAATAATTCATAGGACAATGACACCATCTGAGAACACTGAAGTAGTGAGTACAGAAAAAACCATTTATTGTGATCACTTTGAGATAGGGTGTTTCAAATAACAATGACAGGCTGATAATTCATAGTTTTTATTCATTGCTACAGATAACTTCACATTATAAAAAATTAATATCATAAATATCTTAATATAATTTTGAATTGATTGTAAAGAAAGTGTTTTGGACCTACTGATTTTGATAACAATAACCATCTGGTAATATTTTCAGTGACTAAAATGAACACCTTCTTTGGTATAACCAACAAAATTCATTTCAACGGAGAAAAATGAAAATTTAAATCAGAATTACCTTGAAAAGCTCTTCAAGTTGGTCATCGCAAACCTTATTCATTTGTAATTCTGTTAGGTGATTCAAAGTACTGCTTGAATCTAATGCAACAGCAGCTGAAAGTTTATCTTTAGGGCTGACATTCTCACGACCAGGCGATAATTTAGCAGCCCTTTGTTTGTCTGACGGACTTAACTTCTGAGATTCTGCAGTGCCAGGGCATATATTCCTTGGTGTACAAGCACCATTGCTCATGGGGGGATTTGCTGCAGGCTGTTTGTTTCTCACACCTGTATTGCTACTGTGCAAATTAGAGGACTTCATGGATGTTGTAATCTTGCTGGTTGATTTGGTAGAAACAGGAGAAATGGACGAATATTTGGCTGCTTCCACCTCCTCTTTCTTTTCATTCCCTTTCTCAGCACGTTTCTTTTGCAGATCCTACAAGTCAAAATGGAAGGAAAAATAAGCATGAAAATTTCACAACAAATACCAACAGAGACTGATACACAACAACAATAAAATCTCAATACCACATTGTTTTTTTTTTTTTCTTCACTTTGTACAAAGGGGGGGGATTTATAACAATCTTATCAAATGGTTATTCAAATATGAAAATCAGTCGGCCCCAAACACTATTTTAAACGAATTGAAATGATTTTTTAAAAATCAAATGATGAATTTGTTTTTTATGAATTTAAATTTTTTATAGAAATGAATTTAACAACATAACAATGAATGTAAAATTGTTCTAATTCAATATCCTTTGCTTAATTAATGTAATCAGCCAGTTACTGCTATCTGAAAGATTGTTCCAGAAGTAATTGCAATAAGTGACGTTCTCTGTGTTTAAATTGATTTTCTCATTAACCCCAATTGTTTTGCAAGATTTCTTTTAAAGAAATGTTTCTGGATAGATTGGAAAATGACAGGTTGAATGTTTTTCCAATCAATCAAATTTAAATTTATTGGCTAAAATTATCTGAAGACAGTGATTAGCTCAATATTTCATACACATTTTTCAATGTCATAATTACAAGTATCATATACAACTAAAAGAAGAGTTTAAAGAAGCAGACATCTAGTTATATTCTTACTGAAAAAAATGTACATCCACAAAGTTGTACCTACATTTTGCTGATTTCAGAAACCCAGAAGGACAGCATCATATGATAAATTTACAATTTTTCAACATTTTCGATATAACTACTGTACAAGCCACCAAATTACCAGCCAGAGCATACTCTTCTCATTTGAACAGAGTGGAAAATTTATTTTCCCACCAATTCAACTCATTCTTTTTATATTTTCATTGCAACAATGACATTGTGCATGATATCCTACATATAGTATGATACGTAAAAAAGTAGCTTATAGCACTATCAACCGATGTAGGTACAAGTGATATCCAAATACATCTGAATTATTATCTATATCGATTGAAATTTAACCACTTTCAAAAATTTAGCTCTTTGCAAAAGGAAAATAATATAGCCTACTTCATTAAACTTTTTCAATAGCTGTTATTTCATGATATTTGGAATATCTTCTGTCTTCATAAACACAATGTTTCAGACAATAAACTTGATGAACGCAGTAGAAGGTATGTTGTATATAAATCATTTGTTCCTAAACAGCCAGTCATATGATTCTGGTGTAGTGGTATTTTTCCAATTGAAGGGAAAACTAAGATTGAATGATACTGATTTCTAAAGACCACATACAACATACTTCTGACAAATTCTGAAGAATGTGGTGGCATAAATGTGTTAAAAGCAATAAATTAGAATGAATAATATCATTCAATACATGGAATGATAAAAATAATTAATCTTAGAACTTCAGAAAACTGGGAGATAATTACTTCATAATGCACTTCCTCATCTAACAATTTAAATATCATGTCCAGAGACTAGGATTAGTGCAAAAAATTGCCTTATATGCCAGGGAATGTAGTATTTTTTGTTCTTTCTAGGGAGGATGAATTTTTGCTTTAGCTGACTCTTAAAGACTTTACAATGAAAAAAAAAGAAAAAAAAACTAAGCTGCCACAAAAAGTAAATGCGATGGAATGCTAGGCGTTGTTTAACTTGTCTAAGTAAGTTGTCAATCCAGTGCATTAACACATTTTTCAACTTGTACAGTGCTCCTGTCATGTATAAAAAAAATTTAAAAAATTAAAAGAAAAAAAAAAATTAAAAATTAAAAAAAATAAAAAAAATAAGAAATAAATAAAAAAAATAAGAAATAAATAAAAAAAATAAGAAATAAATAAAAAAAATAAGAAATAAATAAAAAAAATAAGAAATAAATAAAAAAAATAAGAAATAAATAAAAAAAATAAGAAATAGATAAAAAAAAAGAAATTAAAAAAAAGAAATAAATTAAAAAAATAAGAAATAAATTAAAAAAATAAGAAATAAATTAAAAAAATAAGAAATAAATTAAAAAATAAGAAATAAATTAAAAAATAAGAAATAAATTAAAAAAAATAAGAAATAAATTAAAAAAAATAAGAAATAAATTAAAAAAATAAGAAATAAATTAAAAAAATAAGAAATAAATTAAAAAAATAAGAAATGAATTAAAAAAATAAGAAATAGATAAAAAAAATAAGAAATAAATAAAAAAAATAAGAAATAGATAAAAAATAAGAAATAAAAAAAATAAAAAAATAATAAAAATAAAAAAATAATTAAAAAAATAAAAAATTAAAAAAAATAGAAAATAAAAAAAACTTGGGAAAAATATGTCCCTCCTTGACTCTAGAATCGATGTAATTCAGATCCCACCCCTATGTTGAACAGAAAAACATTTCCCCTCAGCAATTCTTCCGACAGCAAAACTACAGTAGGTTTACAAAATGTGAAATTGCAAAAGAATAGATACAAGGGCAACGAACGCAAGGTGGCTTTAAGTGTAGATCTTTGTTTTAAGATATTAGAAACCATCAAACAGGTCTCTCCAGTTTTCAAGTTGGTCTGGCTGGTTGGCTATGTATGTATCACAAGTACAGGTTGCACCGATGAAGCTAAAAAGCTGAAAATTCAAACATTTACTCCAGATTATGTCTAGAATTAAAAAGAAATTTTTTAATTTTAAATTTACCTATAAATAAGTTTTCAGTGGGGGGCTTCAATTTATAATATAAGTTTATGCTGAATTGGTCCGTTAAATTGTGTTCGGCAGCATTCATGTTCTTCCTTTTGAAAATTCAGACTTTTTAGTGATCACAGCCTGACAAAAGGCGAGTGAAGTAACTTATTCATAGATAACCCCCTTTTTCAATTTTTTAAATTGATCATCCCAACACGACATGCTGCCAAAAGACGTTGGTCATGTGACGGTTTCTATTGAGTGACTAACAAGACCTGTTTCATACTCATTTTAAATTATCGAAAAGATTTTATCATAACACATTTATGTATATATCACATTTATTACAATTATCCTATTGTACATGATGGTCTATTTGTATGAACATAAAACTATTGTAAACCGGCAATGAAGACTTTCTATTTTAGTTTCTGCTTTGGCAGTGACAGGTTAAACTGGTGGTTCCTGTACTTTTTTTAAATGACATCCTTGGTGTATAAGGTTTTTTCACAGCGTCTCAATTCAGAAAATATTGAACAATTGAATTGCCGTTTATGTGGTTAGGTAAATTCAGTAAAAAAATAGTGAATCATTCATTAGATTCAATCTTCTATTTGGCAGATTCTCTGCGGTTATTTACATGCAATGACTATGTACAGAGAATGTTCTCTAAGACAAACTACATTATAAACTTTATCTATAGACCGAGTGCCATCTAATGTTGAGGCAGAGAAGTTCAACACTAATGGACAGTGTGAATCGCAATGTGCCAGTTAGATGTTGCTTCCTATCATTGTGACCGCGCAATGAATTACGGTGGCCTAGAATTATTAAGATTTCCAAATGTCCCATGGCACCCAGAGTGCTAACTGCAGTGCACACTTTATGGATCACTGGGTAAAACCCTAGAGATTAACGTTGTCAACAGGACTGAGTTACCTTGATTGCTTCGTGTCGGGCTTCTTTAGCCTTGATCTCTCTCAATAATTTCTTCTCTGTTTGTTTTTGCTCCATTTCTTTTTTCTCCTGCTGCACTTGGTCAAGTTCGCGTTGTTGCAGTTCGATCTTTTCCTGACGTTTCTGGCCAAGTAAACGTTTCATGGCGGCCTCGCCTGCTTTCTTTCGTACATAATGCCGGCGGTACCAGCGTTGAATTTTGTTAGCTGCATTAGCTTGGATCTGTTGATCAGAGTTTTCCTTGGCATTGGTTTTGGCTTGAGGAGAAGCAACACTGGAGTCGGTAAGCACTAAGCTCTGTAATTCCATCTGGTTGCATTCTTTCCTGACCTAAAGAAGAAACAGGTCTGGTTAGTCACTCAATAGAAACCATAACGTGATCAACATCTCTTGGCAGCATGCGGGGTCAGGGGTGATTAATTAAAAAACTGGAAAAAGAGGTTATCAATGAATAACTTACTTCTATCGCCTTTTGTTGGGCAGCGATCACTAAAATGTCTGAATTTAAAAAAAAAAAAAAAAAAAAAAAAAAAAAAATGCATGAAACAAACTAAGGCATCAGTTTAGTGTAATCTTACATTCGAAATTGAACCCCCTCAATGAAGACCTGGGGAGGGTGAAAAAAAAAACAAAAAGAAAAAAAAACTCTCCTAGACATAAGGATTGAATGTTTGAGTTTTCAGGCCTTTAGCTCGATCTGTGCAGATTTTACAAGTGATACCAGCCAGCCAGTCAGACCAGCTTAAAGAATGAAGAAACCTATGTTTACAGTTTTGGGGACTGTTTTGATTGTCAGTTTCTAAATGCAAGTTACACAGAAAAAAACCTTATATATGACATGCAAATTGCACACACACAAAAAAGTTATCATCTACTTGTATTCTTTCTTAAACAAATAAAGATGTACCCAGTTATCAGAAAGTAAAGTGCTCCTATAAATCCATTTATAAGCCAAAATAGCACTAAAATGGAAGCAATTATCATTAATTTATATAAGAAGAATTTCTAAGCATTCCCAGACAGAAAAAAATAACTTTCTTCTATGTCTGCCAGTTGTATGATAAGCATAACACCCATTACAAACACCCTAAGGCTTTTCTGGTACCTCAGGACACATCATGTAAACAGATGCACAGAACAAATTGAGATAAAGCACTGAGGATCACAGACACGGTTCGAAGCTGTGGTGGTGTTTTGATATCTTTTATAAAAGTTAAGTGGTGTTGCGGGGAATACCAATGCATCAAAGTTTTCATCCATTCTAATAATGACACAGCAAATACTAAAAGCATACAAGACTTGTTATTCATTGAATAGAAACTGTCTTAAGATCAATGTCTTTTAACAGCATGCTATGTTGGGGATGATCAATTAAAAAAATTGGAAAAGGGGTGATCAATGAATAAGTTACTCCTCTCACTTTTGTTGAGTAGTGATCTCTTAGAAAAAAAAAAAAAAAAAAAAATTTCAAAAAACAAGTGAGATGCTGCAGGACACAAACTGAGGGACCAATAATTTAGTATAAACTTACATTGCAAATCGAACCCCTTCCCACTAAAACCCTATTATGGGAGGGAATTTTAAAAAAAAAAGAAGTTTTTTCTAAGCCTAATAAGGAGTAGATATTCAAATTTTTCACCTCATAGCTCCATTTGTGCAGCCTATACACATGATACATACATAACAAGTCAGTTAGCCATCCAAACCAAATTAAAAACTGAAGAAACCTAAGTTGACAATTTGGGTTGGAGGTCTCTAATACAAAGTAAGCAGATACCAAAATTTTTACAGTACATTTGGTATTTGAACAGATAGAAGAAATATAAGATGGATTCAAAAAGTTGATCATATAAATGTTCACGTTCCGTTCAAAAATTTATGCAAAAATAAACTTCTGAGGCATGCTTACAGCAGTACAAAGGGCACAGTTTGGGCAGCCTTAAAGAAAAAAGTAGTAGCCCCTTCTTGGTGAACCTTGGTTATGGTTTTTAGAAGGTGACATTTATTCACAGGGCTCTGTGCGAATAAAAATCACTTGGCTAATACAGGCACTTAAGAGTGAAATTTTATGATTTAACCACCAAATTTTGTAATTTTCAATCTTTTATATATAATATATATATATATATATATATATATATATATATATATATATATATATATATATATATATATATATGCAACAAAGTGGTTATATAATCAGAGGTGAGAAGCATACTTGTCACGTATAGGATAGAATGAGCATTCAGAATCTCATATATATATATACCTGATTGATAGGAGTCTTTGGTTTGATGTTTCGATACGAGTTTTCGATACTGGAAAGAGATGCTTTAGCCTGTGGGGACATGGCCTGTGAGGTCATATTGTTAGCTATACTGTTCAGGCTGTGTGACTTCCGTGCGAATTTACCCAATGAAGGGCATTGACTGTTGAGCAACTCTCCATCTTCTGAGAGGTAAGGACTGTTTCCAGGTTGATTGTCAGGTAATCTATTAAAACAAAAATAGGAAAAATTCATACTTGTGATAGTTTTTGTTTTTTTTAGCGGAGAGAAAGCGAGAATGAGTTGTTATAGCATAAAAGTAATTGTGAAATTTTTTCATTGCACTTTCCAAATCTCATACTCAGATAGAAAAGGTAGAAGCATTGTGAAAGAAACAATTAGAAATATCTGGAATAAATGTAGGTTGATCATCAGCTATAGAGAATTTAGGTTAAGGCTAAGGCAGCTAAAAAAAAATTTTTTTTAAAGAAAAAGAGAGGATTTTCTTTTATACAGTCAGTTTGAGAAGTCAAAGATTCGAAGTTTACTAAATTAATATATAATCAAATCCTTTTATTTCTAGATTTTATTTTAAAAGCTTAGTTCAGAACAATGCACAGTAGCACCAATCTGTCCAAATTTGTGAACAGGTAGAGCCAGACTGAATGCCCTTCTGGCTTTTCAACTTAGGCTCAAACACAACCACTGGTATCCATGAAATATACACAACTGCCTCAGCTATATGGTAGGTTTGAACAATAAAGTAATATGGCACCAGATCATAGGTATTATCAGTGAGGATCAAACTTATTCCAGTAATAATGCAAAGCGAGACTAGCTTTCTGACCATTGTTCCAGGGTGACACATCCCATATGTTCATTTTTTTACTGAGTGAAATGTTGTAATTTATATGCAAGCAAGTATTGTTCATAAGTATCCTCAAAAGACATTTTTTTTTCATTCCAAGATGTACTGCAATAATTTAAATATATCTTTTGAAGTTTACATTTTGGTTTAGATTGCAAGAAAATAGCATAAAGTTTGTCACTGTGAAAAAAATTACTCTTTTGGATTAATTGAATATATTTTATGTCATGTCAAACTTTTTTTTACTACAAAATTCATGTTATTTTCTCAACGCAAGATATTTGAATCATTGCAATATATATGAAAATCTTATAAAGTCTGTGAGAATACATGATTGTTTGAAAATCTGAGTCATCAATAGAAAACAATAACGGACCTGTTTTTTGATGCGTATGAACTGTGTGGTTTACGGAGAGATTCTGATAAGAAATTTTCCATTTTGAGCTCAGGGAGGGACTCATCTGAACTAAAACTGATTCTTTTCAGCCTGTTCTGTTCTGGAGAATTCTTGGTCATTGATGATACTTCAGATTTCTTGAATGTACGAGGAGTATAAGTTGAATGGACGGATCTGGGACTTGGTCGAGAGTCACATGTTGGCCTTATCAACTGCAACACAACAGAGAAAAGGTTTTTATTCTATTCATAGATCAAAATTGCATGCTGATTATTAAATACTTGAATTAAATGAAATAAAATGAGTAAATATATCAAAATCAAATGAAGAAATTTTTTAAAAGTTAGTTAGCTTGTATTTGCTTTCAAAGTGTAAGGCTAAATTAAATTTTAAAATTCTACCTCAAACGCTGGTATACAAGACAGACATTTAATTAGAAGATTTCTATCAAAAATGCAAATGTTACATTGTGTCAAATATGAGGTTGTCTACTGAACCTCGATATGGACAGTTATGGACTTGGAGGAGTTGCAGTGAGCAGTAGCCCTCCAAACCATAAAAACCATTTGTCTCATAGTCTGGCATATACAATAATAATGATGTACTTTTTGAATTTGAAAAAAAAAAAAAAAGGAACAAAGAGAGTCTAAATACTTATACAAGTTCTATGGTTCCAGAGCCTGGCCAAATGTCAAACACCATGAAGTTAGTTGACTCAGTAATAACTTCTGACCCATTTATTACATAGATACAATGTTTTAATTACCATGGATTGATCACAAATGAATTATAAAAGTGAAAAAAATTTTGTCAAATTTTGGTCTGATTACAAGAAGGTGGACAACAGAACTGGTAGTAGTAGAATGGATTTTTAGAAACACATACAAATAGTAAGTGTAAATTAAAATGTTTTAAGCAAAATTTATTTAGTTAAAAAATAGGTTGAACTACCGGAAATGTACATAAAAACTAAAGGAAAAAATATAAAATGGAAATAAAAGTTTAAAAGAGACAAAATCATTTACAATTGGAACATAGACATTTCTAGAAGGAAAGGAAAAGAAAGGAAAGGAAAGGAAAAGAAAGGAGAGGAAAGGAAAGGAAAAGAAAGGAGAGGAAAGGAAAGGAAAAGAAAGGAGAGGAAAGAAAAGAAAGGAAAGGAAAAAGGAAAGGAAAGAAAAGAAAAGAAAGGAAAAAGGAAAGGAAAAGAAAGGAAGGAAAGAAAAGAAAGGAAAGGAAAAAGGAAAGGAAAGAAAAGAAAGGAAAAAGGAAAGGAAAGAAAAGAAAAGAAAGGAAAAAGGAAAGAAAGGAAAGGAAAGGAAAGGAAAGAAAGAAAAAAGAAAAAAGAAAAAGAAAGAAAAAAAAGAAAGAAAAGGAAGGAGAGGAAGAGGAGGAGAAAAAAAAACAAAAACAAAAAACAAAAAAACAAAAAAACAAAAAAAACAACAAACAAACCCTATTCTAGAGAAGGAAATAATCTAACATCAATCCTGGCTCTACTTACAGAATCGGCAACGGAAGGATTCTTCTTTGATCTGCTTTCAGGTCGCTTGATCTTTGGTTGGACATTACTTTCAAATATGGACAGAAATTCAGCACTGCAAATAGAGTATCAATATTTTTAAAACAATAGCGTGTATGCTAAAATCTTGTGCAGAAATCAAAGATTTCAGCAGCGATTAACTCTTAAATTCATGAATTGCTTGATACCACTTTCATTGACAGAGGAACCCTTCTGTGAAAAACATTTTAAAAAAATAAAACAAAAAAAAACAGAAAAAACAAAAACATACATACATACAAAAAGGTCAAAGGGAGGTATCTTTGATTAGCATTTATTTCCCTTGATATACAATTCAAATTTTTTCAATTGAAATCAAAAGTTAATCAACCTATTAGCTTTTCTGGGCACTGGATCTTATTTAGTATTGAATTCCACATATTGGGTATTGATTTATTTTTGATAAACATATCTGTGACTTCCTCCACCTTCCACTTCACCAGACAACACCTCTCATTTCACCGAGAGGTACCCGTCTACCAGAGCTCGCTATGACAAATGCTCTAATTCTGAATATAATTTGCGGATATCAACATTTCCAGATATTGCTTCCAGTGGGAAACAAGGTACCTGAAAAATATGTTTGTGATTATCCCTACAGACCAGAATGTGGAGAGAGGGGGAAAAAAAAAAAAAAAAAAAAAAAAAAAAAATCAATGAATCTGTTTTTTAGAGCCTATCCATAATGAGGATTCTCCGATTTGTCAGGTCCAACGGATCTCCCTTCTTCCTGCACTAGTGTCGAAAAAGAGGATGACTATGTCTGCAGTGGCTGTCCAGACTGATGCATGAACAGCACCAGTGCTGCCAAACTAACCAGAACAAGTCGTTATTTTTATGAAGCAGAATCAATTTTGGTATGAGTCTGCCTTTTGGAAGCACCCATTTAGTGTTGAATTCACAAGCTATGCATGTTATCTATTGCTCTACAGAAGGTAATGGCATAAAGTTCCTTGAAGTAATTGATGTTTTAAATCTTTCTTTGGCATGATGATAATTAGGAAGTGTTTGAATGTCTTTGGATGTGATCAAGTGAATATTAATTTTGTTTTTACTTCGTATTCTTTAATCTAATAATTGACAGAATGTTCCAACCATAGAGCTAGAAAACTCATCTGACACACAATCCAAGCCTTCCTCAATTAGGGTTCTGAAGAATCCTCGGGTTAAGTGAGAGGTTTTCCTTCATTAGAGTTTTTTTTTTAATGATGAGTAGCAGTCCAGTGGGTGGTGGCTGGGCTTTTGTCGCATTGTTACATGAGCACTAGTTCTTCTCCTCAATCCTGTGTCTCTTGAAGTGCTCCAAGCTACTGAGACAGATCTTCTACTTGCCAATACTGTTCATTGCTCTAGCCTTCCAATTCCTGGTGGCAATGTTACCAGCTTTGAAGATCACCTCTGGGACATCCTTGTATCTCTTGTATAGATCACCCTGGAATCTGCAGCTGAGAGTGAGCTCTCCATAGAACATTGTTTTGGGTATGTGATTGTCATCCATGCAGACCAAGTGACATGGCCAATTGCATATTTGTTTATAATGTGCATTTAATAAACCAGGTATAGGTTGTAAAGAATCTTATTTTTGAAGGGCATTATTTATGGACTGACTTGATTCCTATTTATTGCAGCTAGTAATAGATCACAGTGACCCAGCAGTAGAGTGCTCGCCTCCAGTTAGGTAATTTCAAACCATGGCCAAGACATACCAAAGACTTAAAAAATGGTACTCTGCATGAAGAGTAGGGTTGAGGAATTTTACAGAGGGATAGGCTTCATCAGGCTATCAAATGATAGACCTGTGATAACATGGGTGCCCCTACAACATGGTACAGGAGACCGAAAACTATGTGCCCTGTACTTACAAGACTATGGACTATAGCAGCTAGTTGTACGTAACAATATCTTCTGGTTTGGAACGTTTAAAGGCATCAGTAATCCTTTCGTCCATGTTTTTTTCCAGTGTCAGTGTGAATGATTAAAAAAGATAATGAAATGATTAGAGAAGATAGATATAATTGGAGCTTGCTTACTGATTCAGTCTTGATTTCCTGGAATTTTCTTTATTTCTGGCAGACAAAATGCTAGCATCACTTCTTTCTGTGGATAACTGACTGGCACTACAAGTGCTACCTGCAGCAACTGAAAAGGAGGCAACATTATTTATATATTTACATATTCATTTACATCTAGATAGCATACATCCTTCCAATTATCACAAAATCAATAGAGAGCATCATTATATTTACTGAACACAAATTTTAAAAATGATTCCATTCCTTTGTGTTGTTGATGTTACAATTTGTAAAGAGAGAGTCTATTTTTTTTCCCCCATTTCCCCCCCCATAAGTTGTTGGAATGAACTGATCTATTTTTGTCTGAATTTCTGAGATGAGAAATAATCATTATTATTCACTGATTTATTCAGACTAGTGTCTAAATCTTGGTTGTTATAGTTACTTTACAGCTATTGTATCCTCTGGCCTCCTTCAGGGAATTTCAAATTGAACTCTTTATTCAATCCAAAATGTAAATTGTTCTTATTTAGTTGTCCATCCCAGAGGATAGCTCATATCGGTTAATTCTGTAATATCTCTGCCTCTATGTCTGCCTCTTCCACTGAACCAGAGTATATTACATTTTTGCAATACCCACCCCAGAGATTGAACTCTGGACTGCCAGTTAGGTTATCAAATGTGCTTAACCAATGTTTCCATCCACTAGGCCTATGTCCTTTAATCAACTACAAAAGACACCTGAAGAAGGCTGCAATGGCCAAAATATTGTGACTATAACAACCAAGATGAGGACACTAGTCAGAGTGAAACAATGTTAATAATAACTGGTCTGGTTAGTCACTTATAAGAAACCATCACGTAATCAATGTCTTTGGGCAGCATATTGTGTTAGTGATGATCAATTAAAAAAGTTGGAAAAAAGGGGAGATCAATGAATAAGTTACTTATCTCACCTTTTGTTAGGCACTTTTTTTATTAGAAAGTCTGAATTTTCAACAGAAAAACAAACAAAAAAACAAACAAAACAAACTAAAAACAAACAAATGGACCAATTTAGCAGAGAATTACATTTAAATTGAGCCCACTCACTAATAACTCACAGGGGGGATCCAAAAACAAACAAAAGAAACTTTCTAGATCTAATAAGCAGTCAATGTTCAAATTTTAAGCCCCTTTAGTTCTATTGTGTGGCCTGAATGTGCAATATATACATATCCAGCCAGACCTGGAAAAAAAAACGGGGAAACTTATGTTGACAGTTTCTAATATTAATATGCTATTCAAGAAGTTCATTAAATTTAGGCAGAGACCAGGGATGAATAAGCTAAGAATCATTAGGTTACTAGATTTAAGAACCTCAACATTGATAGATTAAACATTTATTTCCAGAATGGCCTGTTTACATAATCAGTTAAATTCAAGTAGGATCTATTAAACAAATACCTCAAAACTTGGATTAGCTCTTAGGATTACATGTATAGAGCCAAATCATATTTGAATCACTAGTTCTCATATGATCACCAAAATTAAGCGATAGCAAGCCTGGTCATTACCTAGACTGGTGACCGTCTGGGAATACCAGGTGCCGTACGTAGCATAAAGATTGTTTTGAGACCGTCTCAGGTTATGCTCTGCCACTAATTAATAGCATCATTTTGAGCGGACTGTGCACCCAATCCTTTCTCACGTACATACTGCTCCATGAAAGATACGTGACAGTGTGTTCTTCTAGGAGCAGCCATACTTGCATCTAGTGGCAGTGATCATACACACATGTATAGTAACACAATAAATCTCAGTAGTAGAGGGGGGGAAAAAATAAAACAATCATGGTTATGTTTTAATGCCAATAGTATTTGAACCCAGAATATCAAAACAAAGAGATATTCATGTATTTGAAGTCTGCTAGGCTCATTGAATTAAACTGTAAAAAGCTTGGTACCTGTCCTCCTCCTGGACGCATCTGTGTTAGAGTGATTACTTCGAGACACATCTGTGTTCAGTGAATAGTTACTCCGTGCAGATGTGCAACGTCTCTACAGAGAAGAGAAAAAAGTCATTATTGGATTACTTCCCTTGATTCAAACGACAAAAATTATTTTTTTTGAAAAAAAGAAAAAAAAAAAGAAAAAAGCTAATGGTAATTTCATATTTTGATGTCAATAGAAAGAAACTTTAGACAACTCGGTTTTATTTTCTAAAAAATTCATTGAATTATCAAGATGAAAACAGACATTTACAATAATAAATCAAGATATTTTTATATTTACAATGGCTGTGTCTACCAACTTGTTATTTTTTAATTAATAATGATTTTTAATTTCATTTCTTCGAGTCCTCCTGGAAACAATACAGTTACTGTATATACCAGACAACAACAGTATGTAGAGAACTATCTCTCACTGCAACTCATCCAAGACCCATAACTACCCATATCAGTCCTCTAGTCATAATACCAGCATATTGGATGCAGAATAATGTTTGCATAGTTTTTCTTTTTTAATTGAATGTCCATCTTATATACCAGCATATATGATAACTATGGTCTTTGGGAGAAAAGTTACAAATCAATGCATTATTTTGTGGCTTCCAAGATGTTCAGTCATTTCAAACCAATTCCATTTTAGGAGTTGACAATCAGAAGAAAATGAGAATACAAAAAACAAAGGAAGATTGAGCTTCAACTTCAAGAAAACATCTTTGTTAATAGTAAAGATATTCATCAAGATCTTTTTTACCATAAGATTTACAAGAATGTTATATTTGACCGAGGAATTGCAGGTTCATCTGATGGTTATTGATAGAGAGAACAGAATCAGTGAACTGAGTCTGAATTTCATCCAAGACTCGTTACATTCACTTTGAAACCAGTAACCTTAGGAAAAACATGAATCCACTTTTGCCAGCAGTGTCTCAATATCAGATAACTTGATAAAATATCTCATCGCTGGAATGCCATGATGGATGGGCGAGGGAGTGAACACTTGGGAAAACTGTCCTATAAATACGAATTATGCCTATATTCAATCTTGACAGGGTCCAAATGATGTCTGACACAAATTTCTTTCAGGGATGGTGAAAACATCAATCATAAACACCAATGTAAATTAATCACTCTATCTTAGTAAAAAAAAAAAAAAAATCTGCGTTTTCAAAAAAACGAGCGTTAATTCTACCAGACACAAACTAAGGGATCAAAGTAGCATTGCAAATTGAACCCCCAACAAAAAAAACCCTATTTAGGTGGGGCAATTTAGAGGGGGGGAAAAAAAAAAAAAAAGAAAAAAAAAAGTTTTTCGCCCTCTAGCCCCATTGGTGCAGCCAGTACACGTGATAAATATATAGCCAGCCAGACCAACTTGAAAACTGGAGAAATCCATCTTGACAGTTGTGGTTGACAGTTTCTAATATGACAATAATTGAATAAAAGCAAAGTTTTGATGGGTTGGCAAAACCTGACTAACCTACCCTCAGTATTGTAAGCTATGATTTTAGATTAAAAAACCCGCAATTCAATATAAGATTGTACACCAGGAAGTACTGATAAAAAAGCCACTTACTGGTCACTTTGTAACATGGTCTTTCAGATAACAGTCTGATAACATTAAGCAAAAGATGTGTGGAGTGGCATAAAGATTACAGGCGCAGAAAACAGAATCAGCACACCAAATTCGAGTTTCATCTAGCGCGGTTTGCAATCACTTCGCACTAATGTACTAGGGAAAGGTGTGAATCCACTTCTAACCCCAGCTATAAGTAAGTAGCATGGCAGTTGGAGCCCTTCAGCCTTGTGAGGCAGTCCATCTAAAAGGAAATTAATCTGACAGAAAAAACCTACAGTTTGTTCCCAAACCCAGTTAAGGAGGTGAGTTGAGTGTGGGGCTTGTATAACCACCTCGTAAAAACCTACTTGCTACTAAAAGTACAGCATAGTGGTTGCGACATTTTGCTCAGAGAGGAGTATACAAGAATAAACAACAACATTAAGCTAAGGATATAATAATAGAAACAATTTAGATTCTTTGTGATGAATTTTAATAATTTATGTTATTAAATCCATTGTTATAAACAACATTAGAGTATAAAAAAAATTTGGTAATCTTTAATTTGTTTTAAATGGAGTATTTGAGACCAACTGACTTTACTAACAATAACCGTTTGATAACATTATCCTTTCTCTGTATTTTAGTCTATAAATCTATCATAGTAATGAATATAACAGAAGATCATCACTTAAAAAAAAAAAAGGACTTCCTATTAATATCCATTTTAAATTTTAAATCAAAAAATAAAAACAATCCTCAAATCCGAAGAAATATTCAGCAACATTGCAACAAAATGGCCCATTTAACAGATCTGGTTTGATATGTCAAGTGATTTATGAAGTCATTTAAAGGATAAAAAGAAGTAATAATTCATGAGATGACAATCATGTTAGAATGTTTCATGATAAAAGTTTTTTTAATTAACTTACTGATTTTCTGTCAGTTTCACCAATAGCCGTAGCATTTTTTAGTTGTTTTGCAACAGTTGGTCGTCGTGAAGAAGACAGTATAGAAATTTGTGAACCAGATAGCTGAAGATCAATGTTTTCAGCATTCAAACTTTTTTGTCCAGACATGTTGAGAAAATCTGAAAGGAAAAGATAATCACAAATCATTAAAAAAAAGAGCAAACAAATGCTTCAACTCGAAGTGAAAACTTTTGAGCAGGGATTCTCAAACAGTAACCACTCGGCTACCAGAGGAGGAATGTGTGATTAACCAAATTTGGTTTAAGATATTTAAAAAATAATGGTAAAAAAAAACCAATACATGACAACTTAAAATGGGAAAAGAATTGAGAAAACCTGGCATTGTAAGGGGAAGATTGCGAATTGAGAATGGTTGCTTTAGATAAAATTGGGTTGTACTTTTTATGTACACTGGTCCACCAATCTAACACAATGTTAGTGCTAAGGAACTATTTGATGTGTTGCTAAAATCAACTAATTTTAATAATCTCAGCTTGAAATCTTTTAAAAATACTAGTAAAATCGAAGACACATCAAACTATAATTCTGCAAATGTCTATCCATCTGTCATCGCAAAACTCACGAACGGCCAGAGACCTGATCACCAAATGTTCTGCGGTTATTAATACACTCCCAAAGCAGGTTCTTAGCGAATCAGTTTTTCGAAAATTCCGCCCCATAAAAGATTTGGACGTCGGGGTTCAGTTTAAAATAAGATATTATGCAAAGTTGGTCACTTGGTTTGTGTCCAATAGAATTCATGCTCACCTTATAATTCACCCTCTTACTATATTTCACCAAATGTCAGCGGAAGTGCTCATGGGAAATCAGTTTGAAGCATGGAAAAAGGACTCGGCAACTTGAGTTCAAACCTGGCTGAGACTGAGACTGGTACTAATGCCCTTAGAAAAAACATGGATATGCCCCTCTCCTGCAATGAATGAAGTAGTGAGTAGTATGAGCAATACCACTTTGCATGTTTATAACCTATAAATCTTTTCAACGTATTGCAATCTTCACAGAACAAACAGAAGGATATTTTGGATATGTCAAGTCCAGACAAATACGGCTGAGGCCGTAGCCTGTTTAATTGTACTGCTTTACTAAATTTAACCTTATCAATTCTCCATCTAAATATTTTCTAAGTTATTTTTGACAGCTATGTACTCAGTCACTAAATTTAAATTCATACCGAGTGTTTCAAAACTGAACGGATACTTTTTCCCCCTTTCAAGGGGTCAAGAGTGAAAAGAAACTTTTCCTCCTTTAAGGGTTCAAAAATGAAGGCAATCTACCCTCCACATGTGTAAAAAATGTAGGGAAAATTTCTTCACCATTATTCAGGGGTCAGAAGTTAAAGAAGACATTTTCTCTCCTACAGGGGTTAAAAGTGAAGGGAAGCTTCCTCTCCCTTAAAGGGTCCAAAGTGAAGGGAAAACCTTATGTTACAAATCTGAAAGCTTTAATCCTTATGTTTTTATTCCTTGAATATTCAACAGACAGGTACTTCAGGTAATGGTTATAATTTACCGAATGTCAAGTAAAAATCAAAAAGTGACGATGGTAGGCTCACCAAATTCAATGAGGTTCTGTCGATCACAGAGCAGGTTTCTTTTAGTGAAAAAAAAAAAAAAAAATGAAGGATCCTTTTCCCTCTTTAAGGGTTCAAAAGTGAAGGGAATCTTCCTGTGGTCATAAGTTAAGGGAGATGTTTTTTTTTCTTTCATTTAAAGGGTTAAAAGTGAAGGCAAATTTTTATCCCACTGAAGGGTCAGAATTAAAGGGAAACTATTTTCTTGCAAGACTGAAAGCTTTCGTACATTTATTTACACAAGTAAAATGGAGCCAAACACAAAAAAAAAAGAAAAATTATTAATATTCTTACAGTTATTTTTGTATCTCAATTTGTATCTGAATCAGGACAATATTTGGTTAGTAAGGTCAATCTCCAGTCTTACTATGGTTTATTTAATTTGGAAATTCATACTCAAACATTTGTTGAGCCTGATTTTTTCTGATTAGATTTGAATATGTTTATGTTTGGAGAAGAGATTTCTGATAGCTTGTTCCAAGGCAGGGCTCAAAAAGTTCCAAGTTTCCAATGAGCTCAAATTCTGCACTGGGAAATTTCTGAAACTTCTTGATCAAGCACAAGGTGCATGAGGAAAAATGAAGACCTTCAATAAATAGAAGCACAAAATTCAATTCTAAAGATCTGAGATATTTATATTCTACGATATCGATAAGAGTCAAAGTCACATTACAGCAAACTAATACAAGTTTTGTTCTTTCTTTTTACGCACAATTTTCATCAAAAGGAACATTTTTTCCACATCGATCATCAAACATATTTCCTGAATATTTTTACAGGGAAAGAAAATTCTCTCAGAACTTCGATTCATTCTTCCTCTCATGAAACATTTAACAAATAGAATCTTTCAACTGATTGTAATCAGCTGCATTTATTACAATAAACGTGTATTCTTGTTATAACAGACTTCTCAGAATTCTCTACACAACCATTGCATGCGGATATTTTCTTTCCAGCTTCTTACTATACCAAAGAAAAAAGAGAAGGTCAAGAATTCTTCTTGCCATGCACACCAAATCTATTCATTCTCTCCCACTTGTTAACTGCTAGGAGAGAAGATTTCATTTAGCGACTCCTCCACTTAAACTTTATAAAACAGTTTACGAGTGATCAGTTTAGAGTCGAATCATAATAATTAACCCCAACTGATCAAACCATGACAGTACCACATACTGAAGTTAATTGCCTTCATTTTAATTTCATAATCCAGGATTTTGTTCTTTTATTCACATATATGTATGTAATCATTGAGCTGGAGGAAAATATTCAGAAAGCACACACCTCTGCAAATGCCATTGTCAGGGTGATTAATGGGCATGGATCCACCCCAAAATTTAGTCAATTCTTCCATAACTTATTGTTCACCCTTCCACAAAATTTCATCAAAAACTTTTGGAGATATTATGTGGACAGTGAAATCTTTGCAATATTAGGTGGTTTGGACATATAATTATGACACAGGGGAGGTAATTATGCGTGAATGAGCCAAAAATTTTACCAGCTCATCTTTGGCTGATTGTCCAACTCTACACCAATTTCCATTGAAATTCATTGAGAACTAATGGAGATATCATGTAGACCAACTGTTCCTTATTGTCTACCCTTGAGTATTCTTGGAGATATTTTGTATTTTGTAAGAAGAATGATGGAAAAATGGACACAGCTCAATGCATATGCCAGCCAATGCCGGGAAAATAAAACGTATGTTTTTATTGTCAATATTTTGGGGAATTGGACAAAAGAATACATTTAAGGTAAGACCATGCTCATCGTACATATGTTTTGTATTTCTTCTTCTCCTGATGATTGACGTAGTCTTCAAAGACAAAGTAAATGGAAAAAGCCAAGCAGAGATGCAGATGTATGAAGCTGGAGAAAGTAAGAATGGGGTAGAACACTAACTAGCTCATTGGCCATTTTTCAGCTATATTTGACTGATTTTTTTTTTTGTTTAATCTTCAGCATGTTTTGAGGAACAAGTTTCAGCCACTTCCTTGAGCCCTGGTTCCAGGTAAGAGTAGATGAGTCTGAGTAGAAATGCTCTCTAGCCCCAGTGGCTGTTTGAATTTGTAGCTTCTTGTTCTGACCTCTTGTTGCACTGCTTAGGAATGGCGGTAGGATGATTTCATCTGAACAGATACTGCACTTACTATCTTGATGTTATCCTGTATATTTCTAGTAGATGAGTATAGGCTCATCTGTAGGATATTGTCTTCAGATCAAACTCTTCTAGTCTGTCTGAATGTGGCAGGTGTTTGATACTGCCTCTTTTTTATATTCTTTCCATGATCTTTTTAAAATTTGTGTTGGGGATGACCAAACGCAGGAGTTCAGTTCCTAATGTGGTCTGATGAGTGCTTTATATAGAATTTCTGCATATTTCTGCATCCATGTTCTCAAAGGTGCGGCAAAGACAACTTAATGTTTTATTTGCTATGTTGATTTTCTGTTGGCAGTGAGCAGTGAATTTTAATGTTTTGTCAATGTGTACAGCAAGGTCTTTCTTTACACTTGCATTTTAAATATCAAATAGGGAAAATAAATGTCAAATAATATAATCAAATTATCAAAAAAAAAATGTATCGATGATGACTTGATAGGGTTAAGCAAAAAATAGTATTGCAGGCATCAATAAAAAATTGACTGGCGTGCAGTTGGACTGCGTGATGGTGGACAGTTTGGCTAGAAATAAACTGTCGGGCTGACGTACTGGGGGAATGTAGCAGGAAAAATATACTGGCTTGTCCACGGACTCTCAGATTAAAAATGGACTAATGTGCTGGTATGAATAAAAAAAGTGAGTGAATGAAAAGTGGCAAATAATTATATTATACACATCTAAGTGCAATATTGTTTATCCTATTTTTAACAGCTTCATTTCAATAAAAGAAATTTTCTAAAATTTATGCTAATAAACTAAAGATATTTACAGGGTCTGTTCAATATTGATAGAAAAAAATCTATGCAAGCATTTATTTGAATGGTTTCATGTTCAGATCAATCATTTAAATCATTCTTCAAGACAATTTCTCTCTACTTCGAATTGAGGTAATAAAATTGAAATTAGTACATTGTAAGTAGTGCCTTTACACTGACTACAGCTTCAGCTGTCGCAGCTTAGGCTCTACATATATTACTACTTACTTGGCCTGTTATGATCTAGACTTTGAAGTAACACTCACTTCATCCTATGCTATTTTACCCATACCTGGGGATGTATATTTTGAATTTATAAAATTGTATTTTAACTAAACTTTTATTTCTAGGCACATACATAATTGATGTGTCTAATTCAATAAAGATTTGTCTGTAAATGATGCTTGTATATTAAAATGCTGTAAATCAAATTATTAAAGCTTTCATAGTATTACTCATCTATCTAATATTACAGAAAACAAATATCAAAGATTACATAGACTGGAAAATTGTCCACAGAGTAACAAAAAATTTTTTAATCCACATATAAACACAATGCGTATCCACAAATATATTCTTGGCAGAAGTGCGGGTCTGACACTTTGATCTTAGGCAGAACGCACAAATACTCAGAATCTAGGAAAAAGCGCTGATCTATACATGAATAATCCACTTATTTTTGATGGGTACTATTCTAGTATAAAAATAAAGTATTTTTAAGTGAATGCCATGAAATCTGCAAGGAGGTCTTTTCTATATTTTCAATGGTCATTATGAAAATGCAATGTTTTCAATAACATTCAAGGTTATTAAATGAAACTCAGAATATTAAAAAAAAAAAAAAAAAAAAGAAAAAGAGGTTTAACAATGAACACTCGTCTAAAATATAGTGCAATTTATTTTTGAGGCGTAAAGCTTACCAAGATATTAGAAGTTTACTTACAATATTTGTATCTGTTCTTGGAAGATTACTTCAAGAACTCAGGCAGAATGACCTTGGAAAAAAAAAATGAAAAAATAAAAATTGGAAAAAAAACAAAAACAAAAAAAAAACAACAAAAAACAAAACAAACCATAAGCTTACTGATCAAATAACCAATTCTTCATTTTCAAGCAAAATAGACAATGGCAGAATAATTACCTGGACCAATGGAAATTGTTGATAACAAAGATATAACTGACATATTTTTCAGCAATTGAATCATATAAATCTGTTTAAGCAATTTATTACCTATGGAATATGTCTATATTAACTACAATAACATGCAGAGGCAAATATCATTTATTATTTCTATCTGTCAATATTCCTGTGGTCTTCTACAATTACAACAATTTTCAGGGTTCTGACTTGTGAAGCAGGAGAAATGAATGAATGACTTTTATAGTGATGGTCAAGTCTCTTCTGCCCCAAACCAAGCATAAGCATCCTCTTCTATTCTTATTCTTATCCTTGATCATTACATTGCAAGGGTAGGTTAGGAGGGAGAAAAGAAAGGATTAAAGATACAAAAATGAATGATAAGCTGAACAGTTGTACTTACAGACAATCAGAATAATATATAGGATTATACACTAACCCTTTTAGTAACCATTACCATCTATCACCAAATAATTCTTGTAGACTCAGAGAAGAGAAGTGAATGAATACATAGTTTCGAGAAAGAAAACAATTTTGTAACGCTCATAGTTTCTGACATTGTCATCAAGAGAGCCATCAAAATCTTCTTCATAGATGCCAAATTAGATGATTCTGAACCCAAAGTACCATCAATTTGTATAGAACTATATTCACTGGTAATTTCCCTTTGGAGCAAATGCAGGCATCTCATTATAACATGGGTGAAGGGGTTCAAAAAGTCAATCAGGTTATAACCAAGCCACGATAACCAGTTGCCAACTTAGCCAGAATATTTTGGAGTCCACTATACACCTACAGTGTAATGAATTTCATTATAATTGACGAAGCCTATAGTTGTCATTTCTAATTACATAAGGGATAATATAAATACTCAATTCACATAATTAAAATTCAGTAATTTATTATCATCATTCTGCTTTCAATTTTAGTATAAATAATCAGAAAAAGAATGTTTTCTAATCATTAGATTCTTCAACTTGAGGAGTCATAAGAGAGAAATAGGCTCACAATAGAACAATGATTCTCAAATGGGAGGAATTTCGGTGGGGAGCTTATAATAGAAAGTTTAATGGAAAAAAATTACCAAAAAACAATTCAAAATGGGGGAGGAATTAAAAAATCCTAGGATCTCGAGCGGCAGAATGTAATCTAGCATTGTGAACCATAGCAATAGAAAAACATGATATTCAATTAGAAAATTTGGCTTCTGAAAGTAGATTTTGGCAGTTGGTTTCAGAAAATGACATTTTGACTATATACATAAGGCATAAATCCCATCTCCTAGCAGCCTATTCCATCTAGATTTCTAGGCACTGGCACACCATAATGGTTAACAAAGGAAAAGAGTAATTGAATATTTGAACAAACCACCCTTCCAAAAACCTGTTACCAGCATCACTAACTTTTATAGGCTCCCTTCTCTAATGTTATATTTAATATTTCACACACCTTATTGCTATATGAATTCATATATTATGTGCACTTTGAAATTACACTGGGTCATTAGTTAAAAAAAACAAACAGAAAAAAAAACAAGGGTAAATCATTTATCTTTTATTTCGGGTTTGCTGAGAGAGAACATCACAGCATTGAAATAAGGTTGCAAACCACTCTTTTGCAGTATTGAAAGTGATTACCTCCCTTGTCTCGATCATTTACCGTAGCCTATTACGAAATTAATTGTCAGAACTCCATACTTCGATTATTTACAGAATTTCATCTTTACTTTAATTCTAAGCAGATTCAAGTCAAGTGAATGACTGGTAATAAAGTACATTTAAGCATCCCACAGGATTAATAATGCAGCGTTATGTCTTTTTTGGCACTATTTAGTCACTAACACCTTTTATATATATAGTGTCACGTTAACTTAGATCATGATGATTTCGAATTCCGAGTTACGGTGTTAAAGAAAAAAAAATCGGATCGGCTTTACGATTCAAATCTAAAATCAAAAAGTATTTACAAAGTTAACCAATAAATGTAAACCATACGATCTTTTGATTGGAGTTTGGGAATTGAGAAGAATATATAAATAAATTTAAAAAATAATTATATATATATATATATATATATATATATATATATATATATATATATATATGAAACAAATACACTTCATTCAGATATGAAATAATTTATTCACTTCACAAGGGAAAAGCAACAATGAATAATTTATGAGTCTATGTAAGTAGCTGCATCAATGGGTCTACAGCAAATCGATAGAAAAAAAAAGAAAGAAAGAAAAAAAGCAGCATTTTTTTCAACACAATCTCTTTCCTAATCAATCCACTTAATTCGATGGTGGCTATTAATTACATAGATCTAATATTATACCGTGGAAAGTTTAGGCTACAGATTTTTTTTATTGATCAAACGCACACACACACACACACACTATGGTAATTTAAAAGCTTTTCCGGTGAATTTTTGATTATTTTCAAATGCTGTCAAAAGTTTTATGAGCATCTTAGGTGTGAAATAAACCAAAAATGGAACAATTTTCCACGATTAAGCAAAAGATGTTGATTAAAAAAAAAAACCTGTCAACAACTACAAGTACTTCTTTTGAAATGTTCGAAGAACTACAACAATTATTTGATGACAATCGAATCATTAATTAATAATGAATCGGTTATTCTTGACGGATTCGATAAAAATGTGCTTAGAAATCTTTTAAAAAACTTTTATTTTTTTTAAAAAATCGCTTTCCTCCAATATTTTCCAACCTCAACCCGAACCCCCAGATTTTTTTCCTTTCAATTACTCAACAAAGCTGCTCCTGCTGTTTCTGCTAATATTGTGGGTTCAAAACGGGGAAAAGTTCATGGCCGTGTTTTTCAGTGTAAAACATTTCGATCTTCCAATACAAACTATGCAAACCAAGGTCTCTCCGTCCTCAACTTACCCCCCCCCCCAATACACTAAAGAAAGAACTAAGGGAAATCGTCGTGGGTGATCAATTGCATTCTCTCTAAATAGAAATTAACCTAATATTATCCCCTCAGCTTTAAAAAATCCTCAAAAGACTGATTTTAGTAGCCGTTTTTAACACTACTACACTTGATCATAAAACACCCATATCGATCTCAATAAAGCTGTAACAATATCAACACCCTCAACTATGAAATAAAGCCTAAAAGAAGCCTGAAATTGTGATGTAGTGTACAAATGATTTATCTTGCTTGACAACTAATTTAAGATGAGCCCACCTGAGAGAGGTTATTTAATGGCAAAACACTTCACTAATTGTAATTGACCTGCATTTGTTCAAAACTTGATCGCCCTATCAAATATATTAAAAGCTATAAGTACACGCACAAACGTCTCAAGTACAATTCCTATAGTTGCAATAATACTTGTCTTAGCATCTTGTAAAGGTTCTGATGTTACAGCATTTTTTTAAATTCTTTCTAGTTTTAAACCGAGTATTATCACTTCTCTTGAAGTTGCATGCAAATGACCATCTCATTATTTTTCTTGTTTTCAGGAGGAGGTCTTCAAAGTGTGGTTCACAAGAAAGGGTTGAAATGAATGTAGTTCCTGAAAACCTGATGGCTTTTTTTTGTTTTTTTTTGTAGAAAATTGAGTGATCAGTGCGCAAACAAGAACAGAAAGTTCAATAAGGTGTCCACTGTGTAGTTTAGATGCCATTATTGCCAGATCACTGGACCCAGAGTGGAAGATTTTAATAAGTAAGAAGCATCTTATCAAGCGACATCTTTCTACTGAGTTTCTATTAAATCCGATTTAAAACAGATGAAAAACAATACGGGGACAGTCCTACTGATGGATGGATGGATGGATGGGCAGAGACTCTTAGGCAAGAACCACTGTTTAAAGGGGATAAAGTTGAGAAAAAAAATTCAAAAATAAATACTGGCTATATCGGTAGATTTGATCAATGAACTAAAGAGGAAAAAAATCCCTAGATGTGTTGAGTAGCAAAAAATTGAAATTTTTTTCATAAGAAATTACACTGTGCAACTTTTGAAAAAAAAAAAAACAAAACAAAAGAAAACCCAACTTTTTTTTGTTCCTGAGTAAGATAATTTTCAGTTTGATTATGTCACAATAGTATAGAAAATGGTTATTATTCTCTTCAAATTTTGCTTTTTTGAGCAGAGATTTTGTAATTTGCTCATTGTCCCTGACAGTTTAGGGGAGGTACTTGAAGGCTGTCAACTACTTATATAAAAAAAATCCGATTTGAATTTCAAAAAATGTGAATAAAAATATGTAAATTTAGAAATATCATTGTCCTGGTCACAAATGCAAAATTTTGAAGGAATAATAGCCATTTTCTATTCTTCTCACCTTCCACATAATCTATTAGAAAATCTCACTAACCAGGAGTAAAAGCGCATTGCACTCAAGTTCTTAAAACATTTTAGTATACCTTCTACAAAAAATAAATCAGAAACCATCTGCATCATATTCACCTTATTTACAAGCATTCTTCAAAAAGTTAAAAAGGAAAAAAAAACTGAATAAAGACTTTCAGTCACATTAAGTTTGACACTTCAAGTACACAAAAAAAGTATCACCACTTCTATTATAGTGTTGCATTATGACATTTAGAAGACTGACAAACATGAATCGAGGTTGTCAGTTTTAGTTTTCATAGCAGAAAAAATAATAAAAATAAGTCCATTACCACTACCTAAATAAAGAGAAAATTCTCATTTTCAGTTGGGAAACAAAACATGTTTTTGCACGTATTCATAGAATAAATCTGCAATTCTCGAAAAGACAACTACGGTTTGAAAAATCTCTGCGTGTGTGTGCACCGAGATAACTTGACAACTGGCCATTGAATGAAGATGATAGTCACTAGATATGTTGGTCCATGCACCGGACATTGCATTGTTAAATTTCAATTTGTTCGGATTTACAGTTCTCAATATGAGGGGGGGGGTGATTCACAATAAAAATCCACACAAAATTCGTGACCGTTCAAGTCACATGCTTATGTGATCTGCATCTCAAATCATTTAGATGTGGTCACTGAATAATATAAAAAGAGAGGATGTTTATCTTTTTATGATAAAATAAAAGAAGGAGAGAGAGGATGTTCATCTTTTCACGATGAAGATATAGATGGAGGATGTTTATCTTTTTACAGTGGAGAGAGGAGGATATAGAGAGAATGTTTCTTTTATGATAGAGAGAGGGTGTAGAAAGAATGAATGATTAACCCTCCCCTTCAAAAATCTTTTCTCCCATCTCTGCAAAAAGATTTTTCAATAGTCTTAAGAAAGATTCGTTATTATTTCCGACAGCGATTTATAAATACTAGCTGAAATTTCATTAGTATTTAAACTAAAATTCAACAAAACTGAAATGAATGAACAGATCTAAAACAAACACACAACCAATGTCTATACACCAATTTCACTTGAGCTCCCCCCTGCATTTGCCTAACCCTTTTCAGAATATGATTTAATACAAAAAAATTACATTTTAAAAACAAATTATATTAAACATTGTCTTATATATATATATATATATATATATATATATATATATAATTATTCAACAGAATTATGGCAGGCTGCTCCACACACCTTCTGAACAGGCATGCATGAGTATATATACAGAAGGAGCACATACACTACTAAACATTTAAACAGGAAAGTAACCCAATTCATATATGTTAAATAGATAATTGAGACAGATCTGGTTAGTCATTCAATAATAACAGTCATCTTTTGACAGTCTACTGTGTTAGGGGTGATCAATAAAAAATAAAATAAATGGTTGATCAACGAATCAGTTGTGATCACAAAAAAAAAAAAGTCTGAATTTTCAAAATACAAGCATGAATGTCGCCTGACACAAACTAAGAGGTCCATTTGGTATATATTTACATCCCCCCACCTAAAAACCGGGAGTGGGGGGGCATACATTTTTGAATTTCAAGCTCTCTAGCTCCGTTGGTGCGGCCTGTATGCATGATACTTAGCTAGTCAGACAGACTGAAGAAACCTATGAAGATTTTTTTCTCACGACACTTACTTTATTAGTACAATACAATTCTTGTAATTGACTAAAATCTCCAGCACTCTCCTCTTGCAGACAGAAGCAAACACAGGCAAGAGACAGAAACCGATCTTCTTCAAGATAAGATGAAGAAAATAAAAACCCTTAGGTGTCCACATCACCCTTGCCAAGGGAAATAATTAAGTTCCCAGTATGGAGATTATAGCTAAAATGAATTTAAATAAAAGAAAAATAGCTGTCAGTTTTTTAAAATTTGTGTAATGAACTTTGAATTGTTCCTTTGTTGTTGCAAATGCAGATCGATGGTACCATCTTCTCAATAGAGATACAAAAAGTCTAGTCTACTTGGTGGCCGAGATAGTTACATACTCTTTTTCCTCAACAGCCTGTCCAGTAGTAAACCACCAGTCTGATTAATAGCAGTTGAATCCTCATCAACTAATTGAGATTATCTCTAAGTTCATTAGTCAAGTAGAATTAGTAACAGACCTTGAAAAAAATTTGCATGTAGATGAAAATCGGTTTTCAGCTAATGGAAATGGTATGACAAGAATACATCAAAAGTCCTCCCAGATCTGAGAATAGGTTTCTGAGGAAAACAACCAAACGTGCTTAGTGTAATAGTGGGATATGCAGAAAAGATAGGCGTAACAAAGACAAGACACAAACCCAGTATGTAGGGTCATAATAGGAGTTCTCAATGAATTTCAATGAAATCCTATGGATGGTCTACACGATAGGCTAAGGAAGAACTGTGGCAAATTGTGGCAGATCCATGGAAAATTACCTCCCCCACATTGTAGTTATTTGTCCACACAACACAATATAGCCAAAATTTAATGTCTGTCCACACCTTATCTTCAAAAGTTCTCAGTGGATTTCAATGAAATTTTATGATAGGGTGGACATTAATCTATGAAAGATCTGATTTGGGGACAGGTCCATGAAGAATTACCTCCCATACATTTTATCTACAAGTCCACACAATATCTCCAATGGTTCACGATGGATTCCAATGAAATTTAGAGGGAAGGTGGCCAATGGGTTATGAATGGAGTCAAGAAATTTTAGAGCAGATCCATGCACAACATCTCCCATGTCATAGCTGACTGTCTGCAGCCACAAGATATCTCCAAAAGTTCTCAATTAAATTTTATTAAAGGCTAGATAAAAGGCTATGGAAGAACTGATTAAATTTTGATATGGATAAAGGGGTGTTTTTTTTTTTTAGATTGAGTGATATTTTTTAATTTTTTTTTGTTGTAATTTCATGTATACACTTATGGTCATCTTCACGATATCTCCAAAACTTTCCAATGAATTTCAATTTCATTTAGTGCAAGGGTAGTCAAGAGGCTATGGAAATGGTATTTGAATTTTGAGGCAGATACATGCACAATTACCTCCCTTACGTAGTTATATATCCATACAATATCTCTAAATGTTCTCAATGAATTAGGATTAACTTTTGGGGGAGTGAGTGGACAAAGGGGGCCGGGAAGAACTGACTGAATTAGGGGACAGAGCCAGGAATTTTTTTGATAGAGAGATAAGTTTCAGTTCTTTTCTTCCATACATTTATGTTTATGCCAGTCTACATGATATATCCTGAAGTTCTCAATGAATTCAACGACCTTCAGTGAAAGCGTGGACAATGGGCCATGGAAAAAGAGATGAAAGTTTTGGGGGAGATCAATGCACAATGCATTTTCCCCTGACAGTAGCGTAACCAAAAGGTATGTGCCCTCTGATTGTTTTCTTGTTGAACCATCGCCATCAGAGATGGCGGACAGTTCTATCCTTCTTTATATGTGCTCGTTCATTTGTGAATTCCAGTACTCCTGGCCAAACCATTTTGTCTACTGACTTAAAAATTGGTATCAAGACTTCCTTCAAAAAAAGTTTTTTTTTCAAATTTTTCGAATAAAAACTTTTTTAGACCCTATTCTGATGAGCTTAATAATAAAATCCAGATTGTTCAGAATCTATATTTTTTTCTCACTCTATTTTAGATGTTTTCCAATGATGTCATGAATAGAATTCATTTTGACCACGTTCATTCTTCACTGGAATTTTTTTTACATGACTTCAAATTTTGAAGCTATGGTTATTTAATTATTGACTGTGATAGAGAATGTGTATTGTAATTCATAACATTGAATTATGACAAAATAAGCTAATTTTTCTCAAAAATTCATTCTCCGATTTTGGAAGACTTGTGATATGTTTTAGTTAGACATAAACCCTATCTATATACCAAGCTTCATTTTCATACAAATCTGTTCTATGTCCATCTATAAATTCTGACTAATTCTACTGGACTATACATGCAGATAGTAGATATATATCAAGAAGTTCATCCTGGCTCTAAAATGATGTTTTACAACAGAATATTTGGCAAAGTTGATGACCAGTTACAGAAAATTTAGCCAGTATTATCTCTGTAAGCCCTTCTGAAACTCCTGGGACATATATATCCTGAGGTTTCTAAGGCTGCTGGGTAATATCCCATAGATCTCATCCAGAAGTCTACTGAGACATTTTAATTCAGGTACTCAGCATATTAGCAGGTTATTCTTGAAGAGGTTGAAATAGCTCTACCATGATTTATCTTCCCTGTTAGTAAACTTATATTATCAATACTTTACACAGATAGAGAAAAAAAATCTGGAGAACTGTACAGGAGAAAATCTGTTTATTTTGAAATGAAAATCTTAATCATCCTGGGGGAGTTGAAATATTCTTCTTACTCTTCCGATAAGAGTAACATTGAATTAAAAATCTCAATTTTTCAACGAGTCTACCTGTAATATTCAATAAAAGCTGTAATAGCAATTTCACCGTTTTTGATGCCAAAAATTAGATCTAAATATTAGATTGATAGGTATATTTACCATCAATTCTCAAATGGGAGGCACTTGGCTCTCGGCAGGGGGGAAGGTATAATGATGAAAAAAAATACTAGATGACAATTCAAAATGAGGATGGCAAGGGGAGGAATGTGACCTGAAAACTACTAATATAGACATTCACAATAAAAAAATGTAAATGAATGTAATAAGTCAAATCTGTTTATTGAAGACTTATACATTAAACTTAGCCAGGTGAAAGAGAGGCTCATGTTCATGAACTCTATGGTAGTTTTTTAAATTTTTTTTTATTAGCAATATACATAAGTATATACAAAACATAACCAATGAAATGAAAGAGAATTTTTTCTGGGGACCTTTCTCTAGTTACATTGTCTCCAAGTCAAAGCCTGCGATAAGTATTTATATTGATTCTAGCAACACACAGTGATTTTTTTTTTTCTTTCTACACAATATTATCAAACAAAATAGAGTCATTGAAGAAAAATAAACTAATTTCCATCCACTTATTAACAGATTTACTCAATATGCAAACATCAATCAGTGTTCAACAATAAGATTAAAATCAGCATTAAACTATAACGATATTTACACCCTGGGAGTATTCACATTTACTGAAGTAAAAGTAATGAAGTTCCTAAAAAGAAGTGTAGTCACCCTAAAGCTTGAAGTATTGCTTCATTTTTGCCCCTCATACTCTAATGACTGTGGTCCCGAATTACCTAACCCTAATGTGGTACAAGTGGAATACCAGCTATTACTTATCCAGAAAGAATAAAAGACTGATATACATAACCATTGAGGGTCTTTTGTGTGTGTGTTCGGGAGGGCAATTTACAATGTAAGTGTATGCTAAATTGGTCCTTTAATTCATATCCAGCAGCATTTACCCTTTTTATGGGAAATTCAAAATGGTATGTTCCTAGTTGAATTGTATGAAATAAATTACTAATTACTAATTGATTTTCATAGTGACACAATTGCCGCAAGATAAATCATAGCTTGGTATTTGAGATACAAAAATAAAGCAAAACTTATATAAGGGATCACAGTACTTTTTCTTGAAATTAGAGTGACTATTATTGGAAAAGTTCCCTTGTTTCCACATGAATTGTCTTGTTTGGGTTTCCCTCTACATCAATCATAAAAAATAACACATACACCCAACACCAGAGAGAATCCTAGATTAAAATCCAATGCTTGGACCATTGAGCTAAATTTAATACTATAGGGTGGCCAAATGATTATATCAATGGACAGAACATAGGGCGGTGTGCACTTCTATTCCCTCAGCCAAGAACACAATAGTAAACTATTGTAGGAAATTTACCGATCTTAGCTTATTACAGCACTGTGACCCAACATTTCATCACAAGACAAATCCATGCACGACTAATCTGCGTAAGGATTAACAAGAGTAAACCATGGAATTTTTAGAATTTATCGAGATACAAAAATTATAATCATTCTTTCAGATTAATTACTTTGGGGAATTGATTTACTTCTGCAGTTCAATTTGATGACATAGTTTGCAGAAAATTAAAATCAATACAATTTATTACAAGAATTAGAATTATTTTCTAAGTCAACAGATACTAACTATAGTTTATTTGCTCAACATTTCCATATAGTCCTTAAGAAACTTTTTTGTTGCTGCTTGAAAACTATGGCAGTGATTCCCAAAGTGTGCACCGTCAGATATTTGAAAATGTAATGATACTACTAAGTTGAAAATAGAAACTAGATATTCATTCCAATTTTTTTTCCTTTTCAAACATTTATAAACATTATTAAAAAAGCACCAATTTTAAAGCTGAAAATGAACACGTGGGATAAGCTGTACCATTTCCAAACGCCACTGAAACGAGCATGTTTAAAAATACTAAGGATTAGATTTTGAATTTGATCTCTTGGTTCCTTCATGTTCTAATCAGTGTTGCACCACTGATTAGAACATGAAAGAACCAATGCTTTTCAATAACATAGCATTTGCAAATTATGAATTTAATCTATTTGCACATAAATTCATAATTTGCAAATGCTATGATATAAAAAAAATTTCAATGCTCTATTGGAAGCAGTGATGTAATTGGGTTTTGGAACAAATCTCCATTAGACACCTAGCAAACAAAAACCTGAAAATTGAGAAGTAGGTATACAATGTACCCCTACCCAATTTCCACAACTGATTAGAAGATTAAGGAATCAAGAGATTAAATTGAAAAAACTGATATCTTTGAGAGCTAGACTGATAACATTTTTAAAAGCTGCATAAAAAGTTGACCCTGACAATAAATCCTCAGTTCAGTAGAATGTCCTCTTATGGCTAGGTGAAAAGTGAATGAAAAAAAAATTATCGCACAAAACAAAGCAGTCATTGGATCTGTACTGACTGAACAAGTGAAGATATTGAGCCAAAGTTTCACAGGACTTCATTCCAATTTAGAACTCCCCCCCCCCAAGCTGTGGCCCAAGTAAGGGCAAAATCAGAGATGGTCAAGTGGAACACTTTCAAAATTGGTCCACTTGGCATGGAATAATGACCCTATAGAAGTAATGGTCTGCAAGGTCAGCTCGCAAAGCAATATTCATTAAACTTAGCTTAGTACTGCGGACAGTCACAAGAGTAGAGATAGAACACAATATAAGATTGGCTTACTAACCACTTCTCTGAATTGAAAAGCCTTGAAGGATTGTAAAATATTACTGAATTATCATTTGGAGATGTCCTAGTAACACATTGAATCAAAGTTTATTTGATATAGCTTAGCTGAAAATTTAAAGCCAATTGTACATTTTGTGATATAAGCATATAATTTTTGAACTTATAGCAAAAAGCATCAGAAAAAAAATTGGATACCGAGCCATCATGAATTTTGGAAATGGGATATGCCATGTGAAAATGAAACATTAGTACTAGTTTGTAGGAGGGACCGCACTTTTTTGTTCTTACGAACTACATTAATTAACTTACACCAGAAAAGTGAAACAGACATTTTATAATCAGGCAAATAGTGTAAGTTAGTGTTTAATCAATATCACACTGTATGGATACAATTTTCCAAAATCTGAAAAATCCCCATCCATTTACTTCTCTTGATCTGTAACACCGAATCGGTGAGATTGTATAATTGACGGAATTTAACTTCTTACACGTAGAAATAAATACCTTGTATCATTTTGATCAGAAGTTCGATTAATAGAACTATCTTTTTTATATACATGAATCAGATTTTTATGAAATCAACTTTCTCTTAAAAAAAAAAAAAAAGAAAAGAAAGAAAATGAATTGGTAGTTTCAACTTTTACAAAAAATAAATAAATACAATTTCGATTTCATCAACAATTTCTGAAATCCTAACAAGGATAAAGCAACTATTCAAACTAAAGCTTATGTAATCTAACTTTTTTTTCTATACAAAAATCAAGTAAATTTCGCCGATTAGTCAATTTCACTGGTTCGGTGTAACATCAAAATTGATTTTCAACCAAATGTATTATTCAATGAATGAATGATCTTCGAAATTAAATGATAAATTATGAGGGGAAAAAAAAAGGACAAGTAATTTGAATTTTTTTGTGCAATTTCGTCCTTGCATTGAAATGTTACATAGGGTTAGATATTTTCGATGAACCCACGTACGAAGACATCAGGTGAAAAGGGTAGCAGTGTAGTACGGAATACTGCAAGTTACAATCACGTTCGGGCGAAAGGCATCAGTCAAAAGGATAACAGTAGTTACGAATACTTCAACTGAATTTGCACTAGTATTTTTCTTTCGTAAATTCAAATTATATTCTTATTGATTATTTCATATCCTAAATTCGGGCGAAATTTGAAAATGAAAGTTATAACTATATATTTAATAGTAGAATTCATTTTGTTAATTTGATACGATAAAAATTTATTTTTTCTATTTAATATCGTAGGAACATGTTCGATGTTATGATTTAAAAAAAAATGTACTTTTTGGCGGTTATGATAACTCAGTTAAAATATTCGTACCTATCATTATCCTTTAATCTGATGTCATTCGTCAGAACGCGATTGTAACTTGCGGTAATCCGTATAACACGGCTACCCTTTTGTCTAAAGCCTTTACACCGATCACCCTTTTAGATACAAGCATCACAGTAATAATAGTCTTATTTTTTGTTGTTCTTTTAATAATGTTTTGACAACTGACAAGTGTATTCTCAAACATCTTTGACAGTTGGTATTTATTCTCTATGAATCTGAGTTGCCTACAATTGAGTGATCCATAGCCTAGCCGACCCACTGGTATGTCGATGCCCCGTTATTTATGACCCTGTGCCAGACTAAGCCATAAATATCTGCTATCAATAAATAACTATCCTACATGTCTGCTCGTGAGAGCCAGGCCATTTTAAGATTTTTCGGACAGATCTTCCTGCTCTGGAGTTTGGCACAACACAATCTTTCCACCTCAATTTATGCCACGATATATGTATTTCTGATTGTTGATAGAATTATGTCATAAAAAAAAACAACAAACACTTTTCATGGTGACCAAGACTAAGTTGAACAATAAAAAGATGATCGGTATAGCGATTCCTAGGGAATGCCAAGATTGATAGCTAATAATTTACAGAACAAAAGTCCAAATATTTTTTTTTCTTTGCGAAAATCCAAATATTTGATACTTATCGGTATATCCAGCCAATACTTGAATAAACTGTAATACGAGAATAGAGGCAGAAGATCATTTGAAGATAGAAAATGTCAAAAATAATTGCAACAGGTCGAGTTTTCAAAAAACAAAAACAGATTAACAATACATGAACACAACACAAACAGCATATGTCTGTTATACTTTGAAAAAAATCCAGATGTTTTTTAGTCAAAATTTCAATAATACCGACAAGGCCACATCTAAGAAATGTGAAGAATCTTCATCTGTGTCTTGTTCAAAAATAAAATGAATTTGCGTAACCTGGAGATATTGGAGGAGATTTGAAAACTTTCAGCAAACTAGTTTGAATTTTAGCAGTGGAAATGCATCGTTTATAATTTATTTAGGGAAAAAATGACAGATGGTAAAGTTTTTTTCCTCCTGAAAAGCATAAAAAATATAAGTAAAATAACTCACATCAAAACTCAATAAGATCAGGAACGAAATAAAACCAAAATGTTACAATGAAATTTACCAAGCTGTAATTTAACGTTTGTGTATCCTTAGTAACAAAACTGTAGGTAAAAGTGTAAGGATTTTTTGATAAGTCAGTTATTCAAGTTTTTTTATGAAATTAATTTAATTTTAGCTCTGATTCGAAGGTATACTTTAGATTAATGATATTGAAAAACATACCCGAAGTTTTTCGCAGTTTTGTTTAGCCAGCCAGAATGAGTGATCAAACCAAAAACAAAAATTAACCTTGTTATAAAAAGTGGGATTAGTTTCTTAGAAACGTCGTAAACATCAATAAGCAATTGAAAGTTTTTTCTCTAAACCAAAAAACACGATGAGTTTTGGTAATATATAGATATCTTTTTTTTTAACTATTCTTCTCTTAAGCAACAACATAGTTAAATAAAAAAAAACGAGATCTCTTGATAAGAAAAACTAAGCCAGGTGTTCTTGAGGTTTTAAGGAAGAAAAGAACGAATATTTACTTGCTTTTAAATTTTGCTAATTTTTCACTACATAAACAATTTTTTTCAATGGAATTATAAGAGCATAAAAATCTTTTTATAACAAATGAATGCAAGTTTTAATGCTTTTTTGCTTACCAAAATAATCTTACTTGTGTTTTAGTTATTTTCAGCAACAAGTCTGCAATCCAATAGTTTTCCTAAGAGCAAAATAAACATGTCATAAAATATGTCTCGATTAATTTCTATTTTTTATTCGTATATTGCATCTATCAATGCACAACCAAATAAAATTAGGTATAACACAATGATGATGCATTTGGTTTTTACCTTAAAAATTGCCGTTGTGTTGTTGTTTACTATTCATTCAGGCATCCAAAAACTGACGTTTTGAATTAGCGGATTAAAAGTGTCTGCTGCAGTAAAAAAAAGGCAGGTACCGAAAAACCTCTACAAAATATAATAATATATATATATTCCGTTATATAGGTAAAATCAGGGTCCTGGTTTTTTTATATTGTCGTATCGTTGAATTTTCTCCGTCTGTGCTGTGAGGAGTAGAGAGCAGATCGACGCAAATCCGCGTGTCTCTAGCAACGGCGACAACCGCCATCATCTCTTCATGTAAATAAAACTCTCCGAACTATAACATTTTTGCCACGAATAAAATGGTTGCCAGTCGACTGCGGTCACGTGACCTGCCTTTGATCAGCCTTGCTGTGACGTCATTCGGACGTTACCGTCCACAGTACGTCACTTCCGTTCTATCAATTCCCTGGTATCCCATAACAGCGTTAGAAATGTCGGCAAGTTTGGAGCAGAAATCATTGCGCAAATCTTACTAAAACTACCAACGCGTCCTTTTTTCTACATAATAAATCGACCAAGTAATTTTTAGTATCAATTTACGATCTATTCCGTGGGTTTGGAGGTGCTGTGCGTCTCCAGATCAGATACGAAAGCAAAAAATGATGGAACTTGTTGCGTAAGCAGCAGAACACAAACTACTAATCTTATGAAAGGGTTGGTCAGAAGAGGGAAGCCATTTTGGTTGTTCGATAAGGCAAAAAGAAAGAGGATTCCCCTGATTATTTGCCTCATTCTTACAGATTTTAGTCCCATAGCGCTTTCATAGCATGCAGCAGTCATTAAAGTGTACGTTCTCGTAGCTATGGCTGACAGGCGAAAATTACAAGGTAAGCTTAAGGGCCAGTCAGTTTGCTGTGGTCTCCGATGACTGTTGTCTGGGGGGGTCTTATTGTTTTCGTCTTTTAAGCATGTGTTGTTTGACATGCTGATGTAGCATATAATTGTCTGTCGTCGTTATCTACTATAAACTTCGGCGATGACGACAGCACTTCGATGTTTGATCTACATATATACACCCTTTACTTTCTGCTAAAACTTTTATTTTTGCTTGTTTTCCGCTGATTTTTAAGCTGGTCATGCTGGGGGTCGCAATTGACCACCATAGCTCTCTCGACTGATGGTGGCGAGAAGCTTATAATTGTTACGATTTATTCGAAATTCTCTTGTATTCCCTGAAATTCGCTTTATATTTTTTTCATTTTTAAAATTTTATTAAATTTTTAGATTAACGTTTATATCTGCATGTCTGTATCTACTTTTATTTATTTATTTATAATCGGGATTTAATTTTTTCCCTCCCTCTTTAAGTCTTCCTTCTCTCCCTTTATTTGTTTTTTTTTAATCTTGAGAACTCAACTTTTTTTTTCTTTTTTCAAATGCAAAAATAATTTAGTTAATCGTTGTCGCCGATTATTTATTTCATCCTCGTTTACATGCGTACTCGTATCTATCTACTTATATATTTAAAAATTGCGATCAAGCGTCATTTAATTGTCTAATCTAACGTTAAACGTTCAGTGCCGTTGTCACTGCATTTTATTTTTAGGGAAAGAGAATACGTGTTGTCTATTATTTGCTCCGTTCTTTCTCTCATGATAGGAACGAGGATTATTTTTTTGTAAAAATATCTATTTTTTATTTTCTTTGAACTTATGAATTCATACTTTATTTTCAAAATGATTATTTCGGTCTATTCATACAGAAATTGACAATTATTCCATTAAACGGAGTTATTATTTGTGTAAAGAAAGAAGAGAGGAACTACTTCATATCTGTTCATTTCTTCTTCCATGTCTGGCTACTTACCCCAGACTTATTATTATTAGTCTTTCTCTGACAGAAAACAGCTTGACTTTTGAGCTCTACATTCTGTTAAAATGCATCCTACGACTTCTTAATAAAGATAAGGATGATACAAGCGGCAACGATAAATGCATTTAAACCAAATGAAACAAATTACTTCCCTCGCTGTCTGAATACATTTCTAAACGTACTTCTCTGGTGTACAATTACAAAAACTGTCATCAACAAATCAATTGAGATTTCTTTCCCTACAGTAAAAAAAATAATCCATTTTCCATTGCTAAAATATAATCCAATTCCAATTTGTGTGAAATAATATTCATTTCTTTCTTGATGGGGATTATTATTTATTTAGGAAAGTGTGGGGGAGCATTTCTTATTTTTTGTACGTGTGTTTAAAAAAGTATTTTCATGTTTTCGTTACACGGCTAGATTAAACTTTCAAAACATTTTTTGTTTATTTAAAATATTCAATATATAGAGTGGAAGCCTATATTATATACAAGACTTTTGATACTCAGTCATTAGTTTATTTTCGAACCCTTGGTAATTGCAATTTTCTAATCGGTTGAATAATATTGCATCTAAGAAATCCAACCTATTGGTACCATTAAGCACACAATGACTATGACATAAAAGCCTTACACCAAATTGTTTAGCCCAACTCGTTTCATAGTTTATAATTCAGTTATAATTGATATGTTGTAGACATTTTCATGTGTAAGTTTTTAGCTTTTGTTTTGGCTCCATTTTAAACTTATTTTACTTAGCTGGATTATTTTTTTTAGTTGTTAGGATTTATTTTGCAGTATTTATAGATTTAATTAGCTTTAGTGTAAAAACATTTCTCAAGATGTTTGCTTGCTTCCCTTTGTTCTGAGACTTTTTTTTCTTTATACGAACCTAACACCTAGTTTTTTAAGGGGAAAATTACGTGGGTTATAGAAATCATTTTGTGATGATGATGTCCATTTATTTGATTGTCTGATAAAATTTGAAGAAAATTAGATTACAGTGCTGTTTATTCGAATTTGAGTTTTTCAAGTCAATTGGCCAACTTTTGAAGTTCTTGGCTTTATTATCAAGATTTCAATAGTATTTCTGCTTTTTTAAAATTACATTTTCTTGGGCTTTTATTTTCATAATAAAAGTTAATTTAAATCAATTTGTCAGAACTAAATGTACTAACATATTTGCTGAATGGTCTCAGCGTACAGTACTTGTTTATTCAAGGTCTTCAGTTTCGTACTGGTTCGTTAAAATAAGCAGAGTGTTCACTCATGGTTCTCGTAAAATAGAAGTTTGTTAAAAACATAGTTATTTAATTTAAAATTTCTCTACTGGCATGTATAAGTTGAAGGGTGAGTGTCATATCTTATTTCAAATTATTTGGATTCAAAAGTGATTTTTTTTTGTTTTTCTTAATGCCCCCCTCTTTTTTATCACTGAAAAAAAAAACGATCTGATAACTTTGAAGTTTCTTTTTTGTGATTACTTTCAAAACTGATATATCTTGTGGAGTAAACTCTTGAAAATATTAGTAAAATGCATAAATTCGTACGAGTGTAGAAGTTGAGTATTTGAAATGAATAGAATTAACTTTTCGTGAAATTTTGACCAAATTTACTTTCTGAATTCATATTTTAGATTTTAAGTTATTTTCAAACCTTTGTTAGACTTAGTGACTATAGCAACCAAAATGATAACACTAAGATAGGGTTGCTTAAAATTGTAGATTAACATGTTTTGCTCGAATGACTTGAGATTTTCTTTTCATGATAATATATATGCTACCTATACACTTATTCTTCAGCAAAGGGTATGTCGTAAAGTTGAACTCTGAAAAATATTTACATGGTACATTTTCAGACTTGGATAATTCTTTTTAGTTTTTGCTTGATCTACCATAAAAATAAATTAAATTTCCTCATGACTTATTTTTTAATAATTCTCGAGAATCTTAGTTGTGTATATCATCTAAGTATATTTGGAAATGTTCTGAAATAATTTTGCATCACAAGGGAGGTAACTAATATTTTCATTGATCGGTTAGTATAACATTAAAAATGTGTGAAACTTTGGCAGGATCAGTTGAAGTCTAAGTCTTTAAAAACATTAACCCCCACTTTTTTTTTTTTACCGGATTCATTGAAAAATCCTGCAATGAAATGAAGGCAAGACTCTCAGTAGTTGATTAGCACAGAGCATAAAATCAAGTACTCATATAATGATTAAGAAAGTGCAGATATCTTCTGTCACGCTAAGGGATGCAACTGGCGTAGTAAACTAGAATTTCATTCATGATTTAATAGAATTATAAAAATAGAAAAAACTCTATACATTTGGTTGGCAGAAAGGTATTCTCAAAGCTCTTTGCAATGCAAATTTCAATTATCTACTTGTATGTAATGCCTGTATATTTATATATGGTGTGTCATTTTCAACAGCACAGATAAACTAATCATCATTAATAACACTATGCAAATTTTTTTTCCTGTGTAAAAAGTGCTATTTTCAGGTAAATTATGCTTAAGAAGTGAAGAAAATGGCTATTATTTCCTTCAAACTTTGCTTTTGTGATCAGAAGTTTGATATTTTATAATTTACCTATTTTGCATTTGATAGTCTAGGGAAGGTACTTGAAATACTGCAAAATCTTTGTCTAGATTTGTGACAGATTTTCATTAGGTCTGCAGTGTGACCAGTCTCACCTTTGGTAATATGCCAAGATGTCACTGTTGTCCCTAAGCTGAAGGTAGCAGAGAAGCTTGGTAAATCTGCCTTAGAAACCCATCTAAAGTCTTCACAAATACTTCTAAGTGTTAAGCAGGATCTTGACACTGTTTTATTGCAGGTGAAATGAAGTGCTTAGAATTATTACTGATCCCCTGTAGGTATGCTGGAATATGCATTATAGGCCTTGTATATCTTGACAGATGCTGCCACAGACTACTGTCTGAGGAGGTTATTGCCAGTGTCTTCGTTCCACTACAGATAAATAGATCCTGGAGTGCAAGGAATCCCCCAAGAAGCTCATTAAAAAGGAGATGGCAGCTTGTTACATTTTTGTCTTGTTCATTCAGGGATTCCAGGGCAAAGACAATGTGGAGCTGGTGAAGGGCTACGGTAAGATGGCTGCAAGCTGTCTTTCAAAGTCCATATCCTTGACATTCATCTTGACAAATTCAAGGCAAACATGGTAGCCTATTCAGATGCTTCAACCAACTGGACTTCATACCCTGCTACCAAGAACATAGATTATATTTTGGGGTCTTATTTGTCAACGTGAATTACAGTAAAATCATAAGTCTCAAAAAACAGACTTTGAATTACGATGTATCCAATTGTGAGTTTGAGAAAATATATCAATTTTGAATCCAATGAAAATATCCTGATTTTTAATTTTTAGCGTTAACAGTAGAAACCTGAAATAAAGTCATTTTTTTTTTTTGTCAAATTATTTTTATGGATTAAAGAATTTACATATGAAACATTTCATTGTGAAATGTCTGTATATTGTGTAAATTATAATGAGGAAATGTTCTCTCAGTGAAAAAAAGTTGCTCATCCGTTATTTATAAAGTTCAAAATCGGGTCAATATTGATGTAGTTCGTTAACCTAAAGAATTAACCAAGATGGTAGAAATTGTTTTTGTTCTTTTGTTTTTCTTATTTTCTTGTCAGTAGCTTTAATGTAAGTCTTGTCTCCATACCAAATTTCAAACCTGTCATAGTTTGATATTTGCAGGCATGTAATAAGATGATAATCCTGAAAAATAAGAGATTTTCTTTATCTTTTCCTTTTTAAAAAAATATTCCTGTGAAGAGATGTTTACAGCAGAGAATTCATGTGTACAATTATCATACCTTATTATAAACGAATTTTGTGAAAGGTGATGGATGCATTTCTCATTTCAGGCCTTTTGAAAAGTTTTCCAATTTTTATGTATTTAAAATCATTTACTGACCTCATACTACTCTTCTGAGCTAAATTTCCTTTTTTAGATTAAAAGGAAACCTATGAGTGTACTATCTGCATATAGAATGTACAGGTCACATTTCTTTTTGACTATTCATTACTTTTTTTAGTAAATAAAGGATAAATATCAACTGTATTACACTTGAGTTTTATATTTAGATAACTTTAAAATCATGATATACAACCAGCTGACATCCTGTTGAATGTATTTTGTTAATTCCTGTAGATTCAATTTTTGTGGGGCATAGGGCCACAAGCACACCATACTAGCAGACAATCACTGGAGTTATGCTGCTGTAGTTTCAGGAACAAGCACATTTTTGGGGGGGTTGCTAGGCCTACACTTAACTCTTCTCCAGATGGACTGCTCTAAAGGATTCCAACTGCCCTAATATTTACCCTTAGTTGGAGGAAGTGGATTCATGCCTTTCCAGTATGTAACAGTGTGTAGTAAACTTGAGCAGCATTGTCCCAAACCTGAACTCCGTTCCCCAATTTTGTTTTCCCCGTCTGTAACCATTATGCCACCTGCCTCTCTTCATTAAGTCTACTTGGTGTGTTCTTGTCAAATTTGTGACTATTCTTTATCAGTAGACATTATTATACATTATGCTCAACATTCCACTGCTTTTTTTCATCAAGATTTTCCATCTATTCAGATCAGCTGGGCTCAGCAAAGTTACTCATATGTTGCACTGCACAGGAGGCAATTATTTTATGTCCATTTCTCCAATTACCTATGGAGACCCAATCATTGTAGCATCTGTAGGCTTGTGCGGGGTCAGGGTGCTATTCCACTGATCAAGGATTGCCTTACAGACTTAAAAGGCTCTAGATAGTTCTGCTATTTACCATAGCCATGGGAGTAGTTGACTTATGCCTTTTCCAGGGGCATTAGTCCAAAATAAACCCAAACACTGCTTGCTGGAGTCAGACTAAGTTCACTGATTTCATTCTTTGCGCCACCAACACCTCCCCATTTCTGATCTAAGACATTTTGATATTATTGCTATCACTTGTATGTAGGATGTTAATCGAAATTAAGATAGCTTACTGAACCTTTTGTTATCAAGGAAACTTGAAGCTAGCGCTCAGTAAATATTATTCAGTATGTGTTTATAAAAGGAAGCTGTTAAGTGAGGTTTAATGGAATTTGTACTTGAAAAGTTGGTGTTTGTATATACTTCAACTTTTCCAACATTTTTGTGTATATTTTTTAACTATATTTCAGATTTAAACTTGGCACTTTCCACACTCAAAGACTGTAAGAATAATGAGATGTTTTGTTGCCAGATAATATTATCTATGAAAGAATTTAACAGCTTCAATGTTCATTTGATTCCAAATGACCAAATACTCATGAAACATTTGAGATATATATATATATATATATATATATACATATATATATATATATATATATATATAAAAAAGAGAGAGGGGGGAAGGGGGGAGAGATGATGGACAGAGATAAGCTTTCTAGTTAGAGACAATGAGTAAAAGGATGGAAAGGAGAAAGAATTGCTATTCATTAAAATTATTTATGCAAGGATAGAGCAAAAAACATAAGATAGAAGATGCAGTGGAACATATTTGTGCATTCCTTATTCTTTTTTTGCCTATGAAACTAATCCATTTATATAAAAAAAAAACATAGATGGGCAACAGATTTAGGGAGGGTTAAGGGAGAGAATGCGATACAGGCAAAGGGTAAGAGAAGAGCGGTGGCAGTATATCTAATTAGGAAAATTATCTATATTGGTGAATGATTTTGTTTTCTAGGGTAAGGCTGATTCACTTTATAAATTATCCTTCTGTACAAAACCCTTGTTCCTTACAATATTTGTTCATGCTAGATATTGATAATTTAGTTATAACTGAGCAATGGATCTTCACAACTCAAGTTGTTGAACTTGTAAAATAAAAATGTTCTTTAAATAGGTATCTTGAAGTACCACGAATTTATGATTATTTTCTTAATATTTGCTCTTAGTGTTATAAAATGTGTTCTTCAAAAAGATGTTTCTGTTTTTCCTCTTGAATTTGTCAAATTATGACAGAATTATTTCTATCAGCAATATAAACATTTGATACTTATAACTATATGTTTTATGCTGATCTTAATCCATAATATTAACATAAATATGAGATTTACGGGAGAAAAATTAATGATATAAACCAAATGAATTTTGATTTTGAAGTATTTGGAACTTCATGGACCTAGTTTTAAAAAAAACCCACGAGTAAAAATTGTATTATACCTTCTTGTGATTAGTATAAAATGTTTCCTACCTAGATATGTTATTTTCATCATGTTGCTTAATGATGAAATCTCCAAATATATTGGATACGTGATTTACTAAAAAAGATAATGGAATTGCCAGGTGGTTTATAATGGTTTGCAGCACAGAAAAAAAAATCAAAGAACCAGTTTGAAATTCCAGTTGAATCTTTCTATTTTCACTCTGTACTAATATTTTGGGGAAAGGCATGAATCCACTTTTCCCTGCACTGTCCCATCACCGGATATTTGGTTATATTATTATTGGCATGTCATGGTGGACAAACTACAATCACATAATTATCTTGACTGCCTTGATAGTAGCAGACAACTTACAACAACTGGGATCTAATCAAAGAATTGAACCCAGGATATTATTGCAATTTTTTTATGGAACTTTTGCATATATTTTGTAGTTTTCTCTGACACTCTTCAATACTGGAGCAATTAAAATCTTCTCAGTGATTGTCCTCAAGATGTCTGCAATTGTATTTAGAAATTCACTCTTTTGTGTATCTGTATTACTTTGTTAATGTTTTTACGTCTAGGTATTTTATATATAAAGTTGATTCCTGTGAAAAAATTCTGATATATAAGTTTTCCCACTATCCAAAAGTAGAGCATTCCTACAAAATTTTGTATAGCAAAATAATGTAAACCAAAGTGATTGCCATTATTTATATTGGAAAAAAATTTGAGTGTTCCCCTAACCTAAAGTATGGTGATGGGAGATACAGGAGACTTGAATATAGAGGAGAGAGAGGAAGGGGGTACGTGCTGTCTCTATAATGGCTCACTGCAAAATAATAGCTGAACTCTACTTTTGTTTATTGCTTTTTTTTTTTTTTTGAAAAAGTGGCATAAAGTGAACTTGCAGAAAGCAGGAACTTCATGTATTTGAATTCTTATTAGATTTTTTTTCTTTTGAGAAACTAAAAAAAACTTGTCACTGTGAAAGAGTTCATCGTTCCAAATAGTAGGAGATATTTGTATTGGCGAAATTGTCAGTTCTAAGTGAAAGAGTCTCTAATTACAGATAGATAACCAAGAAAATCACGTTTATTTTTTTCCAACAATGATTCAGTAGATGACAAATGTGAAAAAAAACTTTTCTTCTCCCTGCTCTCAGACATAAGGATTTTAAATTTCTTTTCATTTTTGATAAGTGAATGTGAGCTAGTGGTTTATGAATATATTGGATTGCTGAAATATAAGGGGATGAAAAAAAAAAAGATTATTCCTAAATGTTTTTATGAATGTTCCCAAAAATTCTTCTAATACTGCAAAAGTGTTTTGAATGAGTTATAAATAATGAAAGTGACCTGAAAAAACAAATGGGGTTTTGTTTTATTTTAATGTTTTTCAGAAATATCAGGTTGAAACAAATTCTGTCCTGTGTTGATTATTATTTTTTTTTTTTTTTTCAACTGATTGTGGCTACAAATCTTGCTGTTGCAGTTAGGGTACTTAGCAAACAATTCAATATTAGCCATTTGCCATTAGAAGTAGAAAAAGTGGTAAAATGGATTCAATGTGAACTGTTTGGAGCAAATCGCCAGTAATGTGCTGATTGTGAGCCATTATATTCTTGGCCACTCCAGTTAACTTTTTGGGATGAAGTTGTTACTGTAGATGGGAAATGGATCCTTTTTCATAATATTAAGCACTATCATCAGTGGTTAGGTTGCGATGATACACCTGTGCAAGCCTAAAGGCGGCCTTTAGCTGAAAATCTTGTTGAATGTTCGATGGGGGTATTAAAGGAATTATCCATTATGAACTTTCAAATGATAACCAAACAGTCACAGCTGAAGTTGACTTTGGCATTAAAAGATATATAGAAATAAAACACCCATCCTTAGTAAACAGGAAAGAGGGCCATTCTTCATTATAATAATGCACATCCTAGGACCATTTAAATGAACGAAGATCTCATTCAGAGGCATTCATCCACCATACTCTCCTGACCTTGCTCCAACTGACTTTTATTTGTTATTTGCCAAACCATGTTGATGGACAAAGACTTGCTTCTAGAGATAAGAGGTTGAAAATCTGCTAGTGTTGTATTTCAGGTCAAAATATAAGGAATTTTACAAATCTGGTACTGAAAAACTTGTTTATAGATGAAATAAGGTTGTCAAAAGTGAAGGAGGGTATAGGAATGATTGAGTGTAATTACCACTATATTTGTGTTTCTAAATGAATTGAAACATCGGACAGAACTTTTGTTACAACCTAATACATTTGTATTGAAATTATCCTGATGAAGTTTTCAGAGTTGAGATTTTGTACTCATTGGTTCATGAATTTTTGTATTAAAAGAAATCCTCATTATTTAATCAGTAATTGCTGGAGACGAAAGTTACTTTTAAGATTAATAGACATCAGTTGTCTGTTTCCGACAATTTCTGATTCACTTAAAAACAATCCTCATATCAATTGAGAGAAAGCCATTTTTCAATTGAGAATAGTAAATAATTATAACTGAAGAGTGTGGAGGGAATCAATGTTTGGTTTTTGTATTTTTAATTTGTTAGATCTCAAAAATAGCAAAGTTGTCTATTCTGGCACTTTCAGTGGTTATTTTAGGGCTTCATATCAATAATGGATCAATAAAATGTCCTCAGTATTTAATTTTTACTCCATTTTTTCTTTCTCAGGTGAGATCGAAAGATGCTTAAAAAAAGTGAGTGAAGGAGTTGAAACGTTTGAGGATATTTGGCATAAGGTAAGTCTTTCTTCAATTACATTTAGTATGAATACATAGTGCTTTGATTTTGTTTCAATTCTAAATGCTCATTTCTTCATGCTAATGCTTGAATATAGTATGAAAGAGTGGTCACAACTTGATTCTTTGTGCTATTTTTTATAAAAAAAATCTCATGTTAGATGGGTTTCAGAGAAAAAATAGAAAAATTTTTTCGAAAATAAGACAGGCATGCGTCTGGCAAAGTGGATGATGGCAGGCACAATGTAATTGGAAAGCTGATTTCAAACATTGGTTGAGACTGTTTATATTCACTTAATACTAATGCCCTTTGAAAAATATGACCCCCCTCCACTATGATTGAAATCGCAGGGTAGACTTGTTTTCAACCGGTCTAGGAGAATGATGATAACTCTGAAATCAGATCCTTGCAGAAGGAAACTGGAAACCACTCCACCATCCCTCCCAATGATAGTCATAGCAATGTACTGTTCAAATCTGTAGAGAGCTATGATTGCCTAGGTCTTCAAGGGGTGTGGCACAGAGATTAGGAAAAATATGCCTCATGCCTGTGGGTGAGAGGATGGGACTTAGCCTCCTTCATTCCATGGTGGATGACTCTTACCAAATTTAGTGTAGTGGTGCATTAAGGAGGCAAATTCAAAATGGGCTTATACTCATTATAATGGAGGTGAGTGAGCCAGCTCTCAAAAAACCTTTCCTTTGCTTTAGTGTAGTGGTTTCAAAACTGGGGTCTGATTGATAACTTGGAAGTTCACAGCTGTGTTCTCTCTAAACCTGTCAGGGCGAAGTTTCTGGTTAATACATAAAAAAAACAAACAGTTATTGCACGTGGACCTGTAAGAAATATAAGAATTCGAATAAATGTAATCCATTCAGAATTAATAGGATTTTTAACTGTTGTTTGTTATTATACTTCATTGAGTTCAGTAGAACTAAATGCAAAAAATAGGGGTCTTTATTGAACTGGTCTTTGGGTTTTGAAAGTTTTGAAATTGGTGCTCTAGCTCATTTCCACTTCCTAATTCAATTGCTCTACATCTACAGTGAGCTTTAAACGTACCCAGTAACATTTAAGATGGGTACAAAATACCTTGAAAATTATTTAAAAAATTTGTATTGCCTTTTGAATTGTTTTGAACGAAGTAATTTTCAGCAGCATTGAAATAATGAACTTGGAATCACTTCAACACTTTGAACCAGAGTTTTCCAAAGTGAATTCTGCAAAACTCCCGGTTTCCACTCTGTAAGGTGTCTTGATAAAATTTGATAAATTGTTTTTCATGAAAAAAAAAAATTGTATTCACCAATTTGAAAATGATTAGTTAGCAAAAAGCTAATTGTCATACCAGACAGGACACTGCACCATATATACAAATTTGGTTTTTCTGCCACTAAACAAAATTTTCAGAAGACACTGGAGTGCGAGAAACAACATTCTTCTCATTAATCTGCTTGTAATGATTTTTTTTTTTTTTTTTTTTTTTTTTTACTATAATCACAAATTTATAGCAATTAGAAATAGTTTTTTTTCGTTTGTTTTTTTTTAAATTTTTAATGTTTCATTTATCTTACTTTATTCATCAATTGGTTATCTCCCTAAAACAACTTGTTTTATTTAATGTCTTGAAATTAGGGTGGTGGCGGTTGTCTGCAAATATTGAATCAGTTCCACAATTTTTTTAAAATCCCATAGCAGTTCACTGACAAAATGTTTGGGAAGCTCTTCTTTAAATATTGACTAATCAAAAAAATTTATTTGTTTTTAAACCGTATGACATTGCTTTTGGTTTAAAAATTAATTTTGAAACTACTGTATATGTTAACATATAAGTAAACTACTAAAATTAAGGTGTTAATTTGAGTTTAGTCCAATATTCACCAAATTAGTTAGCTCTCTAAAATATGGCAACACTGCATCCATCTGATTTTCAAGATCCACTTGTGAAAATGCTTTAGACTTGAAAAGTCGACTATAATAATATTTAGGTACAGTGATGTATGCCATTTAATACTATCAGTTTCTGAACTTATAAATTAGTATATTCTTATGTAAAACTTAATTGATGCCTGGAATACTTAGGTGTTAAAAACGGATAATTTGTATTTATTGATTCCAGCTGTGAATAATGAATTCTCACTGGCCTGTTTTTAAATTTGCATACATAATTACTTTCTTTAAGCTGCCCAGTTGTTGTACTTGAATTTTCATGGTATCTTTTTTTTTTTTTTTTTTTTCTTCAAGAATTTTGATGGAAACCATAACACAAGCTTTCATGTCTTGAAAACATACATTTCAAAGCCTTTCAAATCACTTTTAAAAGTGTTTTTTCCTTTTAAGCAATGAACATTGATAGAAATGTTCAGAATTTAGTTTTTTAGAGGCGTCTTTGCCTCACTATAAGAGGCGGTGTCCATTGGTCGTCTGTCCCCATATTGTTTTTCAGCTGCTTTTTGGTAGAAAGGTGTCCCTTGATAAGTGGTTTCTTCCCTTAAAAAAATCTTCCATTCAGTCAAATGATCTGTCAATAATTGTTTTTACTTTGTTTTAAAATCAATTTTCTCGGCTGTTTCAAGTCAGATTTCTTGTAAATTGATAAAAAGGTATTCCTTGATGAGATGCCTACTATTATTAGTATCTTCTACTCAGGGTAACATGATTTAGCAATAATGGCATTTAAACTCCATAGTGGACACCTCATTGAGCTTTCAGTTCTTGTTAAATGAGTTGATTATTTTCAGGGGTTGGGGGCAAAAACTATTACATTAACTGCATTTTGATATTGGTTTTATTTGAGCATGAAAAACATACAAATGGTATTGATATTATGAATTATTATAAAACTGATTTATTGACACTTTGCTAAATATGTTCGAGCGTAATTTAAAATATTTTCAATTCTGAGTTGCAAGACATTGAATGTACTCTTCTTAAAATATCTGTAAAAGACTTGAGTTTCTATTATTATTGCTTGGAGACGGTCATCAGGAGTTTCTCGCTCACTGGTTCTTCTGAAATGTATAAACAGTAAATTAAAACATTTGAATTGCCTAGTAGCAATTTAATAGGTAATTTATGACTTGGTAAAGTCTTTAATGTCTCAAGTCAATCTTTTATGTGTAGGAAATGCATTATTTACCTCTCTGCCAATGAAGTTGGATAGGTACATATATTTAGTCATGTCTTTTCTTCTGTCTGACAACGCAATATATCCAAAAGTTCTCAATGAATTTCAATAAAATTTTGTGGAAGGATGTGCAATGGTATGAGGAAGAAGAATTGATTGAATTATGGGGTGGATCTTGGAATCCCCCCCCCCTTTGTACATTTATGTATATGCTCATGACTGTCCACATGATATCTCCAAAAGTTCTCAAAAAATTTCAATTAGATTTTTTGGATGGGTGGTTAGATTAAATTTGGGGGCAAAATTAATTTCCCTGAGGTATGAGCTATCTAATTATGATGCGTTTTTTCCTAACAGCAATTTTTTTAAAAAAAAGTATATGACATTGTTCTTTTTTTACAATATCTAAAGTACTTGAAAGCTTTAAAACTGACTTGATATTTTCTTTCAAGTGTAGTAAATAGCTCCTTTCTGTTTCATAACTTCTAATTTGTTGAATTATTTCCATGTTTGTTGTTGATTATTTCAAAGCCATATTGAGATCTAACACCTAATTACTTACCATGATTCAGCCATTGTTTGGAATGATTCAAGTATTCTATAAACATCTCATTTACTTCAGTTCTTTATATCACATAGATTTAACAGAATGTTTTGTGATCTTTCTGCTTATTTTGTGCACTATATTAATGCTTCAGTCGATTTCTTAAAATAATTTTCTTCATTCAGATGGCCTTGTAAATGTTTTTGTGTCAATTTATACAATTCCCTTTTTGACCTATATACTCAGGATCATTGACCTATATACTTAAAATCAATGACACGGCAGCCCTGGTGATCTTTTATTATTCAAGTCCTCTGCAAACGATATTGAATTTGTGATGGAAATTTTGGATTGAATCCAATCTCCTTTCTCTCTCTGCATTGCAAATTATTAGGATCAAATTTAAAATGTTACGGTAGGACATTCACTTATAAAGAAGAAGAAAATTGATAAGATACTCATTTGATGTCATATTAGACCCTTCCCATCATATATCAGCAGGGAATATTTAAAAAAAAAAATGTTCTTTCCCTGGGCCCCTTTCATTCATTACTTGGTTGTTGTTTTTTCACTCCTTCTCGAGTTCTGGTCAATGTGGGGCTGAACAATGGATGTTGTATTTAACTTATGAGTTTTGTGGTGGTGGTTGGAAGGGGCTCTTATATGCTGTCTAATACAATAAGTGTTGCCAAAATGTCAGTGACCTCTAGGAATAATGTTGACTAATTTGATTTTTACTAGAGAAATAAATGACAAATCATATTATAACAATGGTTCTTTCGTTCATAAATTCTTTATACAAAATTTGAACATTTTGTAGTAACTACAAATTGGAAATTAAAGAATAGTAAAAGTATAACCATAGTTTTTATTGTTTGACACCAGCTGGGGTATCTGGCGTCTCCTGGGGGGGGGGGGGGGTAATCAGATATAGCAACACAGGAAAGCAAATTATATTTTATAGATATGTCCAAAAAAAATGGGATGTAACTCCCCACCCATCTTTGTTGTGACTCCTTCCAGTCTAAAAATTGAGTGCAACAGCTCAGGCTTAGGTTTGAAAATGTCTAAATTGACCTTGGAGGTCTTTGTCACCTATTCTATGTTTACTCTGAGGTCGAGTTACACTTCCTCACGAATGTGCAACCATTGGGGAGTTTATAAAAAGTAAAGAAACCAAGAAACATTTATCGTCTTAATGATGTTAGATGGATTTTAAAGAAAAGTGTTGTAGATTTTCAGTTTCTCTTAGCTTGACTCTAGAATAGGTTTTAGTATTATTTGATGTGTTTTTATTTGAACTATTCAATATTATTTGACTAAAAATCTCTAATTAGAGAAATTTTCTGGTTTAAAAACAACCAAATATTCCATTAGAAAGCCAAAGAAAAATAAAAGGTGGTCAGTGAGTATTTTTATTGCAGCTTTTCAGATTGTCTGACTCTTATTGTAAAGATATAGTTAAAGATTTGCACTTTTTTTTTTATTGAAAAGAAAAGGTTATAATTATCAGTATCTCCACGTCATTTGGTGTGGAGTAGAAAGCTAAATGCTTGCCAAAAAAAAAAAACTTCATTCTTTTCATAGAATAGCATTAGTTAGATTTGTAAAAAATGAAATGGTAAAAAGGAAAGACAAAGTTTGACCAGGCAAGGAGACACAACAACTCAAACATGTATCTATCAATACCTACAAATAGGTGTTGGTGACAGACAACAAAGTTGCACGTGTGAAACTAATGTTTTTATGTATTTTTTAAGAAGAAAAGTAGAAAATTAAGTGACATAAGACTCAGTATTGTTGCTTGATATTTTATCACTGAAATTAATAAAAAAAATTGTGAAGATGGGTTAATATTTGAAGGCAATTTTTTGCTTCGTAGACCCATCTCACGAAAGAACGAAAAAAAATCATGAAAATTGCATAATTCATGCAAATGATGTTTGAGTCATTGATGTAAAAATATTTCTTAATTTTGTTCAAAAATTATTTCCATGGTATATATATATATATATATATATATATATATATTGTTATAGTTTGATATGAAGAAAGAACTAAATTTATCATCTGTTACTCTGTGAAAAAGGAAAACAGATTTAGTTTTTTCAAATAGTTCTTCAGACGATTGAACTTCTTGGTGTTTGTGCAGTTAATTCTAATTCTCTTTTAGGGGTATTATCCAAATGCAATGTTGGTACACAGAATCCCCTCTCTCAATGCTTATAATGCAGGATTTCCATAACTTGTCTCTGTTGAGTATTGGAAGCTAGATTGAGTTGAACTCTACTCTTGTCTGACTTATATCAACATGTCGCCTGAGTGTATATGTATTGATTTTTCTCCTTTTCCAACGATGTTTTGTTACTCAGCAGGGACGAGGTATGAAATCCAGACCATAATAAGAAACTCCCAACCCTTATGTTATAAGCATTGTTACCATAGAAAAAAATGTATATCACCATCACAAATGGTTAGTACACTCGAAGAAGGCCATAGAATGGATTGGATGAAACATTGTGTTAAACAAATGAGTAGTTTGATCATCTGAAAAAAATCTTTGAATGTTGATGACCCTTTTCAAACTTATTGACATTCAACTAAATGTCACTTTCATTCCCTGTCTTTAAACAGATTTACATAGTTGAATAGATAGATTTTTTAAAATTTTACTTTGAAACTCAACAAATTTTGAGAACATACATACAAATAGGTAAAGGTAATTTAGTAAGTAGTAACTGAAAAAAAAAAAAAAAATCTCTCATAATTAGAACTAGCTATCTCATTTGTATACATACAAAGCCTTAGTATATGTCCAGTTTGGTTATTCCTCTATTGTATATCAGTAAATTTGATTTTATTGTAAAGCAGAACGAAAATTCTTTACTGCAGTATTCGTTTAAAATGAATCAATTAGTTGAGAACTGCTTTTCATTTGAGTTTCATTTTTGTTTCATCTTGCATGAAAAGTAATGGTAACAAGGTCAAATACTGAAAAATCTTTATCTATCTCATAATGTAATGAAACAGGTCATTTTTTTTTTAAGGGGTATATTTGAAATATTTATCAAGTTGGTGTATATATTTTTTATGAATGTAAAAATTGTCCAAGTGTTTGATATAGAGCTTTCATCTGTACTTCAGGTCATTATTAGGATAAGAAAAGAACTAGATGCCTTGTTTTTTGAATGCTTCTTTACTTGGCATCTGCCATTTGTCTGTTATATAGAATTCATTCATTGACTATCACATACAGATCCAATGTTGGTTCTGTAGTAATGCAACATTCATCAGAAAATCAAAATGGTCACAATATCTAAAACTAAATTTGAAAACTTCAGACTGGTAAAAAAGCAATAGATTTTAATTTATGAATAGACATTTATACATGTAGTACTCATAAATTCTTTATTACTCTCAAAAATATTTAAGAGTTGAGAAAATGTAACTTCATTTCCTGAATTATTACATAACGAAAAACCAATACAAATTAAAACCTGATATGAATTAGGGTGTGAGTCAGAATTACACAAATGAAACATAGTGGGTGAAACACGATGCTCCCTATCATACTCAACATCTAATAGGATGGTTTCATACTGGATCTGGGTGGGGGATCATTACCTGTAAAATCAAGTGTAGAAGATTTTTCACGAGAAAAATTGCAACTAAATTTGTTTATTTTTCAATTGTTGTCTTCATCCATTTAGATTTAAACAGTTGAAATGAATCTTACAATTTTGTTTTAATTCATGTAAGGCTCCCAAGTGAAGAGTGGATTAGATAAAAGAAAGAAATAAGTTAATTATTGAACATTTTAGTCTGCTCAAAAGTGAGAAGGAAATATTCTCAGTACTGGCAAGCTATCAACATCTTGGGTAGAAGAGAATAAACAATGCTATCTTAAACTTGTTTCCTAGTCATAATTCAAATGCTTCTCTTGGCTTTATAAAATTATGGCTGCCAATGCAATTATCCAAATATTTCTTAAGACACAATTCTTTGGGTCTTTTGGCAAAAACTTCTAATGAAACTGGAAGTATTTCTATGCACAGCCAAATGATTTCCAAGCAGATCAGATTGCATTACTAGCATAAGTTAGTGAGTTAGCTTCATTCATCCAACTGATGTGTTCATTCTTAAATATTTAAATACAGACCCCCCCCCCCACAATCCCTTTCATTAAAAAAAAAAGTGATGATGGCATGTTAGGCTTAGTCATTTGAGGTTGGGTTGATGGGAGGTGTAGGAGAGAGAAGAGGGTGTGCACTGCTTCTATAATGGCTTGCTGCAAAAAAAAATGTTATTTTGCTTCTTGGGTAAACTGATCCTTCGAAAAGTGGTCTTGTAAGGGATCCATTGAATTTGGCTGCCACCCATTTTAAAGGATTTTTCCATTCAAAAAGGATCTGCCATGTCAGCATTTTTTTTTTTTTTCTCTTTTTTTTTTTTCTTTCAAAATACCACCTCATTGAAATTGCATGTAAATCAGTAAAGGAGAAACACTTCATCATTCCCTGTTACACTAGTTGAGAATTATTTAGGATTTAAAAACACTTCTGGTTTTATGAAAACATTTAAAAATATTTTGAGCAACTTTAAAGTGAAAAAGATGCAGCTATGTCCTAACTGAAAAATGTATGACAGTCAAATTAACTGTTGGGTATTTAAAATCAGAATCATTTTTAATGCCCTCTAACTAATTCCACTGAAAAATTGTATTGGTATTAATTCTGACTAAATGAATACAGATTTCCCCTGCTATCCAATAGTAAAATCTTCCTATGAAAACCTCTCTTAATAAGCCCAAATGATTTAAATCGAATTACCATTAATCTATATGGGGGGGGGGTTGTAGCCTTCTCAGACCCCACCCCACCCCCCGCGTGCAAGTGAATGGTGATGGTTTGTTTGGCTGAGTCATAGGAAATTGGAGTGGTAGGAGATACAGGAAAGTTTAAAAAGGTAATGTAGGTTTTTCAATTCTCTTTTAGAAACCTATTTTTAAATCTAAGGTCTCGAATTTTACTGAAATTCTATACGTTGGATGAACATGTTCCAACAAGAAATGTTTAAATCGGACAAGTGAATTAAATTGTGTTATTTCACAGAGCAATGATCTGATTTGGATCAAGTATCCAATTTGAAATAGTTTTGTTATGTCTTAGTATTTTCATGAAAGCTAAATCACAAGTAAAACTGATGGTCTTATGTATAAATCTGTGTTTTACTTCCTCTAGAGTAGTGGTTCTTAATATTTTTGCTCTATGCCCTACCTCAGCAGGTCAAAAAATTTGATGTCCTCCTTTACTATTAAAGAAGTAATTTAATTATATATAATGTTGCAAAAAGAACATCTCATATGCTTTCGTATATGTATAATTAAATTCTTGGCCTTCAACCAAATCTTGTGCTGTTGTGCTTTCAATTCAATTTCAAACAATGGAGCACTGACTAAAAATTTTGTAATTCCATTGTGAAATTTAGTAACAACGCAGTTACCTCATCGCTTATATACCTGACAAAGTTGATGAGGAAGTAAAACACAGATTTATACATAAAACCATCAGTTTTACTTGTGATTTAACTTTCATGAAAATACTTAGACATAACAAAACTATTTCAAATTGGATACTTGATCTAAATCAGATCATTGCTCTGTGAAATAACACAATTTAATTCACTTGTCCGATTTTTCATTAGTTACTACAGAATCTAGTAAAATTAATAATTGATAAATAGTATTGTGTAATTAGGGATTAATCAGATAAGCCCTAACAAGACTCAGTTTTGAGCCTTAGAACACTTTTCTCTTTACACCCATATTCCAAATTGCCCCCTTGTGGTGTGTGTGTGTGTCCCGTTAAGAATCCCTGCACTAGAGCCATTGCAGAGATTCCTCCTGGTAAAAGTAAGCTGATACATTCATATCTTTGAAACAACAAATTCATAAGAAAAATAATGTAGCCCAACATTGTATGATAGAGTATTCAGTTTATATTTTCACTCATCTTGGATCTCAAAGTAAGGAAAATTCATTTTTGGAAGATATTATGAATTTTTGTATGTGATTTAGATGGACTATTTTCCTGGTTAGTTTTTTTTCAACATTCCAGAATGGAACAGGCACCTGAGGAAGGCTGGAGGGTACACAGCCGAAACTTAGAGGTGTGTGAAGACTAGTAAAACAGTCCAACAAAACTACTTACAAACTTCAGACAATAACTGTTCATGAATGTGTTTGTGTTAACTCATACACATACATAATTTTCCCATCCAGGTTTCAATAGTTTTTAGTAATCAAGTTTTTTATGAATCTGATACAAAAAATATAATTCTCCACATAACTTAGAAGTTGCACTAATAATAGAACACGAGGGACTAGTAAATCTGTGATTAAGTAGTAGTTATTCACTAAGCTTTGCTTAGGCTGGTTATGCAGGCCTCAAGTTGCATACAGTACCTGCTGTTCTTAAATGGCCAACCATCTAAGTACTGATTAGGCTCATCGCTGCTTAACTTCGGTGATTTAGAGGGAATTGGTGCTTTCAACTTGATTTGACCATGAGCTCCAGATACTAAAGAAAACAAGACTAGATCTAATGCATATAAAAAACAATGAATTTATTTTCCAAGTCTGCATATTTAAACATGAAAATTTTAATGGTAGTAATTTGTCAAAATTGTGATGTACACCTTATATAGGTTAAGCAGGCTACAGACTGCTGGAAGTTGTGTGAAAGCAGATCTGTCAATATGCTGAGTTCAGACACACAACAAAATAAATGCACTGAAAATTCTCAAACCTTGCATTTTATATGCATTCATGACATACTTTATATCAACAAAAAAAAAAGTGGCCTATTCCTGGAGTATTCATAAACTTGGTATCATTGCATGGTAGAATTTTTTTAAAAAATGCTTAAAAAATCTGCACAAGTCTTATTGTTTTGTTGGGGTTTTTTTAAAAACAATATTGAAATTATCAATAAATAAATAAATTGATAAAACAAGAACAAGTGAAAATATGCATTTTGTCTATTTGTTACATATTCAACCTATATTTCATCTGTTCACAAATTGAATAGTGAGTAATCTTTACTGCATAAGGCTTATCAATTCTATGTTGGTAGTTCAGAAGTTTAAATTTGATTGAGAACTTGGAATGAGACGTGAAACTAATGAACACCTTACTATTTCTCCTTAAAAGAAAAGTATATTATCCTTAGTGCGTATCTATAAAATTGATATTAGGAAGCAGAATATTCTTTATAGCTGTTGAACTTCAATTTATAAATGCATCTACACATCTCTATTTGATGCTTTTTGGTTGGTCTGTCAACTTTTTAGACTGTTTTAAGTTGAATTGATTTAAAACCTAGATCAGACCTTCAGGTCAATTGGGTGTATGTCTCTTTTTCTCTTACTATCCCCACCACCCTGATGGCCTTGTTAATCATCAAGTTGGGATTAAAACCAGTCATGGGACTGGAAATTCTTTTCTCATCTTTTAAAAAATGTCTAAGATTGTTTAAATTTGTTTATTCTGAATTATTTATTTTTGTTCTTTATCTATATTTTCATATATAGAAACAAAAGTCACATTGTTGTAGTTGCTAATAATTGAGGCCACAAATTTGAACTCTGATGTAGATATTAGGATGGTGGATGCCTTGTTGACCCTGTTTAAACAAGAAAAAAAACAAAAAACAAAGAATATACATTTAGAAAATCTATGCATTCATGATGGCCTGGATTTAATAAAATGCATATGATCTTCATAAGTTGAGAAATATTTTCAAATTTTGAGACTTGGCACTTAAAAATAGCTCCAGTTGTCATCAAATCGGAGATGATAAATCTCATTGTAATTGGTAAGCCCAATACAAACATATCAATAATTTGGTTTTGGGGAGAATGAATACGCAAGTAAATATAGAAAGTAATTTTCTTTCAAAATAAACTTTACTTTGAAGGAACCAACTTGAAAGGTTTACTGAAATATTTTTGTCTGTTTGTTTTAAGAACAATTCCAGCATTAAAAATCCAATAACTAAAATCGAGCTCATGAAGAAATAATCACTTCCTTCCATAAGGTATAAGTGAATATTTACCTATCTAATATAGTGATATGTTTGAATATAAAACATGAAAAGAAATATGTAAACAGTTGATAGAACTTGTAGCAAAGAATCTATTTCCCCCTGTCACGGTTCTCCTACCCCTTGAATGTTAGAGTAGCTCAACTAAATTTGGTTTGCATACTTAATCGACCTAGAGGAAGAATTTGGACTATTTGTTTTTCAGGGGATTCTATTAGCAATCTAACTTATGAACTCTTAACTTCAATTCAATTATTTTAATGTTTCCCTTTGTGTTGTTAAAATTGCATTTTTTGTTGATAGATACATTGTAGACTCATTATAATACGGAAATCGGGGTCTATAATTTTCTACTATGTTATAAGTGAGTCCGTGTTGTAACAGATTTTCCATTTTTACAAACGTTGGTAAAAGTTTTCTTTTTTGCTGCATGAAAAATGCTGGATGTCATTTCCCAATGGTGATTGGAAATAGGTGTAAAGTTGTATAAGATAATCAGTTGGTATCATTCACTGTAGATTTGTAATATACATTAGTTGAACCAAGAAACCCCCACTCCTTCAAAACGATCTCTCATTATTAGTGCAGAAAGGGGTAGGATGAGGCTAGTCCAAGGAAGACAGAAATAAATATAAGAGAAAAAAAAAACATTGCTGAAATAAAAATAAAAAAAATTGATTCGAAAATCCCCTCGTCACCATAACCAGTGATCCCACTGATTTATCATTCGGAAGCTATTGGTTTTACTAACAAAATTATCGAAGAATTATGGATATCATTAAGTCATTGTTATTGAATGGAAAAATCAAGTCAACTCTAGAGTTTGACAATATGTTAGGAATCTTTTTAATGACAGATGACAGAGAAAAGGGGTGATGAGTTCGGTTTGACTACTGAAATCTTTCCATCTAATTCATTTCTTTTTTACATTCGGTGTAACCTGATTCGGTGTTGCTTTTCATGTTAAATTCAGTGCATTTCTCGTCTCAGCAGTATGAAAAAGAGCTGAAATTAGCAGGGGTTCCATATGATATTTTTTCCATTTTTGGTATGCTTTTGACTATTTTTAGTATCTTTTTCGTGTTTTGTTTTGTTTTTTCCCCTCGTTGAGCACTTAGCTGTCAAAATATTTTTTGAGGTAGCAGCACTGACCAGATTGGCCTCTCTAATCTCAATACTTCTGTGCTAGTGAGCAGATTGAATTTTATGGGCCCAGTGCATAACATTTCTTGGTCTTACTATTTTTGTATCTATTTTTTTTATAGAGCCGGACTCAACGTTTTGGAAATCTGGGTCTACGGTGTAATAGTTGGAGAATGGTCCGGGGGGGGGCAAAGGCCCCATTGAGCTGAAACCATTGGGAGTTGTCTTTCATTTGTTATCGATTGGGCTTAGGGTGTTGTAAAATAGTGCTCATCCTGGAATATCAAGCTCATGAGTTCAAAGGGGAATTCTGTCTTATGTTTTCTGGATGAGTAGACAATAATGTAGGTGAAAATGTTAGTCAACCGAATATCCGCCCTGTATCACAAACCAATAACAAGGTATTAGATATTCTCAGACTTCTTAACAGGTGGTAGGTGATGGCATCAAAAGATAACATTTACCCGTTTCGTATTACAACTGCCAAAACGGACTTGAAATTACAAATATCTGCCACCTCCAGATAATTTTTTAAAACCGCTCAAACCAGTCAAGACATCTCCAGTCATACTGACTAACTATGTATATCCAATGAGAAATAATCTGGCTCTCACATAACAAGGCTTCTATGCATACTTAATGCATACCTATTGTTAACAAAACAAGAACCGAAAGTCCAATTAGGTGTCTTATAAAGTTTAAATGCCATTTATTATTTCTAAGCATATGATGATTTTAGGTAAGAAGCATCTTATCAAGAAATGCCTTTCTATCAAGTTTCAAGTAAATATGACTTGAGACAGCTGAGAAACAATTTGGGCACAGATCTGTTAACCAACAGATGGTCAGAGCCTCTAATAGAGAGGCAGGATGCTTTTAAATATATAAAATTAAAGCAAATGATGATTATCAATGAATTTCTTCATTTCTCAATTATTAAAACACTTATTTTTTGATAACATTCAGATCAAACCAAGAATTTGTCAAGATTTATATGTTCATTTAAATTTTTGAAAATCATAATCAATAAAAAAAAATTTTTTTAAAGTAATTTTTTTATTTTTATTTTCTAAAATTTATTATGTACCGAAAGTCTACAATATAATTTATTAGATAGAACTAAAAAGTTCCCAAACAAAGAATATTACACAGAACTTTCCAATCAAGGGTATGATTCTGATTTAAGTGGGTGTTTTCGTTTTTTTTTTTTTTTTTTTTTTTTTTTTTTCAGTTGCCTCCCCTAACTTATTTTTTAAGAAATTATCTTATAAAACATAAGACTTATCCATGATTGATCTGAATTCTATTGAGATTTTTTTTTCTTTCATATTTTTGCTAATTTCATTAGTTCTTATTTTTATTTTGGTTGAAAGAAACCTTTCAATAAATAAATTTGTCATTGATGAAATAATTACAGAAAGTTGCATTAAATTTGAATATACTTTCCATTAACTTTCAAAATGCAGATCTATTTTATAGGTTTTCTTTTTGTTTTTAGTGAAACTGCAATTTTAGATGGATTTGGGTTTATGAATGTCAGTCTTGCAAAAGTCCATAAGAATATCAAACCAATATGACATCATATATTTTTTTCTGACTTGTTATGCAACTCGGACCTTTACATTGCGACTTCTGCCCTGTTTAAATCTATTGTGTTGTGCTTTTAGTATCGCTGATGAAGCTCAAATAAGCAAATGATTTACTTTATAAAATTGTGCACAATCTGTGATACTGTTTTGTGAAAAACATGTTTTTTTTTAAGCTGGTCTAGCTGGCTATGTATGAATGTATGACACGTACAGGTTGCAACATTGGAGCTAAAGAGCTGAAAAATTTAAACATTTACTGTCTGAAATTTTTTAGATGAGGGAATATCATTATGTGAAGGTTTTTGCAGCCTTTTGTCCTCATACCTGAATATGGCTGTGGGGTACAACAGTTGGGGACACAAAGGTCTGCAAAAAAACTTTACATTTACTCAGGTCTAGAAAATACTCTTCCCCAGCTTTTTAGGGCAGAGGTTCAATTTGCAATTTAAGTTTATGCTAAACTGGTCCTTTAGTTTGTGTTTGGCAACATTCATGCTTGTTTTTTTTGTTTTTTTCCATCACTTTTTTTAGTGATCACTGCTCAACAAATGGCAAGATGAAAAACTTATTTGTTATTTCTCCTTTTCCGATTTTTTTTTTTCCAATTCATTACTGTATACTGCCAAAAAAGCTTTGATCATGTTACAGTTTTAATTCAGTGTCTAACCAGACCTGTGTTCTGTTAATTTCTAAATGTCATCATTTCACTTTTTTTTCTGCAGCTCCACAATGCAATCAACAGCAATCAGAAGGAGAAGTATGAGCAAGACCTTAAGAAGGAAATCAAGAAACTCCAGGTAAAAACAATTTTCATGTTGGTTTTAAAAGAATTTCAATGGAGAGAACCTTGTAAAGTACTTAAGTACCTTTATTCATTGAATTTAACAATCATTAAAATGAAGATGTCACTCTAAAGTTATAATTCTTGTCATTTAGAATAACTTATGAGTTTTTTTATTTATCTATCCAATTAGCCTAACCCACAATTTTGGGGATGTTGTAGACCTTTAGACATAGAAAATGAATGATAGCTTTATGTATCTATTGGTTTTTATATATTAACTTTTTTGTGTCTCTTGGGCAAAATGTGCTTTTTTATCAAATAACCAGATTGTTGTAAAACAATCCTTTTATATGATGTGTATTTTTTTGTCTAGGAAGCCTAACTTAAGTTTTTATTTACCAATATGATGCATACAGGGAAAATATAGAAAATAGAAAAATTGAATTACATGCATTATTCTGCAGCAATATTTTTGCTATTTGTAGTTGAGGTAAAAAAAGTGACAAATAATTTCTTGATGGTATACACATATCATATACTAAAACTGCTCAATAAATGAAGCTTTAATGACTTCTAGCCATTAAATAAAAAATACATTTTAGTCTGGGTCAAATCCCCAAACATCAGTACCAAATTAGGGGCAAAGTCTCCATCTGATTTTCTAATAGCAGCAAGAATATAGAATTATGATAGCCTTGTATATATATGGGCCAAAAGGTTTTTATCGGGAATAAAAAAAAATCCTCTAAAAATTATCATGGAGAAAATCAAATTAAGTAATTTATAAGTAAGAGTACTTTTTGATTTTTAAGCTATTTCTTTTATCGGTCTTTCACTGTTGAATTATTAAGGAAGCTGTATTTGTTGAATTGTTATAGATCTTTTGATGTAATTTTTACATGATAAAATGAATAATTGTCATTTCTAGTCATAAAATATGCCTTTGTACAATATATTGTGTGTATATATGCGCATTCCTGCTCAATGTATTGATGTAATAGTAAAAACTTCAGCATTGAACAATCTTTTACTAAGTTTATTTACGTGTTGGTACATACTACTATAAATAGTTATATCATACCATTGCATTAATATTTTCTCATCTATTTTGTTGAAATATCCTTTTTCAGTGTTTTTATTAAAAGTTTTTACAGTTAGCACATTGTGGATGTATGCATTTTTCTGACTGGTCCTGTTTTCTCATGTACACACATCAACTGTAAATTAGTTTTGTTAGTGGGGGGGTGTAGTTCTTGGTTGGACTTGAACCACCTGTCTCTCAATTACTAAATGAACACTCTAACCAACTGAGCCACGGAGACAAATGTTCTATTGCTAATTTATTTTTTTATTATGAATCATTTGTGCTTGACTTAGAAATCTTTCTCATTTCCAACACACAAACTCTTTTTATGTTTACAAATTGGAGATTAAACATTCAAAGGTGGAGGAAGCTAATTCAACATCAAGTTCTGACTGATGATCAGTGGTTGCGTGGTTGTCACAGTCAATAAGACTGTACCTGTTTGTGCATTTAATTCCATTTGCCAAGCAAATATACTTAGGCAACTTACAACTTTTGGAGTAATTGAATGCAAGTAGATCGAGGATAACCTGTGAAGTTGGCAGACCCTCAGTCCATTCTATAGCTAGTTGTTATGGGTTTTTTTTTTTTTTTTTTTTTTTTTTCAATCTATTCCAATCAATTTCCAACCTCTTCCAATTAGAGTTGGTGTAACCAGTCCTGTTTCTAGTCTTTTCCAGATTGCAGCTTGATAATTTGCCCTTTCTACATGTTTTCTGAAACAGTCTAAGCATGGTGACAGCATGTGACTTTCAATTCATTTATGTTGCTTGCTGATTATTCTTTCAGTGCAAATAGCATATAAAACCTTCCATTTCTTCCATCAATGTTTCTGATATGTTTCACTCTGACCCCAACCTGGAAAATATGTGTGCTCCTTTACTAATTATCTTCAATGCAATAACCTGTGCTTTATCTGCGAAAAGAGTGTTACAATTAGTGAAAACATGCTATCCAATAAGGGCATCACAAAGATCTTGTCCAACATGAGCTACTATTTTCTCAATATCAAGAAGTTTAGTTGTGTTTTTGGATCCACCATTTTGAAACGGTGGTGCTTGGATGCATTTTTGATAGGCAAGGCATAAGATAAACACATGAGTATCTTGGTTTCAAACTTGAACAGCACGTAGTGATAATTGGTTGTGTTTGAGTAGTCGCTGTTGAAGCACATTACCCCCACCCCAGGACAACATCGTCCTTTTTGCAGAGAACCTTCAGGACCTTGAACTAATGGTAGACGAACTGAATGACGAAAGCAAGAAAGTTGGCCTTCACATGAACTTCAGCAAAACAAAGGTCATGTGCAACAAACATGTTGGAAATTGACACCATGATCAAAATTGAAAATGCCAATCTGGTGAAAGTAGACCACTACACCTATCCAGGACAACAAATCTCCATGAAAGGAGAAATCAAATGAAGAATTACTATAAGGTGGCAAGTCATCGGTAGAGTGAGCTCAACCTTCAAGAATAAGAAAATCCCATTAGTCTTATAAAGAAGGGTATACAACCAACGCATCCTCCTGATAGTCCTATATGGAGCTGAATCATGGAAACTCACCTTTGAACTGAGAAACCTGCAATGTGCACCAGAAAGAATCATGCTCAACATATAATGGGAGATAACAAGACACCTCAATATATTAGGGAAACAAGAGAAGTCTGAGACATCAGAATCCATTAGAAAACTCAAATGGAAATGGCCTGGTCATGTTGCAAGAATGGCAGACAACCGATGGACATTGCGACTCACAACATGGATCCCCAGAGATCACATGCAAAACTGAGAATATAAGATGGCGAGATAAACTAGACCAGTTCAGAATGTATTGTATCCCCAATGCCCACAATAGAGGGGTCTGGCAAAGAGATTAAAGACAAGTGACTGTACTTCTTAATTCATGCATCTCTTGGATTCTACCATTTGAGATTTTGTAGTACTTTCTTTCACAATATTTCATTCTTTACTCTTTCTGTGTACTTTATTTTCCATTCTATCACCAAGAAGGCGATGAAACTTTTTTTTATACCGAAAACTTTCTCCATTTTCTGATTATCTGTTTGTCAGTAATACTTGTAACTTTCATTCAAAAATCTTACCCTTATATTTGCCTTTCACTATTTTTAATTGATAGTTCCTGATATCTGTCAAATACAACATCAATTCTTTGACTTCCTGAACCTTCTTTTAAGATCATGGAGAACAAATCCCTGGCAACTTCACCAAAGGTTGTTTGATCACCTTTCAACTTTCGTATAAGATGCATACCATCAAGAATTGTGGCAGAATGCTATGAAAAAGATTCAGCAAGGATACATCCTTTTGCAAACTGACCCCTGAAGTGGTTTTATTAGTCTTACATCTTGGAGAAATATGTATTTTGAGAAAATGATGATTATGGGAGATGATCTTTTCTATATTCAATAGAGATATCTTATGGGCTTCATGCTGGTATATAAATTTGATTATGATGTTTTAAATTCTTCCTGTAGCTAATTTCTTTTAATAAAAACTGAAAAAGAATAAATATTACTGATTAAGAAGACTGAGATATTATGTTGGACTATCTGAACGATTCTGCTTTTTTTTCTTTTTTTTTTTCTTAACTACTCAAAAGTAAGGAAATTAGATTTATATAATGATTATTCCCTTTGGAAAAATTTCCAGGTATATTTGAATAACTAAAGACTTTTTTGGGCGATTGAACTCGTTTGTGCTGTTAATGAACATTTCAGCCAATCCATTCTACGGCCTCCTTCAGGTATACTATCCAAGTGTGATGGTGCTTGACAGAATTTTTTCCAATGATAACAATTGTAACTTGAGATTTGTGTGTTTTCCATTTTTTTCCTTGTTAGGCGTAGATTTCCCTACCTTGTCCCTGTTGAGTAGTGGAAGCTGCATTGGATGGAATTCCACACTTATATGACTTATACATTCAGTTGACCTGCTGATTCCATTTGTGAAAAGGATTGCAGAGAGAATACAGAATTTGCTCACTAGAGTGAGTCTGCCACATAAGATGGGTCAGACCAATAATTGTATTTACATTATTCCCTGTGGATATGGGTAGAAATTGGCTGGCCTCTCAAAGTCAGACGTAGAAAAGGCCATAATCAAAGGCAAGATAGAATGATATGGAATGGCTGACCACATCTGGAGAGAGAAAGGCAAGCACTATCCTTTTTGAGAAGTTGTCAGTATTATAGGCAGAGAACACAGTTGGGAACTGCAAAAATCGGCATGTAGTACCCCTGAAGAAGGCTGTAGAATGGATTAGCCTAAATGTAGTGTTAGCAACACAAATGAGTTAAATCATCAAAAAAAAAACTCGTTGAATATTAATGACCCTTCTCAAAACCTTGCAGTATATTTGAATGTGTCTCAAATCATTTTATTTTTTTATTTTTATTTCTAATTTGGAAAGCGACATATACACGCACAAATACACACACTGGATGTCATATATTTGAAAATATCTACCCATGTTTCTGTGGGTTTTGAGCAGTTTTTTGACATACTCTTTCTTTGAGACTTAGGTTCACCATTTCAAAGATGTTTATAGTGTAAACAGATGATTATGTCTAATCAATTTGATCTGAGATCTTATTGAAAAGTGACTGAACTCTTGATTAGAAGGGTTTAAAATGTTGAATTGTTTTAAATGTTGGACAGGAGATTTTTATCAAAATTGTTACCTTTGACTGGATGAATCCTTTGTTATGAACAGAAAAGGTCACACTGTTCATTATATAGATGAAAGATTCAATAATTGAGATTCAACCTTGATTGCATTCTATGATTTATTCCAAAAAATGTGCATCATGTTTTCATTTTCAAAATGAGAGCATTTGGTTTAAAATCTAATAAAAATGATGGGCATCAACATCAAGATGGCTTTACATTTTGATAAATGAATGGTACTTGGCTAGAATTATAATTAAAGTCACTTTATCTATCTGGGTAATCTAGAATAACTTTGAGATTTTTGAGTTTTAGAAAACGTGGCTGGGTCAGAACTTGACAAATATTCATAAATTTGCACTGTATAGCTTTATTTTTCAAAATCAGGTATTTTCATTTCATTCATTTTAAATTTGCAGAGGCTCCGAGATCAGATCAAAACATGGGTGGCCTCCAGTGATGTAAAGGACAAACAAGTTTTGACTGACAACCGGAAGCTAATAGAAATGGTAAATCTTTCATTTTTTTAAATCTTTTCCTTTTCAATTTTTTGAAATGTTTCATTCATTATGTCTGGACATAAGTATTCCTATGAATGTTCATTTTTTTTTTTCACTGTTAATAATAAACACATTGTTATTGTAGCAAATGGAAAGGTTTAAGATTGTTGAGAAGGAAACAAAAACAAAGGCTTATTCCAAAGAAGGTCTTGGTGCTGCAGCCAAAATGGATCCAGTCACGAAAGAGAAAGGGGAAATCATTAACTGGTTATCTGTGAGTATTTTTTATGCATTTTTTTCTCTCATATTCTATGGAAAATCATCTTGGCTTTATCATATTTTGATGAAGTTGCTTTATCATAGGCTTTATGATTTCTGAGCATATTCTATTCATGTGCACAATCGTAGTATATAGGGTTGGATCCAGGATTGTGAGCAGGCTGGGATCCAAATGGAAAAATAATCTTGGCTTTGTTATATTTCAATAAAGTGTGCTTCATCATAGGCTTTGTAATCTCTGAGCATATTCTTTTCATGTGCGCGATTTGTTGGAGCCAGGATTACTTGAAACATATCCATACAGGGAAAATTTTGTTCTTTGATATATTTCTTATACAACACAACCAATGATAGAAATGATTATTTGCAGTTTGTACACATGGAAAAGTAGCTGTAATGGAAAAAACCTTCTGATAAACAAACAACAAATGTTATTACTGAGTTTGACTGGCATTCTGAATACAGTATATTTGAGTTCATCCATTGAGTGACAGTATCCAACCATAGATAAACCAATATAAAGCTGTCTGTGGGGAAAAGCATGGCAAAGTCGGGTAAAGGCCAGCTGTCTTGATAGATTGTCCTTTTGCTGTGTTACAATTTCCAGGAATAACCTCTCATGATCTCTAGCATCAACTGCACATGACCTTCACCTTACAAAGATGTACCTCTATGCAAAATTCCTGCATTGTAGATGCAATATTGGGACCGGCAACTTGAAAAATCTACTAGGGATGTTTATAGTGACCTCAAATGAGCCCTATGTCAAATTATCCTAAAATGACCTCAGGTGAATTCTGAAGTCAATATCACATTGCCTTTGATCAGAAGATTTACCCGTGCTGAATTTCGGTTAGGTAGATGTAAAATTGCCAAAAAACTGAGTAGAAATGACCTGAATTGACCTCTTGTATCCTAGAATGACCTTCAAGGTCAAATTTAGCCAGTTACTTTTGCTGTGATAAGATGTACCCTTATGCTGAATTTCAGCATCCTTGGTGCAAGATTGTAACCTCCTACTCTGAAAATTGGCTTTGAATGGCCACCTATTATCACAAAAGCCAACTCCACATAGCACGCGATCTTCACCAAGGAAAGAAATACCTCTATGTCCTTATTCAGTTTCATAGGTGTTAGATTGTGTTTCAAAAGTTGACAAATTTTTTTTAAATGACTCCGGGGACCTTGAATGGCCTCAGAAGATAATGTCACAAGGCCAAATTTGCTTTACCTGTTATTCTTGCCGTTATAAGACGTAGCCATGTGCAGAATCTCGGCATCCTTGGTGCAAAATTGTGGCCCATAACTCTGAAAATTGGATAGAAATGACTAAGAAATGACTTCTGAGGTCAATCTATAAAATTTCTTTATCTAGATACTTAAAAAATGTAATTATGCTTTGTTTGAAGAGGGAAGGGGGCTCAGAACCCCCTGAACACCCATCCTGGATCCATTCCTGAATATGTTGATACTTAACATAAATATGCTATCGATTTGAAGAATAATAATCCTACTCGTTTTCATGGAAGTAATAATTGATAATGATTTGCTTCTTTTATGGCATTGTAAATAATCTCACATGGTGTCTAATTGTAGGTATTTACTAGTCTTTACATAGACTGGAACAAGTCAATAAGTGTGGAGCACCCAATGAGGATGAAATTCACTACAATAGTAATAGAAAAGTTTGCTAACCACCGCTCCATCGTGAGGTGCCCTATTCTATCTCTTTATGAATACAAAACCTCTTATATATTTTAAAATCTAGCGAGTTTTTATGTGGAGAGCAATAAACCATTTTTGCCATTGCAAACACTTTATTACTAAAGTTTTGTATTTTTTGGTGGTGAGGATACTCCGGCCTTGAGGATGCACTCAAATTTTGACTTGAGGAAATCTGTTACTTATTCATGATCAGACTAATTTTACTGAATATCCAATCTGCAAAACTCAAGACATTTCCTATTATGCAAATAGTTTTGAATATTCAATAATTTCCTTCTTTTTTTTTTTTTTTTTTTTTTTTTTAATTCTTTTATATAAATTAATCATATCCCCTAAGTTATAATATTCCCAACTACATAAACTGCAAATAATAAACTGCTGTATATGACAGATAATTAAAAAAAAAAAAATGTGCAAATATTGAACTGCATCCAATGTGCTGGTATTATGGCTAGGGGGTATCTTCTTGATTAGGACAGTCATGGGCTTATGAGTTGCAGTGAGTAGTAGTCCTCTGAATGTCCTTTGTAAACTGTTTGGCATATAGAATAACCATTATAAAATAACTCTCACTTGCCTGTTTGAAATAATTCCCTATGCTTTGCTTTTGTATGATTTTGTTTGTTTTTTTAATCATTTCTACCTGTATTGACTAATGTTGTCATAGACCTTTATTGATGTATCTTTAAAAGTGACGTTTTTATCTTAATTTGTTTTTAGGTACCTGCTTGTATCAAAGGTCTGTGTGGGAATAGAGAATTACTCTTCTTTTTTTTTTTCCTTTTTCAGCATTCTATAGAGAGCTTGAATATGCAACTTGACAAGTTTGAAAGTGAATTGGAGACATTAGTTGCAGGGTCCAAAAAGAAAAAACTTGACAAAGAGGTTTGTTTTACTTTTATTTCCATGGCTTATACACATACTTTGTAATCATAATTACCGTCAAAGCACTTGAGATTTTTTTTTTTTAAGATAAAATTTTAAGATTTCGTACAGATTTTTTTTTTTTTTTTTTTTAAATTCATTACTGGATTACTAAGCTTGCTCTTGTCCCCAATTACAATTAAGAATTGGCTGATTCTTTTTTTTTTTTTTTTCATATGGGTTTTATGTAACCTGATGTTGCTTTATTATATGTCATAATTTGCTAGTACAATTAACACTGTATATGTGTTTATATATTGTGAAAAAGTGATTATAGCAACTTATTTGATTCCCTCTTAATGTAAAATGAAGATAATTTTTACGTTCCCAGTATCATCTGCATAGAAAACGAGTTTGGAGGATTGAATTTTTTTTTAATCATTTTTTATAGTAACCGGCTTTGAATCAGTAGAAAAAAGCTATTGATGTCAAGTTATGATGGCTATTTGAAAGAAACCGATGTTTCTTTAATTTTTAAAATGTTAGAACACGTTTTTTATTAGCTATTGGTTGTACTGGTGTTTGTTGTTTCAACTAATCTATTAGTTTCACAGCTTAGCATAAATACTTTCACGGCCTTGTTCATCTCTTGGGTAAACTATAGGGGGTATAGGCAAAAGAAAATCAGAAAATGACCAATTGAAATCAGGAATTTTGGCTTAGCTAAATGACCAGTAAAAAAAAAGAATTAATAATTGTAGCAATTAAAGATTGAAAATATTCCTGCTATTGTGCATGATAGAAATTAGGATATACAAATTATTTTACTCAATTGGTATCTCATACACTTGAATTGATTATTTTGTTGTACTAAATTAACAGAAAAAAGTACTTTTTTTTTTTTTCTTTCCAATTTGAAAAGTTAGTAATAAACCTGAAAATATAATTCATTGGAAACATTTCGGCAGTGTACCATCCAGCTTTCTGCAGGTGTGTATTTTGTTACTAATTTTGGCTGTCCATGCTAGGGAATATCTTGTATTTGGTGACTCTAAATATTCTTGTATTTACAACTTTCCAGTTGATGTTCACAAACCCCGAAATTAAACATCTTGACATTGTCATCAGGTCATTTGATTGATTCAAATCTTACACCATTGAATTGACATTTTATTTCCGGGTTCTTGAATATTGACTTCAAAGTTACCAAATACAGCATGATATCCCCCAACATGGACAGCCAAAATATGAATGATAAGATACCTGAAGAAGGCTGTAAGGTACACAGCCGAAATCTTGACAACCAAGATGAAGACAAGTCCAAATAAATCAATTTATAACATGGTTTTAAATACAATTTTCAGTGTCTATTTGCAGTATCAATGTAGACTTGAATCTAGTTTTAGATATTGAACTAAAACTGAACTTTCCTCCTTGGAAATATAATCCATTTCCCTTATATATATATATATATATATATATATATATATATATATATATATATATATATATATATATATATATAAAAAATTTTTTTCCAATTCTACCTGAGTGTTATCTTTCTGAAATAGGAAAGTAACTAAAACTTACAAAAATGCTTCTCATTAAAATGAAATTTCTAATTTGAACTTTTGTTCATTTTGGAAATGTAATCTTTGAAAAATTTGATTCATTTCCTCAACTTGATAAATGATTAAATACTAATGCTTCAGGAAAGGAACCCCTTTAGATTTGTAATATTTAGTTGTAAGTTTTTTCTAAACCTTCTACTGAGTAAAATTATATTAAACCTAGAACCTTGTGATGTGTTTCCTGAAAGTTACTTTTGTCAACTTTTCAAGTGCAAATTATATTTAGAATATGGAAAATTCATACATTTAAAAAAATGTTTCATCATTTATTAGTTTTGATCAGTGTGTATCACTTATTTTGTTGGTCATTTAAAGCAATATCAGGTTCATTCTAGCATTACAAGACCTATATTTGAAGCTTAGTTTTCCTAGAATTTTTTTTTTCACCCTCCCCTGAAAATGCAATTATTTTCATATCTTCATATACACCAAATGGGCTTTTGCTGTTCTATACAGTTCCGTTGTTTAGAGTTTTATACACTCCACTTGATTTGAGACAAAAAAAAATAGAATTTAAATGTTTTGTTTACCTCATTTGCATATTTTTGTCTGCTGATAATGAAGCTGTGTATTTGAATCGACAATTTCATAACAGTGGCACTACTTGTTTGATTTTTCTTTTTTCCCTCCATGTCCTTTGCTGCCCGAATGATCTGGATGATTGGAACCACAACATAGTTGAGGGTATGTTCCATGGGTGGATGCCATTTTTTGCAGTGTTCCCCCACCTGAAATCTTGACCCTAAAAACTTTCCTCTGATCCAGATTGATAACTTTCCCTCTTTGTGCAGTGGGGTTGGGAGGAGGCCTTCTTGGTTTGGACTTTTTATGCTTTGTTTTTATCTTCCTCTCCCCCCTCCAACCCCACCTACATTTTGGCATTTGAGGAGTTCATCTTTCTTCTCTCTCCTCTAATGCTTGAGTGGAATGACTAGTCCAGAATGCTTTTCAAATAGCTATCTGCTGCTTACATCATTTTACTTGGAAGCACAAACATACCACTCTTTCTGTCTTTTTTTTTTTTTTTTAATTTTGAAGCTCTACCCTTGAAAACTCTTCTACTCAATTACGATAATTTCTAGTTTATCCTTGCTGTCAGAAAATGACTGCCGTATTTGAGTAATTTTTGCAACTGCAATTTTGTAAAAGCTTAGAATATAAAGAGAAGGTGTGAAGCTTTATTTTATTGAGAAATTTTCACAGAATCCAAGTATTATTTTGTACAATCATCTTTCTCTTATGAATAATATAATGGAATAGTCTCCCAAGTGGAAGTAACTCTTGCGTAAAAATAGGAAAGTTATTTCCCTTGGGTGTAATGGACTAAAAATGTATATATACACTTGGCATATTATATAAGTAGAAGATTCCATTTGGTTTTCATCCAAAATGATTCTATCCAAGAAATGCCTCTTTACAGGTGCCTAGGATCCTCCCTGCCTAACTTCAATTGTTCTTAAAGATCCCTTTATTGAACAATGCTCTCACTGTTCCAGTTTCTTGCCTGTGGATGGGAAATGCACTGTTGCTTTATTTTTCTTACTAACCTCATCTTGTTGAGATTTGTTACCCTTTTTCTTGTTCTCCAGTTTCCTGTATAATTGTGGGTATTTTTTGTTGACTTTTGTTGTTCATTATGATTTGTTATCTCAGTCTTGTACTAACGCCGGTTGCATCCCAGAAACTTGAAACTGGAACTGATTTGCCTTCTCAATGGCCACCTAGTTTTTTTTTTGTTTTTTTTTTAAACTAATAATTTGAGATGGCTTTGGTTTTAGAAATTCTCTAGGAGTATGCTACTCTTAAGTAGATGCAAAAGACATTTGCTTTTTCCATCAATTTGTTTTATTGTTTTTGCTAGGCTTGAATTGCTCACATTGTCTTTTTTTTTTCTTTTTTTTTTTTTTCTCTTTAGAAGAAATACATGAAATTATAAAAGTTGAAACCCTAAGAATTATAAATGTATTTCTTGACTCCTTTTCTATTTGAATATAATTAAAAAAGCATTGATATATTCTCCCTACATAATCCAGATTTTAAATTGATGCTACTTGCTATGTGTTATAATAATAATTTGGTGTTATATTAATTATCAAAATTGACCTCAAATATTTGGTGTTTATTTAAACGATTAGAATTGACCTAAAACAGTTAACACTAAAAAAATTTTTTGAAAGCACTTTTCTTTCTTAGAGCTGTCTTACAATGGATATATTTGGTAAATTATCAAATTGGATAGAAAAAAAGAAAAACCAAATTTCAAATACATATCACTGAGATGTAGAAATCAAAATTTTTCAATCAGTAGTGTGTTTTTTTTCAACTCGGTCATGTTTTCATTGGTAAAAACTGTCTTGCAACTGCATTTCAGAGTAAATATTAATAACTATTTCATATTGATCTATACAGTTTATTGGTTCATTTTCTCCTTCAAATTTGTACATTGCTTTAAGCTAAATACCTGTATATAGACCTGTCCTTGTTATAGATTTATAAGCATTTTTTAAAAGGACTGCTAATAACTTTTTAAAAAATTGATATCTAAATAAATTTGAATTTATATAGATTTACTCCCCAACCCTTTCTTTTTCTGCAGAGATGTTTCGCTCGGCTTGTCAAAAACTTGATCCTCTATATTTTAAGACTTGGCATATCCCTCCCCTACTTCAATTGTAAACTTTGTACTCCTGATATTACTTAAATATGAGTTCAAGGGCAAACCCACCCCCAAAGATGTTTATTCTTGTTGAACAGAGTGAGCCTGAATGCTATTATTCAAGTTGTGAATCTAGTATATAGTTGAAGTTTCTTATTTGAATTGAATTTGGTTATTCAGGGATTGTAGTTTTTTCTTTCTTGGTCATTGAACTATAATTGCTTAAAAATTTGATAATTGAACATCTTTGTAATGAAGGAAGATTTTTAAAAAAAATATGAAATGAAACCTCCATTTATACAATGTCTGCCCCATGATTTTGATGTACAGAGATAAATACCTTTTCAAAAAATAGCAAATAAGCAAATGATAATTTCTATCCAAAATTTGTGAAACCTAATTTTAATGCCCTGAACACTGAATGAATATGTGGATGCCTTGCAACTGTGATGGCTAAGGTGTCATTTAAAAAAAAATTTCTTTTTTTTTCAAATATAAGTACTTGAATTTTACCACAAATAAACTCAATATAAATTGGTTAATTATATTCAAGAAACAAACGACCCTATAAACAATAAAATATTTAATGTTTACTATAAATGTGATTTTAGATCAGGTATGTATATCTTCAAGATTTTGATTGAATGTGTATTGTATTAAACTTGAAACTTATTTTGAAGGATAAATCAGAATTTGTTTATTTATCCTGTATAAGTTATAAGCCAATTTTATCTGTAAAATGTGTAGACCTATTCATGTTATAGATATACAAGCATTTTTAAATATTGATGGCATTGGTATTTTGAAATAGATTTAGTTATACATTATTAATCCTAATTTTTCTATTACCTACCAAAATTTTCTTACAGAAAAATAGAAAAAAGGTTAGTAAACTTCCATATCTTTACTTTCTTTTGAGCAACTTGACATTCACTTGAAATATGTAATCTACAAAAGGAATTGAAAACCTTGTGTTGAAAATAATACATTCTTGGCATAATTGACTAATTTTGTATTATAATTGCTAATTTTATAATTGGATTTATGAAGGTATAAATTTATTTTTGTTTGGTCAAGTTACTGCTTTTTCTTTTTCTCTCTTAACTTTAAGATTAGAATGAGCATTTTTTCATGTCTGTATTGATAATAAACAGTTTTCATACGGCTGTTTTTTTTCTTTGTTTTTTTTTTTTCAAAATTTAAATTATTCCTTCTTTCCTCAGTTAAGTGTATTTTTTTTAAAAGTCTAATGCTGAGTGTTTGTTTAATACCAGAAAATGCCAATGGCTTTCAATATGCTTAAATGTTTCTTTTGCTGGGTAGGGGTCTGGCACTAGCAGTTTTTTGACTTGGCTGAGAATTTGCTGTATGAGCTAAAATCTTGGGTAGGGACTGTAGGGCAATAAACTCAGTGTATTCCCATCCCCTAGAGTAATATTTACTCCTATTAAGAGTAAAATAAATGGACTTCTTACTTACTTGAAAATATCTTGAAATCAGTTTATATAGTTGTTATAAACCTGATGTTAGTTTTGCCCTATGATATATTGCATGGTTTTCTGTCCTCTTTCTTTCTTTTGGTACCTGAACTTTTTTTCCCTAAGATGATCATAAAGTAGTCAGCTTTATTTGATCTGTTGAGTACATTTAGGGAAATACTAACTTTCTGCAGAAATGTTTCTTGAAATATTTAACACATTTGTCTTCTGGGTATTTAAATTGTTTGCTTGCTCTGCTTATCTGGCAATCTGCTGCTGAAATCAATTTTTTTTTTTTTTTTAATTTTTATTTATTTTTTTTTTTTTAGTTTCAAAATTTTTATTTTTCCACTGTAGCATATGAACTTTTTATAATATGCCTGTTTATATTTCATTTGAGATGCTCCTTAGTATAAAAATTTTTAAAAAATTCTTTTCGAGCACAGTTTGGAGCCTTTTTTTATATATATACCCCCAAGACATTTGGATTTTTTTAAGATGTGCTCTGAATTGTTTTGATAAAATATTACCAATGATCAATTATCATGTACACAAGTATTTTTGTTTCCTAACTTGTTTTTATATTTTATCATTAGCCCATTAATTGCAGATGATGGAAATTTCTGTCATTGCACTTCTATGACTAAATCAATAAAAAATTTTCTGACATTGTGATTAATAGCAGCTCAGTTCTATCTGTGAGTTAGGGCTTTTACCTTGCAATGGATAATTATCATACTTGCCATTTTCTGCAGTTGATGGGTTAACATTATTTTCAAGCGTTTATTCAATCAAGTAAGCAATTACAAAATTTGTTAACAGAACATTCTTTTAGTATCATTGTATTAAGAATTGTTAATTTCATTTCTGAAAATTTTTAGATTTATTTTATCCAACAAATTTCTTGACATTGTTCTGTTTATAATCAATTTCACTGTAAATTATAAGCTGTCTATTGGTCTCTACTAATCAATTTCTTACTGCTCCCTCTTTTCTCTTTCCTGAATGATTTCTTAATTCCGATATTGTTTGTTGATTCAATCCATAATGTGGTTGTATGAGCAACTTGCACTCTATTGTGTTATGTGCTCAAATCTTACTTACATTACTCAACTGCAGTGTATTTGAATTATTTATAAAAATGAACCTCATCAAAAAGAAACTAATGTCTGATCGACTTAAGTTACTCAAAAGTATATAACTTCTTGTATTATAATTTTTTTGATATAACCATTACGAACTACTGCATTTCCTGCCATATAAAGCGCATTATATTTTCCCCCACCAAAACTCAAAAAATCACTTCATCTTATACCCGATGGTTATGTTTGGAATACCTAAATGCCTGTATGACACACTAGTTCTTTGATAACCCCAGAATTGAATATGTACGACTAACTGAAAATCTGCCCTATCTGGCAGTTCATGTGGATGTCTCTCCCCTTCTCCTGGTGTGGGGAGCTACAGCTGTTGGCTTGATATATGTTGGACATGGCTACCTCCTCAACCCTTGTGGACTAACACATGATCTCTTTTTTTTCAAACACTGACTGTTGCTTGAAGCAGGTAGTTGGATACTTTTCAAACACAAACTTGAAAAAATTCTTTTTTCTTTTTTAATTTAACCTAAAAATGTGCTCTGTAGATAGATGTACTGAATTTTTGTTCAGGTTACATAGCTCTCTAATTATGAAGACATATACGCTAGAATTCAAGAATTGTTATTTATATATATGTATATATATATATATATAATGATTACAAATTGAAATATAAGAAACCAATTACCAGAAGCATATCGTTTTTAGATTTTTCTTGACTTGCCAAATTTTATGTGTGTGTTATATGGCAGGAAATACAGTAAATATTTGTGCAAACTCCTCTTGAATTAAAATTAAAAAAGCTTATAATGTATAGCTACATGGACAATCAGTGAACAATTTTTACAAACCAAGCTAGAATTCTATTCTTATTTGGTTATTTGTGTATCACTTTTTATATACATTTGTCTTTCTGTGTGAACTCTTAGGAAAAGTTTGATGTAATTTTCTACTGTTTTTCCATAATTTATATGTATATTTTTTTTTTTTTTACTTTTTTCTCCTAGAAAAATGATAGATATGAAGAGTTGCGGCAATGGCAGGACAAACACAAGTTTCACATACAGCGGCTAGAACGGATTATGCGAATGGTAGACAATGATGCATTACCTCTAGACCAGGTTTGTAAGATTTCTCAACATGATTCCTTTTTAAATTATCTTTTCATAATTGAAGTAAACAAACGTCTTGTAAATGAATGTCAAAAAGTAACTAGATAAGTTGGTTTTTGATTGTTGCTGGACTACTGTAAATTGACTAGCTTCTACTAAAAGAGTTGTTACAATTTTTTCGTTGTTCTTCTAATAATTCATATACTGTTTATGGACTAATAGAGGAAGTTGATATCTGTTCGTACAGTATTACCAGATTATGCATTAAAAAAAATAGAAATAGCACAGATCTTACTTGGTATAGTACATGGATATAATTAATATTGTAAGAATGTAAAATAATTTTAAATATAAGAAATGAGACTAATTTTATCTACACTGTGCTTTGACTTTAGTATGTCCAACACTGTTTTTCTTTACACTGTATTTGTCACACACAGGTGACACTGATGAACTTTAATTTCTTTATCAGCATTAATTTCTAAGAAACTTATTACATGTTTCTTGGTAATAACAGAACCACGTCTTTGCTTGGAAGTCATTATAAGTGATAATGTAGGAAAGCACGATAAATCCATGGGTCAGAAAGGGAACAAATAAATGAAACACTGCATCCACCGAAAGTGTAAATAAAAATGGTGGGGTGAGTGAGGAACAGGGTTGCCAGATAGCTTTCTCAAGATCTGCTGCGGATATTCCAATCAACCAAGATCAGATGGTGAACATGCATTGAAAATTATGAAGAAATGGTTTTCTATGTAGTAAAAATTGCTTTAATGAATCTAACATTCATTTCTTCCATAATTATTTTCATTATTTTGATTCTAATGTACTCCTGCAATAAGGCCATAGTTTTTATTGTACTTAGAATTTTAACTTTTCTATCTCTCTACTCAATGAAACAAAAATTAATTGTTAAATATAATTGTTAAATATAATTTATGAACCTAAATTATGATTTTCTGAAAGATTGTTTATATACACAGCTTTCAGTTCAGGAAATATCAATCTAAGTTTATGTGCAGCCTTAAATCGGACAATTTTGAATATCTGATTGATTCAAATTTTAATTTTTTACTGGGCTGAAATTGTATATAATGTCAATGGTCAGGGATCAGTGTTATGTCTGCCATCTACTGGTGACTTTCTCCACTAACTCAAATTTAGTCTGGTTTTTCTGAAATCTGTTGGTTGGAGAGTTAACAGTATTTTCAATTGTTATGGTAATAATAAAAAGTTTAATATGTGTACAATTTCAAGTCCTTCAATTTCTATATCAATAACTCAAATTAATTAATTTTCTTTTTATAAAATCCAAGTTTCAAGATTATCCTTCAACTCTTCCATCTTATAGTTTCCATCAGATCATTTACAACGGTATCTTTGTTACATTTACATTTATGGTCATTGCAAAAACATCTAACTTACAGAAAAATATCCTATTTCTATCATCAACCTATAGTTAGAAATGGAGCCATGATATTAACCCATACCAGACTCCTTGGACATGGATATCCCAAGGTTTCTATGACAGATAAGATATATATATATATATCCTGTAGATCTCTTTTAGAAGTCCACTGGGACACTTTAATCCAGGCATTAAGCCCCTTAATAACCTTCTTTTTTTATTTTTTTATTTTTTTTTATTTTGAAAAGGTTAATTAAAATGGAGATATTCTAATGTGATGTTTGGTAGTAATTCAGTTAATCCAATTGAATATAGCGGTTGCTATGATTGGTTTTAAGAAATGAAACATAACATATTGCTTGTATGAAGATATAATTTTAAGACTTGAAATATCTTTTTCCTTTCTTCTAGATAAGAAAGATCAAGGAAGATGTTGAATATTATGTGGATTCTAACCAAGACCCAGACTTTGAAGAAAATGAATATTTGTATGATGATTTGGATCTTGAAGATCGGGGTTAGATCGCATTGAATTTTTAAAATTTTGACAAGATGTTGAATAAAGCTTCATATTTTACCTGTTAAAAATATGCCTTTGCACCAATTAAATTATTGTAAGATACACAAAAAAAAGAATTATTCTCTCTCTTCTGCATTAACATATGAAGAAAACAATGCCTGCAGAGATGATGATAATATAAATAATCTTAAATCTTCATGATTTTCTTTGAATAATTTGATGAGGACTGTATTAAAATTACCCTGAAAAGCAATGAAGTCAGACTTGTACATTCTCTATTAAAAACGCAGTTTAGAAATGAATTTTTGAAAAAAAAAGTAACTTTAACTCTCAGGCATGAAATGAAGTTTATTTCTTAGGAAAGATATACCTTGCTATTGAGTATTATTGTATATTTTTCAGCAAAAGTTTTCTGACATATATTTAATAAAATGGAACAAAAACTCTAGTAGAAAAGCTATAAAATCTCTGCACTCTGTATTTGCCTATTAATGTATATAGACCATACTCAATTTATTGCAATGAAAAATCAAAGAGAATACTCTCTATTTGTCTAAATGCTGTTGCACTGTTATTTTTTTGTTTTGTTTCCCTTTAATTCCACCACCATCTCTATTTTATTACTCTGGTCATGTTTTATCCAGGCACTGGCATGTTAGCAACGACACCACCTGAGAATGATGAACTAGAGAAGTTATCCAGCACGCCTACTTCAACAAATTCTAATTCTCCTTCTCCTAGTCCAAGTCTAACGGTCAACCATTCCAAGGTAAGAACCCACTTTCTTTTGAATTATCTGCAGACCATGTTGTTTTACTTATGGCCTGATTTTCATTGTTTTCTCACAATTAAGGACATAGTAATTTGGTTGGTATTAAACAAATGTTTTTAAATGATTTTGGAGCAATATCCACTCTTTCATGCACACACTCGTATTCTTCCTTTTCAGTACAACCTTTAATATTGTTGAAATTACTATTATATGCAACAAGAAAATTGCACTTGGAGAACAGTAAACTAAATGTTGACATGCAATAGGAATACAGTATGCAAAGATAAACTATTACCATTTTTGATGGCATATAAAACCCCCATTCCAGCACAGCAGGGAATGTTGAGAAATGTATTTCCCTGAATTAGTCTAGTCTTTTCTAAAAACTCTAGCCCATGTGGGGCTTGTCAACAAAAGTCACATTATAATTCATTTAATTTAATTTTTTTTTTTTTTTTTTCTTTTTTTCAAGCCATTCTTTGGAAATGGGGTCTTACATGCCGTCAAATATTTTCTCTCTAGTTTATAGATTCTCTTAATAGAATATTTCCTCTCATTTGTAGATTTTAACCTACTATTCATACCAAAATTCTAATAATATTCTAAATCATAAAATATTAATCAGATACACCATTTTTATCAGTTACACATATGACATTTATCTCTTATCAGCACTTGCATAGTTTTTGTTTCACATATTTTCAAGCATAATGAAGTATGGGAATGTGGGTCCATATTACTCTTCAGCCACGAAGAGTTGTGTTTGAATCCAAACAAAACTATTTAAACTGATACAGTATAAAGCAGAGATATGTATGATCGAATAATTAGTATTGTAAGCTCTATCTAAATCATTTAGCTTACTTCAAAATTAGTGTAAATTCAAAAAAAAAAAAAAAACTATATCACTTGATGAGGCAGATATGAAAGTGTAGAAAAATATTTCTTCAGATTTACTAAACTTTTCTTCCTATAGCAAAAAAGCAAATGGGAAGAAAGGAAGATTGTGTTGCACCAATCTTCCTAGTGGGGGGCAGCCGTACCTGCTTTCAATATCAGCATTCAGAATCCTGTTTTTCATTTCACCTGGGTTTGAACCCTGACCTCTGAAAGCTGTGGTAAATACATGACCATTTCAGCCATGAATGAGGCAAACTAGAAGAGAATAGTTTTTACTATATTTTAAATTCCTTAATTTTATTTTTATTTAGGTATAGCATTCAATCCACTGTAAACTAGAATTGCTATGTATGAAAAATTTGGTCGAGTCAAAAGATCTCAAGTGAACAAGGTTTTACTTGTTCTGGAAGATGGTTAAAAAAAAAACAAAACAATCTTTCTGCAGTATAATGTAAAAGTGGATTTGTCTTTCATTGAGTTTATATCTTCTCCTTTTATATTGTACTTTTGCAGGATAAGAGTGAAGAGTCTGAAAGAAAAAGGCACAAATCACAAACAGATGATGTGAGTTTGATACAAAATGTTTTAGTCTTTGATAGTTGATTAGAAGAACTTTTAGTATTTAAAATGATTAGTTGTTTGAAGCATATATCCCAATTAAACAATACCAGTGACATGGACTCCTACTCAACTCACTCTCTAGAAAGGCTGACAAAATATGGAAGAATACAAAGTATGGTACTATAAAACTAATTAGATAATCCCCCCAAACGGCAATTTTTCTGTAGTTCACTCAATTCTTCTGCACCCCAAACAAACATAGAAGCTAGATTTAAATAGCACAACTTGAATGATCCTGTGAGTTTATCACTTATAAATTGTAGTTTATTACTCAATTATCTTAAAAGATGATTAGTGTACTTTAAGTATAGCTGTGCACAAATTTAAAATAGTTGAATAAGTCTGCTGCAGTATCTCCATTCTCTTTATTCTTCCTTTGTCTGCAATTATTCAAAAGGGCTTGGGAGTTGTTTTTTTTTTTTTTTTTTCTTTTTTTTCTCATCGGAAACAAAGAAAACCTTTAAGAATAGTTTCAACTAGTTTGGAAATATTTAATTGCTATATACATTTAGCTGTCATGTTACCTCTACTAAGTATTTGAGCAGATATGGAGGGTAAATTATTTCCCCCAAGAATTTCTTTTGCTTTTATATTATCAAAGCTTGCTACTTAGTATTTGATTTGCTTTGAAATTTTATTTTCAGAAAAATAAAAATAGTCAAACCTCCACCTCCACAACTACACCTTCATCTTCGTCTATATCAAAAGTACCTAATACGCCAACAAAACAAGTGCTTAGGTGAGTATACACCGTAATTTCATGATTTTTTTTTTTTATAAAATTATTCTAGTATCAAACAGTGATTCGATTTTCTTGGTGCAGGAAGTGGTTAAGATAGAAACATCTGACAAGTTTTCAAATCAGTGATCATATTTGCCGATATAAAAGATTTATCTTAATTTAAAAAAAAAAAATTCTTTGAACTATGCAAATATCGCAGTGTATCCAATGCGCTGGTATTATGGCTACCAACCCTCTACTAGAGTTAGATATGAGCAGTTATGGGTTTTGAATGGGTTGCAGTGACTGGTAATCCTCCAAATACCCTTATAAACCATTTCTTATAGTCTGTCATATGCAGTATATTCTCATTGAAAACACAGTTAACATTTTCTCTTGGAAATTGAACCTGGAACATTTATTGATTAAGGTTTTCATTTCATTCAACTTTTGATTGGCAATTCCTTGATGGAAAGAAAAGAAAAATACTATTCCATATTCTCGTTTTATATTTAATGTGAATTTGTAATGAAATTTCCACGTTATATATTCAAAGAATGTACACCAAGTATGCTTAGTTAACTCATTGGCTATAAATCATAGCCAATGAGTTAACTAAGCATACTTGGTATACATTCTTTGAATATATAACATGATTGATCACTCATTCTGCATGAATAGTATATCTCTTTTTAGACAAATTGAACATTTGTTCTAATGTATGTTTAAATCCATTTTACAATGCTCTGCACCAAACTAGTCAGTCATTTTGTATTTTATGAATCGTTTGAATTTTATCAGACCTGAATTTCAATTTCTAATTCATCCACCAAAATGTATGTTTCTCATTGATTAGAATGAACTAAAAATACAAGTAAGAAATATAATTATGTTAGTGTTTGAATTATATGAAACTGCATTTGAGATTTACTTATTCTATCATTTTCCATTCAGTAATGCAACAATAGCTAATTCCGTCACCAGTAATCATTTGACGACGACAACAACCCCACCACCACAGACTCCGTACGCGGCAGCAGCAGGTGGTCAACAGTCCAACAGTACAGGTGAGTCAGGATGATTTTCTCTGCCAATTGCCCAGACTGGATTTGTCCTTCATAAAAATAATCTTTGGAGGTACTTTGAGGTTTTCAATTTTACTTATGTGATATAAAAATTTGGAGAAGTCATTGACATGAGTGTATGAATAAGAGGAAATTCGATATTGATACGTAAACTATGCATGTGTTTATAATCTTTATTTGAAAGGTTTTATGTGATTCATTTTTTTCCAGAACATGGAGTAATCTTCAACATGTTCACTGCTTCTGTGGATATTTGAACCTCACATGATGCCATCTATATGTTTGTCAGTTACTATTAGGAATTCCTAAATGAGATCTCTTGTACTTTATTTTGATAAATTAAATTTATTTTGGGATGGCGTCAGCATAGTACCATGTGATGCATTTGTGCACGATGGTGGTTTTTTTGTTGGTTTTTCTTTTTTTTTTTCAAAAAAAAAAAACAAAAAAACATAGCCTTACAAATCGAAGTGAAAAAAAAGTAGCACTAAAATAATAATGAAAAAACAATGGCAAAACTTTTCGTCTTGAACAATTGATAATATATAATATAAGATATGATATTAAAGAATAATATTCTCTGAAACATGTAGGCAGGTAGCTTTTTGGGGACATTTCTTGCATAAGTAAATAGTCTTTACATTTTCTTTCTTATAATGAATTTTGTTAAAAAACTAATACCACAACCAAAATTTTTCATAGCAATACTTGTAAGCTCTATGCATCCTAATTCAATTTAAAACAAATCTGTTAATTCCAACAAGAAACTTGTTAAGAGAATCATGCTCCAAGTTTCTTTCACTTATTGACTCTTGTATATCAACTTTTTTTTTTTTTTTTCCAGATGTGAAAAATCAAGTGAACTCCCTCGATCATTCTTCTATGAACAGTTCCAATTCAAACAATGGAAACAGTTCATCTGTTCCAGTTCCTTCATCTAATCTAATAACTGCTACGACTGTCAGCAACAATACTGTTACAACAAACTTTGTTGGCAATCCATCTGTAGCAGCCACAGCAGCTCAAGGCCCACCAAGAGGCACACCATCGCCATTACCCAATGCAACTTTACCAGTTAGTTCAGGGACACTTATCACATCTTTATCATCATCAGTATCCTCTATGGCATTAATCTCTTCCTCGTCAGCAAATACTACTATCAGTAGTAGTGTAGGTGTTGGGAGTGCAGGCACAGCCAGTGCTACTTCTAATATGGCTGGTAAAAAATCTGAATCTGTTATCTTGAATGGTCCTATCAATGCTGTTGGGCCCTCTTTGAATAAGGTAAGTTGTTTTTTCTGCTCAATACTTCACCAATGTTCTCTGAAACTATCATCTTTTTTATTGAACAATTATGAAAGAAGCTACTCTTAGGTAGTAGCATTATAAATGTGTCACTTATATGTATATGTTAAGTTGTTGAAAAATATTAGGTAAAATAATCTTTGAAGACCTGCTATACAATTCTAGATTAATGTTCGTATCAATTTCCCCTCTAATTTTTGTAGTCAGTGTGTGCAAAAATCTATGTTGCACGATTTCTTTCTCAAAAGTATTTGAAATTTTTTTTCTGATCTAGTAAATAGATATTTTTTCAATGAAAAATCAGTAAATTATCTTCATAATGTGTACACAAAAGATATCAAATTCTATTTGAGTGTTGCTTGCAAAATGCACACAGCTTAGAGCTGAACAATGGTTCACATATGATATATTTTATGGGAATAGTCGTGTGGGTGACCTAATGGTTAGCAGCATGAAAAATGGAACTAGCAAACACTTCAAATTCTGGTTGAAACAGTAATCAGTTCACACTAATGCTCTTGGTGAAAAGATGAAGACATCTCTTGTCCCCCCAGTTATGAGTAAATAGCAGGACAGACCGCGCTCTTAAGCTTTGGCTGGCAACCAGTCTAGGAGATGGACTAGTTTGAATTCAAATTGGAAGTTAAATGCCTCATCCAGTTTTAGAGGCTGGTAAAGGACTGAGTTGTAGAACATGTTCCCTAAATGTACAGATAATGGATCCCTGAAGCTTTTGATGAGCCAAGCAAACCAAATGTGGATTATAAATTCCTCAAGTGAAATGTAGAATTGAATAAAAGAAATGGACTAAATGTAGCTGCCCTCTCCATCTCCCCACCACATCTCCAGCACAAGTGGAATATTGGGAAAAAAAATCAATTAACCCAGACATATTTGTGATGTCCTTATTCTGCGTATCTAATCCTCATCCAGCAACAGATCTAAATGTTAAAAGTTGTAGAAATCTCTTGTTTTGAGTTTGTTTTTGTTTCTTTTACAAGAATTGCTTCTCTCCAATATTCAGTTATAATAATTTGAAGTAATCCACAAGAATTTATATCAATTAACTCACAAGTCAGTAATAATAATTTTTTTTTTTTTTTTTTTTCAAATTTTATTATTCCCCACTGTCTCCTGACAGTCCTATATTCATTTCCTAGACTGAGAATTGTTTTTCACATTTCAAGGCTTCTCTACTGACTAATAATTGAATGACTTCTACAATGTATTTGTAAAGTATCAACTTTACAATTATTTTCTTTGCATTTAATATCTTGATCAATTTTGAATGCTCAACATTTTATCTTTCTTTAACTTACTTGAATATGTTCTCAGTGTTGATTTTCTTATGAAAATATTTTCTGTCAATTGACTATCATTTAATGAATATTTTTTGTGCTTGAAAATTAGTTCCCTACTCTGAAAAAATCGTACAAATTGAACCATGTACAGAAGTAGGCTTACAAAGTTCATCCTATGTCTGAGCATGTTTAAATTGTTTTGCTTGTGGATTGACCTTTTCTACAACAAGCATCTTAGAAAATATTTAAAATGCCATGCAAATAAATTGTATGTAGATGTTGCTAGTTGATAATTGTTGGACCAACAAATTTTAGTCTGGTATCAGTAATTTGATATGTATAATGAGCCTTAATCCATTGAGCAGAAGTGGTTGCTTTTTCGTAAAAAAATGTTTACTTCGGACAATTGGTATATTGATATTCTTGAAAAGCTGAATTTTGAACTTGTATCAGAGTAATGAGAAAATGGTGTATACTGAGTGCTTTTTTTCCACTTGGGAAAGCAAGACTTTCAATTCTTGAAGTCCCAAAAGCTACTTTCAACCAACAATAATGACTATGTTTTGTTTTTTTGGTTTTTTTTTTTTTTGAGTGGGGGATTCTTTCTGTAAAGACTTGACCACTTATATCTTCATATTTAAAGATATGGTAGTTTTTTTGGGGAACTAACTTTCAAGATATTTTAGTTTTCATTTGCTGATATCTTCATTATTAAAACCTTCTTGAGAACCATTAGTTGATACACGGCTCAACGATCAAGTAAAATAAAAAAAAATAAAAACAAAATGTGTGCATGAATAATGATTCTGTCATTGAAAAACAAATATTTCTACATGTAGCTATTCAAGTGAGTTAGGCAAATTTGACATTTGGTAATTTTTCAGCTGCAAGCCACTTTCCAGCAGCTAAATCCTCCCCAAGCTGCAGATTACTCAAATAGCTATGTAAGTATGGAGTCCTTGCAATTCCTTCTCATGCCTTTGCTTCATTCTGATTTCTATAAATGCTATTACCAAAAGGCTTCAACAAAATAAGTAGAAAATGTATTAATTACTCTTTATACTTTCATATAACTCAGTGGTGTGTGTTGGGGGGAAAATAAACAAGGTTTGTCTGAATTTCTGAGATGAGTAAATTGTTATACACCAATTAACTCAGACTAGTGTCCCCACCTTGGTTGCTATGGTCGCAATGTTTTGGACGAAACCAGACAAAACCATACTATAACAACCAAGATGAGGACACTCATCTGAGTAAATCGGTTTATAAAAAAAGTCATTTGATATCTACAAACCTTCCCTTGTATACTGCATTTTTTTTTCTTCAATGATCAATTTCAAAATGATTTTTCTTTTTTTTTTTTTTTTTTTTTAAATTTAATATTGTAAAGCATTGATTTCCATAGAATTTAAAAAAGAATTTCTATAAAGACTAAAGCTTTGGGAACAATGGCATGCTATGGAATATCTTCACTCATAAGCAAGGCTCCTGTTTTAAGCTGTTAAACATTTTTACTAATCTATTTTGTTCCAATTTCTATTGATCCTGGTAAAGTTGCTTGGGTTTATTTAAAGACATTTCTATTTATGATTGAATATTTTTTTAAGCTTTGTTATTTGGAAAAGGTTATTTTATATTTGTCATATTTTAAATGTTATCATGCACACACTTTTACAAATTATCAAGTTTTCCCACCTCTCTTCATTTTATTACTTTAGATGAAGTTATTTATTATAAATTTTAATTTGTTTTATTTGCATTATTGTACAAATTATGAATCCAGTTTCAAGCCTGGAGCATTTTTTTCACTGCAAGGTAACATTTTAGAATGATTTTTATACACAATGTGAATATTAGTTGTATTGGCAAAATTCGACTTTCATAACCTTATCTCAAAAACAGTCACAAAATTATACAATCAATATTTTAGATATCAACTCCTAGTTTACACATTGAAGATTGATGAATACTAATGAGTTCTTTTTTTCAGGATGTTAATCGGTAAGATTTCTAAATTTTCTTAGGTACTAGAAATGTGATCTTTGTATATTTTTTTGATCACAATAGTAGACCTGAAATTTAAAAAAAATATCTGGTTGTATATTTTTTTTATAGAATATATCATTTTTGATTTTGCTTTGGTAAATTTGTAAAGTTTCTACTAATTTTCCAGCCTGAAGCCACTTCATACTTTGGCTCTCAAAGAGCAGTGGTGTTTTATGTATAAAAACTTTTGAAGTTTGAATTTAGAATAATTCGTCTTTTTTCTTTTTTTTTTCTCTCTGGGCGAGGTTAGATGGGATAGAAGTAACCTAATCTTATCCCTATTTACAGTTGATCTCTTAATTGCAGTGGATTATTTGCCACTTGAGGATTTCCTTCTCTCCTTTCAAATCTAATAGCTGCTACTTAAAGTTCTTTTATCTATCAAAATCATTCAAGTAGATAGAATAAGCAAAGAAGAGACTGAGCAAAACATTTTGAAATCTTGCTATAATGATGAGGCACCAAGGGAAGACCAAACTCACAATGCAGTAATGTGGTTGATTGTTGTTCCTATTCAAAGTGGAATTGAAAATATCTAATAATGGCTGCTTTTATTTATGGTGAAAACATGACAAATGATATTGAAAAAAAAGCCTTTGTATAGAATCTTTAAGCTACCTTTTACTGTTCATAATGATGATTTGAAATCGCTGAACTTACTGGAAAAGATCTCCATGCTCTGCCAATGTAAAGCTTAACTCTTTCAGGGGCCCTGGATGAGTTTGATCTTCACTCCTAAAGAAGAATAAAAGTTAGTTGTAGAACCAAAACCAAATTCATCCATATACTATTGGTATGCTCTAGAAATGAAACATTCCTACACCTGAGTGAGAAGTGTTTGTGATTCCTTCCAATGTAACTTTTATTTATCCCTTTTTAGAAAAGGATTGAATCCATACGTACAAGTTCTTTCTTTTCAGATCTTTCATTAAATTTTGTTATCCAAACTGATATGAAATTCAACTCATTTGTATATTGTAATAATTTAACAATAATCCTAAGGAAAGCTCTATATGCTTCTAATTCACATTGTATATTCTAAAACTAAATCTTGACAGCTTCATTCTCTTCTCTCCATAAAAGATCATTATTTTTCCTCAAGGTATTACAGCACTGGATACTGATATATTTTCTTTGTGTTTAATGCTATCTCAATGAGTCTTTTTTTTCCTCTTTCTAACTCATTTTTTGGCTCTCCAGGCGTCCAATGGCACTTTGAATGATGATGAGGTAATATATTTGGTCAATTTAGAGATTTAACATGGAATCCAATCCTTTATTTTTTCTTCTTCAGTTCTAGTCACCAACTGGATGGCTGATGAGATTTTGAAACTTATTTCAATTCATTATAACATTTCCAGTATTCTCAAAGAAAGACTTACATGCTGCAATATGACTTAAAAACCACTTGCACACAAGTATAAATGAACACAATTTGTTATTTGATAAAATAATTGATATATTATGTTGACTCTTCCAAGCATCCTGGGTTGAATTTCATCCTACTTTTAGAGTATTGGTATCTGTTGTTGGTAATTTCAAGTATCACCTTTTCATCTTCGTATATCTAGGAGCACACAGGTTTGTTTTATCCCACTATTTTATTTAGTACCCAGGCTGATCTATAGATGACTAGTAGTAGTAGTAGAAAAAAATGTTTCATAAAGAGTTAACGGCAGTAGTTTATTTTGTGGATGGTAAACAGATTATTCTTGTCATATTTACAGTGCCTGGAGGTTACAAATTTTGCTCTGTTATATATTTCGACTAATCCTATGAAGATTGTTTATAACATTACTAAAAAGTGAAATATCAGGAGGAACAGATTTAAGAGAAAAAATTGTTCAAAGGAAAAAGATTACTTTTAACTCTTGATTGATTTTTCTTTCTTTCTTCCTTTTAAAATCATCAGCAGATCCCTGATTCTTTGGGTTCATTAAAGTCAATTGCCCAGCAAGCAGTGGTGAGTGCAGGCCTGGAAAACCATATACCAACTTCAGAAGCATCAACAGCTGAGAAAGGTACATCTTTTCTTAATTCTAAATCTTTGTCATGAAATGGGCGTTGTGGAACATCAAGGTAAAATTTAGCAAGTTAAAAGCTGAAGTCACAGAGATTAAATGTTTAGGGCAAGGCAGACTGGAGAGTCAAACCAGTAATTAGGTTTATTAGTAAGATTCAGCTATTCACATCTCTACCCTGAGCTCTAGCTAGATTGTATCTGTGACGTGGGCCATGTGTTTCATTGTCTCCATGGAGAGATGACCCAGAAATGAAGAATACTGTTATGGCCATGAAGAATCCAAAATATCATTTTGGTTATCAGAGCAAAGTGAAGATCTACCCAAAGAACCCTTTGGTAAAGGGGCCTGTATCATTCAGTTTCTTCCAACAAAGTTGCCTTATAGATTGTCAGATTGAGCTGAAATTCAGTACTGGAGACTTTAGAACCAACACACATTTAGATACATCAGACTTATCCATACATCAAATTTTTAAAAGCGGCCCTACACTGGCCATGACTTCAGCCATTCCTGCTTGGAAAACTGATTTTTATCAGTGCAGAGATTGAACTGGCCCTTGGTAAGCTAGAATGTTTAAATGTACCGATAATTGAAAAAAATATTCCCTTCAAAACTTTGAAATTAAATTTATGCAAATCAGTTGATTCCACCTCTATGATATAAATGGAACTGTTACTATACAATGAAGTGTTTGGTTAAGGGTGTTGTGAATTGAACTTGATCTACATTAAAGATTATGGCTTACTGAGTACATCAAGCTGTGATAGTACCACAAGGTGGAGCTGAAGTTTCAGGTGCTTAGTTAAGTGTCCTTTGTTGCCACAGGGATGGTGATACACTTGGGAAGGTTTTCTGGGAAGAGCTGATGAAAAAAGAAAATGATTAGGACTGGTTCTTTGAAATTGCTATCTGCCTTGGTTCTCTTGGAAAAGTGGATAATAACCAGCTGTAGGTCAGTGATTAGTGACCAGTGGTGTCCATATATTGAGGACCACAGACCAACTGAGATCTGATCTCTCTGATTTCCTGTGTGTGTTTTGCCAATTGGTGTGGTAAAGCTAATTCTTATCAGTGCAAATCAAACTTCTTCTTGAAATTGCAGAACTTGCTAGAAAGGGTTTCCAACATACCCTGCCAAAGGGAACCTAACTTCTTAAAGGGACCTTGAATGGAAGGTGTTTTAAGTCTCTGACGGAGTTCAGTTTTACTCACCAAGAAGCTCGTTAGAAGTTATAGAACTGAAACCACATTCATCCACATACTATTGATATACTCTGAAAATGAACTTTCTTATACCTGAACGCAAAGTGTTCTTTCCAGTGTCACCATCTTTTTTAGCCCTTGTTTGCAGACAATTGATTCAAGACATGCAAAAATCACATCACAACGAGAGACAATGAAAGAAAACTACATTTCCCTGAGGGGCTAGTTGGAATCTATAGACTTCAGAACACTGTTATACTTCACCAATCTCTACTTATCCTCACAACTAACAAGAAAAGAAAGCCAGATAGCAAAAAACTTGGCTTTACGTGAAATGCTTGATTATATTTATCTTTCATTAAGTAAGTTTTGTGCTTTTTTTTCATTTGTGCAGTAATTTTTGAGAATGCAACCTCAACTCCACCAACAACACAGGCACCATCTCAGCACGGCGTGTCTTCCCAAGAAGCAGCATTACCGCCCCAGACAACAACAATACACTTAAATCCTATATTAGGAGTGGCACCATTGGGGCCTTCACCACTAACAAAAGAAAATTATTACCAGCTTACGATGTTGGAGGCAGCTTTTAATCATTTACCACACCCATCAGATTCTGAAAGGTTACGGTAAGTCTATTCTGATCTTGGTTACAATGGGGGAATCAGGATTTATGAACATCACTCTTACAAAATAACAATTTCTTTGGTTGTCATTGGAAATATACATACATTTTATCAAAGTTAATAACTTGAAATTTCATAGAATTGTTTCGTAGTTTTATTTAAAATGATTTAATTTCTTTGTACAAAATATTACGTATCTGAAATTTCTTGTGCATAAAAATGATTTTGAAAAATTGCTTTTTGTTTTGGGAGGGAATTTGTAATTACTTGGCCTATGTTGGACAATGCTAGAGATGAATATCTACTATGTTTCTGAATTCTGAGGGGTGGAGTGGCTGAACTGTTAATGGCATAGAGAATGGAATCTGCAAGCAGAGTTCAAACTCCCAGCCGAGATAATTCTTGTCGGCACCAGTGCCCTTGGGAAAGGCATGCATCCATATCCCTCCCCCTCCCAGTTATGGGTATATAATAGGGCAGACTGGGCTATCCAGTCATGTTTAGCTGCCAGTGTAGGTGATAGACAACTGATTCCAAACCAACTTGAAGAGGGATGGGCTCCATCAGGCCTTCTCGTCCTTGACACATCCACGATGAAATCATCTGTGGTGCCCCAGCAGCCCTGCACTGAGTTGCAGGATAGGTAAAGTTAGTTTTTGGTTTTTTGTTTTTGTTTTTTTGTTTTTTTTTTATCTTATTTTTTTAATTTTTTTTTTTTTTAGTTTTTTGTTTGGTTTTGTTTTACTTTTTTACTTGTTGTCGCCCTTAGCAAGGCATTCAGCCACTTTCACATTTCGAAACATAAGTAAAAAGAGTTATTTAAGCTTCACAATTGAGACCAGTGAAAGAAAAAAATTATTTTGAAATGTCGTAAAGTTGGAAACACTAAAACATGGTGTGTTTAAAATGAAGATTAGAAGTGCAATAAGAGTTAAAATGACTTAAAAGTGTCAGAAATACTAAAAAATGAAGACCATTGGTGTTAAATGGTTCTGAAAATTTTTTACTGACAAAAAAAAAACATGGCTTCTCAATGTACCCTAATATATAGTTGGCTTGTTTTGTGATTGAAATCAAATGTAAAATCATGTACAGCCTTTTAATTCAAAAACTATACATAATCACTGATCAGTAGACTCTGATAGTTTCAACTTGATAATTTTGTTATTAGTGTTTCAAAATATGTATATTAGTTACTGCTCGCTTGCTTTTTTTTTTGCTTTTTTTTTTTTGTATTATCAATATAAATGCCTGTACTCAATGATAAATTTTAATTGGCACCTGAATAATGCTAAAAGGTTATCCTATTAATTCATTTTCATCTTCAAGCTGAGGTATATAACTTGTCAATGGTCGAACAAAGAAAAAGTATCCCATTTGTAGTTACTCTTTAATGGATTATTTTAATTGATTCTCTTTTCTGCTATTTTCATTTTACAGGCAGTATTTACCACGCAACCCTTGCCAGACTCCATCATATTATCCTCAAATTCCACCTCAACATGCAGATACTGTAGAATTTTTTCAACGACTCTCCACAGAAACATTATTCTTCATTTTTTACTACATGGAGGTAAATAACTCCTTGTTGCTTTTCTATTTTATTTCCACTACCAATGGAGTTCAAAGAGGTATACGTATTTACTCGTGTATGTCTGCATGGTATATCTGAAAGTCATCAATGAAAATCAATGGAAGACCTTGGACTGATTGAAGATTGGTTAAATTTTGAGGCAGATGTTTTTTGCTGCAATTGAATGTTATATTTTCAAACGGGTTGGGTATGGATAATGGATGAAAGATGGCAGGTATCATTGATCTATGAAAAATAAATGGAATTTGAACAGATAAACAAAGGTATTCATTTTTTTTTTCTCCCTCATTCATAAAATGATATCACTATATTACAGAGTGCACCAAATTTCAGTTAAAAACATATTTACTTCAATGATCTAACCCTTTGAATCTTTAGCCCCTGTACCTTGAGATACTCCATACATTCATTGACTACTGGAATATTTTTTTCCGATTCTTTTCATTTTTGCAGTTGGTTTGCCTGGGGGTTGTCACCTCTGTCCTCAAATGGGCTTACCGTGTAGTAAAATGGTGTTCGGTCTGAAATATCAGACTTATAGGTTCAAAGGGAAATTCTGTTTTTATTCAGTTTTCTTGATGTGCGGGTGTTTATCTGGGATAAGTTAGAGTCCAACACCTCCTCGCTCTATATCATTAACTATCTTGTATTGGAAGATTTCTATTGTAACATTTAGAAAACTATTAATTGAATCCTTTTATTGGTAGAATGCATTATTGTTAGATTGAAATCTGTTCAGAGAAAGAAATTAAACAGATCATTGATCCATTTTAATTTACCTTTATATTTTCTTCTCTTTAAATCTAGGGTACCAAAGCTCAATATTTGGCAGCAAAAGCCTTGAAAAAGCAATCCTGGAGGTTCCATACAAAGTATATGATGTGGTTTCAAAGGCACGAAGAGCCTAAAACTATCACAGAAGATTATGAACAGGTAAATATCATTGCGATTGTAAAGATAAACTATCAGTCCCAAATCATTACCATATATGCTGACATCTAATTTAAAAAAAAACTATGCAAATATTAAACCACGTCCAATATGCTGGTTTCAGATTATGAGAGCATTAATTGAAAGTCATTATGGACTGTTGTAGAGCTTGGATGAGTTGCAATGAGCAATTATGTTTTTTAAATTCATCTTATTGTCCAGCTTATACTGTATAGAAACCCAAAGTTAATTTGAATGTTGTTTATATTTCTTTATCCTTTATCATATTTTTGAAAAATTTGTGATGTGTATAATCGAGGGACAAACTTGTTCCACCTGAAATTTGAATTTCTAAAGCCTGATCACTTAAAGGTACTTCCTTACTGTTCAGCATTTAAAACGGTGAGCTGGTTGCTTATAGTTGAGTTTGCAACAACACCTGATTATTAGCCATTTCTTGCTTGATATAAAGGAAACTTATCTTAAATCTGAGCAAAATTACTGGTTTTATTTTTTGTACACTGCAATATTCAATTGCTATGGTTGGAAGACTGGCTTAATCTGTTTGCTGCCTAGTATATTTTTTAACCTAAATCCTGTGCTGGGCTTTTCTTTTGAAAATTTGATGAAAATACAAAGTTTCCATTCACTTGTCATATCACCAAAATAAATATACAAATTCCTTTTATTTGCACAAGAAGATGCTACCATCTTGCAAAAGAATATCACAATTTTGTAAAACTAGTTTTTGTGGCAACGAAACAGGTTAATTGGCAAAGACAATAGTAAAGCTTCAAATCAGCAAAACTTTTTACTCGTTTAGTTGTTAATTTACATTTGTAATTTATCTTTTTTTTTTTTTTTTTCTTTTTTCTGAATTGTAGGGCACATATATTTATTTTGATTATGAGAAATGGGGCCAACGGAAGAAAGAAGGATTCACATTTGAGTACAGGTACCTAGAAGACCGTGATTTGAACTGAGTCAGGAACATTGGGTATTCCTGCCTCTGGGATCTGCCATGTCTTTCCTACAGAGAGGATACTTTCTATGTTTCCTCTCTACTGCCATAGGACAAGATGAAAGAAGAATGAAACAACAACAACTTACGACTAACTGACAGCTACTACAATGTTGATCATTCAGGAAGAATCATCACACACCACCACCAGTGCCAAGTTTGGTAGGCTGGGACTGAGGCATCTCTATAAGTCAATAAGGACTGCAGCATTACTTCTGATACTATTTCTATTATTACTATTACTTTAGATAAGTTTATACCTACCTACTACTCTATTAGTGGAGCACCAAAGGGGGGACAAAATTGGAAGGAACTGTGAAAATCAAAATATGCAGATCTGTAAAAAGGAGAAAAATTCTGAGCTTAGATTATCTATTTGTGGGAAGGGATGTGGACATCACAGAATTATTGGGTCACATCACTGCTGCTGTTGCTACACCTAAGTCTTAGTCATTTTCTGAAGGATTTTACGTTGACTCCTTAAACTTCTATTTTGGTTATTGCTTTAAAAATTCTATATTTTCTAACTTTTTTTTTTTTTCGTTCTTTAATTATTTTTTTTTTTTTTTTCATTTCCATGTTTTTGAATATCTGTTTATTGATATTCAATTTTTATACCTGCCTTTTGTGTTAGTGTGTATGTGTGTGTGTGTGAATCTGTTTCACTACATTCACTGAAACTTGAACACGGCATGAATGCAAACACAATTTATTTTTGGTTATAGATGGCACACTTTATCCAAGGCCTTCATTTTTTTAATTTATTTTTTTTCCCCTCCTTTTTCTTTCCCTTTTTTTTTTCTTTTTTTTTTTTCTCTCTTTTTAATTGAAGGATTTAGACTTGGGTGTAGAAGGGAAATTTCCCAATAAATCTGCTAAATCTGTTCTGGTGTGTGCGCGTGCATATTTGGGAGGGAGGGGGTCTATTTCTTTCCCTCTCAAATTCTTTCTACTTTTTTAAAAATTTCTTTTTATTTTAAGAAATTGTTTTCAAAAAGGAAATAAACAAATGAAGAATTTAATTGAAAACCAAACTGAATTTCTGACAGTATTACCAAACTGATTACGGTTTCCAATTCTCTGACAGAAGATTTAAGTTAGCTTTTATTCTGTGTTCTATTATTTACAAAAAAAAAAAATGTTAATTTTTCTCAAGGAAAAAAAGAAGGATGTCCATGTATACAGGTTTTTGTTGATATATAAAAAGAAAATTTACTTAGATCTTTCTTACTTTATGTAATTTTTAATTCTTTTTTAAACAACAGATCCATCTGCATTTGATTTTGAATTGTGATTGAGTTTAGACAGATGGAACATCCATTTAGGGACGATACTCTTTCATTCAGCTTTCTATATTCCCCTCAGTTTAAATTAGATTGAAAGTATCTCAGTAACTTCAAACAAATTACTTTGAAAAAAAAAAATATCATAATCTAATTTTATTCACTTTTTTTTTTCTCCTATGTATTTAATTTTGTAGTGGAGTAATATATTAAATACTCCCTGTTTCGAAGGCTGACAACCGGAACTGACTATGTTGAATTTGAACAGGTTGAATGTAGCCACTTCTGGTTGTCAGCCCTCTATTCATACTAAATGCAAAATCTCTCTGGAATTAATGATTGACTCTGTTTCACATGAAAAAAAGAAAATCTTTATTCTCACTATTGTTTCTATTTATTACATTCAGTTGGATCTACCTTTTAACAGATAGAAACTCATACTGGATCACTTCGGGACTGATAAAAATGTTCAAATGCCCACGAGGCCGTTGTTCGTCCGTCCCTATTTCCCTGTTCCATACGTCTGGAAACTTGACACAGTCACTCACCCTTGTCTCTCTCTCTCTCTCTCTCTCTTTTTTTCTTTTTTTTTTTTTTCTTCTTTCCCTCCCCTTTCAGTCTTTTATTCCCTGCCCTATTCTCTCTGTCTCGTCCATCCAGTCTCAGAATCCTCTCTTTTTTGTCCCTATTCTCTCTCTCTCTCTCCCCGTTTTGATTCTAAGCTTCAGCCTCAAGTACTCTCACTATATTCATGCATTTTTAAGTATTAAAGAAAACAAAACTTTAAAAAATCAAACTTCATTAGGATGAGAATTAATTCTAATGATGCTTTTCTACTATTCCTAGCTTGGCAATGGTTGGTGTTGACAAAAACATAATATTCTTTGACTATCTTGATTCTTAATCTCTTTATCTTAACACTGTGAAGCTGTCTTGTGGTTTTTCTTTATAAAACAGCCTGTGTGCCTGCCTGTCTGCTTTAGGCTGACAGTAGCACACATTGCTACTAATCATTTGGCATTTCATTGTCAGCACTGCACACAGGGGTTGCCACAGGGTCAGTTGCACAATGTTTGGCTGGATAGTCTGTCAGATGTAGCAAAACATTAAAAAGCTGTCTGTCCAAGGTTTTGTGCTCATGAGTAGCACATTTCACAAAGTCTGGAGTTAGAGGAAAAAATATTGCAGTATCAACTACTTTCAAATACTGCAGGAGTCGCCATTTGGTTTTAGTCTTACACGTCTGTATACCATGTCCTATTTTTGTAAAGCACTTGAAGAGATGCCCATGTGCTGCTCTTCTCCCTCGTTTTGGCTGGGGTGGAGGTTCTTCGCCTTGCTGCCTTCAGTCTTTGTACATAATAGGGGGGACGAATGCACACTGGGTAATCAGTAAATTGCTAAAAATAAAATAACTTTGTCTGTGCAATTTGTTTGACTTTTATTTCTTTTATTTCACTTTTTTTTTTTTTTTTTTCCTTCTTAACCTACTAAATTAATGTCTGGAAAGGCATCTAGTTGTAAATCAGCATTGCCCAAACTAACTGATCTTACAGACCAACAATGTGTTTTTTGGGGTTTTTTTTCCCCCCAATGTGTCAGGGACCGGAAGCATATGTGCCAAATTATTCTTAGTACATGATCAGCAAAATTTAACTTTTGAACATTCATAGTGATGTTAATTTTTATTGGGTTGGGGGGATATAATGAATTATGTTCTGATAAACGTTTCATAAGTAATACGTGAATTGATATCAAATATCTACAAAGGAAATTTTTCCAAGTATGGGTTATGAACATAAACCCTCATCATTTAGGCATTGAAGGAACTTTGTTTAGTTTTTTTGTTTTTTTTTCCCTAAAATAATGTTCTTGTCTATGCTTCAGCATTATCTAATAATGCATACTTGAAACATTGAAAATCTGCAAATGAGCCACATACCAATCTAGCCTATAACAACACTACTGTAAATTGTATCTTCCCAAATGTTTGATATTGTGGCAAAAGCAATCTTTTTCAGCAGTGAGAAAAACTATCATTGAAGATACTGTAGTTGCAGGAGGGAAACTCTTATACCTAGGCGGCTGTGATGAATTGAATAAATGTATTTGTTCAGTTGAGATTGTAAAAAGACTTGCAAAACAAATGTTGAAATTATCAAAATTCAAGTTTGTGGCATATTTGTTAGGTAATTCTGATCCAAGGCTAATAAGGTTCCTGAACAATGTTTATCTAAAGAAAAAATGCTGGCTACAAATTCCTTGTAAAGAATATTGGATTTTAACCGTATATTTTGAAAATATACAGGTATACTTTTGGTAAGTGTGGTTAATTTGTTCCAAAATCTTCCACACTAAAAAAAAAATGTACTGTTCAAAGTCTAAGAATTTAATTTTTTTCACAGTTAACACTTAATTTCTTTAATTTGTACAGCAATGCCCTAACCGTACTACATAAATGAAACGCACTATTCAAGGTATTCTTGTATTCGTTTGATAAATGTATAAGCCTTTTCAGATCGGAAAAAACATTTATTGAAAATAATCCTTCAATTTCAGTGATTGTGTTGCTTTGATTTCTCTAGTTGTCTCCCTTGAATCCTCCCGGGTAAAGCAGCCAATGAGAAAGAGCCACCTGTCTATTTCACCAGTGGAGAAAGGTGGGGGATCTGAAATGAAAGATAACTCTACTTGATTTTTTGATTTATGCATCTTGAACTTTCATCAAGAAAGGATAATTCCTTTCTTGATATCTTATCGCTTAAGAGTGTTGACCTACCAAACAAGCAAGTAGATTTGTTTAATTTCAAGGCAGCATAATGTCTTCTTTACACAGATTTGAATTTCAAAGTCTGCTCATTTAACCCCTTCAAGAGTAACCTATATAGGTGTTTAATGATTGAATTTTTCATGTTCCTAAGAGCTGAAACCATGACGGGTTACATTTATCCTAGTAGACATTTATCTTTTGGATCTACTTGTCCCAGTAGACATAAACGTTTTTCAAGTTTTACCATCACTCTGAACAGAAGTTAATACAGGATTTTCACCGAGGACACCTAAAAATCACTATTAAAACAAATACTATAACTTACTGTGCAATTAAGTCTGTAGTTGTAAAAACGGAATTCTTATTTACTTGGACGTATGTGTTTCAAAAAATAGACTCTCTGGAGATCTATGGGACAGATACATTCCATCAGTTGTAGAAACTTCAGAATATATATATTCCAGTTATCTTAAAAGGATTAAACTTCATTTATTGCAGCAACTTCAATTCAAAGATTCACATATCAAGATTATTTAGATGACGTGCCTTAGATTGAAGTGTAAGCCCCCCCCCTCCTCACTCTAAACTAAAAAAACATTGAGGTGAATAGAGAAATATCTTTACAGTAAACAGACCATGAGAGAGAAGTTAGTCATTTATTTTATAAATGTAGTAAAGTGTGTATATTTGTACTTTAACTACACATCACAGAGGGAAAACCAAAGGTATATTTGTGAGTGGCAGTTTTTAATTTACCTACAGCACATTTGTAGGTCGAATTTTGCAAAAGAAAAAAAATCATCAATTTGTATGGGATTGTATTTGAGGGGGAAAAAAAAAGATTGTTTTTTATCTGGGGTTATCCCAAACATAATAGACCTGTGGAGATCTATATCAACTTATTTCATGTTAATATATAATTCCTTAAGGGAGAGATTTCCACTGTTGAAAGCATCAAATGTGAAGGCTAATTTTTTTTTCTTCTCATTTTTTCCTCTTCCTTCCTTCCACTATTGAGGGGTTAGAAGTGAAGGGAAGCTTTTTACAAGTCGGAAAGCTTTACTTCCTTTTCTTACTACTTGGAAATTTTACCTGGCATAGACGGATCCTTCAGAAAGTAGGGATTCAAATCCAGTTTTAGGCTGATTGGCTGTATAACTTTCTCTGATAGAAAGGTCAATGTATAAAAATGAAATGGAACAACCGAAGTATGTGTGACAAAACCCATATTACTCACAATAGCAAAAGTATATTTCTCCACATTAAAAGACTTGAACATAAGCAACGCTAGTTATCATAATTAGTTTTTGCTTGAGTCAAAAAAATGTTTTAAAGTTTGATTTTGCTAAATCTGTTCATCATTTTATTTGTATGCGAAGGTTAGTGTGTATGGACCTTGTGTATTTTATTAATGTCTAAATATTCTTAAGTAATCTTATCAAGTTTACATTTGAATTCATGTTTGTATTGTGAATGTGAAGTGATCTGACAGTATGAAAATGATAATTGGAAGGTGAAGAGAAAAACTTAAGATAGGTATTATATCTCAAATTTTTTTTTTTGTATTCTTTCAATGCATTTTGATGGGGGATTTTGAGATGTAACGCGTATCTCTTGAGTTTTTTCTTTTCACTTTCCAATTATCATTTTCATCTACATTTAAATGAACTAATATTGAACAAAAGGCTTTTTTAATACCAACTCATGCTATCACTATACATATTTAATGATTACACTTTTTGTTTTTCTATTATATCGGACTCATTCACTGGCAGTAAATTTTGCTGATAAAAAAAACCACGTAACCACTATTTGAAACTATGAATTCAACTGAGACAAATTTACATTTTTTTTTTTCTTTTTTCTTTTTCTTCTTATATCCCTCTTGAAAAATCATTTAATAAAAATCCAAATATATTCATTAATTTTTTAAGCATTTTTTTAACACACACATACACACACATTTGGCCCAAAACAGTGTTATTCCACTGGAGAAGTTCTTGAACATGAACTGCTTGGAAAATCTGTAAATGAATTTGTAAAAACATCCTGTGATCCTGTAGTAATAATAATCATCATCATCATCATCAATAATATCAACACTGAGATTTGTAGCATGACTTTCATATTTTATTTGGTTGGTGTGATCATGTATTTTCTCTCTTCAGTCGAGGTAGACGTAGCATTTAGATGATTATATTAGTTATATTAAAATTAGAATTACATCCCCTTGTGTTAGTAGACAGTTTTCAGTTAGTTGTTAATTTTTACTTTTACTTTCAATTCTGAAAAATTTTCACCAATATTCTCAGTAGTTCCAATATAATCTTTATTTTTTTTTTAGTAAGAGTCTGTGTTAAAAATGAACAAACTAATGTGCCTTATATAAAGACATATTTCAGAACAATTATGACAAAGCACAAAAGTTCTCATGAGGCCAGTTGGTGGGCCCCTGTAGGAATTCTTTCAAGCAAGGATGAGCCTCTACAAAATAATCGATTCATTTTTTTGGTTGTTTATCTAGTTCAATGAATGAGAATGAGGGATAACTCAGTTCCAGTTGAACAGTCAGATGAAGATGTTTTGATTCATAAAATGTTGGGTTTTTTTTGTCCCCCCCCCCCTATATTTTATACAAAATTGAAGAACATCCTCCCACCCAGAATTTTTTTTTTTTTCTTCTCCCAAGAAGAACTTAGTTTTATTCATTGTGAGAAATCAGTTGGTGTGTTTGGGCTGCTGTATGAACATTGAATTGAATATTTGCTATAAAATTATTTTGAGGTCAAACACTGAAAAATTTGACACAACAGATTCTGAATTGAATATCATTCATGGCATGCATAACACCTGTGTTTGTCAACAGAATAGAGATTGAACACTTTAGAATAGTGCTGATGGTCATTTTTTACCACCGATACCGGGGTGTTCCAACTACCTATAGCGTTTCCACATTCAATTCTTTTCATCTTGTGACATAATCATATTCCATAAAATTAACGTGATTGAAAGGAAAGTTTTCAATAGCAATATTAAAGCCCCTGAAATTCTAAAATTACCCTGGGGAGTATGCCAACAGACCCCTACCCCATTTTGACTGCACTACAACCCCCTTTAAAATATAAAGTGAGCAATGTTTGGTCTGTCTCACCTAGATATTTTTCAACTATCCCCATAAGTCAACTTCCTTCTTAGTAATAGTATGAACCCATAACTCCTCTTTGCCTAAATTTTGTTAGAGTATTTTGATCATTGGACGTGGTTCATTCAGACCAACTTAATTGTTTAGTTCGTTTTTCACTTCTCCAGCTTTCCTTGGGTTTTTGTTTTGTTCTGAAATGTCAAATCTAGTTCTGGAGTTTATTGACTGCTTATTATCTCCAGTACATTGTTTATTGATCAAGATTCACAAATGATGTGCTGAATTCCGGGATGCCACAAGTGTTAGTAAAATTTGTCTCGTCTCGTAATGTGACAGGTGAAGAGAAATAAGTGCCGACTTCACTTGTATAAAACTTTGCATCCGGCTTTCATTTCAGGATGTAGAGAAAACCACTTATTGTGATCACTTTATTTGAAGTGTTTGGAATCAGCTGACTTTGATAACAAATAATCAACTGATGACTTGATCCGTGATTATGAGTACCAGCTTCCTCTATAAAATGACTTGGAAACTTGAAAAATCCCAGCCAAATACTCGCAAAGTAAAGATATGGGAATGTATACAATAGATTCATTATAACACAGCTCAGTGGATTGGTTTTAAATTTTGCCTTCAATATAATAGCTGAATAGAAAGATCCCTAAGAATATGTTATATTATGTACTGGGCCCATCAATGATTAATTTTGGTAAATGATACTAATGAATTACCAACTTCACACTTATTTTCGCTCACTGTCAAGAAATGATTTTTCATGCAACAAAGAGGAAAACTTGGATCAAGGTTTGGGAAAATGCAAGATTTGTTACAACGCAGACTCACTTATGAGGTAGAAAATAATGGACCCTAACTACCACGTGAATCTTGGGTCCACAGTATATATGTAGTATTAGCACTTTTCTCAATTCGTGCTGAATTAGTCAGAACGGAGACACAGCTAAAAGAGGAACAATTAACCAAACCAAATCTACGTTTATATAAGATTTTACTAACAAATTTATGAAGAGATTTTATCCTATAAATTAAGCAATGCATCCTCCCGATAGTCACCTTCACCTATGGAGCAGAAATACGGAACCTGACCAAATGATTGACCCTCAGACTGAGAACCATGCGACGTGCACAGGAGAGAATCATGTTCAATATCACATGGAGGGATCACAAGATGCCACAGTATATTAGAGGGGAAACAGGAGTCTGAGATATCATGGAATCCATTATAAAAACTCAAATGGCGATGGGCTGGTCATGTAAGAATGTCAGACATTTACTGGACATCGCAACTCAGAACATGGATCCCCACAGATCGTATGCAAAACTGTGGCAGATTGAATATAAGAGGACGTGATGAACTAGACAAATTGAGAAAATACTGGCTCCATGATAGAGAGGTCTGGCGAATCTTGGGGAAGGTCCATGTGCAACGACAGACGCTAAAAGGCTGATAATGAAGTTATTTGCATAGTAATCAATTATAAGCTTTGTTTTCCTTTTATTACTGCTGATCAAAATATTCATTTGTTATAAGTTATAATATTTTTTTAGGGTAGCATCATCTATCTATGTAATGGACAATGTGATTTTTTTTTCTATTAGTTCCTCTGTTCATAACAATGGACTCTTCCACTTGAAAGTAACAACTTCGCTGACAGCAAATATCACAAACCCATCATTTGAAATAATGGACTTTTTTTGCTGAAAAGAGTTTAGTAGTTCTAAAGAAAAATATTTTCATAGAAATTGAAATATATCCATTAATTTTTCCACAGGGATTAATGAGTTGACAACTAAATCAAGTTTATACAAGTGCCTCTTACTGGATAATCCTACTGATCTCCGGGCGGCCCTTATCCAACTAATGATGGAGTACTTCCAATTGAATAACCTTGCATCTCTGGGGGGAAAGGCCAGTAGCCAACTAATGGAAACCAGGTTACTAGGGATTCACCGACCCACCCACCAAAATAACACCTCCAATTGTTGCAACAGGAGTGTGAACTGTTTTCTTGCCATATATATATATCAGTGGACTGAGCAATTTCTGAGACCCACCACAAGATTGGGCCCTGGTTCATAGCATATACCCATCCAATACAGCCTTTTGCCATAGTGGGATGTTGAACAAATCTCAATTCTTCTTTCTGAAGTTAGACTTTTTTTTATACATAAATTAAGAATACCCTGTGAGGATGTAACTCACTACTCCACACTAATGATTACAGAGCCCAGCTTGCTAAGCATACTCTATGACAAAGTGTACAAGTTGTTGAAAATTGAGATTCCAGATTAAGTAATTTGAACAAGAACTTCATTGGGATACCATAGTATTAGTACCTTATTTTAACTTTTAAAATCCTTTAGGGTGAACAAAATGAACTTGATCATAACATTTTCTACTGGTTATGAAAACTTTGGTCTGGTGGAGACTAACAAAAAAGCCCCCAAATGCTATGCTCCTACATGGAAGTTTTAAATAAGAAAAAAATTAGCTGACAGCATTAGCCTCAAGACTGACCATTAAGGAAAAAGGTTGGAATGTTTTGATTTTTCAAGATCAAATTGCAGTTCAAACTTGACCCCAAATAACACCACAAATTGAGTTTCTAATAGGTGAGATCAAGAAAATGCAATTCATTTTTTTTTAACCTCTTTAAGGCTTCTGTTCTTTAAAATAATGGACGTTGGCTTTCAGAGGGGACAAACGAAAAAGCCACCGGATCTAAATCTGGATAACATCCTGAACATTCAAAGTCACAGATACTTAGATCCCTCATTTTCAAACCAACAGATTACCTTCATATATTCTGTTTTTAAATAAAGCTGCTAATGCTATTGATCAAGATTTACAAAGCTTATGGCATATACAAGGAATATTCCTCATCAATATTGAATCACTTGGATCTTTTAAAGGGAAAAGATTGTTTCCCTAACATTTGACTCCTTAAAAAAAGAGGGTGAAAAAATATTTTTCCTCCTATCTGACCCCTTAAAAGAGAAAAGTTGTTTCCAACTAATATATATATATATATATATATATATAAATATATATAAAAACACAATAAAAAGATCTAACTCATAAATATAAGGAAGACATTAAAAGAAAAAAAAAAGAGGTAAACAAAAACATTGTAACATGATTTCGGTTATAAATCCTTTCTCAGATTATTGATTTTTGCAAACTATAACTATTGAGCTATTCTCATGTAGTACGACCTCATCATTTTCAGTTCAATGTCATAACCATTGAGCTCTCTCCATGCATTATGACATCATGGTGATGTGGTTTCAGTTATCTTCAACTTAGCCCCATGTGTAATAAGATATAGCTTTTCATAGTCCACTTCTGTAACATCTAAGATAAGTTTAAAATTCCCCATAGAAAACTATTCTTGATACACTATCAACAGTAGCATCTGCAGAGAAGAGTCTGAGTAATATTAAAATACAGATAATGAACAAGAATAACTTCAGCACAGAGAAATGATATTAACAGAGCTCTCTGTCTGCCTTTGCCTCGAAACCCCAATAAAACGAAGATTGGAAATCCTGAACTGGAAGAGCAAGCAGGGGTGGCGGGGAGTACACAATTATCTTATCAATAAAGCTGAGGACTCCTGTATGTTTATTAAGATGGAAGCATTTTATCTATATTTATCTACACCTATATATTTGTGCATCAGGCCAGCACCCGACCCTGTAAAATCTACAATGGCTACAGAAACAGTAGATAGAAATCTTCAACATGGATAGTTCAAATGGAGATGAAACTATAGCTCAATATGACATGTCACATACAAGCATATATCTATTAAAAATTAGCTTTTCATTCTACAGATCATCACACAAGAGCCGAAAGCTAGTCTATTATGTAATATATTTTCAATAAATTAGATATTCTGATTTTTATTTAAAGCTCTCAACTCCATTAAAGCTGTTTTAAAGGGTGATCAGACAAAGGCTTGAGACAAAATGACATGCAAGAAAAGTCGCCTCTGATATTGTGTGCTGTATGAATGTAAAATCATAGGAAGAACATCATTTTATTAAAAATATAACTTTTTTCATTACAATATAAAACTGAATATTATTTCATAAAAAAAAAAATCAGGCAAAAAGTATGACCAATTTTAACAAATCAGGTTTTTTAGGAAAGGTTTCTATGTTTGCATTGGTTTGGCTATTTGAAAATTTTGAACCATATTGACTTTATTATTATTCGGACCATCCTCATCTTTGTTGTTTTTCATACGTTTCAGCCGTTGCACTCTACGGCCTTGGTCAGGTAACATCTGGGACACAGCGCAGTGGTTACAGCATCAGACAAATTACTGTTAAGTAATCTGATGGTACTAGGTTCGATCCTAGTGTGAGACAGTATAACAATACTACTAACGCTAAAAGAGGGGAGTATGGTGGATATACCCCTGTCGGATAAATAAAGGGTTCGGTTCGTTACTTCCCAAAAATCTCCCAGATGTTACCTGACGAAGGCCGTAGAGTGCAACGGCCGAAACGTTGTATGAAAAACAATAAAGATGAGGATGGTCCGAATAATAATGGAAATAATAATAATACCTCATCTCAAAAATTCCGAGATATACATACTGACTTTATTGTAGTGGTAATTTGTTTTTTTTGTATCAGCTTACAATATCGTGATGTTTTATAATCAATCATTATTATTTTGCGTTTGATCATTTTTTTCCCCAGTTTGGGGCCAGAAATATTTCCAACCATCTAGCAACTATTTTTTCCCTAGTGTTGAAGTGTCATTTTCATAAAATTGGCTACCTCTAATATAACGGAAAACAAAAGAAATTTCAAGAGAAAGAGGAATTCACTCACTGTGTTTCTTTGACAAGTTGAAATTTGAACGTAATATTCATTGGTACAACAGGACATTCACATTTTTATTACAACCCTTTGTTTCTTTTTAAGCTGTTAATCTATACAGGACTCAGACACTAGACATACAAATAAACATATATACAAATATGTGTGTCTATATTAACATATACATACACCATATATTTTGGCAAATGAGGTGATAATTTCAGTTTTTGTATCCAGACTTTAAAATTGACCTAATTTTTTGAGAAACCCCAACTGTTGTCTTTTATGCTGAAATATATGGAGTGTGTATGTATGTATATTATATATATATACATATATAAATAAAACAGCTAGAGTTATCCTTAACTTCTTTTTCAAGAGCATTATTCTATTTTTTAATTCTTTTACATCATACAGTTAAATTAGCATTATAACGAAGTTTAGAGAATACACAATTCTTACAATCAGTGATTTACTAACAAAATCCCTTGGTAAAATTGCTCTACATTTAATCCCATTTAATCACCCTAAAGTAAATAAAAAACATTTCCAGCAATGAATCCAATGAAAAAGAATCAATTGATTTCCTCTACAAATTTTTCTCCAGAAAAACTAATAATTGTGGTTTTATGGATGGCCAAGTTTCCAAGTCTATATTATAATAAAATAATTCTGTTCAATCTGTTTTTGACCTCGAGTTAGATGAAATGGTGCATTGTAGCCAAAGGTATCAATTTAAAGTACCCCTAAAATGAGTCAATTTCAAGAAAGTAAAAAAAAAAAAAAAAAAAGTTTGTCCGATTTGCAAGTGAATAATATTGTGAGAGTCTGTGTTCATACTCACCACAGTAATGATCTGATTTCTATCTATCTATATAATACTAAAAGTCTGAGTGTCAATTTGTATGTGATCTGTAAGTAGTGGTAATGGTGCATGGTTGCCAGAGGTAATGCATTTAGGTACCTTTGGGGGAAGGGGGAAAGAAGATACCCCTTCTAGGTGTTCCACAGGTACAAGCTGAAAATCCAAGCAGGTTTCAAATCTTAAAAGGTATCGTGTATTCTATAAATAGATATAAAATCGAGACAGACTCCGGTTAATTATGATTACATGATCTGACGTGATTAAATGATGGAAATCCTAACAATATTTAACACGAGAGCCAAAGCTGTTGGTTATTAATACTATTATTAATGGATTTTCCATTACAGCTACTTAAAGCTAGACAAACATGGCTCTATTGAAGTTCCTCTCCTCCTCATCTATCAATCAACATACTTCAGGAAATAAGATGAAAGAGGTTGAGGTGTGACCTTGGACATAAAAATTGAAGCCTGTATAAGTCAATGACATTGACTGTAGGAGTTATATTGGTTTTGGTTTTTTCCAGGAAAAGTGGAAAGAGAGAGGAAAAAACAAAACAAAAGAAACTAGGAAAGAGCACTTGTCATAAAAATGTTATTGTTTCCAAATACTTGAAGACTTTCTCAACTAGGGTTCAGCGGAAAGAGAAAAAAGAAAAAGAAAAAAGAAAAAAGAAAAAGAAAAAAAATAGCTCAACTTACACTTCATTGATTTTTTTTTTTTTTTGGGATACACAACTGTGTCATGACATTTAGAAAAACCAATAAAGACCAGGCAGTTATTCTTAATAGTTATAAAGGAAAAGTTTCAAAATAGCTTCAACCTCAAATATAATTATCTTTGATTACACCATCTGGTACTTGGAATTAAAGTTTTAGACTTGATAATTATTAATTTTTGATTTATAATAACAGTAAAAAAAAAAAAATCACTAATTCTCAATTTTCACAAAAATTGATACTTCTCTTTAGTCTTTAGATGATGGTCCATATTTTACAGTTATCAGAGTGGTAGAATACTGATTACTTGTAAAGAAAAAAAAAAAAAATATAGAACAATTTTTGAACACACTACATATATTTTTAAGCAAGGCTTCGTCACCATATGAATTATCTGCAGAGTTCCTCCAATCTAAAAAGAAAACAGCTTAATCAGACGAAAGACCAAGTCAAAGCTTAGCCAATAACTTTTTAGTGAGGGGAAAAGGTATCTGAAATGGTTGTAAAAAAAAAAAAAAAAAAAAGAAAAAAAAAAAAATTCAACAAATTTAATCATCTGAAACCAACATGACTAAGAGTGTAGATTCGATGTTGATCACAAACCACCCAACTATGAATACAGGCCAAAAATTTAAACCTATCTCGAGTACAATCTTACATTCGAAGCCTAAAAGATTAGGTATTTCACTCGTCAAGCAAGATTCTAGTACATTCCTACTATACGAAGCCAACTCCAGGTTGTACCTCTTTAACTTGGCATCCAATAGTCCAGATTTTCAATCTGCTGCCATTAGTATGTGGATCAGCCACTAGAGTTGTGTTGGTTTGGATCGTAATTTAGTAGTTTATAAACAGATTCATTAAACCCATTGTGTAAAAACCTAACCGTGGTTTGAAATCAAATCCAAGGACTCAAATTCAATAACTTAATGTTTATAAGAGCATCAAATTAGTAATGTATATATATTTTTTTTTTCTGAACCTAATGAATTATTTTCAAGACAACCAATTCAAAAGCAGAACCAAACAATTATATCTAGAACTAGTTGATACCTGTGGAAAAAAAAAATAAAAAATTTGGATTCTATGAAATGTTTTTTGGTGAAAAAAAAAAAAAAAAAAAAAAAAAAAAAAAAAGTGGTTTAGTTTCAGTTGAAGAGCCCATATTTTTACATGGTGGGTAGGTAGGAGGTATTTTTATCAGCAAAATTTTCAACCCTGAAAGGAAGAGTCCAGCATTACAGACTGAAATACAAAAAGGTTGCACTGACCATTGTATAATAAGTGTATCAACTTGGTATCAAACTACCTATACTAGGCTATCCAATGATGATTAGTTAACTGAGCATTGCTACATGTTCATCAAGAATCATCCCCCTCCCCCTTCATCAACAGCAGTTTTATAATAGACTAGGAATAGGGGTGGATGAAATGCAGATCGAACTTGTAAGGCCCACAGGTTCAGCTTGTTAATTATTGCAATACATGTCTGGATTCGTTTTTCCTTTTCTTTTCATAATTTATCAACTTAACAGTTTGGTACCTGACCATCAGTAGTGAGAGATCCAATAAGGATTGAACTCACTGACTGTCTGTTGGCAAGATTGGGTCATTGATCATTGCTATACAACATGCTGATGCATTTAAAAAAAAAAATTTTTTTTAAAAATAATAATCAATTAACAGTTTTCACTCGCTGACTAAATGATTTTTTTTTGGTCAAATGATCTACTCATTGAAATGTTCTTCGACTGGGATCAGATATTGAAAGATACTGAATTTGCTGATCAGAGAGAGTGTGTATAGTTTGAAACAGTGGGTAGGAAGTATTTCCATCGGCTAAATTTTAACCCACCAGTGGAAGAAGCCGGTGTTACAGACAGCAGACCAAGAAAATCACGGTCAACAAATTTTCATCTGGCACTAATAGCTTTGGTTGCTAATTGGAAGTGGGGAGAGGGGAAGAAGAAAAAAAAAAGAAAAAAAGTCTTGAATCATCACAGCTAGTTTTCATGAGATTAAAGCTGTATTTTAGCAAATAACCCCTATAGAGCATCCTTGAAGATGGATACTTTTTAGTTTGAGTAACTTGTACAATGCAGAAGGACTGAAAAGATACCGAGTATTTCCAAGTTTCTGCACTGAAAAGTTGTCAGTATTTAGTGATGAACTGATCTCATGATTAATATATCCACATCTACAGGTAACAAATCTGTAGACCAGACCATATTCTATTCAGATTTATGTGATGTGTATGAAAAATTATTTTTGCCTTCCAAAAATGTAGCAGTTATGTAGTTAGGTTTCGCTATATCAGTCATTTTATGAATTTTTTTTTTCAAAATCCATTTTATCAGAAACTATAGTGAAAAATCCATTTAGTTCCAAGTAAATTTCTTGCCCGTAAGTGATAAAAACCCACTTCAATTAACAAGCTTTCATAGGGCAGCTGGATATGGATGACCAGAAAAGAGAGAACTCAATATTATCCAAAATCGATAAGTATATTCCCAGCATTATAACTCACCAGAACCTGTAGATTAAAGAAGCTGACACCTCAGTTGTCTGAAACTGTTGCCAAGAGAAAGTTTGTTACAGTTCTAAGATTGAATATATTCAGCTAAATAAAAGTGAGAACCCTTAATCACCAACAAAATGAAAATAAGGATGCTGGAGTCAAATCCCACTTCAGAAATGGATTCATGCCTTTCCAAAGGGCATTATTTGAAGTAAACATAAACAGCCTCGGTGGAAACTGAAGCTCAATTCACATATTCAATATTCTGTACCAATGTCTGCTACGCCACTTATATTGGTTTTCATGACATTCACATCATACGTATTATTAAAATAGATAACTTTCTACACAATTCGACAGAAGTGTTCAATTTATCAAATTTTGCAAAGGACAAAATGGAAGACAAAGATATTTCTGCATTTGAAAAGCATCAAAAAGTAAACAAAAAAGAAAAAATAATGAATAAAAGACAGACACAAAAGAATTCGGATGAAGATCTGCCAAGTGTAGATATTTTCCTTGGGTGGAATGGACTTGGCAGGGTTTGCTTTATTTCTTTTATTATTCATATGGGTGTTTAGTGTCTGTGTGTGTGTATGTATGTATGTTAGTGTCTTGCTATATCCATATAGACTTTGGGTCTATATAGATAGGCAAGAAAGTGGGAGGTGACAACCAGTGGTCGTGGGAGGCTGTTGTTGTCTCAACTCACACTGATCATTATTGGATTAAGATCAGAGCTGCCGAAATTGGATCACTAAAATAAAAGTTTTTCAGAAATGGGGAAAGGGTGGGACAGCCCCCTGTCCCCCACCCCAGACACCAAACCGCCCCCACAAAGGTCCTTTTAGTAGGGGTGGGGTTGGGGAGTGGGCGGTCGGGATTTTTTTTAATGATGTCTGACAAAACCTAAAAACCAGATCCTAAAATTCGTAAAGCTGTTTAATTGGCAAAGACCTTTATTTAAGTCTGGAGGGGAGGGGGTAAACTGAGGTGAATATATTTTGAACTAAAAATAAAAACAAAATTAGAATTTAACCTGGAAAAAAAAAAAAAAAAAAAAAAAAAGATTTTGGAATCATAACTTGATGACTGTATTGCACAAATAAAATCTTCATTTGATTCTGGAGATTTACTGACCCAAAACTGATAAGAAAATCCAAATAGAATTCCTAGCACTGAAATGACAAGTTAAAAAAGAAAAATTTACATGCTCAACTTTTATAACACTAAATAAATATATAGGGTGTCCATGAAGTCCCTATCTATTTTTGTTTAAACAGTGTGATAAAATTAGATAGATACTTCATGGAAATCTCATATAATAAAGGAATTTTCAAATTATATCCAGTAAAATCATCTTAACTACAGGGAAGGATCTGGTCTTAGAAATATCAGGATTGTGTGCAGTTTGAAATATCCCAAATCTTTTGATTGATTTTTTTTTTTCTCTTCAAGATTCAGGAAGTGTGTCTATGATGGAATATCTTGCTTGCTGCCTTCTTTCCTCTCCTCCTCCTCCAAAATGTCCGATTTCAGAGGATAACTCATTGTCGAAATGGTAGGGAGATGATTGGTTGAGTTTCTGACATCAGATTTTGAAAGACATTCTCATATAAAAAATGCATCCCAAAACTGAAATGAAAAATTGGCTGGTGATTTCTGTTTCAAGATATGTCAGGCATACTCTTTTGGGGATTGGGGGTTTGGGAAGATGCAAAGTCCTTGGTTCCTTTTTTTTTTTGTTCAAATAGAGAGGTGGGGGTGGGAGGTTGGGTGGGGTCTGGGGTTGGGGAAATAAAGGTTGGCTACATTCACTATTGTTGCTTACGCCACCAATTACCATCTGACTTCAAAAATCCAATTGCCAGGTCTACACAGATATGGCACAAGACTAGTTTTACAAATGATACGAAACACAATGGAATAAAAAATATAATTGAATGCTCAAGAAATAAGAGAGGAATTGATAAGTTGGGTCTGTCTGTACACGTATGTAGAGAGAGATAGAGAAAGAGGAGATAAAAGAAAGAAAAGAAGATGCAGGCGGTGGCTCCAGGACAAGGGAAGAAATAAGAAAGAACTTCATCTGTGCAGAGATGGACATGTCAAGGACAAGCCAAAATACAGAGAATAGTAGTTACATAATCTGTATACTGAGAAGACCATTTTGAGGGGGAAAGAGAGAGAGAGAGACACACAAAAGCTTGCTGACCAGGAACAGCAAGCTACTTGATATGGACACCCAACTTATATTTGGACTTAATTTATTCACTAGAGAAGAAAAAAAAAAAAAAAAAAGTGGGGAGGGCCAAAGGTGAGGAAGATCGACTGAATCTGACTATATCCATGAACGATTTGGAAGGAAAGGGCTGGGTTTTGTACTGAAGTTCACAGAATGATCAGCTGTCTCTTTCACAATAATGAATATTGCTGCCATTTTAATTAATGAAACTGAGACTCCCGTTAGCAACTCTTTGGCAGTTTAGAACATGAGGTGGGAGGCTTGAAGGGGGAAGGAGGAGGAGGAAGAGAAGATGAAACCCCGAGAACGGAACTACGTTCCTTTAAGGTGACAAAAAGGACTAGATTTTTGGCATCTCTTGTAATGAACCCTATACACCGTCCTCCACAATGCACCAAATGTATGAGTTTTACAACAGCCGATGGAACGGGCTGCAGTCTTCTCTACAGACTGCTCAATAGAAAAAGCATCAGGCTTTTATTGTCAACAATATGAACAGGTTAGAAGTGGTGAGAGAGCTTCGTGGGAGGGCAAGACATAAAAGGAAACAAATACTGATTCTTTCCAAATGTTAAAGAAAGATGGTCCATTTGAATAGATGTTGGAAGTTTTACAGATCACAACACTTAAAAATAAAAAGTGAACAAGTACAGTTTGAGATCTATTTGTCCACTGACAGAAAAAAAAAAAAAGTGTGAGAATTTTTCTTCGTAAGGACCAAAATGGACAAACAAAAGTGACAGCAGATACGTGAAACTGCTGAGATTGAGGCTGCACAAATACAATAATAAATGGAAAAAGGAGAAGAAGAGACAGGTTAAGAAAAAAAAAAAAAAAAGATTTGCCTGGAGATGTGACATTCTGTGAGCAGATTCCATTTACACACCACAAAAACCAAATCATGCTGCAACAATAAAAAACTTGAAGCCAGTTGGTAAAGGATTGTGCGTAAGTGTATGTGTTATCATGTGTGCAAGTATATGTGTATGCACTTGAAGTGCCGTCGTTGCCAGAGTCACTAAAAAATTACCACTTGCTCAAGACATCTTGTACATGGGGAAATATTGGAAAGGGAGAGGATTACCAAGAGAAAAGAAAAAACTTTTCAAAATTCTTGCTTGAATTTTCAACCGTATGAAAATCAATACGGATTAAAAAATTTTTGCACATTTTCAGAATGGTAAGGACTGTGCCACATTGTCAACATAACTGTTAGCTGTTCAAAAGAGAAGGTAAGAATAGGAAGAAAAAAAAAAGATGGTGATGTTCGGCAGAAGGAATTTATGCCAATCAAGTAGAAGGGAGAAGGGGGAGTAAAGAGGGAAATCGTATTATCCAACAACACTCCCAAATTTTGTTCAGACAATTGAATCTTTTCATTGCATCCTTAATGTTTCAGCCTATCCAGGTGTATAAGAAGAGTGTAGAGGCAATTTTTTTTTCCTTCTCCAGTTTGATAAGGAACTTGCCGGAGGAAAAAAAAAAGTTTGCCTCATTTCAAGAATTGTACACCCGACCAAGGCTGAATAAGGGACCAGCCGAAATGTACTGTTGACAACATCAAAGGAGCTAAGAAGAGATTCATTTGACCGACGAAATTTTGGGAGTTAATGACTCTTCTCAAAAGTTATAGATAATCCCGCAACACAACAACTCGAGGAAACCCTTTTCTAAACCCATAATTTTCTAGACCATTATAAAAGAGGGAAAAAAGGAAAAAAAAAAAAAAAAAAAAATTCTTCTTGTGATCAGGGGTCCTCAACCAATGCTACAGACACCAGACAGGCTATTTTCTTTTGTTTTTTTCGGTTTGATTTCTCTACAATACTAGTAAAGCTTCAAGTAGTTTTGAGAGAAGAAGGAACTTCCTGAATGGTGGACGGACAACATATGAACAGGTCTTCATTTGGAACAGATTGAAGAGATTATATCACCTCACTGATAGATATGTAACAATTATGGACATGAGGGATGAGACAGGAAGGTAGATTATTATGTTCTGGAACAGGAAGACTGGTAAGACAGGATAGCAATAGATGAGGAGAAAGATATAAGAGTTCTGAGGGGCACAGAGTGGCCCACCAGATATATCCCCCCACCCCGCAAAAGATACAGATTTCCCCGGCTCTACTCTCAGGAACTTGGAGCATACACCAGGGTTTATTTTAATACAGATTTTATATTATACTCACTTGAAAATAATAAGTATGTTCAACTGGTTTTGTTCAAAGAGTGAGCTTATGTAACTTCCTATGAGAAGCAGAAAGAGAGGAGAAAAAAAGTAAGTGCTGGTGGGGACATTTTACATTGAAATACTATAAGAAGTTGATATCTCAGCAAAGAGATCAGTCGATACAAAGAGATATATAATGGTAGAGAAGAGAGATACTAGAGAGGATACACCCAAGTTTTTCTAATTAAACAGATTTGATAAAAACCCAAAAGTCATGAGACTTCCTTCCCTGCCCACCCTCAAATTTGTTCAATACTCTGCAAAGTGCAGCATTTACAAAAATACAACAATAAGAAACAAATTACTTTTAAAAGATTTCTTTCACTATAACCCACCTGCACCACTATTCGACTTAATCTCCTTTATTTGTTGTTGGTGTTTCAGAGAGAGAGAAATGCACTAATTTATATAACTGACCTTTTATAGGAAAGGGACCTAAACCAGTCCGATAGGAAAAGTAAATCTTAAATGCCCAGCAAAATGGGACAATTCCAATCATGTTGTTCGAAATTGGCTGAATTGTCTCTCCCCCGCCCCCCTAGGGAGGGGTGAGGGACAGTGACAAGGTGGAGGCAGTGGTACACCAGGCAACAACAGAAAGAGACAGGCACATACACTTGCACACACACAGGAAAAAAAAAAAAAGAAAAAAAAATTAAGAAAAAATGTTTGTCATGTTATAATGAATATTAGCATGTGATAGAAATTAGTGAAAATGGAAGAGTTCGATAGCAGCTTTGCTGCCTGCACTGATGAAGATGAGCGGTGGTGGTGGTGGTGGTGGTGGTTGTGAGGAGGGTTGGCGAGGCACTATCTCACTTTCAGGTGGAGGTTGTTGCTATTGTTGTTGTTGTTGTTGGTAGTGGTGGCGGTGTTTACAACACAGCCTCGCCCGTTGTGTATTGGATAGAGTATTTCCAGCTCAACGAATAATGAGAAATGATCAGATGGGATGTGAGGATGAGGACAGCCAGCGACCTTGTTCTCGCGAAACCACTCTTCGTCAAGTGGCCCAAGAAGACCGAGGAGATTCATGTGTTCCCGTGAGTAGAAGATATAGTCAATGACCCCTTTAAATTCATAGCTGCAACAGAGGAGAAAAGACATTAAAACTCTTGCAATCAATTACAACAAGTTGCACGAAGTTATAAGCTTAGATCATAACAAAAGCTTTATTGAAAACAAATTTATTCATTTCTTACTATGCAACGGTCATAGAATGGAAAAACCAGAGTATTGCAATAAAAACAATAAATCAGATAATTTATGACACTAATTAACATAAGAAATTTCAGACTACTTGAAACAACTCCATATAAATTTCAATACATGAAGAATTCAGTTCAATAACTTAATTAGAATAATCTTTTTTAAATCTAAAAATAGTTGAATATCATAATTCACAAGTAACTTCAGCTCTTGTTTATAATGCATTGAATAGTTGACATTTAAAAACAAAAATAAGTAAATAATTTAAAATAAGTTACACATTAACCTTTTCAAGACACCCAGGATAGGTATATGTCTCATAGATCTTTTAGAAGTCTATTGGGAGGCAGGTGTCATGAAAAATGAAGTAAACGAGATTTCCCCAGCTTTTCCAACAACAAAGTCATCTTAGAATGAAACCTACACAATAATTAGCTTGCATTATCTAACTGAACAGGAAAGATATATGGATGAAGCAATTTGCTAATTCCATGTTAATTCGTCCGATGATAAATGTCCAAGGGGACATGTATCCCATCATGAATCTTGTTTTTCAAAACATGAAAAAATTTGATTCAATAAAAGTTTTCTACAACCATCAAGTTAAAATTAATGTTTTTGGCTTTTTTATACCCTTTCAAAATTTCGGGTATTTAGCAACTTGATAGATTTGTCTTGAAAGGATTAAAACAAATCAGTCATTAAATATACAGCACATCTCTTCCAAAAATAAATCAAAGACCAAGTGAGAAAGAAAAATATATTCTAGTCTACTTAATGATAGAGAGGCAGATTAGCCGTTGGGCTGACGATGTTCAAGTCTAGGAGCCTGTAAGGGTTTGTTCAAGTGAGTGGAGGAAGAAGAAAAAAAAAAAAAAAAAAAAAAATTATATATATATATATATATATATATATATATATATATATGCAGTATATCATACAATAATGTTATTTACCATGAATTAGAATTACTTCAATAAATTCAAAGCAAAGTCAGGGGGGGGGGGGCCTTACTAAATGCTCAGCTTAGGGTACCAGATGTAAGATAACCTGCCACAGATTGTGATGAATAGTTTCAAATTTCTTTCATGGAGGAACATTAAATTTGAATTCATTATCTTCAGTAATAAATAAAATTCAAAGCGCAAACCAAGTCAAAAATATTTTGAAAAACAAAAGCAGGTATACTCACGTATAATTAGTAAAGGGCATGGTATCCCCCTCATAAGTTCTACCCAGGCGAAAGTTGTGGGCCATAACATCTTTGCTTTCAGCAGTACTGATCTTGCGCAGGGAAGAGCGGTAACCATACTCCTTAAAGTCAGGATGGTCAGCAGCTACCTTTCCAGTACTCAAGTACTCCACAACTCCTATAAAAGAGGAAAAAAAAAAAAAAAAGATTGTTCAGTACCAATCGGGGTTCTATAAACAATTCTTGAAGGAAATTTTGTGCAGGGGCTGAGGCTACCAAGTATAGAGGAAACCGCTTCGTATAATCACTGAGAGAGTGTCTTTTAGATAACAATTACTGGTTGATGTCATTATGCAAAGAACATGAAAATTGGAACAATTTACATTCACAGTTATAAACAGCTTCATAAATAAATGAATAAAATGAAATTAATTCCCACTTTTAATTTATTTCAAATAAACTATTTGGGACAGACTGGGGTGTAAAATGAGAATCAGCTCCCTCTGGATTTTGCATCTCGACTAATAAAATAGTTTTATTGAAGTACTAATACTAAAAAAGTTGTAATAAATTTGCTGAAGAAAAGTAATTGGAAAGCAGATTCAAGAAAAATATGAAAATATTGAATTCTTTCAAAATTACCTGGCAATATACTAAACTGAGGGAAAATCTATCAATTTTTTTCATAATAGTCCAGCAGAAAAATCTTTGGCACATATCGTTTAGTAATATTGAAAGAAGGAATAAAACTCAAATACAAATAATGAGTCCAACTAGATTCTTACAGATTCAAGCTTTGATGCATTTATTCCTGAAATTATATTTTTCAACAGATTTTGGTATCAGAAATAGGGTAAATAAAGATATTTGGCATGGTATTGCAAATTTATTCGTAAAAAACAAAAAAACAAACTGTAAGCATGTTTCCTGGGAGTGTTCATATGTAATTTGATCTGCTTTCTCTAATAAATATATTTTCTAAAGCAATTTTTCTTTTGGGGTGGATTAAAAGTGGGCCTACAGGCAAATGTGGGTCAACAAAAGAATTTTCTTTCAAACAGTAGCAAACATTTGACACTTACCCGAATTTGGCAGTGAATTGAGATCTCCACACAGGATTAAGGGAATGGAATTACAGTCAGCTGCTGGATTAGATTGTCCATAGCTGAGGCAGGCCTCCTCAATGATGTGTTTTAATTCCCACATCAACATCATTGTTTGGATTAGCTTGACATCTGAGTACTCTGGATCCCAGTGAATGTGTGCAGTGGCCACAAGAACTGGTTGACCACAGTGCCGGTCAGAAGACAAGCCTGGAAGAAGAGAAAGGTAATCAACAATGAAACTAAAGAAAAAGAAAAAAGAAAAAAAGGGCTGGAGTAGTCTTGGAAGGGGAGAGAAAAAAAAAAAAAGTCATCATCTTTTAAAACACAGAAGTTATTTTAAGACAGCCATGGCTCAACTCGCGCCATGAAGTGGTCTCACACTGCACTCACTAGTCAGCAATGTGTCGGGTGCTCAAGGATATTTTCTTAATTTTGGGGGTGTTTTTTCTTTAGCTACAGATTCCTCCATGGGAAATCCATTATTGGTTGCATCTTAAAGAGAATTATCAATAACAAATGAAGTCTAGTTGCAGTTTCAAAATTAAAACTGCATATGGTTAGATAAATGTTCTCAAGACATGTTACCTATTTGATATCAAACATGTAAAGTATACAAATTAATGGTTATGTCACAGTAGCAAAATTTAAGCAACCATAAGCTTTGTGAAAAATATTTCTGAATCCAATCGGGAAACTGAATGATCACCATTTTCACAACAGAGCAATGCTGAGGAAAATGAAACTGTTTTTCAATTGGTTGTTTCACCTATTGCTTTAATGAGGTGTTCAGCAGGGTCTAGAAATTTGGACAGAGTCATTTTTTTGCCAAGAGAGGAAACTTGACTATATGGATGAATTTGCTCACTATGATCACTTTGAGACAGGGTCCTTCAAATAACCAGCAGATATCAAGCAAAAGATCTAAATTCTCAGAATTTTTTCAGTTCATTTAAAAAAGTCTGAGATTAAATGATTTTGATAACGATATCTGATTATAAATGGCTATGGTAACAGCAAGCTATAGAATGCTAAATTAAATAGATTAATAAAGTGTTGTCAATAGCCGAAAAGAAAGTTTTACTCACTATCATAAGCCGCTTCTTTGGTTTCAAGTAGAGCAGCCAAACCAATATTATCTTTTGTCATTACTCTGTTGAGCATGTCATCATTACCCTCTGCATTGGCCATAGCAAGCTGGTTGAATTCTATCAAGTATTCTTTGATGAAAGAGAATCTAGAGAGAGAGAAAAGAAAGGAAACTGATCAGTCTTCATCTTAATAGTCGTTATACATAAACAAAAAACAACAACAAAAAAAAAATCACATAAGAAAAACAAGACTGGCTGTTTCAGGGTCAAACTACAATTTGATAGAAGCTTTGAAAAAATTTTCTTTGTAAAAACATTCTTTCAACTGAAAAAGATCTTTAAATTTAGCCATGGGAGGGGGACTTAATAAAATAGTATCTAGATATTTTTTTTATAGATAATGGCATGATATTCTAGAAATGATTTGAGGCAATTTTGATAATCAACTGAAAACTAGAATCTATATCTTCCCATTTTTGATTTTTGAGAGAGAAAGGGAGGGGAAAGAGAGAAAGGGAGGGGAAAGAGAGAAAGGGAGGGGAAAGAGAGAAAGGGAGGGGAAAGAGAGAAAGGGAGGGGAAAGAGAGAAAGGGAGGGGAAAGAGAGAAAGGGAGGGGAAAGAGAGAAAGGGAGGGGAAAGAGAGAAAGGGAGGGGAAAGAGAGAAAGGGAGGGGAAAGAGAGAAAGGGAGGGGAAAGAGAGAAAGGGAGGGGAAAGAGAGAAAGGGAGGGGAAAGAGAGAAAGGGAGGGGAAAGAGAGAAAGGGAGGGGAAAGAGAGAAAGGGAGGGGAAAGAGAGAAAGGGAGGGGAAAGAGAGAAAGGGAGGGGAAAGAGAGAAAGGGAGGGGAAAGAGAGAAAGGGAGGGGAAAGAGAGAAAGGGAGGGGAAAGAGAGAAAGGGAGGGGAAAGAGAGAAAGGGAGGGGAAAGAGAGAAAGGGAGGGGAAAGAGAGAAAGGGAGGGGAAAGAGAGAAAGGGAGGGGAAAGAGAGAAAGGGAGGGGAAAGAGAGAAAGGGAGGGGAAAGAGAGAAAGGGAGGGGAAAGAGAGAAAGGGAGGGGAAAGAGAGAAAGAAAAAAGAAAAAGAAAAGGAGACTTACTTGGCCTGCCTGAAAAAGATAGCACAGCCATCAACATGCTTCCTCTCCTGCTCACTCATTGTTCGTGCACGGGACTTGGGCGAGAAAATACCACTGTAACCCTCTCTTTTCAGCTCAGGAAGGAAAAAGTTGTAAAACTGGTCCGTCTCAACTTCCTGAAAGGAGAAAAATCCATGAATTCTTAAAATTGTTCAAGAAAGAAAGAAAAGAGTTATTTCCCCTAAACCACAGAGGATGCTGCATCACATTGGCTATGGAGGGGGGAGGGTAGGATAGAAGAGAACAATAAAAATAAAAAGGTGAGGAGGAAAGAAATTCAGGACACATTTCTGTGTTAAGACAAAAAGCCTGTACTGGTTATTAGTATCAAAAACACGCTCTGAAGTGGAAATTAAATTTGAAAAGTAGTTGAAAAATTTCAAGTGCTTCCCGCCCACACTTCAAATGGCATATATTTCATCCGATCAGTCTCAGGTTGTGCACTGGTTATCCTGTGCCATTTGTTCCAATTTCTGGAGACATTTTCCCAGTTCCTTCCGTTACTCCTTATCAGTTGATTCACCTCCATAGGAGATCTTCCTCTTTTCCATGCTCTTGGATACCAAACTACACTTGGTGACGTCCACCTCTTTTCTGACAATTGCATTATGAATAGACCATAGACAGATCTTAAATTCCAGATTCTTTGAACAACTAAAAGTGGTCGAGGTAATTTCAATTCTATATCCGAGCAACAGATTTAAAATAATTTCCATCAAATTCTACATCACTCACCTGCAAACTGATGATGTCGGCACTATAATGCTTAATTTCTTCCATGATGCCTTTCTTACGGTATTCCCAATTGAGAGCCCAAGTCGGGCAGTACCCGTAGAGTTGACGTGTGCAATATTTATCACAGAGAACATTGTAGCACATGACTGTGAATACAGCTGAAAGAAAAACAATTATCCTCAGATAAGTCAGATTTCAGGAAATGATTCAATAAAAATAACTCTTACACTATGAAGAGGAAAATTAAAAGGTCTTCCTTGGATTTAATCAGTGAAGAGGATTAAATAAACTGTATGGATTAAAGGATTAAGATTTGTATTCTTACTGGAGGTTTTTCAGCTCTATCAATGAAGTGTACCCCAAAAGATAGAACAATTCCCAAGTCAGATTTCAAATTAGGACAATACTGTTCCAGCTGCTGATAAGATCAACTAAGCATTTAGACTGAACACTACTACAATGCAAACTTCAGCATTTGTTTAATAGATTAAGGTCAGGAAATAGGAATACCAATGATAAACCTCAAGGGAGACCCAAACCTATTCTTAATCATGAATTATAAATGGCAGTAGCCAACAACCCTATAACATTTTCTTGGGACTTTAGGACTTCAATGAAGACAATATATTATCTCGAGATGATAGGAGAGGTTATTTTGTTAGAAAAATGGTTCCCACATGGACTAAATGAAGAATCAGCAAAAATCTCTAAGCTTAGAAAATTGGGAAATGGAGTCTTGCAGCAACCTTCATAATCAGATATTTTTCCTACAGATTATCAACTTTTCAAGCATTTTGAACTTGACATTAAAAAGGTTGAATGTCACGGAGGCCATAATTTGAGCTTTTACTGAATTAGTGATTACTAACCCTAGATTAAGGATGGTCAAACCATTGCACATGAGCCAAATGGGGCACATTGCACCTGCGATGTGATAATTAAAAAAAAATCAAGCCTTCTCATGTGAAAAGTAATTACCATTTTGGTTCATTTGGGTTGTTTCCCTTTGATTAGTTTGTCTCAAGAATAGTTGAGGAAAAAAAAAAATTACAAAGAAAGGAATGAACTGATATCTTGCAGGGATTTAAAATTGGCAGGACATGAAAAAAAAAAAAAAAGAGTGTATGTTCTCGTGACCAAGACAAGGAAAAGTTGCCAGTTTTTACTCGAGTCTGAGAAAATAGAAGAGAGAGACAGTAATTGTTAAAAAATGTTATTCATTGAGAAAGACCGATCTTCTTATAAAAAGACTTTTCCAAGTAAGAGCTCCCTTGAATTCAACTTCTTTCACGTACAAAGAATTTTTTGTGAAAACAGACTCGGCTAAGAGCTAATTTTCCTGGTTTTTTTTTTTTGTTTTTTTTTTTAAAATTATTACAGTGAATTCAACTTCTAGAGAGAAAGAATTGGTGAAAACACTTTGTCAAGAGTTGAACAATTTCCTTTTTCAGGAATTAAGCCTTGTTTTCACTTTCAATTACCCATCACAGTGCAATACAAAATGAGGAAGAGAAGACAAATAGAAAGTAATAGTAAGCATGAATTCAATGAATAGAGGGGAAAGGAATTCTTGTTCTTAGCAGGTCTTAATGGAAAACTAGTGCATTGTTGAAACACTTCCATGATAAAGGACATGATCTTGATAAATGCAACACGAAATGCAACAACAGAGAGAAAAAGAAGAATAACTGGAGCTAGCGCCTGGATCAAAGTTACAAGAAAAATGTGCAAAAAAGAAAAATGAAAAGAAAGAAATTAAAAAAAAAAAAATAGAAGGCAATATATATTTGTTGGAAGTGGTGATGGAAGTCTAGCAATGAAAGAAGAGTCTTATGAAATTGCTTTAGCATTGACCGAAAATGGAGAAGAAATTGTTAGGGCCATAGTGCCAATATTTGCAGGATGTCTTGATGAAAAATATTGAAATAAACGTAAAAATAGTACTGTCAAAGCAAATAGTTACATCATGAAAGAGTTTTTGAGTGCATCTTGTAACTCAGCAACTGAAAGAGCTTATCCATGCTGGTACTTTCTAGTTTTGGACGAATCTACTGACTTAGATGACAATGCCCAGTCAAGCATTTTTATAGGAGGAATGGACGATTTTAGTGTCTTTGAAGAACTTTTTGATATTTGATAAATCAAAATCATGCTTAGAAAATCTACAAGTAGACTACAGCTAACTGAGTGTGTTTACTGACGAGCTCCAACAATGAACGATGAAGTGTTTGGGAAAACAACTTCACCTTAACTAAAATATCACTGCATTATGGACCAGTATGTTATGGTTACTGTGGTGAAATGTGAATAAAATTAGGGCAAGAAATAGACTAGAATATGGAGAATATTGTGAATGTTATATTTGGAATATGGATATCTTGGTCTCCATTGTGAGGCTTTTTAGGAAAGGTTCTAAGATTTTGGAAACTGAACATTGTTCATGATTTTCTAGAAGAGAAAAATAAACTGCCGGAAAACAGGGTCCTTTTATTCGATAACTTTATTAGATTCAGCTTTCTTTATGTTAACAGTCATCCCAATGGTCTAAATTTGTCACTGTAGGGCAAGAATGAATTGTTTCCTAGTTTAGCGGATATCAATGAATCAAGATAAAATTATAAGCGTTCATCTGCCGGCTAGAAAATGAGTATTTGAAAGTTTCCACACTTGAAAGAACAGAGTGTTCGAGGATAATGGCAATTTTACTAAATATAAGGGGGGGGGGGGTCAGATTATACAAAAGCCATTAGAAAATTGTTTGATTTTTCTACATGCACTTATAAACCAAAAAAGTAAAGATGCTAGATAACAAAAACGGAACTGATCGACTAGAAAATATCTTTATTATTGAAAATGATATTTGGCGAGCTCTTCTCAATTCTACAGGACATGGACACGAGTAATTTCTGGCAATCATTACCCTGTGAATATCTTCCAGAACTAAGAATTGATGAGAAAAACGAAGCCGCAATTGAGAGATTCAAATTTGAAGAATTGTTCTCAGTAACTATAGATTGGTTGTGATGAATATGGAAACAACCATTTTTCATAAATATCTGATAAATATTGAGTCATTATATGACATTTTTAGAATAGGAAGATGAAATGAGATAAACAATAAAAAGCATCTAATATTCAATCAAAATATGACCCATCTGAAGCAACCTTTTATTAAATGATCCTCTAATGATAATATACTATCTCTATGAAATTATTTAGGGCAGATGTGGCCAACCTTTCAACATTCCATTTCACACATGAAATAATGACCTAATATTTATGAAAAATAGTTGTTTCCACATCCATCAAAAATCTCTTCATTATATATTCAAACCCATAAAAAAATTTCTGGTCCTGAACATGTTATGCAGAGAATATTGGTGGGTGAGTGATTGTAAACAAAGATAATATAAACAACTGGGATGATTTTAGGTTTTTTGCTTAAAATTTGAGAATGCCAACCAAATTCAGGACTAAGTTCTGATTAAATAATTTCATTCAGAACTACGTATTCAATTTCTTAGTTGAAAAAAAAAAAAAAAAAAAAAAAAAAAAAGAAAAAATTCTATAATGAAGGAACAGCTATACTGACAACATGCACATTTTTTTTCTTCTTTTTTTTAAAATAATATACTTAGTCAACTCATCAACTTCATATACAAAATTATTTTGAATCCCCTTTTCAACTTATTTACATTTTTTTATTCCGTGAAGAAAAATTATCTAAGTAGACATTGAACATAATGATAAATACTATAACTGGTAATAGTGTAACATCTGCTTGAAGACAATGCTAGATGGATAAATCCTCTACAAACGTTCACAGTGGATAGAGAGCAGAAAGTATAAAACTCTACATAAATAGCCCTTTATCTATTAGCTTTAAAGAGATTCAAATTACTTGTATAGACTGAGTCAGTAGAGTAAAAGTTGACATATTTTGTAACCCCATAACACATGTTCCCTCTACAAGTATTTAAAAGCCTGAACAGATGGCTTGTGCCGATGAATGCTGACCTTCTTGACCTAAATACAGATATTTTCAGCACTAAAAATAAAAACAATCTTCAATCACCCTATAATACAGAAGAGGATATCCAATGCAAAAGTACATAAAAGCTTCAAAAAGCACACAAGTCTCAAGCTTTGTACAATTTGCAAAACTGCAGAAAGTATACCACTTATGTCAGACTACAAGAAATGGTTTACAAGGGTAATTAGAGGACTACTTCTCACTGCAACTCATCCAAGCCTAATAAATTACCCTTTGGTAGATGGCATAATAGTCATAATATAGGCACATGGGATGCAATGTAATATCTACACAGTTGAAAGAAAGAAAGAGAAGAAAAAAAAAAAAAAAAAAAAAAATCAAAACCTTATTTCCTAAATAAAAACAACCAAATTAAAAAAAAAAAAGGATCCTCCCCACACACACATCTATTAAGGATAAGCTGTTACTATTTACTTAGTGTAGCTTAGTTTTAGTACAATGCCATAAAAATGGAGAACTCAGTGAGGACCAAATCCGCAAGACTAGTTTGCTAACCATTAAACCACTATGAAACAACTGAAGTGCTGCTGCTGCTTCCATGGTCTGACTCGGGTTTGAGCTTCTGTGCAGGCATAAATGTAAACAATGCTTTACACTTTAACATTTAGTTTTGTTTTGAACTCAATACCCAACTATTGTCCTGCTAAAACAAAAACACGATTTCAACTGGATAAAAGACAATTTGACTTTATACAACCCATAAAACTGGTCTACAGTACTGAAAGTTATTGTGCACTTTTTTCAAAGTTGACTTTCATTTTCAAACTCTAAACCACTAATATGTGGACGGTAATAATGTTCTTATGAGTTATGGATTCTGCATTCGTTCTAATGTTCTGTTCGAGGAGAATTTCAAACCTCATTGTTCACCTCAATCAAACATGACCATCCCAACCTAGGATTGTAGCCGATTTCCACAATTGGTCTCGTCTTCAAGCTGATGAACCATGCCTTCGACAACACTTTCCATCACACTGAGGAGACTCTTCTTAGAGGCTCAAATTCTTATTAGATCCCATGACAATATTGGGCAAGCACGTACAAAGATAATCACGACTATAAGAATAATGTTTGATTTGAGACCTGTTACTTCAATTATGGTTAAATGGATACACTGTAGAAAAAAAAGTTTAAGGACATGGTAGTTCGCTTGAGATCAGCCACAATCCTAGGTAAGGATGAGGTCATGTTTACATAGGTCAACAATGGTTCAAATTCTCCTTGTACAGAATACTAAAATGAATTCAGAATCCAAAAGTATGCACTATTGTCTACATCTTTGTAGTTTGGATAGGGTTTAAAATGGAATAAATTAACTTTCACTTTTTTCAATATACTGTAAGGTTCCTGGATAAGGTAAATTCTATATGCACATTTGGCCCCAAGCTTCGATATACTTTTTTCTCAAAGACAACAGCAAAATTGCAAGCTCATTCTATATACTTTTGTTTACAAAGTAATTTTCTGAATATTGTTATTATCAATAGGTTTCCTTTCATCAAAAAGATGAAATCAATAGCTATAATATTAGATATTAGTTCTATCTACCAAGAAATGTTTGATAGATATATGTGCTAAATTACTTATAAATATTTGACGACAAGTAACCATTATGAAAATGTTGAGAATGATAGTGTACTTCAATGCCAGAAAAGGGAGGAAATATCTCCTAAACAATCGTTAATAGCACGTATTTAATATGAATAGAAAATCAGTGGACTGTAAATAAAGGATTTAATTGATGAAGATAGTTGCATAACCATGATAACTTGGCTTTCAAAGTTGTACTTCCTTAAACTTAATGAATTCAAAGTAAATGAATTACCTGTAGGCCTGGAGCAATCAGGTTGTTGTAAGGGGATCCACTGCCGCGGAGGAGGCTGCGTTACATTGACTGTGAGGGGAAAGAAAGAAATAGAAAACATCAATAGGTTAGAAAGAAAAAGTCCATTTTGTACTTACATGAAATACAAACTATGACATAATTTATGGAACATGGTACACTAAAATGTCAAGTTAACTAATTTACTAAATCCTGTTGTATTTATTTGTTACACTTCCAAAGCAAAACAGAAGTCATGCATCAAACTCATTTACAGAGGCATGTCAGGAAAAAAAAAAAAAAAAATGAAAAGATTTAAATTAGATCAAAATGAAATTAAAATATTCAGATAGGGCAGTCAATAGTACCAAAATTCAGTTTCATTTGGTAACTCCAGTTGAAGTTTCACTAAAGCCAGCTAAGATCTCCGTCATCAATACTGAACTGGCCATTCTCACCCCCCCCTCTTCAGCCATAGCTCCCTTAAAAGCCCTTAGGTTTCAGGGCTCTAACAGCAGATAGACTATAGTCTGAAATGAATAGATTTCTGTTCATGAACCTTGGAATATACCAGGGCCTAAAGGGGGGGGGGCTACAAATGGTGTCACTAAACATGAATATACTTAATTTCAAGTTCAAAATGAGATTGCATTAACTCAATATATAACTTTAGTCAAAAAATAATCATAATTTGAAATATATTTGCATTAAGCTTTAAAAATTCATTATATGAAACATGATAGAAGCGTATCAAGCTTTAATAAGTTTAAGACAATTTAAAATTGTATATACTCAAAATTATTGATTACTATAAACAATTGTGAAGAAATCAAGGTTTGCACACAATTGTGAATCTTTAGGTGAACTGACAATTTCAGTTGATAAAAGCTTGAAAAATATTGATTTATTAAAAGAAAAAAAGAAAGAAAAAAAAAAAAAAGGACAGTTACAGCATGTAGGGAACAGTAAAGTTTATAGTCTCATTTTGCAAGGGACAAATGTTAACAGGTGTACGTGTATGGTGACACCTGGCAAGGGAACAAAAGAAAAAGATAATCAGCATATGTGGGAGAGAAATAGAAATAACAAGCCAAGTTACGTGGATTTTTCTGGGTATGAAATACAGGAAGCCAATAAACTGATGACTAGTCTCATAGAAGTCAATAGGAGGAGAAAAAAACAAAAACAATTATATAACTCCAAAATCCTTTCTAAAAAAAAATATAAACATTATAGGAGATATATCTATACTCTGTATAATGTACAAGATGTCCTTATTACAAATAATTTGAAACAATGACACTGGTAGTCGGCACTTTCTTTAGTCATAACTTGGGAGAATGGGAATTTGAGAGAAAAAGACTTTGGTTAAACAAACAGCAGGTATTCTTTCAAAGGTAAGATTTATGTTTCTTTGTCAATACAATGTGAACCTATTTCTATTTTAGAAATCCTTCCCTCCAAAATATCACACATAAACCCTCCATTGTCAGGTATTAAGGGACATTAGAAATAGGCTATTATTATTTAACTTTTTCAAACAGGTTGGACAAGAAATGTGAATAGACAAAGTGGACATGATGAAGTAGGGGTCATTAGCTTACACCTAAAATATTTGATGATTTGTCATTCAGAATAGCTTTTTTATGCTGGATTGAGAGTATTCTGGCAAAGAAGTTATTTAATACAAGATATGAAAAAGGAAAAACAGATCCAGGAACTAAGGATTTTTAAAGGATGGTCATTGGCCTTGCCACACCAACTTCTGGAAAAAAAGGTTCAATTAGAGAAGTAATCTATTGCCATAATTTGGGGTGGATCTCTCTATTTAGGTGGATTCCCAACAATGAGTTTATTTTTGTAACAAACTTGCCATCAAAAATAAAGTCAATAGATGAGAGGAAAATGTTTTTTTGGGAAACATGGTCAAGATAATCTCTTTATTTTACTAGCATATACCCATAAAAAAAAAAATAAAGCTGATCATGTATTGATCAACACCAAAGAGCCTCAAGCTATCTTTTTAGGTAATCTATTTTTTAATATTCCAAGTATCCTAATAATATCAAGTCTTGACTCAAGCTGTTTCAATGTGTGAACCAAGTTCCTATGGTGTAATCTATATTGTTGTCACAACAGAATCTCATATTTTTACAATCCTTTCAATTATTATATCAGTTATGTTATTCTATTTCAAATGGACCAATCCATTATAAGTTTCAGATTATAACAAGAATCAGACAATTATACACTTAAACATTCTTATTTGCATGTGGATTTTATAAGGATAGATTTTCATCAGATGAAGTATAGTGAATCATAGTTCAATTCTTTTACTACTATCTACCTTCAATTCTTAAAGAGCTGATTCTTTATAAGTCGTGCAGTTTACTAACTGCTGTCGATTGGTCCAAGTTGAGTTGCGATAGGAGGGGAAAAAAAAAAAATAAAAAAAAAAAATAGCCAAGACATTTTACTATCAGCTGTAGAACTTCAATGTCATTTATTGATCTAAAAAGATTTTTATTTTTTCAGTAGCCACAGAAAAATGAACCTGAGAAACCTTGAGAATTAGTGAGTAAAGAAAATTTCATCAAGTGAACAATCAATTTTACACTAGAAATGGTAAGTGCCAGAAATTCAAACAGAAAAGAAATGAGTTCGAGTAGTTGAAGAACAGTACTGACATATCACTTGAACAGGATGAAAAGAAAATGAAAAATAAAATAAAACAAACATATCATTTTTATGAAAACAGAAGATTATGAAGCTAAAAATCTTGTGTATCAAAAAAAAAAGGGGGGGGGAGAAAAAAGAAACCAAAAGGAAAAATGGGGGTGGAGGATTCTTTCTAAAATGAGATAATATTCTACAGTGATTAACTCAAAGTACTGTCCTCTTCTTGGTAGAAATCACTACATCTTGTCTATTCTTTTCTGGGAGTTTTGAAGTTCTCGGAAAGTTATTAACTATGACAGACACCAGAAGAAGCCCAGAAGATACAATGGCTGAAAAATTGTGACTACAAAAACCATAAGTCAAAGTAAATCAGTGTATATATAAACTCCTCAGTCCTGCCATTTTAGGTTGTTAAAAATACTATCACACCCAAGGACCTAGACAGTTACATAAATATAAACAAGATAGCGAAGTTGATGATTGAAAGACCTTTGGACCAATTAAGGATCACCCAGAGATAAAGAGTCATATTGTCTTGATGTACTTGGTGTGAGGCTGCCAATCTCTCAAAATTCACAACTGGTTTTCTGCTAACTTTGATACATGATTAATAACAAGCAACAACAAAAATACAGGCATACCTCAAAGATATTACAGGTTTTGTTCCAGACCTTAAAGCTATTATCATAAAGCAATTTACTAATTCTTTGCTTTCTCAGTGAATATAAAGTTATGTTAACACTCTACCATGGACCTGATGCTACTGCATACTTGATAGACTAAAAAAACAAAACAATGTATACCTTAATTGAAAAATACTTCATTGCTAAAGAAATGCTAATCATCTGGACTGGGAGGGAATGTTGTGGCTGATGTGATCTACTAGACCACTAAAACTGTTTCAACAATATGGCTGCTTTGCTTTCTCATTTGTTTGTTCACTGGAGTAGCTCTTAATTTCTTTCCAGGACCTTTGCTCCGCATTCACAACCTGGCAAAGCGTACAGCACAAGAGGCATCTTGGCTTTCCCAATAAACTAAATTTCAGCTTTTGATTTAAAGTAGAAGACGTGTGACCTCCTTTCACTTGATAGCCGTTACCTGGTTATCAATTGGCCAAATTTTAATATAATCATGAAAAAGTTCAAAACATTGCAAGAAAATCCTTCAGTCGGTGAAAAAGTGCAAGATCTGCAAAGCAAAATATAGAATGGTATGGCTGTACTGATTCTTTGAATGTAGAGATAATTTCAGAAAATTTACAAGACCAAGGAAAATATGTACAGTAACATCAATCACCTTTGTATTAAATGTATAATTACAATGCATACCAAGTTATTTGCACATGAATTATCAAAATGATAACATCTTGCTCTCTTCAGGCTCATAAAAAGCAACTAGCTCAAAATCAATCAGCAAGTTTGAATTTCCTGCCAACATGGCAGGGTAGGGCCCATCACTCCCAATGTCTTACACTTACGACAACAGACCTTGGGAAAAGCTGGTGCCTAACAACAGACTGGTTATGATTCAAGAAAATACAATTGATCATGAGTAATAACATGAAGTGAGAGACAAATGCAAAGAGAAATCATGAGCATCACTTCACCATAAATAAACAAGGGACAATAGTATAAGGAAGGGAGACATTCCTAGGTGTAAGCAGTCAAGCATTTCTGACAGATGATAGCTTTGTATACAGTTACAGTTCACTGATACTAAACATGATTGTGAGAAATAATAACCGGCTTGATTAATTTAGTACCATCACATTACACCCTGAAGTATTTTAGTCACTACAGGATCAGGTAGAGAGAACACAGTGCTGGTTTTAGCAGTAGATTATAGAGCTTTATGTCTCAAGGGTGCAAGATCTGGGAGAAACAAGCATCTAAAAATAATTTTCCAGTAACAGTTTATATCAAAATTTCACATAGAAATATCAACTGAAAATGTAAGTGCATTAATTGATGCAGACAAGCTTACCAAGTACATAATCATTGATATAATATATCTAAGTGGAATTTACTAAAAGAAAAAAAAAAACAAACTATTTCTGTTCCACAACTTTTCATTGATATCAGCTGATCAGACATAAAAGCAATACCTCCAAATATAGTTAATACTTTGGTATCTAATTATACATGCTTGACACAATAATCCTTTTAGAAAAACAGTTCAATTATAGGCTCTAGTGAGTGGGATGCACCCAAAATAGAGATAACAAGAAAAGAAAAAAGAAAAGAAAAAAAAAAAAAAGAAGAAAAGTTAGCTTGATGCTTACAGGTGGCTAAAACATTTCCATTGTAAACATTGCTTGGGAGGAGAAATCTATCCCCAACCAACTTCTGAACAAGAAATAAATATTCCTTACAAATACAGACTCTTTGAAATTAATCAGAAGTATTCTATATCCTCTGAATATGGTAAGAAAATTGAAAAGTTCTAAAAAGCAGAAGAATATTTTCTTCAGTAGAGCAACACGAGTATGGATTACAGAACACCCACCAACATCCTTTACATCTTGAATGGAATTTCCTACCTGCACCCAACTTTACAATTGAAAGAATGTATTATTTCCTACACCTCTATACGGTAGTGGTCAATTCAACATATCCACCCACTTTGATAACTCATGGAGAAGCAAAGTTTGATTTGAGAATTTCTATTGTCATCAAGAGACAGAGAAAATTCAGTTTTTAAAATTCGAGCTGTTAATATACATTTTATACATGTGTGCACTCAGATTTCTATGTTCTTTTGTAATTAATAAAAATAGATTTTTAGTAAAAAAGAGGGGAAAAAAAAAGGTTTGTAGGAGAGCAAGACAATAATTCAACAAAGCAGATCAAGTGCTTTGTTTCTCCCTAGAGGCCAGTAAAGATAGAGAATGCAGTAGTCATCCAAGCCTGCAATATACTATCAACCAATCAGAGGCCAGTTGTAGAAAAGACGTAGTGGCACATTGATTACAAAAGAGTACAGAAGTCCAAGTACACATTGATTTACATCACATAACTAGAGGAGCATAAGGCAGACAGTAGGATATTATATTGGATATCTGACAATTTGTAAGTCATTAAAGATTAGCAATAATTGCTGATTATTTCAATTTATTTTTTTCATTCAGACCTGGAACATCAATTTCAAGGAAGGTGGGGGAAAAAAAAAAATCTGTTTTGGAGGAAGTAGGGGGTGTGGAAGGGTTTGCTTAATCAATAAAAACCTGTTCCTACATACATTTAGTAAGATAATTATATGGAGGAAGAGGTAGCATTGGGAAAAAAAGGAAGGATTGAAAGTAGGATTTGAAAGAACAAAAACAATCTATTTAGTTTCACGCTAAAGTAAGTATTTAAACTGAAAGCCTAGCTTCATGAGATCATGTGAAATTTTCAATATGTTAAAAACTATATAAAAGATAGTCATTTTATAATAGCAATATTATTCACTGAAGCTCATTTTAGGTTAATTGTCAATGAAACAAAATTTGCAGGAATAATTAGAGCCAAAAACCCACTGAAGTGTGGTGTAGCAATTAATTTGAATGAAAATATTTGAACTCAAAAAATTCCTAACAACAGAAATAGCAGATTGAATAGACCTTATTTTTCAAAGAGCTCAAATCCGTTACATTCTACCAAAAGCCTAGTGCATTATGAAAGGAGGACAGTTAGCTTTTACATCACGTTCATACAATGTTTTATGTAGGCTTTGAACATGATCACCACAAGAAAACAACTAGGGTTTTCTAATCATAAAATTCAAAGAGAAAGTATAGCCGTGGCAGGTCTTAAACAATCTCAAATTCAAATGGGAATCCCGTGACGGATATGCAGCAGCTGATTGATTTTAATACGCAAGTTTAATTGTACAGAGAAGAACAAGTTCTCATTTGGCAGGTGTTCAAAAAACACTAGAAAGGAAAAAAAAAAAAAAAAAGACCAAAGGAAAGAAAAGAAAAAAAAAAAGAAATGGTGCAGAGTAAAGAGTCAGTGCAATGATTAAATGTTAGAGCTTTCAATATTATACACTGATTTACTCAAACTCATCTTGGTTATTATAGTCATGCTTTGGTTGTTGCACCCTCTGTCCTTCAGATGTCTGTCAGAGCTTTTAATAGTTTCTGTTGAGGGTTTATCTATTTCAATAACTATATATTATGTAATCATCTAAATGAAATAAAAAATTTTAAATAAGGGAACCTTCACCAGTAATTTCCTAACTTTGAACTAAAATTTTGGCATTATTCAGATATTTATAGTCAAACTATAAAATGAACTAATTGCGCATGTAATCAAGTTTAGGCAACTCATCTAATCAGGGAAATTTAAAACTTAGAACCATCATAATATTTTGATTTATATGACCTTTACAATGGCAACTTACATACAAAATAACATAATTCGAAGGAATAATTTGGTTTCAATTACAACTTTCGACTTCATCAAGATAAACAACAAAAATCTTCAAGCAGAGCAAGATATTAAAAGTGGACCATCAAGTTCCAAGAGTGAAGCTTCTTTGAAATAGTCAAATAAGAAACCAAATATATCAAATGTTAGGAGCCCACCTGACATGTTAAGAGAAAAACACAAATGAAACCACAAAAAGAATAGATAATACAATAAAGGCTCATCATACTACATATCCTAATGAGCTCCAAAAATTAACAAATCATATACTCTGAATAGAAAAATGTATTAGCAAGGAAACTGTTGCCTCTAAAAATAAAATTTAGATTAATACAGAGAATATATTAAGATAACAAGTTAGTGTCTCTCATTCATATATATATATATATATTCCTTTAGACTCCTAGAGGAGCATTAGGATGCATTGTAAATCCAGTAGAAGGTAGATTTCATGGAGTTGCTAACCCCCATGCCCGAGATGGACTGCTTTACATAGCTAAGGGCTCCGACTGTCCTGCTATCTACCCATCATTGGGGGTGGGGGTGGGGGTGAAGTGCATCAGAGCAAAGTGAACACGAGCAGCCTCAGATGAAACTCAAACTGTTCACGGAGTCCACCTTCCATGCCGGTTACTGGAATGCCACTCTGCATCACATTTCATGTACATACTTATTTATACCCATGCAAGATTTTTTTTTTTTTTTTAAAAAGACAATTGCATCCACTCACAAGGAATTGCTGCAACTCTTCATAAAAAAGAATTAATTTTTCTGAATGCACACAGACTGGCTGTACCAGTGAGTGCAATATTTTTTTTAATTTAAAGAAAAAATTTTTTTTTTACGCATATGTATAAAGAGGAGGGGGATGCACTAATCATTGTATTTCACAAGTTTTTCTCAATAAATGGCAAAATATTTACAAGCAAAATCTAATTAGGAAACAATCTTCTGTGCAGATGGAGAGATCTCAAAAAATGGAATAGAATTCCAAGATCCAAATTGCATTTGTGGTTAGCTTAATCAGGAATAGTTTCACAAAAACGGAAACAATGCTGCTATAAACACCATTACCACTACAGCAGCTGAACAGACATCTGCTAAAGAACTTCTAGACACAAGACATCAGGAAAAAATACAATCGCTTAGAGGCACTTATATTAGTGAATGAAACATTTCATCTCATTAAAAATATAGTGTTAAATACAGTAAATCTAAAGCAATGAGAATAATATTCAAGAATAAAAATTCATACATGTAGAACAAAATGTGAATGAATATACACACACATAACACAAATTGCCTTTCAATGAGCAAAGATACCGAGACAACTCATATGTAAATAATCCTGCAAGTTTTGATGGGTACTCTACTAGTTCATATATAACTTGGGATTAAAGCATTTCTCAACAATTTGAGTTGTCCATATAAATAGATATTCATCTCTTGTGGAAAAGTTAAATGTATCCCATAACTTGCTCTAGCAATCTGAATTTAAGATATTTTCAATTCCTATAAATGTGTAGGAAACCGACATAATATAACGAAAGATCTCCACCCGAAGGAAGAAGTTCCTCAGAAAAAAAAAAAAAAAAAAAAAAAAAAAAAACACGCTGTAAATCTAGAGAGAAAGAAAAGTAAAGAAAACATGGGTTTCATACTCAACTTTCAGTATCAAGATAAAGGAGAGAGAGAGAGAGAAAGAGAGAGAGAAAAAAGAAAGATGGCAGAGGCTATTCTTGGAAGTAGATACTTAGCAATGAAACCTTAGCTGAGATGTGGGCACATGCAGGTAATCAGCAACGACTGTTCTTTCAGGTGGTGAATCTACATTTGTTGGGTTCAAAGTACTATGAAGAATGAACGCTCTCAAATCTCAAGAATTACATGAATAATATCAGATGCAATAAACAAAATACTTAAATAACTGCCAGTAAACAAAAAGCCCAAGGGGAAAGGGGGGGGAGGAGGACTAAAAATGAATCTGGTTACATTCCCTAACAACAACAACAACAACAACAATCATCATCTTATTTGCTATTGCTGCATGGGCAGTATGCCTAGGGAAATGTTACTCTTATTCTGAATGCACTGATGACTACCAACTGAATTGTTGCCAAAGAAACCGAGAGTGAAGCTGTTGAAAAAAAAAAAAAAAAAAAAAAAAAAGAGAGAAGAAAAAAAACCTCAACTCATCTATACAAAGCCAAGTGTGTAGACTTTCATGTTCTGACATAGAAAATAACATGCAAGTCAAACAATTGCACGATGCAATAGTTTCATAATGAATTTGCAGATTCAGGAATATCTTACTTTGCAAAAGTTTGTTCCACATTTTTTTTTGCTTTTACGTTAGGGAAGGGAAAGAAAAGAAAAAAAAAAGGGGGATAGGAGTGAAAACTGGTATTACTGTTCAACATTTGTTATAAAGGTAGTGTGCACCCTTTCTCTCAAACTCCAGTTTCCTATAACCCACCATCCCAATCCCAACGATTCCCCTCGACATACTATCACCACCATTTTTAGGTTTGTGAATGCTTATTTTACCCAAATAAAAAAGTAAATATTACCCTTTCTCTTTGTTCTACATTGGCTTATGAAGTTGTTTGTTTTTTCTACGTGAATGCTCTGCTTTCAGATAGCTGTTGAGTGGGACCTGTATAAGTATACTTGTTGAAAGCATAAACAATAATGCCAACACAATGCGTGGATAGAAGGTTTTTAAATGTTTCACCAAATAACTATCTTAATCAGTTCCAGCATCTCAATTGAAACCATTATCACAAAGCAATTGGTAACTTCTGTATATCTCATCCCCAGCTAAATCTATTATTGAGCAACTAATAAGACTTGTTGAGAATTGAAACTAAAAGAAGACTGGGCTGAACATACAAATTATCCTAAAATGAGCATTTTTGAACAGAATTTACCAAGTGGCTGGAGAATGTACTAAAAACTCATTTGGTTTCTATGCAAATTTTCTGCAATGAATATGCAAATAGATATGCATCCAAATTTACATATATACATAGCTAGAGTCATTTTATTTACAAAACTAGGACAGCCACAAGATTTTTTTTATAGAAAACACAATTTGAATATTTGAGTGATGATTTTATTGCCGCTATTTATCAGATATTCAACAAGAGAAAGCTCATCTTAAGAAGTTCCGATATCCAAGTACTAAGGGTCATTACAGAATTAAAGTTATCAGTAGGGAAGAGGCACCAAGCTTGTTTCCAAGAAGACCAGAGTAAATTAAAAAGTGAACACTACAAATAGTGGCTCTAATTAGCTCAGGACAAGTTTTCAATGTTCTTGCACTGAATCGAGGAATGTAAGATTAAACAGATTTTTAATTTCCATAATGAATAATTCAGAGCCAAATAGAATATTCTTCAAAAGACAATTTTCCAAGAGGAAACAGCTGTCAAAAGCATTACATGGAAACTTGAATTTATATACTGATCAACCTTGTCACAGATGGAATCATTCTTTGATTTTCTCAATTCGTAATATATCAACGTTATAATTACGCTACAACAAGACTGGTTTTGTAATTGAGAATTTTTTTTCTGATACCAGAATTGCCTCTGCCACACACCTCAAAAGCTGTAACACTAAGATGGATTTGGTCTGCACAGTTAGAGTTAATATTTACATCGTTAGTAATACATTGTTCAACTTGATAAATGTATTTCACAGATCCCTGCTTTTTTTTTGTACCGAGATCTGTCAACCTAAAGTAATTAATTACTAATTTAGTTCAAGACAGACCAGGCTAAAGCAAAACAAAATCATGGCTCAATAATAACCAATTTGCTGATCCATTAGACAAATTAAGGCACAACGGAAGCGTCCACTTGAACAGAAACAAGAATTTCACACGCGCCAAGGATTTAAAGAGTGTATCTCCTTCAACGAAAATAATAGCACTCAACATTAGGTACAAAAAAGTTCATGTAAACCACTTTCATTATAAGAAAAACAGAACTCCTCGAGAAAAAAAAAAAAAAAAAATCATCCTCCTTATCAACTGCAACGAGTGGCGAAAAAGAGTAAAAATAGTTATCTATAAACCCCCCTCTTCTTCTGCAAGATAAAAATCCTGCCTCAGATAGAACCAAGTTACCATCGATCACAGTAAAACGGAATTATCAAGTTAACCACTGGACGACGGATTTTCCCGTCATCCGCAAAATTTTCAATGATTTCCCAAAATGCCCCCCCCCCGAAAAAAAAGAAAAGAAAAGAAAGAAGGCTATGTAATAGCTGACAAGTCGTGAAAGAATAGAATTCGAAGTAATACTAGAGCTAGCTATTCTACCCAACCAGAAGTAAATTGTCCTGAAATCGATAAACATTTATGTTTGATTGTTTGATATCACCAGGGAAACAGGCATCGCGTGAATTAATTTAACTTGGGGTAGCAGGGTAATTGAGAGATAGATATACAGAGAGAGAGGGGGAAGAGTCATATTTCCCTAAAAACAGGAATACAGTTTGGTTGGTGGGTTATCGATTAAAAGGAAATCCATACCATACATTGCTGCTGTTAATTTCAGTGGCATGCTACTACCAGAGAGATTCAAGATAACCCTGCAGTGTATATACATACAAATTTCAAGTAGTGATCGTGTCTTCAATCTTTGGCAATAACAAAAATTAAATATATTCTTGAAGAAAATTGACTGAATAAATGAGCATTACACACATTTTCTCTCCATGCAGTAATTGACACCATATAAAACCTGTCTTTAAAAAAAAACAAAAAAAACGGCTCAACAGTAGAAGTACCCTCCGTTGTCCAGAATTAGAGTAGTTGGGGATAAATGGAGAGGAATTTGGGGGATATGTGTTTGTTTTTCTCCCCAGCTGAAATACGGAGGGGGGGGGGGCGCTTATGCCATGAAATAAGGTAAGTAATCCCTCTTCTCATAATACTTACGCACAAGACACAAATCGGATAATGACCGAATAAAATCTTGGTTTATACTTGTTGCAATTAATATGAAAACACTTTACGAGTGATTAAACAAGCACAGATCGAATGTCATGTTGAGCTAAACGAGCGAGGCTGTCTACGATAAGGGCACAACATGATTCAAGTAAACAAGCAATTCTTGACAACTACACCCCGAATAAGTCATTCTAAATGCAGTTTATACAATGATGACAGGGCAGATTTTTCGTAGTTCACGGATGAATGAGATTTATAATATAAAAGGTATGAAGACTGAAAAGAAAAAACGAAAAGCTTTTTATGACGGCAGTTTTCCCTCTCAACTTTTGAGCATAAAAGGAGATGAGAATGAAATTCCAGAGCTTCGATACTAGTCAGTGTCTTCTTCATTTTCGAAAATGAAATAAGTGAACACTTCCAAACACACACTCATTTCAAAATAAATGTTATTAGCAAGAGCGGACATATATTGATGAAAGTGAGTAGTAAGAATACCTTGGATTTTAGAGGAAATGGATTCTGAAAACATAAGTCATAAGTAAAAAGTAAAAAAAAACAAAAAAAACAAAAAAAAACAAAACACTTACTAGTGTCGAGTAAATGATACTCACATTTTTTTAATTCCTTTGGTGGTATCATAACTGTCTTTGGTAGCAAAGGGTCGCATTGAAAAAATGGGACTGGAGGGGGAGGCCCGAAAGTGAAAGGATAATAATAGGAGGCGAAATAAGGATCTATTCCTCCAGCTGACATGGACTCTGAAGTTGTGTATGTTGTAGCAGTGGATGTAGGTGGATATGGATAAGATGGACCATAGTTTGCATAGTTGAAGTCTTCCGATTGTTTGTTCACTTTGGGGAGATTTTCGTGATAATAGACAGAAAATGAAAAGTCAGTATCAGTGAGATCTATATACACGCAATGGTCTATACATTGATGCTGGTCAGAATCTAGAAGTTCCTGATCGCAATCGTCCAGCTCATCTAAACTGGTGGTCAGCGGAGAACTATCTGAATCAGAATCCTGGTCAGTAGTCGATGATATGGAGGAAGAGTCCGTATCAGCAGTTCGTCTTTTGTCCAGAGAGTACTTACGAGTCATCATATCACACGAAGAAGAACCATATTCAAAGTTACTGTAGAAGTATTCCATCGAAGTCCATTCGTAGAGGCATCCCATGCAGAAAGGTCGGCGAACCAAAGGCCTGCCCGTCGCATAGTTGGCCAATTTACGAAGCAAGCGTTTGTTTCGTCTATCTGGGGCTAGGCACACTCCGGCACTGCTCATATCAGAATGCAACGAAGAATTCCCGTCCCATTCGTAGGTAATATCCGAACCCGAAGATACCGACGAAGTCTCAGATTCGGTTGCGTCCAGCTCTAGTTTGGCATCTTGGCTTTTCGATAAATCATTGCATATAACTTGGACATTGCCCCGTTCCTTAATGCGCTGGAAGTGGCGCAGTGACTGCCTGTAGGAGGTCACCTTATGCCTTGGTTGATAGGATACGTTGTTCAATGTAGAGTCGAACGATTTCACACCTGCATAATCCAGGTTGCTTACTATATTCCGACCAGAGTCCTTTTGGTGGACTTTCTCCATTACTGAGAGAAAGGCATGGAAATTTTTCTTGTCTTTCCGACGTCGCCAATCTGGGTTCTTATGATGAGGAGTAACCATCAACCCTGGTGACTGCGAGACCGATGCAACGGGAGGCCTAGTAGTTGGAGCTCCATTCAGTTTTTCTTTCTGTTTGTGTTTCAACTTGAGAGCAGCATCTAACGTATCCTTCAGGCAAATAACAATAGGAGTTTTAGATTTCACCTGTTTATGTTTAGATCGGCCGGTTCTCTGCCCATCAGGTTTTTTAGCCCTTTCCTTATGACAACCAGAACAAGACATGTCCTTCATCCTTTCTGTAAATTTCTCTTCGCTTATAAGTTCAACAGAGGCACTTCCCAACTCGTGCTTTTTAAACATGGTTGGATAATTTTTACCCATTACTTGGAAGCGAGGTTGTTAAATATCAAATCCAATATAAATAATTAAAAAAAGAAGTGAGTCCTTTTTTTTTCTTTCCTTATGAAAAAGTCAATCGCTACGTTACGTACAATAATAGTAGTAAAAAATATCCAGGATCACATGGAAAAAGTGTTTCAATAGAAAACCAGTATAAATGTAAAAAAATGAAATCTAAGAAAATATTAAGGCAATCCGTATAGAAAAAGGGCAATTAGAAAAACCACACATCGAGTAGAATTTTTAAAATGTTTTAGGCCATTCGCCGGATAGCAACTACGTCAAACTTAGCATTGGAATTTCACCAAGTTACATAAATTCGTCCATTCCAATAAAAAAGTCATTCTTTTTTTTTCTTTCTCAGTTAAGCAACGCAAAACTAAGATCATGGACTTATTTACAGTGAAGAAAAAAAAATGAGATTTAGAAGTGGACGAATAAAACAAAGGCTTCCCTGAGTAAAAAAGACAAGTTATGAGAGATACGATTCATGAGAACCAAACAGAAAGAATGAATTGAGAGGGAGATAGGGTGAGAGAACGATGAGGGAGAACGACAAAAGGCAGCCAGCTAAAACACCACGTGTTCGAACAATTTCCCCCTGTTGAACTGGCTAAGTACAATTACCACAATGAACATTTAAAAAAAGAAGAGGGGGGAATGCAAAAATTCACAAACGATGTAATACACAGAAAAAAAGCCGGGTGGTGGAATTGGCGGTGGAAGGTGATTTTGCTGGACATTTTTTCTGGCATCAGTTGTAGGGATTATTTCTGATCAAAAGATGAAATCCAGGAAGAAACGTCATAAGTCAAAGTGATATGTTCGGAGCACAAAGTCAAGAAGAACAACATTCGGGAAAGAGAAGAAACAAGTAAAATCTCAAAACCAGAAACTCCTAGGATATGTACTGATGATGGCGCTGTTACTGCAGCTCTGGTGTATACTCCGTGTGCGTGCGTGAGACTGCGAATCCAATAATAAAAATAGCCGGACAGTGATTGTAGCGGCTAGCTAAGCGCACCTATGACACTGCTTTTATGAAAAGGGCGCTCTCAAATACTGCAGTTTCACTTCACTATCATGGCTTCTAGCTCTCCTCTTTTCAGTTCGCGGTTACTCCACTATAGATGATAACGACGTCAGGATCAACACAGGATAGAGAATCGAAGAAGAAACATAGATCACAGAAGAGCAACATCCTGGCAACGAAACGAATGTTAATGTAGTAGGAGTTATAATAAGGACGATAGAGATAAAGCGCGAACGAGAACCTAGTGTGTTTAGCCGAACAAAAAGTGGTAGCGTAATTTTCGGCAAGGATAGCAGTAGTAGCAACAGCAGTTGTTAACACTTTTTTCTTCTTATGCACATATGAAGACTAGAAAAATAACAAGTGATGTATGCTATAGAACAGTTCTGCAGGTAGACTTCATACTCCATGTACACAGCCACTCGTTACACCTAATTGTAGGAGAGAAAAAAAAGTAGTCGTACTCTCCTAACAATGGTAAGATCGCAGACGTAGAGCTGAAAGCGCCGAGGCGGTAAATGTTCGCACTAACAATGCAACAATTCTACACTAGATTTTTTTTTCTTTTAAAACCTTCCTTTCTCAGTGGCTGGTTGTTTGTGGTGTTTACCATGTGAAGGCTACCCACCACTGCTACTACCTGGATTGGGTGACATCATTTTTTATGCTAATACCCACCCCACGTGACACACCACAAATGCATTCATTGGCTGATCGCGCCCAACTCCCGTCCGTGTCACAGTAGCACCTAGACGTTCGCATACATTACACACGGTAGGAAAAAAAAACAACAGTAACCATGTACACAAGGTACATTCACACATAACAGGATAGGCTACAGTACAGTAGTACGGACTTAGCCTATCCTAAGTAATACGGACTTAACTAAAAGTCAAAGTAAAACATTTTTTTTAATTAAGTCTATCCCCAAAGTTAAGGAGTAACGTATAAATAGCTCGAGAGGAGAGAAAGATGATGTTGAATAAAACAAAAAAGAAAGTTTTCTATGGACTATGCATTGTTCACCAACAATACCGTTTTACTGAGAGGTAAAAAATGAATGAGAAAAAAAAACAAAACAAACATACTCGTTTCATTACAACTACTTCCACACCTAGACTGACAGAAGGAAATCCGGGTACATTAAAGACACATTTCTCATGAAATTTCACAACTCAAACAGCTCAAATTTGTCAATTTCTATCCCAATTTCAACAAAAAGGTTTTCAAACGGGCACGCACTTCTTTAAGGTCATACGCACCATGTGCGTTGGTAGATTGACGGCTTCAAATTGGTTTCACGACACTTGAATCTGTATAACAAGGTTATTATATTAATTTTGATATAGAATACTAATCAAATTAGTGAGTAATAGAGAAGTGGTACTATAGAATAGATTACCGGAATATGTAGTGCCATCAACAGATGCGAATGATTTTTAGAAGAATTAGGTTTATTAAAGCACCACAAATGTATAAGACCCTAGATATTGGGAAATATGATTGATATATAGGCTAGTATATACAATTTGTATACTTTTTCCACACTTAAACAAATGTTCCAAAGCATATTGGTCATCAGTAAATGTTAAAGAAATTTATTAAAATGATTAAAAGATGTATACATATGACGAATTGAGTCCCTTAATTCTAGCTATACCAATTTTTCAGATTTTATTAATTACGTCTTGTGATGATATGAAAACTCCTTAACTTTCTTGATAAGAGTGAAACTTACTTTAATAATTTACAACAATGATAAAAATAAAAAAAAGAAAAGATGGATTCGATTCAAACAATAGAATGTAATAATTCCCTCATTGAAAGAGTCCAACATTTCACAATTAAAACCTTTCAAAGATCAGAGGATTGTAGTGATTCCAAAACAAAGATAAGAATGGACAAAAGCGAAGTTTCCTTCCGTATGTAAAATCTGGCAGAGTACATTATAAGTTTCCCCCATAAAAAATTGCAACTAAATTGTTTACTAACAAATACAGGAAAATAATGCTATGTCAATGAACAATTCCACACATTAGTTTTATACTTGGGAGCATTATATATCATTTCAGTTATGTTATTGTTCAAATGTAGCCACACGGAACCTAGCTTTGAAAGAACAATTCACTGATGAGCTGATTAGCATAAATGAGTGTTGTTATTCAAGATTGTATACCCAATCCTATGATGAGCAAATCTTTTTTCTGTGACCGCACACTTTCAAGCAGGCAGTTTGCTATGATAAACCCCAGTTCCACGTGAGAGCAAAATATATATATATATATATATATATATATATATATATATAACAATGTTGACATTCATTAACTCACTAATTCTCAATTCTAAATATACTATTAATACATTGATTAGAAGAACAAAATGAAAATCTAATGAGTACAAGCAAAGCGTTCTCTAAAGATTCAAAGTATCTTGAACCAAAAAACTTGACAATTCAGTTTCGAAAACCATCACTTAATCTTTTTGCCAGATATATGATTCTGCAAACAGCTACAGAACTAATGAGTATTTCAAAGAAAAAAAATCAGAACATTACAAATATTCGTGATAGCTCTCCTTTTGTGATAATTAGTACATCATTGATATTCTCTTTATTCATCATAGTGAATAGGGCTTGGACCCCCCCCCCCAAATATTCAGGTGCGTGCAAAAGCTTCATGCAGAAAACTGGTTTCCAGCTTAACAGCGTATTCGGTCTAGTTTTCTGTTAAGGAGGAGCTGAGAACTTTTGCACACACTTGATATCTTGCTGTGATAGAATCAAAACGAAAAAATAACGTCATTAATATATTACAAATGTAAAAATAAAAATCACGGAAAGAAAATCAAGATTGCTCGAAGTATATTTGTTTTAGACGAACGGGTTACAATAGTTGCTTCCCTTTAACTGAGCAAGGTGGAACAATGCCACCACAAGTAGGTAGTTCAATTGGTTCACATAACTAAATTAACATTCACTGTTTATTAGAGTCTTATATCATAATTAAGCAAGAAAATGACATAGTAAGTGGCTGAATATTGATTGCAAATCTTGGTTATTTTCTATTGAATCAATAACGATATTAAGTTTGGTTAATTCTTAGACTTTGGGTGAATAATATTCACTACAGTCAAAGATAAATCACAATGATATTTATTATCTTGATTCATGACCAAGCACTCAAAATCCAAGACTAAATACTTGAAACCCTATTCCAAACAGATTCAGAAGCTAAACGATTTATGACAGCAAAACATTTTATTTTTTTTGCAGTGTAGGAAATTCTATCAGGAAGATAGTGGAGGGGGGAGAGGGTTCTGATATTATGTGTAAGGAAAGAAAAGTGAACCTAATCTTTATAAATAGGATAAAGTCTTGTATATAAAGCTTGAAACTGAAGTGATATTTTATATCTACGAACAACAGACTATAACTCTGGATATGGAAAATATTTGATATCAGATGAAGAAAAAATGATATAATTTTACAATTTTGAACTAATTGCTTCTAAAATGACAAACTAGGGATGACAATTAATTAAGACCATTACTGACATAAATATGCTGGTATATAATAATGAGAAAAAATACATCAATTTGTTTAATTACACATTTAAATTATAAGTTAACTTTCATTATGATTGAAATGTGATTTTGTAGCATACAAGCATAAAGATGACGACAGATGCAAATTTAGAAAATAAAATACTGATTATATTCTGATCAAGTTACCAGTAACAAATCCAATTATTTTAAAAATGGTGCGTGCTTACTGATAAGTGTAAAGACGTACGTTCGCGGTGGGTTAGTTTTCTGTCATATTTATGCCAACAAGGTTTGATGATGTAGAAATAAAATTTAGTTGCATTGAACTCAATAAATTGCATCTTTACTGGATTTCATCGTCTGTTGGACATTCAGGAAGAATGCAAACAATAAGATGCAGAGCAACATAAGGTTTCAGATGTTCTACAACGGAGTTTCTTAACCTGGGCAATTCCAACTCTTGGGTGGGCGGTGAGCAACTGTGTCGAAAATAGTGGGGGTTTTGAAATCGAGTGGGGTCATACAGTTCAAATCAAAGTTTCTAAAGGTAGTTTAGTCTGGCACGAGGCCATGAGTGTGAGACACCAGTGAGGCTCAAATTCACCATGGTATATAAAGGTCTGGAGGACTATCCTTCTAACCACTGCTACCACGAAAGGCATCCTAAATCATAGATGGAATTTTCACTAACGTAGGAATTTGAGTAAAAGAATTAACTCAAAATAGAGTTCCACGATAAAATCTAAACAGAAGTGGAAAAAATTTGCAAAGAAATTATCAGAAGAGTTTTGAATGTAGTCCAAGTTGCAAATTTTTATAAAGATTGAGGCTTGGCTATTTTGTGTAATTAGATTAATAGCTGGTTCATTAGGCTAAAAAGTGCTAGAATTAGAATAGAAAGAGAAAGCTTTAACTGATCACAAAGCTGCCTAGGGCTTATTTGGCCAGGTACATAGACAAGATTATCGGAGATTTAAATAATAATAAAAAAAAAAAAAAAAAATCACCTGATCCAGTCTACACTGAGTAGCCATCTCTTGCCAAAAGGACAGAGTGCATACATTAAGATTAAACAAGAATGAAGAAAGGTTTGCAGCATTCAGTGCTTTTATAAACAAGTCTCACACGCAGATGGTTGGTAAGAACTAATCATTAAGAGAAAAGTTTGCAGTAAATCGAGCTTTCAGGACTTTGGATTTTCCTTTGTTTTTTACTGAAAGGTAGAGATTCAAGTCTAGAGAATTAAACAGACTATAGCTCCTTTCCAGTTCCCAAAGATTGATCACTGGATATAGAACAGAAAATCCTTACTTATTTTAAGACTAGCTGACTACGTTACTCCTCTAAAAGGTCCCCTACCCTGACCATTTTGCATGTGTTTACCATGGACTGGCAAACATTTTTATTACTGTTGTTTTTCGTTTTTTTTTTCTTCTTTTAATACAATCATTGACGTTTAATTAAAAAAAAAAAAAAAAAAAAAAAAAGATATAATTACATATTTTAACTCTGGGTGCACGACTTTTCCCCACCCGGTTTCCACTATACCACCTACACATCTTTTAGGCCATGATACAGTTGTTGGATTAAAACCTCAAATCCTGACTTCAAAGCCAAACTGTACATGAAATGAAAAAAAAAAAAAAAAGAAAAAAAAAAAAGAAAGCCCCAAAAGGCCAAATACATTGCAATTGTCATTCTGATACTTATATTGCAATTGTCATTGACTGTATGCAACATGCTGGGGGTGGGACAACAAAGAATAGAAAGAAAAACAAATTATTTAGACTCTTTTGGACCCCCCCCCCCCACCAACTCTCAGCAAAAAATTTATTTTATCATCTCAGACTGCTAAAATGCAAGGAATTTTGGCCCCCAGATGCTAGAATTACAAAATTTTCCATGGCTTTGCCCCGTACAGCCCAGTGGGAGGTTTAGTGCCTCAAAAACATCCGGTTGCATTTGGTTTGGTTACCTCTGCATGTTTTTTTATTGTTATGGCCCTGTTTATGTATTATTTCAAATAAGGATGGGGAAGGTTTTTTTTTTTTTTAAAATTTTCAAGTTTTTTAGTTTCGGATATTATGCTCGTTTCATATAAGGACTACATGTTATGTTCATTATAAAGTCGAACAGTAAACTTACCATTTTTTTCTTACATAATAAAAATATATTTTTTAAAAAGACTTCCTATGTCACGATTTTTTGTGATTTATCTTAAATAGGAATTAGATATGTTTCGAGAGAAATTATTTTCTAAATTAAAAAAATTTTTTTTTCATGAATATAATTTTGATTTGGAAAGTAAATGTGCCCACTGCACTACTGGGAGTGCTCTAAAACACAAAAGATTGGGGACCCCTGCATTACTCTTCATTGAAAAACTTCTGCAAGCTGAAATGGCATAAGGCCAAGAAGCAATTATCATTAATTTATATGGGAAAATTTTTTTGAGTGTTCTCAGATTCCAAAAACGATGATGGTATGTTAGGTCAAGCTGTCAGGGGTTGGGGTGGTGAGAGGTACACGAAAATGGGGTGTAAGGAGGAAGAAAGGAAGAAACTGCTTGCTGTAAAACAAACACTATAAGCTATTTTTGCTTTTTGCCTTCATAAATGCTAAGAAGTAGCGTAAAACAAACTTTCTACGAGAGGGGTGGGGCGTAAGATAATAGCAGCATGCATTTTGTCTACATTCATAAATTGAATCACCATAGCCACGATCACTGAAGGTTAGGTATTCTTCGCTTTGTCTGTCTGTGCCAGTGATCCTGGTCACGTTTTTTGGCATAGAGCCTTGAAAATTTACATGTGTACTACAGTAGCCATCTTCTAAAAATGGGTTTCTTGTTTTTTTTTTCTCTCTTCAATGTGTGTGTGTGTGTGCGCTGTCGATTAACAATAATAATCCATTATATATACATATACACAAGAGAGAGAGGGAGGAGGAGGTAATTCAATTTATGAATTTATAAGAAATGCATGTTGCTATGATGATTTTTCATGTCTCAGTTCAGTGACATATATACAGGTTTCACCTGCTCTTTGAAAGTTTAGTTTTATGCCACTTTTATGAAGAGGAGGCAGGGAGAGAGAATGAAAGGGTATAAGGTTTGATTTTTAATGGGGGTTGGGGGGATTACATCTATTTTGTGTCTTGCTGGTTCTGTAATACCCATTCACAAGTCTGCACCAGGGCAGGATTAAAATTTTGTGCCAGAGATGCCATGAGATCCCAGGAATAATTTCATGGGAATAAATTTCTTTAAAAACATCGATAAAATGGAAGTTCGAGAAAATAGTTTTCAGTTTCAGTCATTCTTAGATGTCACAACCTACCATATGATATACATGTATACAGTACAGCGTTTCTTTTTACTGTGGTATGTTTATAATGTTTTTTTATAATACCTTATATTACTAATAATCATTTTTATAGATAATTTTGATAACTTATACAGCCTTCACAAATGAAATGACTTTTCACTTAATCTCCGGAGGTCCCCTAGGTTGCAGCCCCTGAAGTCCAGGTCCTAATCCAACACTGGTCTATGCCTTTGATCTCAAGTCATGTTCTATGCAACCTTGTATCACTCTCCGAAGAGTTGGGGTGATGTAAGTGGGCTAATAGAGTCTGGGGGGGTGGAAGGAGGGAGAGAGATATGCACAGCAATTCATTTTTAGGCAGAAGTGGCAATATCATATTTCAATTAGAAAAAGAAAAGTATCTTATCTTTGGTCTCATTGTAGACATGAATAAATAATCTCTTCAGTTGTAGAAGTTTTCACCTCCACTGTTCCCTATCAAGAGTTTCCAACAGCTTCCAGTAAAGCGAATTTTCGAAAAGGGTGGTAAATATTCCTGTCTGTATTGTGTGAGACTGAGGATTTGATTTCTTTCTTGTGGGTGTGTGTGTGTTGATTGGCCATGAATATAAAATCATAAACTGTGAGTGAAGGCATGAGAAAGTTATTGTTCATATAGCATCTTAAAGCTGAAACAGTGCATTTTTGAAATTTGACTACACAAATGGGAGATGGTAATTATCACTTCAAAGTGACCACACCTATTAAATTTGCCTTGGACAGCCAAAAGAATCAAAGTTATACCCCCCCCCGTTTTGAGCTGTTGCAAAAATGTCAAATGCTTCGGAATAATTGCCATTCCCTAGTTTAATGTAGAGCAATTCAAATAAACAATCACTTTTTAACTCAAGTTTTTCTTCAATAGATTATAAAAATAATTATTTCAACCCCCAAAATGAAAGAACTGGTGACCAAATATCCAATGAGACTCTCCACTTCGATACTATGGTGCAATGGTTAACAAGCTAATCTTAGACAACTAGTGGAGTGAGATCCTCACCAGATGCCCTACATTTGAGGCGTAGTGCTTGAATAAGCTACACTTAGGAAAATACCTAGGGAGACGAAAGAATGCAAATAAATTAGGAAAACTAATTTAATGTTTATTAGCCAAATGATCTTGGATTATCAAAAAATGAAAAGCCACTTATATAGTATGTGAGAAGGATTCCTGTATTCTATTTAACCCTCATGCCATCAACATAATGTTTTTACATCTAGTTTTATCCTAAGAGGAAAGAAAGAAAAAAGAAAAAAAAAGAAAAAGGAAACTCATACTATTATCAATTTTTGACAAGCATTCTCTTTCATCTTCTTGGGTTCTTTAAGCTCAAGCAGCTAGTACAGATAACCAGGCTTCCCGAGGGAGGGAAGTGATTTAGAGTCTCACCGAGAGACTATCCTTAATTTCGAATCTGTGCTGTTTACTCACTGCCATAGACAGAGTGTTTGAGTTGTTGTGATGAAAAGCAACTAAAATCATGAAAGAAATTACTAGTAAACAATCGATAGTGGTTGACAATGCTTCATCTAATAAAAAAGAAATTTAAAAAAAATAGATGCCATTTTGATTTTTAAGCAAATTCAGATACTAGATCACATACATTTCTTTTCAGCCATCTTTGAAGACAGAAACCTCTTGCTTAGAGAACAGGCTAAATCATCCCCACACCATTCAAGCTCAGTAATATAAGATAGATTTCTTTATTTATTACAGGCTTTTTTCAACTTATCAAAGAACTATGGTTGTACGATGTGTTGATCAAGTGAGCTTTATAAAGCATAGATGACCATTCATAGTAGCAAAGGTTTAGTGTTCTTTGTTTCCCTTGGGACATAAACTAAGATGAATTTGTTACCAATGTGGCTTTGACCAAATGTAATGAATCAAGTGAGAGAAGCCACAGGTTCAACAGGCTCTATTTACAGCTTATGTCATCTCCACCAAAACCAGCATTTCAGACTGACCACAAATGAAAAGACACATCTCGAAACTGGCATTTAAATCTTTTATGTTGGTAAGTTAAATGAATACAGAAACACAGAAAATGGGAGGGAGAGAGAATGAATGACTACAGAGACATTCATAAACAACAAGTACAAACCAAACTTATTCTGGCACAGCTGGTTTTGTTAATTACTCAAAAAGTCATGAACAATAAAAGGTTACACCAAATGCTAAACAGGACAAACGCAAGTCAAGGGAATGTAATGAAGATTTTTTTTTTTTTAAATTTTTTATTATTTGATTAGATAATTCTAATAAATTAGCACCCCCCCCCCAAAAAAAACAGAATCCTTAAACATTTGCTTGATCAACCATTACCAATTTTTGACAATTATTTACTTTCATCTTGATTTTTAGTCACTTTTTATCAACATGGGCAATCAATTTATAACAGCCAGTAAAGAGTGTAAATCAAAATAGATTAGAAGTAGATTGATGGCCCAAGTAGGATGCAATAAGAAGCAACTAGAAATCCTGATGGAAAAAAAAAAATTGACAATACTTCATCTAATAAAAATAAAATAAAGATACTTGCTTCATCACTTTAGAAACTATTACATGGTTCTATGTATTTCAATGAAAAATTGAATTTCAAGTTGGATGGGCAATTGGCCTTTAAAATCCTACATATATTTGTTTTTAGAAATTATCCAAGTATACAATATAAACCTAACAGAAATGAAAGCATGGCAGAAAATTAAAAGCACAAAACATTAGAAGTTAAATGAATCACAAAGGTTTAAAAGAATAAAAGTATATAGGTAGCTAATAAGACATTAAGGTAGATTCTGATTTTCTCCCTGCCACAACATGAAATCAATATTCCTAGTACGTAGAATTTAATCCTTTCAACACCTACACATCAGTAAGTGTTAAGATCATAACTATGGAAGGGAGAGAAGTGTTTCAACTATTTTGGAAAGCAAGTTACAGGGATATAAATAGTAATGATGAAACCAATATTTCATCTCTGCCAATCAAGTTGAAAGAGGTATATTCACTCATTTGTCTGTCCACGCTATCTCCACGAGTTCCGAATGGATTTCAATGAAAATTTGTGGAAGCGTGGGTAATGAGCTAAGGAAGAATTGATCGGAAGTTTTGTGGCAGATTCAGGAATTTCTTTCGGATTAAAAGATATTTTTCCATATTAAGACAATAGTACGAAAAATGGAAAATTAAAACTCACAATTTCCTCCTCTGCATCAGTCAATGTATGACTTTAGCAAAGATACGTGCTGAATGCTTTCTAGTTTTCAAAGGCTAAAACATCAACATAAAATTTGAATACATTAAAATATTCACCCATGCCTGGGGAAATATGGAACTTGCACACCTGCTCTAGAGGTAGAGTACACAATATGCTCATATGTCAATTAAGCTCTACATATGTAAATTATGAAATTTATTGACTAAAAGTTATCATATTCCCTGTCTATAAAATGCACTTTTCAAGAGGAAAAAAAATTCCAAGATATTACACTGAATTTTATGTGCTGGAAATATAGGCCAAGCACAAAAAGTTCCAGTCTTATAGCTAAGAGTAAAGATGAAAAGTAATGGGTAAGAGTTCTAAAAATGCTAATTAAAAAGTATACACAAAATGACAAGTATAGTACTCCTAGCAATGAACTTTGTTTTAATAAAAAAAGTTAATATATAACAATTCACTGTGTGTCAGTGTCTCCACACCAACAGCTCAACCAAAATTGGTATGCATACTTAGAAGACCGGGGGGGGGGGGGAAGAGACTGACATATATATGAGAGAGAGAGAAGAAAAAAAAAAGAAAAAAAGAGTTTTAGAGGGGTTCTATTCACAACTATAAGTGTAAACTGAGCACATTACTTTCTGTTCAATATACATATTCATACTACCTGGGAACCGCCGATGAGGTGTGTTTTCAGCTACTCCTCGGATGGAGGCAAGGGGCCTTTCTGTAAGAACTAGGAAGTCTCCCGATAGAACTAGCTGAACAACACCCTCCCTATCCACATAAAAGCCATACATGCAAATGAGTATGTTTATTTGTATAATTGTATGTCTTGTTTGATTCACATTATGACCTAAAAGTTATAATGGATTGGTCCATGTGAAATAGACTAACACAGCTAATAAAAACAATTATAGGATGGTAGTAAAATGAAAGAGGCTGTCGCGATAATGATAATTATTCCACAGAATTGGTGGACATTTGAAATTAGAAAGAAAGAAAAAAGTGAAAGTGATTGAAAGAGGTTCAATGTTGAGTATATATTTTAAAATAAACTTGAAGTTAGGATACTTTAATCATTAAAAACAAATTAATAAATTAGCTTTAGTTTACTTAGTGCTGATCCATACATAAATGACCATAATTTTTTATGGATATATGCTCATATAACAATTGGTAAAAGAATTTGGTTTTCAAAAGGAAAAAAAAAAAAAAAAAAAAAAAAAAGCATTCATAAAACAAGGAAAACAAATCATTTTAGCAAGATACATCCATAGATAGCAAGCCTGTACCAATGAAGTGATCAGGTAAAAGCAAGAAAAGAGTCATTTAACATAAATTTTTCTAATTGTCAATTTTTTCAATGAAAGGAGGCATCAAATTCAAAACACCAATCAATGAATATGGTAACCAACTTGTAAGCTTAATAAGTAAAAACCAATTCTTTTTTTTCCCCAGGAAAATTGTGACAAGTGTGAAATATCTTCTGCAATATTGTAAGAAGCTTTTATGATGATACAGCTAATTCATCACAAGTCAGTTGAGGCCAACAGGAAAAAATTCACTGAAACTTATACATTGATTCACGTCCTCATCTTGGCTGTTATAGGCACCGTTTCAGCTACTGTGCCCACCGGTCTTCTTCAGGTATCTGTCATAGTAACCAAGGAATTTCAAACCAAACCCTTTATCGATGATTAACCAATGCTTTTATTTACTAGAACCATGTCACATGTGCCTGGCAGTTGGGGGTTCAATCCCTGGATCAGTAGTGCGGAAAAAAAAAAAAAAGAAAAAAAAAGTCATACTTATCTCTTACATGGAATCAGAGTAAGTAACATTGCAAGGATTGATCAACAAGGAAACATTAAGAGATATCCTCTGGCATGGATATTAGAATGAGAACACTACCTCTGGATTGAATAGAGGATTTGATTTGAAATTCCCAAAACATTACCAACTGAAGACACTTGAAGAAAATTTGACGGTACAATTGCTGAAATGTTATAACAACCACCACCAAGATGAAGACACTAGTCAGAATGAATCAGCATATAATTCCTCATATCAGAAATTTAGACAGATCATTAAAACTAATTGAACACTTTTGTTAGCAAAGTTAGTAAGGTTTTCAGTCCACTACAACTTACCCTCCTCTCTCCTATGAACTTCAGTGTTAGAAAGTTTCATTTCTTTCAAGTGTTGCTATGTTTGGTGAACAAAATGAACACTTATCTATGTACAGGTATACCTTGATTGGTGCAGGGGATTCATTCCAAAATTTTCTTCACCGTTCAGGTCTCATAATGTAATGTTTTTTTTTTCCAGCTCATACTTAGATACATTAATTTGTACAGTAATACCTTAACTTTACTACATCAGAAACTGCACTATTCAAAGTATCCCTGTATTTTGATGGAAGGATAGATTACTAATGACTCTCTCTCTGCAAGCTATTACATCAAAAAGTATTAATTCTAACTATTACAATATACGATTGTTTATTGTAGAACCAACTGTGGTTTTCAACTTAATCTAATGTTAAGAAATATCTGTAGCCTTAAGGTATAAATCTTGCTGATAATTAAATTGAAAAAGTTAGAAAACCTAGATAAAAGTTTCTTTAAACAATAATATTGTGCAGTATTTTCAAAGTTAAGCATGCAAAATATTTTTCTTATATACACATAAAAAGGTTGTTACAAGAGAAAAGAAAAACGTATTAGATTGATATAAAGTCTCAGCACCATATTTTGCATAATGTTAAGCAAATCTTAGAGAGTGAGGTTTACTCAACTCTTAGCTAGTACGATCAGTCAACTGTAGTAAGTTACAAGTCTTCGGAAAAATTCAAGAGCCTATGAACTTATGGGAAAGAACATTGGTCAATGTTTAAACTATTGTCTATCTCGTTTGACATGAAAGTCATTTTGGACAAGATTGTCGTTGATGATGAGAAACAGATCTAATATGAGAATCTAAAAGGAAGAAGACTAAGGTTAGATCTAGGACAGCATTCATCATTTCAATCTAAACAGACCCTGTCGGCAAGAGAAGTTCTATAGTGGGATTCAGAAGGAATTCTTGATTACAAAATGTTTGAATCTGGACAACGTTGTAATGAGCAATTGACTCATTTGAATGACACATTAGAAAAAGAAAGGGCCTTTTTCTTGGAAAGAAAGTTGACTGGTAATTTTGTTGGATGACAATGACAGTCTTTATAAGCAAATACAATTCAACTATCATGATGCTACGATGGGGAGTTCCATCACATGTGGCATATTCTCATGACCTGATACCTTTCAGACTATCACTTGATCCACTCAACGGAACATTGTCTGGTCAACATATATAACAAGTTGAAGATATTGAAAAATTCCTGAAAAAATCAATCAAATCTAAACTGAAATACACAATTCAACTGAAAGGTCGAGTAAATTCATCCAAATCTGGGGATAATACTTTGATAATTGAATAACTCATATGAATAGAAGTTTGTAAAACTAATAGTTGAAAAAAACCTTTTGCACCAACCTAATAAATCAAGTATCAACTTGCAATGATTTAAGTAAAGAACCTACAAGTTAATGTTCCTCAACCTTCATCACATACCTGCCTCTGTTTGCATCGAACTGTTTCCATTTATAGAAGATGAATACGCTTAAGTTTTCATTTACTTTTTAAACGTAATATACAATCCTTTTTATTGTAACAGATCAAGTGGGTGAGGAAAAAAAAAAAAAAAAAAGAAAAAAAAAGAAAAAAAAAAGTCACAATTATAAACATTAAATGTATCGCGAATAAGATCCAGAGGACACTTCAGGTAAGAGCATTGAACCAGGTGTTGAACCTAATAACTGGCCCCACAATGATGAATAAGTAGAATTTGCTCTATAAAGGAGGAATATTTGGCTCCTATTGTAGGCATCGAAATACAGAAAGAAAAAGAAGAAAAATAAAAATAAAAAAAAAAATTGGTTGACATTAAACAATGAATGCAGTGTTTGTAGAATAGTTGTTAGTAAGGGGGTACATGTATGTTCCATCACCCATGAAGCAAGTGGTCATTTTCATCAAGCTATTGCAGAAACTACTAAAATTGCATATGCATGTAAAAAAAATCTTTCTGGGAATGCTTGCAAACATTCTAACAAATGCAAGCTAAACCATTTTAGGTAATAGCAAACAAAAAAAAGTTTTCTTCAAACCCTATCAAGACTCCTGGGACATATGTCCTTTAGATCTTTAGCAAATCTGAGATATCTTAATTCAGGCATTAAGCACCTGAGAGGGATAAGGCATGTCTGAAAACTTGAAAGCAATGAATCTAACGGAGGGGGGGGGGGACAAAAATAAAAAACATTTCAAAACTCAGACCCTATATTTGTTTTTTTTTTCCTATTGTTATGTTTGGCTCGTGCATTCTTGTACCACGTTACGAATATCAATTGGTTTTAATCATTGGAATACCGCAGTTTTGTTATCTGGGACAAAACAAGAGTTCAACTGATTGGAAAGTCAGTGCAGCTCAAGAATGATAGGCAGAGACTGGCAAAGAATTCCATCTTTGAATAAATACAATGGAAGGGACAATGATATGAAAACCAATAGGTTACACAAAGCATCATACTCTTGAGGAAGGACTTTGAAGAGTACATCACCCAAAATGTGATGAAAAAGATGTGGATCCTAGTCGGAAAGGTCATTGAATGAAGTCACTTCATCTCAGAATCTTGACAAAATAATGTTCAATAGTTTAAAAACATTCATAGCTACCTTGGATAATGCAACAAAATAAGAACATCCCCTGCTCTGTGTCACAAGGCAGACTGAGTCTAGCAAGTTGCTACAGATAACTATCTATATTGCCTTAAATGAAACAGAGGAATAGATGCATAAGTGCGTCAGAGGCAGTACGCAGCATGCCATAGGACGTATATCATACGCCTCTCAAAAATCATCAATGCAGTTGAAATTTAATCTGACCAAGGGATTTAGTAATCAAAATACTCAGATTTAACTTCAATTGTCTAAGTGAACATAAGAATTAAAAACATTGCAATGGAAGCAAAATGAGTACATTTGTCTTCATGAAACCACACACAATTGCATCTATTAATTCCAGAAAATTTACTGAAAGTATGTATTGGAAAGTATTCTGAAGTTTGAGATCTATATGTAAAAACATTTTATGATTTAAAGTTCAATCACTTCTTATCTTGATTTGAAGATTTTATATATAAGAATAGATCAAAAGAAAGAAATTGGCACTAAGTGTACATCTTTATAATAAAAACAAACAAAAAAAGTCCAAGTAATTTAGAGGATTTGAGATCTAATTCTTAATATGATGAAAATATTTTAGTGTTTCAATGAAAGAATCATATGGAGGGAGTTAATTGATAAAAATACCTTAAATTGTATTTAGTAACAAATGGCAAAAGTCAATGAAGTGAAACAATTTCATGATATTGATTATTGTCATTAGATAGAAATTTAATCTAATTATTGAAAAGCAAACCAGCTTCATAGTAATTAGCACATAGCAGCTAAACCCAAAGGTCAGTTGAATATAAAAACTTAATTAGTCTTGCAAATAAGACTGTTTTAGCAGTGCTGAGTCGACTCCTTTTATTGGACTGTCTAAGCAAGCAGAGGAGGGGGAGACCTTAAAACAATATTCCAATTATTAGAAGTTAGAAAACGGAAGCATTTAGTATAGAGCATCGTGCAGAAAGACTGAAGAGGAAAAAACTTACATGCTTTGTTTGTATTAGTAATAATGCTGAACTCCTCCAATATTTTACCTGCTGGGGCATCAAACTGATACTGGAATTGGTCCTTTGTCCTCAATTCTAATGGGGGTAAAAAATAATAACCTAGCCAATATAGTAGAAGAACAGACAGTGGAAGAGACAAGAGCAAAAGATTCTTGGAAGGACAATTCAGAAAGTGGCTGAAGAATCATGTTGATAATTATGTCCACAGATTCAACTGGATTTAAGAGTTTGGCATTGAATCCAGTTGAAATTCTTCAATATCAAATAATCCTTCTGTTAAATCCCTATAACTGATACTTGAATTTAACTTTAAATAATTACTGTCATGGAAATTTTAAACATCTTTTTAAGAACTTTTGAATTGTACATAACTATATTATCAATAGTTAAAATAATTTGGATTTTTCAAAATTTTACAGCAAGAAACTTCAAAACAAATAAAGACATTTTAAATTAAAAAAAAAAAAAAAAAAATTCATAGAAACCAAAAATTGCAAAAAATTAAAATGTTTAATTTTTCAGAGCTGCTTAAAAAAAAAAAAAAAAAAAAAAAAAAGGAAAAAAAGAAAAAAAAAGATAGAAAAAAAAAAGAAATAATTAAAAAGATTTGAAAGAGATTGTTTACTTGATATATTCTCTATGGTTTGTATTTGAATGTGAGAGGGGAAAATTACTTTCCAAGCAACAAATTGACTAGAGTTAGTTCAAAACCTGTTGCTTTTTTTTTTTTAATTAGCAAAACAAAAATGTTATTCACAAGCAAAATATTTTTTAGAGTTTCAATCAAGATTAAAATTGAATACAAAGTTTATATAGTATATTTAATCAGATAAAACCATGGCTACCATAATGCATAGAAATTTGAATACAGCAGTGATTAGCAAGATACTGCAAGCATTAACAAAAACATTGCTAAATAAGATAAAGAACCAATAGAAGTTTAAAATTATGCATTTGTTTTTTCAAGAAATTAGCAAATACATAGATGAACTATATGCATTTGCTAGAGAGCAAATGGTGAATACACATCTCTGAAGACAGTGAACGAGTTCAAACCTCACTAGTTGCTCTATACGTGGCCAAGTGCAGAAGATGGCTTAGACCAACATATCTACACAGATAGGTTATTTAAATAGATATCAGAAAGAACACAGGTTGTTTTTGTTAGTCCCCACCAATAGCTAATGCTAATTGCTGTTAAAATTTTACCATAAACTAACACTATGAATTGAGTATCTAGACTTTGAGAGAGAGAAGATGCATTTTTTTTTTCTTTCATTTTTGGCTTCTGTACTTTAAAATTATGGACATTAGCTCTTGGTGGGTGGGGTGGGGGCTAATGAAAAAGATACAAATACAATTCTAGCTGGAGAAATATTCCATTAGTAAATAGAAACAGATTTTCCAGAATTAATGCTAATAGAGCAGTTTGTAAATGACTTCATTGGAAATGAAGTCAGAACAAATGAACTGGAAGGTTCAAGATGGATTTAATCTAGTCACACGTTAATTCCAATTCACAGAAGATTAACATCTCTAGGGGAAAGGGCTTTATTAACTGAGCCTGAAAGATTCATTTCAAGCTTGAAATATAATGGGAGTAGGGGGGGGAGGGAAATGACTTCAAAATGCAAATTTAATACAGTTTTTGAACTTTTGAGACTAAAGTCTCACACTCCCCTCTCCCATGTTAATTTCTTGATCATGGATTGAAATGCTTTCCCCTCAATTTTACTTTGAATCAAATGAACTGCATTATTAATGATTCCTCTTGAAATGACTCAACTGCCAGCTCCAGTCACAAGAAAATGAATGCTCATATTTTCCCCACTTTGTGCTCAATCTGACACGTCAAATATTACAGATATAATGTAAAAACAGGATTTTCAAGCTCCACATTCTTTTGCACCATTACGTAAAGCATCTAATTAACTTTATTCTAACAAGTTGAAAAAAAAAAAAAAAAGATTTTTCTTACATCTAGTTTACACTAGCAAATCTCTAACTGGAGAATGATTCACCAAAGGATGAATGAAATCATTTTGGGAGGTTGAATGACTCAATTTACCAAGATATTTATATTTTTTCTACACTGAAAAAAAGGAAAACAAACAAACAAATCAAAGGGAATTGCCATTTGAGTTATTAGTAAACTTTATTGTATGGCAATGGAGCCAGAATTTTGATAGGTTTTCTCCCTCTACCTAGGGTTTTCTAATTTTATAGATATTTTTTTTTCTCATCTAAGAGTAGAAGTATACCGAATTAAATTTCGGTTGTGGTAAACATACAAAAGAAAACATTGTTCCAGAGATTTTAATTCTAACTTCAAAGAGTGTTGTTGACTAATTATGGAAACTAGAAAAATAATCCTAATGATTTGTTAATTTTCTTGGCCAATCCTACTTTTTTTTTTTCTTTAAGATATGTTTTAGGATGTACAAAAACTTCAATAAAATGAACACTCAATTTAACGTCTTTTTTCTAACAAGACAAAATGAAATGTATAAATCATACAAGGGAGAACGCGACAAAAAATTATGGAAAACAGGAAAATTAGGAATCGGCAAGTGATATTTCATGATAAAGTCTGGAGCATAGATGTCACAGAAATGGTCTAAGAGGCATTGGTTTGCACCAAGTGCCCCATTATTTACTGAACCATAAATGCTAGAATTCATATGTTGACTTCTTCGGTCATTTTTCTACAAAGGCTTATATTTGAGAATGTGAAAAGAAAAAAAGTTCTTAAACTGAAAAATTGATTCAGTCTAGTCTATTCTTGAAATCTGTTCACAATACACTTAGGTTAAATTTTTTTGTGAAAGTATGAAGTAAGATATCTCCATTATTCATTACATGAAGATATCTTTTGATGAATTGAAAAAAATAAAATGGATAGTAGTGAGCTTTGAAAATGTCTGTTCATAGTGAAAGTGTATTCTAGATTCCATAGATTTGTTTATATAATTAACCGGCAAAACTAATTTCATAAACCTTCTCATTCATATTTTCTCAATTATACCCAGTACAAAAAAAAAGAAATTAGATTATCTGAAAATATCAAAATTTTTTTGTTTGGTGCTAGGTTTCAAAGCAACAGACTATTGTTTCAAGTCATCTAGTAAATGCCTGGCTGCTATATTTGTTGCCTCAAATAAAAAAACAGTCAGAATTTTAAGTTGTCCGAGCATTTGTTCTATAATAACAAAATAGTTTGAAATACTCTAATTGACCGCATAGAAGACCCCCCACTCTTTATTTCAGTGGGGGAATACTAAAAGGAAAAAAAAAAAAACAGAAACAAACACCCCCCACAAAAATCCTTTCCTGATAGTAAAAAATAAAACAGAACAACTTTAATAGATTTTAAACATTCCCATCCTCACTTTCGAGACCCAAGAACAAATGGTATATTTTCTACTTATTTTATTTATTGCTATAAAAATTTCAAATTATTTCAAATTCTATTCTTCCCATGACATTAGGTATGAAATAAAGATAAAATCACAAAACCTTTATTCATCCAAATTTACAAAAAAAAAAACAAAAAAAAAAAAAACAAACTAAATCAAATTAATTAGAACAAATTCAGTTAAAATATTCATATGCAAGTGTTGATATTCTTTACTGATGCCTTTTGACTGATCAACATGGTAACGTGCAGTAGTTTGTACAATCAAAGTGATTTGTAAAAAAATTTATTGAAAAATCAAATAAGTGGTTTCATTTTTTCTACTCTGTGGGATTTTTGACATGGACCCAAGAGGTTCTGTCAGTCAGTCAATAGGTCTGTCCCCTCCAGTCAGGGAATACATTGCATTAGGTATTATCAAGAGAAACATAAAATAGGGAAGCCAAGTTATAACTAAGATTTAAATTGTCTCTACGATAGAATCAGTTTTTACTTGCTTCTCTGGAAGTGTGCAATGTGACAAGATAGAGTTTGATCTGGGGAGTGTCACAAATTTAGTTCTCTTGGCACTTCCTTTTGGGCCCCATCAGTGATTGACCCTAACCCAACCCTTTTGATAGTAATAGGGGTGTGCATCCTGAAGAAACAGGCCCAAGACTAGATAAGAACTCGGAAAAAGAGAAAAGTCTAGTAAAGAAAAAAATTTTGAAGATAGTTCAATTACACCATTTGCTCTTATGAAGACAAGAACCCCAACTACCCGTTGTCTCATCTTCATTGTGAATTGTTTCTGGCATGTAATAATGGTTTATAGAAGCGTAATGAAGACTTTGCTGCACAGATTTTACTACCACAATCAATCCTTACTGGAGATTCAAGTACAGTAAAAAAAAAAAAAAACTAATGAATCTTCTTAATTGTATTCTAATTGATGTAGAACTCACTTCATAAAGTTTTTAATGTAAAAAAAAAAAAAAAAAAAAAAAAAAAATTATATATATATATATATATCGAATACAAAAAATTTCATTTTAAATTGGTTAAAAAGTCTTATTCAAAATAGTTTTTAGGGTATTTGAAATAGAGAATCAACTAAGAGTCTAAGTACAATGGAGGGGAGAAAAACCTCACACCATGCACTGCACTAGAAGATAAAAATAGAGGAAAATTATACTCACGAGCAAGATGATCCAGCATGTAACTGAGAAGTTTTTGGGTCCCATTTGGTTCATTGTAAAGATTTAAAATATCAGGTGACAGTGGATTTCCTTGCAATCCTAACGAGAAAAAAAAAAGAAAAGACGGCATTCATAATTCAAGTTTATTCAAAAAATAAAATTTAGTCATGTCAAGTAGGAGCAAAGAGAAAAGGGGAAAGAGAAAAACAATTTCCTGGAGTTTGCCATTACTTTCAGCAGCAGTTTCCTCAAGTAACAATTTCTTTTCACCCCACCCCACACTTCTTTCAGGTATTTTATTACTACAGGTTTACCCAACTATCTGATAGTAGAGTGTTCCTATAAAAAAAAATAAATAAAAAAAATAAAATTTAAAAAAAAAAAAAATTGATAAAAAAAAAAATAAATTGTAAGATGAAATAGCATAAAGCAAAGAAGTGATTACTGCTGATTTACACGGGGAACCTTTTTTGAGCGTCCCCAGACACAAAAAGTCGTGAGGAAATGTTGAGTCATTAAAGGTTGGGATGGTGGGAGATACAAAAGACGGGTATGTAGAGAGAGAGAGGGTATCCGCTGTCTCTATAATGGCTTGCTGCAAAACAAATTCAGAATGCAATTCTCACTTTCTTCATAAAAAAAAAAAAAATGCCTACAGGGAAACCTGTACTTCATTTCCTTTAATACTAAAAGCAACTGATTGAGTTTAAAGAGTTTCATGATGGAAATGACCGTTTGGCTTCTTAGTAAAATATTGCAATGCACATTGATAGACTGTCTTACAAAAAGAATGGGTAAAAATAGATATTCTACGCAATGAAATATAGGTATACCTTGAATAATGCAGTTAAATCATGTTAAAATTTTCCATACTGTTCAAGGTTTCAATTTAATGTATTTTTCTTTCTAGCTTATTTTAAATTACATTAATTTGTACACCAATATCTCGACTGTACAAATTCAAGGTATTCCTGTGTATAATATGCAAAAGATCATCAAGTATGATTATCAACATTTACCTGGAGAAATGTGTATTAAAGTTTACCCTTGTGATTAAAAATAATGGCAGCTAAAGAATAGATGGATACACATAGCGTTTCATATATGTGGATAATCGAAATTTGGATTGCATAAAATAGTGTCGTGTTTACCACACAAGGAATTTCTTAATTATTCTTTGCTTGTATTACTTATTAATATTAAAAACATTGAATTTAGAGAATAAGTCACTATAAGATAAAATTCTATTTTTAACATAAACAGCAACCTACAGAATGATATGAGTGATGTCCCTTAGTGTGACAGAGGACAGATAAATAAACACACATGGCGTATCATTATAATTAGATTATACTCAAGAGAGGAGACAAAAATGATTGAAATTTAAGTTTAATGCAGCAAGTCATCAATTACTGAAATTTGTCATTTTTCAGTAACCAAGATGGTTTTGTCCGCCTTGGCATTTCAACTGAAGGTGTTTTGTCTGGACCCCTTCTGAATTAGCTCAGTACTTCCTCTTTTTTAATAAATCTGTGTGGATGTTAAGGACTCCAGTTAGTAGAGAGAACAAGAGGGCTACCAAGAATTGACCCTGTCCTTTGGTTGACCCCAGGTGTGAGAAGAGCTTGAGGGGTTCTGATACAAAGTGATGATCTTTAACCCTTTCAATACTAACCTGTTAAGGTGCTTAATACCTGTATAAAAAGGTCACAGTAGAAGAGAAGGCTTTCCAGTGGTGGAAAGGCTGGAGGATTTTTTGAGCCAGATGATGATCTTTAATCTTCTCAAAACTAACCTATGAAAGTGCTTTATGCCTAAAAAGTGACATTTTATATATATATATATATATATATATATATATATATATATATATATATATCACACACCAAAAATCTTGACAAGAGTTGCGGCCTTTAATGCTATCATCTAACGAAGATGCACACATGTTCTAGTTATAAAGGAAGAGAAAATAATAAAAGCCAGATACCACAATCACGAGAGAAAGCCAAAGAATGCATATGTACGAAAATCATAATTGCGAAGATTAGGACTATCTGAATAATTCATAAGTTTTGACATTTCTTGAAAAACTTTCAGATACTTTGTAATAGAATGTAATTTGAGGAAGTATGCTTTCAATCCAGGAGAAGGGATTTAGGATCGCACTGTAGAAACAACTGATACAGCTAGTATGGAATAATACAAATTAATAAGTATAATCTTTCAATTTTTGAAGAGTTAGTTATTCCGTCAATTATTTTAAATATTCTACTTTAAGCAACATAAGAAAATTCATTAGCTAGGCCTATTGCAAAAATATAAAATTAATTCAAATTTCCTTGCTTTTTCCCTTACCTTTTGGTCTGAACCAAAGACCAAAAAAAAAAAAAAAAAAAAAAAAAATGAAGGGGTCAGGTTTGCTTGAGGTGTCAAATAGTAAATATGTAGTAGCACAAAAAAGAGGAAAAAATTGTACTGTAGTTGAATGAAATTAATGGTTTCCGTTGATTATATATATATATATATATATATATATATACACACACACACACACACACACACACTTTTTTTTTTCCCCCCCCCAACTAACATCTACTTTTTAACAATCTTTCATGTCATGCAATTAAATATCTTTGAAAGTTCAATCTCAGTTATCACAGTAAGAATAACACTTTCGTGTACTCAGGATTTCTGACTAGATTAAGGCTGTTTTCTTTTTACAAAGAAAATATTGATTCTGACATAATTGATGAATTCGTCACCAGAAAAAAAATGAAGTCAGTTTTGAAATTGAAAAATTTGACTGTATTCATTCATGTATTCGTAGATTTACAATTTGGGAACAGTAAAAGTGAATAATCATGCTAGGATGGCAAGCTCAATTTTCAAAAACCAAATGATCCCAATGATCCTAAAAAGGAGAGTATACAACCAATGCATTCCCCTGATAGTCACTAATGGAGCTGAAATATGGAACCTAATCAAGAGACAGACTTGCAAACTGAGAAGCATGCAACGCACGCATGAGAGAATCATGCTCAACTTTACATAGAGTTCATAAGACAGCACAGTATTTCAGGAAGAGAACTATTGAAAAACTCAAATGGCAATGGGTAGGCTATGTTGCAAGAATGAAAAAACAACCGATGGACATCATGACCCACAACATGATTCCCCAGAGAGAACATGTGAAACCAAAGCTGACTGAATACAAGATGGAGAAATGAACTAGACAAATTTAGAAAATACTGGCTCCATGACACCCATGATCAAGAATTATGGTGAATCCTGGGGAAGGTCTATGTTCAACAAAGGACGTTAAAAGACTGATGATGAAAATGTTTGCTTATTGTTTGTTACATGATTTATGCTTGTTTTTTTTTCGGGGGGGGGGGAGAGATTTTCTGGATTTTTTAATGAATATCAAGGGATAACTGTTTAATCATATTATGGATAATAATGTGAAACTAACAATAAAAATAGTTTTACATGTACTGTATTCCAGGAGCACAACTCCAGCCCTTTTTTTTTATTGAGAAACCTGAAGGAAGGTAGGCAAAGAGATTGCAAGGTCAAATAAGGGACAGTGAAGTCAAAGTTCAATAGTATCTGTTCATATTTTAGTTCCTAGATATAGGAAGGGGAAGTTGGTCAGTTCACACCTGGGCAAAAAAATGAAAAAAGAAGAGTCTAGTGTGAGCTAAATTTCACCAGCATGACTCCTGTGAAGAGTTGCCAAAATTAGCCATTTTCTGCTTATATATAGCTAATTTTTTTCCAATTCAACCATCAGGTGCTATTTTTATAAAAATATTGACCTAGAATCTTAGTATATATTTATTTTATTTGATAAGTGGGCTTTAAATGAGTAGCTATAAAGTTGGCTGGAAATGGGAAAATATGGCTGATATCAACCATTTTTAAAGACTTTTTTTTTCTTCAATAAAAACATTTAAGCAACTTTGCACTCATGACAAGGTTACCTGTGTCGATAAAAATGCCTGAAATTTGTAAATGTTCATTTTTTTCAATAATCTTCTGCTATTCATAAGAATAGGAGAAAATTCAGCCATAAGAAAATAATTAGTTTCTACGAAAATTTGCATTAAAACATTTTTAGACTCTGAATAATAGAATATTTTTCTAAGTTGCATAAAGAGAAAACATCTTATTAAATATTTTGCTGACTTTAGGGTTGTGAAGAAAAAAAAAAGTTCATGTAAAACAGAATTCAGTGAGTAGAATTATCTAGATGGATGGACAAAATAACTTCTGTGCCCTCCCATTTAGGAGAAAAAAAATTGTGCTATTATATTAAAATTTATGCACAAGATAAATTGCAAAATAAGAAATGAATTTTATTTAATTTGAAAGAGATTTAGTTCATGTATTCATGCATGACAATTCATGTCAGGTACAATTTGTAATCTTGTCCTATGTATGAATAGCTTCTGATTTTTTTTCTATGGTGATTTGGAGGCTTGGGAGGGTTCAATTCTTGAAGGGCCTCCTCTAATATTTAGTGAGATTTGTCAGCAGATACACAATAGGGAACTAAAATTCATAAAGCTTTCCCTCCTACCCCTTCATTGGGAGCCCAGGGAACATTTGAAAATAGCCACCCTTCTCCCTCCAACAATGCTTCTGGAGTGGTAGGTTCAGAGCAGTAGCACACCCAGTCACAATAACAATCATAAGCCACTGGTTAACATAGCATTGGTAATTGGAACCCCAGCTATTGTTGATCTGACCATAAACTTTTAAAGATCAAAATAGGTAGCCTGACCTAGGATTTCAGATGGGATAGGTGAATAGGTTGACCTGGGATTCTAGATGTGATAGGTCAGTGGTTCTTGACCTTTAGTGATCCATGCTCTACCTAAAAAAAATTAGGATGCTCCCATTACTATAAGAAAGTAATCAGTACATAGGGATAAAAAAAAAAAAAACAAAAAAAAAAAAAACCCTGATACATGAACTTTTAAGCACTTACTAAATTTCAAACAGTTTAAAAAAAAAAAATTACTTGAATTTCTACTATACAGTAACCTCACAACTTTTATACCTCAACAAGTTAAGGAGTTAATATAAAATCTATAGAAAAATTGGTAATTGAATTATTATGAATTGCTCAAACCTCAACTCAATTTTGAGCCATGGAACACTGAATTGCTCCTCCATCACTTATAGAATTGTTTGACCTGGAGTTTAACAATGAAGTAGGTTGAGAGGTAGGATGCCCTGTCCATAAAATGAGACTGACTTGCATAGTGTACTTGATTACTGGGTCAGAACAATTCAAGTGTTTGAATTTCCCAGCCCACTGATAAAAAAATCAAAGAGAAATAGATCTTGAGTAAACTAAGTAGTCTAAAGCAAGCTAAGATACAGGGGAGGGTGATAGAAGGGGTCCCCACCTGTTCCTGCAAAGCACAATTAAATTTTTCTCCAATTGATGTCCAGATAAAATTTTTCTTATAAAAGAAGAAAATGAAACAAAATGAAAAAAAATCGTGAGTAATCACAAAAAATTCTATACATTTGTTTAATTAAACATAAGCAGTATAAAAAAAAAAAAGACTCCACCTCTACTATTGTTGGATGCATCCTATTGTTTTTCAAAAGTGAGGGAAAAAAAAAAAAAACTGGACAAAGACAAATTAACGTATTCAATTGCAAGTGTTTGCAATTATCTGTCTATCATTTAAAACCATCCTTTCCTTGATGAAGGATAACACAATTTGTAGCAGTGGTTCTCAACCTGGGGTGCACAAAGGGCCTTCAGGTGAAAATATAGAAGCCAGTGCAAAACTGTTTTCTCCCCCTCCCCTAAGACTCTCATACTTTAGCCACTCCATTTTCAGTGTCTATAAACACTATTAGTATATTTGCTGAATGGGAAACGATAGAGTCAATCTATCACATTAATGGACACATAGTATAGACTTGAAATTCAACTCGCGTCTGCTTTGATTCCTTCGTCCTACTGTGGCCCTCCAGGCCGTAGTGCGACACATCGACAACACTCTCCCTCCCACAGATTCAGGATGCACACTCCCACAAGTGTTGTACAAGGCAATTTGGGGAGGTATGAGAAGAGAATGACAAACACTTTTTATTCTATTTTTTTTTTTTTTCGCTTCAAAATTAATTGAGAGAGAGCAACAGCAACCAACAAATTAAAAAGTTTTATAAGTAATATCTGGATATAAATTTTTATATTTTGATATCTGAAAAATTTAATGTTTTCTTTACACTTTTAAAATTCAACTTTGCTAATTTTTACCTTTAAATTCAATTTTTTTAGCCTTAAGATTATGAGCTTTTGAACAAACTTTTAGTCTAAGTCATTTACAATAACAAAAAACTCAAATGCAAAATTCAACTACTAGCATCCACAACATAAGGCGGTTCGTTAAAGTGTGGTTCATGATATAAGGCAGTTGCTTGGTGGACCCAACATTCTAATTCATATATTCTATATCATATCTATTTGGTGAATCAAATGGAAGAGAAAGCAGAACACTATTATCGTTGTAGTATTTGTTAACTTGAAGTAGGACATTGGAAACCCCCATAGTCATCTATGCAATCATACAAAGAGCAGACCCTGAAAATGTCAGGTCTGAAACATATCTACCAACTTAATCTTTATGTAGCCTGATGAGGGAATCAAGAAAAATGGAGCAAGACAAGGCAACACCAGCTCACCCACTCTTCACAACTTGCCATGAAATGATCTTCAGAAAATTAGATGGGGAAAATAAGGGAATCAGAATCTGCTGAGAACCATGATGAACTCCAAATAAAGCTAGGTGAATTCAGTGAAGGCAGCAAGAAAGTAGGTCTTCACATGAACTTCAGTAAAATCAATGTCATGTACAACAAATATTTTCATAAAAAAAGGCAACATTCAAATAGTGTGATAATTTAGATAAATTTCAAGAGATATTGGCACCGCAAAGCCTATAACCGAGAGTTCTGGTAGATCTTGGGGAAGGTCTATGTCCAAAGACAGACATTAAAAGGCCAATGATAATGAAACATCTCCATTTAGCTCTTCCCAAGAACTAAGTCATCAATTTCAGTCCAATGTTATAACCATTGAGGCGTTCCCATACAGCAAGATGTCATCATTTTCAGTCAGATATTTAAAATATTCTTTTTATTTAGAAAGAAATAAGGGAGAAAAGGAATTTAGGAGATTTGCTGAAAGGATAGGAAGAATGAAAGGTAAAAGAGAAGTTGTTTAATTAGAGAGTATAAAGGGAGCGGACAGGAAAGAAAGTTAGGTAGTTTACTGATGATGTAAGAACATTTTCATACATGAAACTAATGTTCTTCATAATTCTTCAGGTCTGAAAATGGACATTGCATTGGCTTACATCCAAGATTAAGTGTGGTCAGAATAAATATTCATAAATGACATAATTGCCAGAAACAAATTGAGGATCTAATTAGTGTTATAGTCATATAGTAAATAGACCTCAACACCAACCTATAAAATGTTGCTTATCACCTGGATTTTTTTGCATTCTTTGCTTCTGCACATTTAGGGGAACCTTGAATCATTTCTAAATCAAACTTGTATAGTATTTGGCAGCATCTACACTTGTTATTTGAAAGTTTGGACTTAATAGTGATTACCTGCCTAACAAAAAGGTGAAAGTGGTACCTTATTCCTCTTTTAATTAATCATCCCCAACACAGCATGCTGCCTAAAGACATTAATCATGAGATGTTACAGTTGAGTGATTAACTAGACCACAACACATGCCTGACAACAGGAGATTCCTGTATTACATTTAACGATTTAGGTCATCACTCAAACTCGCTAATATAAACATGAAAATTTAGTGTCTTTGGAAAGTAGAATCAAATCTTCATAGCAATATTTGCCCCCCCCCCCTCGATATAAGAATCAAATATTATTTAGTCTGAAATACGTAAGGATAAATTGACCTGCTGCAATTATGGCAATTTTATCATTGAAAAAAAAAAAAATATATAAATAAATAAAATAAAAAAAATTAGACATTTAAATAAAAATGAAGCAGAGTAAATTTCAGTTCATACCCTTGATCTTATATTTTTTTAAAAAATATTTGAATGAAACTTTTTTCTCCACAAATCAGGTAGGCTAACAATTATCAGTGTGTATGTGTGTGCACATGCAATTCAAGACTTTCTAAGCAAGAAGTTATCAATGCCAAATGCTTTTAAAGTACAGGTATACCTTAAATAGTGTGGTTAATTTGTTCCAAAACTTTCTGTGCCATTTCAAAACTGCACTGCTCAACGTCTAATTATAATTTAATGTTTTTTTTTCTTCAGCTCATACTAACTTACATTACTTCGTACAGCAATACTTCAACCTTACTACAACAAAACTCACTAACCAACACTGCACTATCCAAGATATCCCTGTTAGGACAAAAAAGTAAATCTGTAAGCATTTGAGCTTATAAAGAACACAGATTAGCTAACAGCTTTTCAAGTCAGTGCAGGTGGTTATTTAACTTTGTAGGTGAGGAGAATTCGCAAATTGGAAGGTCATAAAATGCGGTAAAAAAATGCAAACAAAAATATTCAGTCACACCTCTTAGTGTTCAAACCAATTTACAATCATGGCAACTCATGAAACTGATGAATTTTATGTTTTATGTTGTTGTAAAGATCACTACATCAATATTCCACTCAGCACCTATTGAGCTCTTTCAAACATTTTTGTAATAAATTTAGCAGATTAAATTACCAAAATAAGACTGTGTCTTGAACAGTCTCTAAAATAAGTTTTCTTGCAAGATTTGCTGTCTATCCACAAATTCATACAATTTTTATCCATCATGAGTGGAAAACACAGATCAACTCGTAGTACTAAGTTCAACTGAGGTGCTGAGGAAGAGCATTGTACTCATATCAATGTTATATCAATGATCCCATACAATGCTGTGTTTTTGTTTTTTTTAGGAACCAAGTTTTCTTTTGGGCTTCAGTGGGATATACTGTGAATGTAAACAGAAACATGATTTTGAGAGGATTAATTCTTTTTCGGCGCAGATGCTGTGCTATGATCAAATGATGTGAAGGGCTGACAGATCTACCATGGCGATTACCACTCCCAGCCGCAAGTTGTTTACCAAATGGGCAATTGGATCAATTTACTCTAAAATTGCTTTTAGAAATGGATCTTATTTGTTATAATTATTCTAGGATGACTTCCTTTCATCTGCATAATAAAACAGTATTGATTGCGAATTAAAACCAATACCTGATTAAATTTCAGTCTATATACAAGCGTAAACTTGTTCTCCATAGAAATCCGCATTAGGAATAGGTTTACAATTACCCAAAGAGCATTTAAAATATCCTGCTACATGTTTTTATACATTTTTGAAGAGGATGGATGTTACAGATACCCATGCAAGTCAGGAACCATTGAGAATGTTGGGGAAAGAAAGAAAGAAAAAAAAAAAAGAAAAAGATTTCGAAACAAACTTTTCAAAATGATTGAGGACTCAACATCAGAATGATTGTAGATATGATCAGCACCAATAAAATGGATGGTTCTTGATGTGTGTGGGTATCCAAAACATTCAATTCTGACCATCACAAAATTTCTTGCACCAATCGAGTTTATCTGCACCCTCCCCAATAAACTTCACTCAGCATACAAAAAGATTTGGTTGCCGTTTTGTTCAATTTCACCGATTGTTTGATTTTTTAATTAACCATTAGGTCACCAATTCAAATTATAGAGAATTAGTATAATAGTTGAAGACAAATCAGAATTCGAAATCTAGTAAAATGATAACTATTACAAAATCTAAAGAAAATCTTAAAAGGTAATGGTTTTTGTTAAGGCATCATATTCTTTCGACATTGTTAATGCAGCATGTTTTCCTTCCAACCAATTTCTCTTTGGTATCTTCTGAGTATTTATTCAATAGATATCTTTCATAAGTTAACTGGGATGTATGTGTCACGAATAATAAAGCAAATGTCAGTAAAGCATGAAACCCAGAAATTAGTTCACATAACACGTCTGAATAAGGAACACAATAGATGAATTGATCCGCTGATTCCATGTTTTTCATCTGTCCTGGCATAAATGTATCTCATCAGGGTTATGGTTCTTCAAAATTTGGAAATTTTCCCTTCAAACATTAAATGAAAATTAACTTTTTTGGCCTTTTTATATCCTTTAAAAAAAATTTAAACATTAAGTATCTCAATAGGTTTAGTCTTGAAAGAGTCAATTCAGTCATCAGTCATTCTTTCTTGAGCTTTTTTTCACTTACTACAGGAGACTCCCATTTATGAAATATCGTAAGTTTTCACAATCTAATTCTCCATTTCTCAAAAAAAAAAAGAAAAAAAAAAAAAAAAAAAGATCAATGAATAAGTTATTATTGCCTTGTTAGGTGGAGATCACTAAAAAAGTCTGAATTTTCAAAAGACCTGAATTCTGCGAGACGAAGTATGGGACCAATTCAGCATAAACTTAAATTGCAAATTGAACTTACCACTAAAAACTTATTTAAGGGGTTGGGTTAAAAAGACAGTAAAAAGGGGAAAAACTTTTTCTAGACATAAGGAGTAAATGTTCAACTTTTCAGCCCTCTACCTCCATTGATGGAGCCTGTACATCTGATACACATATAGCCAGACCAGCGTAAAAACTGAAGAAACCTATGTTGACAGTTTTGGTTGATGGTTTTCTAATACAATGAGTGTAACACCTTGGCAAAAAACAAGACATTAGAGAGGAAAAAAAAAAAATCCCCAGGCTGCTATTTGTTACTATCAAACTGCAGAAACACTTCTTGCTATTAAAGAGTACATTGCTGAAGGACCCACTATCTATATAGATTGTTGGCAAGGTTACTCAACCGAGGATGTGAATGCAGCAGGTTTTCATCAACTTCATAGTGAACCATAGATATAATTTTGTCGACACAGAAACAGAAGTCAATACACATTGGATAGAAATAGGGGCATGTACACAGAGTATTAGTAAGTTCTGAACACAAGAATGCCATCTTTAGTAAGTTTGGGTCTTCATACAATACAACAATTTTGACTATTATGGATAACTTAAAAAGTACATTTGGCCTCATAATGCATTTCTGACAGAAAAGCAAATAGATACTTACCAAGGGTCTGCAGTTGAAACAGCTTACCCAACTCAAAGGGCAAATTGCGAAGGAAATTATTGTTGAGCAAAAGCTCACGCATGAGTGAGAGGTCGCCCAGTTCCGATGGTAGACTACGCAGTTTATTGGATGACAAATCCAGATATGTAAGATTTGTAAGTTTGGCAATGTCAGGCGGGATACGAAACAAATTATTGTCGTTGAGGTAAAGTGATGTTAAATGCTTCAATGTCCATAATTTAGGACATAAATTCCGCACAGGCCCTGGAAAAATGAAGAAAAAAAAACTTAGATACGATTTTATTAACAAAAAAATAAGAAATATTAACTACAGTCACTATATTCTGTATTTGAATATTGATTAATAAAGTCAGTGTATCAAGACTGGGTTGTCACTGAAAGTAGCCTAAAAGTAAATTTATCATTCGGCAAATGTCAAACACAAAAGGCATTCACATCAAAAAGTTTAAAAACAATGAAGACTTCTTGCAATACTATAACATTCAAATACTAACTCATTTCAAAAAGGCAGGAACAAAATTTCTGAATGCCAAATGCACAAACCTAAGAGAGAAAGTGACTTGTGGGTCAAAGACCACAATAGTGGATATGTTAAATGTTAACATGGGATGAACTAATTTGTTATGAGTTCATAATGAATATACATTTGGGTATAATAATTGGAAAATTTACCGAATGTAAATATAAACAAATGGAGTGAGCAATAGTTATTTATTCAGCTTAATATAACAAAACTACAGCAGTGGGGCACTCAGGAAGGATTGAACTTCCTGCACTTGTGAATTGGTTTTCAAGATGAGCTTGTCAACCATTGCACCATAGAAAGTATTTACAAAAGGAGTGGGCAATATAAACAGGTTACAAACAAAATAAACAAAGATACTATCCAGTATGATGTATAAATATTTTACCAGGCAAGATTAAAAATAATTATTTAATTACTTTAGATTATTTCTGAAGAAACTCAGTGCAGGTACACAATCTCTTATCCGAAATTCTGAAAAATCAAACATTTTTTCCCATGGATGTCATATGCACTTCAAAACTAACAATTGGCACCAAACAGCACCCAATGTGACCCACTCCCAACCAAAATTATCTCGTTTACTTCTGCTGCACTCTACCAGATCTAATAGAGCATAGAAAAATTTATTTTGGGATGGCCTTGGTTCAACTGATACCGTGCAGTTATGTCTCAATTCTACTAGTTAGACATGCTCCTGCTGCTCAAGAATATTATGTTTATTTTTTAGTGATTTTGACTTTGAAGATAGAAAATATTAAAAGAGAATGGCAAATTCTACTCGTAACAGTGAGAAGCAGAAAAAGAAACATCTTCCATCATTGCTATGGCACCTGTACAACCATTCCAAAATCTGAACACCAAAATACCAAATCGCAAAATTTGAACTTGTGTTTGATGCTAGAACTTAGCATATTCAGTTAAAAAACTGAAGGCAAATCAGATACCACTTATTCTTGATCTTACGGATGTAAATAAAGAACAAATTATAACTCAACTCTTGCTTCAAGATCTGAACAATAAGTTGTATAGTTATACTTTTTAGAGCCTTTGTATGCTGTGTTTAACTAGCATATTTTACATCTGTAAGACCAAGGAATTACCCTATCTAGATACTAAATTGAAGTTCACTCAATCTCTTCAATAAGACTAGCTTTTGAAAAAAAGTTAATATTTCCCCTGCTTGTGACAAATGGCAAGTGCAAACCATAGCTGGAGTCAAATTGATTCAAGAAATAACAGATTCATTCTGACTGACATACCCAAGAGAAGATTTAATCAAAACAAGTATTTCCAAGAACCACTGAATTATTGCTTAGAGTTACTTGAATCAACATCGATATTTCAAGCACATCTAAAAAACCTTTGCTGATCTCATAAATAAGAGAGAAAAGTTAAAATATTTAAATTTTGAAAAATTGCAAGCTGCTACTTAGAAAAAATTAAATTAACAATTTGAGAACTAAATTGCTGCTTTTAATAAGCCAACAGTGACAGAAATGAATATACACCCCCCCCCCAAAAAAACTGACAAGAAGTATTTTCCTTATAGTAAAACACACGAAAATGACCGGATTATTTCAGTTAGGTATGGATAAATTATACAAATATATCCTATTTCAGTATATTCAATAGGATGAAATTAACTTGTGAATATTGAATTTGGATTCAAAGTTATTTTTTTCAACGTTTGTAAATGTTTAAATTGGTTCCTTATATTCCCTATCCCCCATAGTACTAGTGTGTTGAACATGTTCATAACAGGAGGGGGGGACTTAATTCAATCTTTTCCTTGAATCATCATTACATTTAAACATTATAGCTGTCAAATTGAAGTTAACAAAAAAATAAAATAAAATAATATCGAACCACTGATTATTCTTTTTATTTAATATTGTTAGAGTTAGATTAGTTTTGTTTACTCTAGCTAAACCAACCAATGAACAAAAAAGAAGTGTCAACAATTTGATTATGTATGTGAGAGCATGTATGAAAGATAATCAGGTACAAAGTCAGATTTTGCTTATGGAGCACCAGTTGGGGGTCAACCTCATATGCAGCTTTTGATAAATAGTATACACTTTCAAAAATATAACAACCACAAAGTATTGAGTTGATCACCAACCAATGTGATTTTGAAACCTAACAACAATTAAAAGCTGAATAAAGAGAAACTTTTGTTGGTCCAGAAATTGAAAGAACTAAAAGTCAAAATTTGGCTGATCCATCACATTCTCCACCCACCTGCTAATTGAAATACTTTAATAACCTTTTGAAGTTCTAACCAGGCAGCAGCTGCAGAGAGAGCCTTCAAAGAGTTCATTGATCATAGAGAATTTCCTTTTGGTGCAAGGACATAAGCATCATTGTTTTACATCAGCAGAAATGCTAAGTCAATGGGGTCTAGTTTGAGTAACCCTTTCAAGACATGTCCCATGGATCTCTTTTTGAAGAAGTTAGCAAGTAAAGGAATCAATCATCATTGGTGGTTCCATACTTGGGTCTAGTGCCAAAGGTTTGTGTTCAAATCCAAGTGAAAAGGTAGGATTTGTTGAACACTGATTTTAGGCAGGCCCTCCTTTACTTGAAAGGTTGGCATCACAACTTTTTATCATTATTCCCCTTCTCATACTAGTAGACATCAAAAACAAAGATAAGGCAGAAAAGAAAGGTAGTAAGGAAGGTAGAAAAGGAGGGACTTTCAAGTGTGCCAGATATATATATATATATATATATATATATATATATATATATGATGAGGGGGATTTTCATGCAACTTTTCCAACACTTATTTAGAATTTGCTTTGACTAGGTGACAGATTTATTCAGTCAACACCAAGGATCGAACAGGTTTCCACCACTATCTGAAAATTGAGTTTTCTTAGGAAACCTTTTCTAAGCCTAAATAGCATAAAGGTGCATAAAGGAGCAATTACAATTAATTTATATTTGGAAATTTTGAATATTCCTAGACCCCCCACCCCCACCAAATAACCTGGTGTAAGATTTCTGCCATGATTGCAGGAAAGTATGATATTAATATTGTAAGGGCATGTAGGTTTATGGCAGGTTTGAAGGGTGTTTTGAGTGCCAACACAGAACTGTACAAGAAAAACAATTATGAGGCTAAGCAGTCAAGTATACTGGTCTTATTTCAAGCCTTCCACATCAGCCACAACAGATGAACCTCCACCTTCAACATTGAAGCAGGCAGATATAGGTTATTTTTAGGTCTGGGAATGCACAATTTCTTCAATTCAAAAATCTATAAAGAAGATAGATTTTCAATTTTTTTTTTTAAAACTAGGATTACTTTTTTTTTCAACACTGAATAGAAAAAAAAAAAAAGAAAAAAAAAGTAACAAATCAACCAGCTGGATCATTCAAGTTATGAGAGCCACACAGATGATACTATTAACAACCATCCATGTAGCACAGGCGATTCTAATTTATACACAGGTGGTGGTGGGGCTCTGCAATTCTCCCCCTGCTGAACAAAGAAACCCATATTATGCTGAAATCCATACTGGCCTGACTTATGGACAGCCGATGTATGTAGCTTTAAAATATTTTTCTCATTTTCCAGAGGTGTTCGTTGTCAATCAAGTAAGCAAGCAAGCATACCATGCAAAAGAAGTGGTTGAACAGATCCAAATGGTTTGTTGACATTACAACATCAGGCTAGTTTCCAATAGCACAACCACTTTTCACAACCTTAATTAGAATGAGTTGGCCACTTATGGGAGAAAAGTTTGACAAAAGACTGCATTTATAGTATCCTATTCAAAAGTGGAAAAAATATGAGAAACCAGCTGTCCAAAATTGAAAAAAAGTGGTACGTGTATTGGCATGTTACAGAAGTCAGGCTAGTAGAGATTTCAGCACAGAGTGATTTTTTGCTCGACAGAAGAGAAATAGAAGAGCACCCCTGTTCATAGATTAGTATCTTGTGTGTTACATGGGTGAATGGAATATTAGCTACCATTTTCTTCCATGAAATACAGAAAGAAAGGGAAAAAAAAAAAAAAAAAAAAAAAAAAAAAATCCTTCCTGAAGAAAGGATTGGAATGTATGAAACATTATGGTAACAGCATCAACAGCATAATGAAGGAGTACAGTTACTTAGGTCTTGGGATGAAAAAGACACAATTTGACAAAATCAACTTCAGTATTTTTAATATTAAGTAAAAACCATACGCAAGGAAATCATTTTACACAAAATTTACCAGATAATGCATAAAACTTGTTATCTTATGGTTAAAAATTCAGTTATGACAGACAAAATGACATTGCTATTTATTAAATCACCATTTTAAAATATATGGGGGGAAAAATATTCCAATCTACAATTGATCAGTAATCGACTAGATAAACATGAATAGTGCTAAGGTATTAATAAAATTTTGATTAATAAATCAAATTTTAAAAAATTTATTAGTACTAAAACCTATAAATTACTAAATTTATATTTTGGCCTTCATTTTTTAAAATTAGGTAAGATGTGTAACCACCAAATTCAATCTACATAAAAAAAGAGAGGCAAATTCTCCCTGGCTAGAATTAAGAATCGAAGGGAAACAATTTGGTACAGGCTTTACAAAAACGAAAGAACAAAATCCAAGTTCAGAATAAGATATTCCGTATATATTTCATCGACTTGCCAGGTATTTTCATAAATGTAACTGGAAATTATCATTCCAAGTCAAGTTTGAGAAAGTGAATGCTACTCTTTTCTGAAAGAAAAGGCTATGTTACACAGCATCACAAGTAGCTCTCAAAAGAAAGAAGCCCATTCAACTTGATAATAGACTATAAATAGCCACATGTATGTTGTTTTGGACCAAGTACAAGATTATTCATACTAAATGTATCAAGGTCAAGAGCAATGGGTATCCTTGAAAGAGGTTTATGGGAGGGGGGGTGGAACCATGTAATAACAACATCACTAACCACAAGAGTTATTGAGACTCACAACTGATGACTGGCTGGTTGCCACTTCAGAGAGAGAGAGAAGAAGAAAAAAAAAAATCATGTAATGACACTTTTTGAAAACCATCTAAATAACAAAAAGGAACAATTTTGCTGACAAAAATTTATCCTTCTGACTATGTAAAACATTGAACTACCGTTCGTGAGTTTAATCACTTTTAAATAAAACTGAATGAAATAGATAGGTAAACATTTAATTACACTATTAAAAGCATCGGACTATCAAGTCTTTGAAGAGAATATGAAGAAACCCCTTGAACTCCAAATAAACACTGGCAGATATTTTTTTTACTAAATGCATTACGGCCTCCTGTAGGTATACACACAAAATTTTTCAAAAATCATCTCATAGAAATACCTGTGAAATTTTTCACTAGCAAAAACTAGTTTACTATGAAATCTGATAGAAATGAGTGTCAAGACAATTATTCACAAATCCAGGTAGTGAAAGCAAATGATGCCATAACTGATTCCCTTCAGATGTCAAAGTCAGAAATGGCCATACATAGTTTTATAAGCTTTAGATTTATGAGTGGGAGGAAATCTGAATAATTTTTTTTTTTTTTTCTATGTACAAATTGAACAAAAATAAGATTTTATATATTTTTACATTAGGTTTAAAAATATAAAATTTACAATAAATTTAGTATAAATGTAGACACCTTTCCACAATATTAGAACAAGATAGCTAACCATTTCTGCTCAGTGCATTTGGCGTTCTAGCTATGTACTACTAATTCTGGTGTATAAATTCAAAAAATACTAATGTCCAAACACCCTTTTTAAATTCCTTTAAATTAGCTTTTAAGATAACCTCTCATTTTTATCTTCTTGTTTCATTCAGCATAGTTTAATTACTAATGTTTGAGATTACTAACGATAACTTCGTACTTTTTATTTCTCAATACTCTTGGTTATAAGTAAATTTGTATATTTCAATAGAAAAAAATCTTAGTATTTCTAATGCATGTATTTTACTCTGTATATAAACCACTCAAATACAGCAAACAGTACTATAATAAAAATACGAGTACATTTCTCCAACAATGCTTCATTTTATACTTGATTTCTACAGAAATATTTTAGAAAATTCATCACATAAGGTCAAGCAAAACAATTGTATACGTAAGAGTTAGAGCATTCTACTAATAATTTTATTAATATGGTACAAGCTTTGCATTGCGTGTTGGGAATTAAAGAGAAAAAAAATGAAAAATCTTGGTTTAAGAAGACAGTTCCAAATGCTGAAGCAGCTGAAATATGTAGTTGCTGAGTGAGAGTAGAATATTAAATACAGATGATATTTGTCTGAGACAGATCAGAGATATTATATTGAATGGATGGAAGGTTAAAAACAACTGTTCTATCATGGATTTGGAAGCACTGGCCTAAGTTTTGTTGATACCAAAGATGGTTCCCAGGCATACATCGACTGGGCAAAAATGCAACTAAGATTGAGAACAGGTTCAGAGCAAAGGGTCAATGTATCCTAATATAAAGAAGGAAACTGAAAATAAGTTTGTTATTACTTTAGGTAAGAAGAAAGTTGTTCATAACTTTCCTAGAATATTAACTTGAAAACCCAATACATTATAAGTATATTTACTAAGTTTAGATTACTGTCAAACCAAGCATCATTTGTCAGTGATCAAGGAAGTAAATAGTAACACAATAAAATGGGGTTACTTGAACTGACCAGACAACTTGGACCAATAACCATTGAAGAAAAAGAAGCAACATATTTATTGCATTTCAGTAACAACTGCTCCAAATTTAAATTTCAGCATAGCTTTTAAATATACTTTTATGATGTCTGCAGCTTGGATAATAGGTATCATGGGGCTCAAAGCATTGTCTAATACAGCTGAAAATTGGCAGATTATTTAAATGCAAAATGGGGTCCCTCCTGGGCAGCAAATGTGTGGTATGGCCAATATCAAGCAACATATCAAGCATGAACTCTGTAGATCTATTAATAAAACAATTCTGGCATAGTGTTTAGCCACACATTTCTCGGAATTTTGGTTATGTCTTTTTTTTTTTTAAGAGAATTGTGGTAACTTGGATCATAACACTTTCCTAACCAGTATCAAATTGCCATCAGTTTTTTCCCCCAGAAATATGAAACTAGTAATAAAAAAACATCCAAAAATAAATAAATTTGTAATATATATATTACACACACACACCTTCCTCACTAATTCTTATGTAATGAGCAAGGGTAAGAATGGAAGAGGGTGCTTATGCTTGAATGGAAGCAAGAGACACTCAACTTTCACAATAATTCATTCATTACTCCAAGTCTGAAGCCCCAAAATTAAGTAGTTGTAGTGGTAAACCACAGGACTGATAGCAAAAGTAACCAATGAATAATAATAATAATAATAATAATAATAATAATGAGAGGTATATTAGTTTCATTTGCCTTTGCTCGTTCTAGCAGGACTACTTGCTTTTTATGCACTAGGAGTGTCCTTACTGTACTATCATAATTTATTGAATTTTGGCCTATATTGTTTTCTGGAGGGAAAGAAAAAAAAAAAAAAAAAAAAAAAACAACACTTTAGCATTTAACCATTTTTACAAAAAGAAAAAAAAAAAAAAAAAAAGCCTCAGTAGAAAACATTCAAACATTAACCACACATTAATCTTTTTGACCCAATTACATTACACCAATATTAAACCTTCATGCAGCTTTAAAGATTGAAGGAAATGATAAGTTTCTAAAATTGATATGCCTTCTGGTGATGAGTGTTGGCATTAGTAAGCTGTGTTAATCATGAATCTAACTATATTGGGTCATGGCTAAAAAAAAGTATTGACTATTTCTAAAGGCTACTTTTAGATATCACCTTGTTGCTTTTTTTTGTTTACCTTTGAAGAGATCAGTTCAGTTGAAATGTTCATATATTAAGTGGAGAGATGCTAATTTTATACAAAAAAAATTGGCACCAACTGAATAGTTATTGGTATTTTAATGTTCATCTAAAAAAATCTGATGAAATGCAAGTTCAAGGAAATCTATTCTTGAAATCCTGGCAACTACAGTAAGACCTAAAAATTTAAGATATACAGCAGAACAAAAATCTATTTAGATTAAGCAAAGTAGCACTAATAACTGAACTCTAGACAAATTTACTCATGAATTTTCCTCTAAACCAGCCATTCTCAATAGGAGCCAAATGGCCCCATTGCAAGGGGCCATATACTGAAAAATGAATTTCTATTCATCTGTTAGTGTTGTAGCCCTGTCTGACATAGGTCCCAGGAGATTCAGAAGAGATCTTGAGGGAGCTGTGACCACAAAATGCTTTAAATGTTTATATTACATTTTATCCATAACTAATTTCATTGCAGACATATCAAGATATTTCTGAAAAATTAATTTTATTGGGACAGATGAGATATCCCAATTACCAAAATGCTGGTGATACATTTCCGACATTAAAAAATAAAAATTATTTGGGCCATGCAGTCATTCGAAAAATGTTGATAGTAATAGAGAAAGCATACTCAATTTCTATTTCAGACAAAAATATGGATTACAATTACTATATTATTGATTAGTGAAGTCCAAACAATAGAAATTTTACGATATAAATCATAAAAAATACTTAGAGAAAAATTACATAAGATTTCAAGTAAATGCCTTGATTGGACGTAGACCAAAAAATGCTGCTGCAAGCCAATGATTGATCAGGTCATTTAAACAATCCCAATCTGTCCTGAAGTGAAACCTTCATAAGGAATCAACTACACAGGAGTTAACATCTTTTGTCCTCATTTTCAATTTCTCTGCTGAACTTCCAATGCCTGACAATTCTAGTATAATTAATAAAATAAGATGGCATTTGGATCAGGTGACTATGTGAGGTTTAGTGTGGAGTGGTTAAAATAGTGATCCTATAGTTTAACTAACTAACCATTCTACTCATACATCAAGAGACAATTTTTGGGAAACAAGGCTAGGAGTGAATCTCTAGGCTTTAAATTAGCTACGTTGTTACAGTATGAATACATCCAAACTTAATCTTAAGTTGCACAGGGAATCAAAAATACGACAATACTTATTTCTACGACAGAAGTATTGTTTATTTTGACAAGGTAATAGGGTCTATATTAGGAGGGTTATACTGCAGAATTTTAGCCGAAAGTATTGGAGCACAGACTAGAATGGATTTTAGCTGATCTTGAGTAGAATTGGCATATTCTTTTTTAAATAATTTACAGAAGACCTGCATGGACAGTTAGTTGCAATCAGATGGAAAAAAAAAGAAAAAAAAAAAAAAAAAAAAAAAAAGAGGAAAAAAAAACCCAGAAAAACAAAAAGCCACAATCTATCTTACTGTTACATTTTCATTATAGACATCAATGTACGTTAAATATGAGGACTTTTGAGGGTTCCTGCAAAAACCTAACATCCATAATTTTTAAGTAAGGAAGCCTAAGAGAGGAAAGGGGGGGGGGGGGAGAAAAAAAAAAAAAAAAAAAAAAAAAAGAAAAGAAAAGAGAAAATACACTCTTTTCTGAAAAAGAGACCCAAAATGCTTCTTCAGGCAAAGCTGCAAAATCTGACTATCAAACAAAACTAGAACCCAACTAAAATAATATACAAGACTGACCGTTTGGGTGGAAATGTTTGGCTCATCAGATCAAATAGCTGTTAACATTCGACCCCAAACTAATACCACAAATTGAATTCCTAGATGGCTAGAAAGAGGAAATGTGAGTAATTTTTTTCTTCATTTTTATTTATTCTGCACTTTAAAATAATGACGTCAACTTTTGGTGAGGACCAACAAAAAAGATTCTAAATATGAAGTCATTGAAAATATAATTAGAAGTTAGGTCTGGTTAGGTTATTTTAATTATGTAACATAAATAGAATTTCCGTTTATAAATCTAAATCCATTAGCAGCAGTAGCAATTATAAATCATCTCCATCAACTTCTCAAACCAATGAATAAAAAAAATTTAAATGAAAGCATTAAAAAAACATTCAACAACAAAGACATTAATGTTACTCTATATTTAGACTCGAGCATGGTTAAGGTAGAGAACTGAAGCCCAAGACAGACTTTCATTAGATTAGTGAGGCTAGATTACCACGTATGTATTTGTAAACTGGATTTCATGTTGGTGAGATGAAATCGCTTCTCTTACACAGAACTTCAAAATAGAAAAAAACTTTTTTTTCCACAAAGCCAAATGTATAATGTCATCCCAGCAATTTAACTGACGCTGGAAAAGTCTCTTGAAAGATATACAAAATCATACTTCATTTCATAACGCTCCTAAAGATTATCGTAAGACATGAAAACGTTTCAACAGCTCCTCTCAAGCAAATAACTTTGATTGTAAAATCTGTCCCATACTAGTGGTATAACTTGGAGACCTGATATTTGGATTTCCCATAAACTAAAAATTACAAAGTTACATTATAGGATTGATTATAAAGATGAATGGTTTCTGGAGGACTACTGCTCATTGTAACTCATCTAAGAACCATAACTGCCCATATCGAGCTTTGGTGCCCCCCCCCCCTCAGTATACTAGTGCATTGGACAGTGTATATATTTACATAGTTCCCACTCCCCTACTAAATTAAATGTCAGTCAGCATATACAGTATATTAATGACCAGTAAGAAAACAATTAAGTAAACCTTTTCAAATCACTTGAGAAACATGGAAATTTTAGCTAAGGATTATACAAACCTTTTATTACATAGCCCGGGAGGGGGGGGGGCTCACTTTGATTAGAAATTAACTATACATTGATATAGTAAGGAAATTTAGTCCTCCAGATATACAAACAAATACAAGGTGGTTTACTAATTATTAAGAGAGAAATGGGGGAAAAATATAAAAATTCCAATATCTGCAAAAAAGTTTTTCCTTCAGTTTTATAATTAAGATCAGATGAAATTTTCATGCTTTACATTTTTTTTCTACTGGTTGTCTAATGATATGTCTTTTGCCACAAAGAAAATACCTCCTGAGTAACAAACTGAACTGGATTTAAAATGTTTTCTTCATTACCTAAATAAACCCTAAGAATGTCAATATTTTCTCAAGATCGAGTTTGTGATGTGCATGTTTATCAACCTTGACCCTAATAAACACAATGCTGATAATCACACACACAAAAAGCAAGCAAACAAGATGTCCAAACCAACACATTAACACGCAAACAATGGGCAAGAGATTTTGTTCTTACAGGGTCAGTGTCTAGGGAAAAAAAGAATTTAAAAGAAAAAAAAGAAAAGAAAAAAAGGGAACCTGTTCTGCTTGCTAGTATTACAGAAGTTTCATTAAAATGTACAAACTGGGCTATAAGACAAATAGTTTAAAAGGGTATTATATTTAGGTTTTTGGGTTGAAGGAAAAAAAAAAAAATTAACTGCATACCTATAGAAATATTTACTCAGTTCAGTCTGGCACAAGGCCAAAATAGGTATTCAAGGTGTATATCAACACCTGACACTAGCAATGACTTGCTCGTCTTTGAATATAGGAAATGATTACTAAATGAACAAAAGACAAGACCATGCAAACTATCATCCGATCACTACTATAAGGCATGGCTAGAGAATACAAATCTTGCATTTATGACAGGTCTTCAAGAGTCATCACGTCTTTAATTCTTAGACAATCACAACATCTCATCTTTGCTGTTTTTATATTCACAATGTTTCAGCCATTATACTCAAATGAGAGGCTTAACTTGAGATTCTGAGGGCATCACTGAATATGACAAACAATTGCAGGAGGCTTAAAAGTACACCTGGAACATGAATATAAACTAACAACAGAGATGAGGACATTAGTCAGAATGAATCTATGCATAATGATAACTCATCAAAATTTCAGACAAATCACAAAGTTTACATTCAACTACCAGACAACTATATTGCACGTAGGGAGGATAATGATAAAAAAAAAAAAAAAAAAAAAGAAAAAAAACTTACCTGAAATCTCCAATTCATACCACTCTGACTTTTTACCAGATGCTATATCTTCTTGGGACATGATACTATAATTTCGCCGAGGATTAGGAGATTCATACTTTTCCTTGGGCATCTTTGAAGGAGCTGCAAAGAGGAGAAAAGAAAGCATTAGATTGTTGAGGTATTGAATTTGTACACATTTGAATAGCACAGCAGTTCAAAGATCTGTTGTCTTTAGCCCTACAATGGCGATAACAAAAAGGTAGATCAACAAAAAAATAAAACTGATTCCATATCCCACTATTATTTCCCTCTACATTCGCACCATGTGAAAAAAGTATATTGTAATCATGGGTGTGTATTCCAAGCAAGAGAAGGAACTGATTGATGGATCTTCACAAAAACCTCAAGTAGGTTCTGAAATGTGTGCACAGATACAATAAGACTTTGGACCAAGGATTTTAAAAAAATCATTGTTTACAGATTTATAAAAACCCACATCACTTTCTGCCAGGCTAAAGCATGACAGAAGAAGAAAAAAAAAATTTTTTAAAAGTATGCTTGTTAGCATCTACATCTCAACTACTGCTGCTGATGTCTTTCTAACAAGACAAGACATTCATCTCTGATTTTTCATAAATAAAACTAATGTTTTTCTGATATTTAAAAAGACTTTTCACATCGGTTGGCCAATTGTTTTATGATAAAAATCCCCAGAAAAACCTAGAAAATATCTTTTGTTTGCAACAATTATATTTACACACACACACACACACACTATATATATATATATGAATGAACTATAGAGAGTGAGAGACTTGGGAGTAAAGTGTATGGAAGTTAGGTTTATCTATAAATGTTTTTATAAATGGTCTAGACATGTTTCGGGAGGTATTCCCATCTTCAGTAGTATGTGCTATGTGTACTTTTAGAGGTTATAGGTTTGATGTAGAACACAAGTCCACCATTAGGAGCTTTACTTTGTGAGCAAAAAATGGTATCCCATCTGCTGGGGGCATCCTGTTGTGTGAGAGAAAGTCCAGCCAGTGATGAAGTCTATGGTTTAGCAGCAGCAATGGGTCTTTGAGAGGACATAAGGTGTCAAGGTAGGAGGGAAGTGATGTGGTGTTAGACTGTGTAGGTATGCTAGGGATAGCGTGAAGTTATCAAAAATATGTTGGCTATGATTTGTACGAGCGAGATGACTAAGGTGGAGCTTGCTATGGGTTTGAGTGGCTTTGAAGTTCCCACTATTGGATGTATCTGAGGGTGGGGGTAGCTGTGGATGTGAGGTTATTGTTAGTAGGAGGTTTATGAATTAAGGATCTGTGTGATTAGGGTTGTTAAGTTTGGTGTTGAGTCCATTAGGGGAGAGAGTTTTGAGTTTGTTGATCCACATATCCTCATGTCTTTTTTGAATTTTAGTTGTCCATAGGAGTATTTTTTTCTATTTTTTCAATGATAGTAAAGCTAGCGTCCATGGCAAAATTGTGGCCGGGTGTGTGAAAGTATAGTTCTACGGGAAGTGGCCTGGGATTGTTTTGTGATTTAATTCTGTGTCTCTAATTGTAGAGTCTAATGTTAAATTGCCACTCGTACTTGCCTATGTATTTTTGCTTGCATCTATTGCACTCTAGAAGGCATACATTGTTTTTGCTATGACAGTACTATGGTATATGTGGTAACTCTTTGGTGGTAATGCTTGTGAAGGTGTTGGTGTACTTAAGGTGTTTGCAACATATACTATTTCTTTTGTGGCATGGTTTACAGAATTTAGTGGTTCTAGGGACATTGTTTTGCGAGACTATCTTTAATAATATTGTTGCTGCTAATCATGACTTTGATGTTTTGGGGTCTGCAGTAAGCGATGACACATAGGTTTGTGAATTCATTATATATATATATATATATATATATATATATATATATATATATATATATATATATACACACACACACACACACATATAGAGCAAAGGTTTTGATCCTACCTTATGGTACTGGATGGGATAATGGATAGTCTATAGCCACACTGAGGAGTTGTAATACAATGAAACAGCTGTCAGTGGATGACACAATTATTATATATAATTTATCCATTTATAAACGATCTCATTTTTGATAGGTACTATGCTAGAACATGTATATTTAACCTGCTATTCTGGTTATAGAATAATTGTTAAAATTAATATAATGACCATAGTACAACTGATAAAAATTAAGATGACATTGAAAGATAAGGTATGAAATCTTTTTTGTGTATGTATGTGTGTGTGAGTGCGGGGGATCTGAAGATAAGTAAAACATCAGTTTTACTATGCTAATTCAGGGTAAAGATGACTGGAGAGAAATTGGCATCTTTACCATATGCCTGTCTATCTGTGATCACTAAAGTCAAGAACAGAAATTATAAATTGGATTCTGGAGAAAGTTTTTAGCAAGTTGGTCTTTGAAAATTGAAAATAACCGGGGGAGGGGGGGGTAGCTTTTGCACTCTCCCCGATAATGGTCTGATTTTGTTTATCAGTACAATATCAAAGTAGCCAAAAATGATGCATTGTAACCAGATCTCTGGTTATAGAATTAAGGTACCTATCAGATAACCCCTTCCCACAAAAAAATAAACAGTTTTGGTTTCTTGCTAGGACCAAATGTCCCATAAATCCCACTTGTAGGGTGAATATTCAAGCTAGTTTATTAAATTCCAAATTGCTGCATGTTAACTAATCAAGAAGAGACAACTTACAAATCATCACCATTTTAACCAATGTGCTAATTACATATATATATTTGAGAACACTCTTTGAAAATGGCTTCATTTAGCCAGTTAGAATTAACCAAATAACATTAAGAAGTTCATTAATAAAGACGCTAATATACTAAGTATACATCAGTCAAAGTTTTCAGTTATCTTCCCACACCATAGTACATGCAGTAGCCACCAATATAAAAATGAATGAACTCTACATTGGAAACGGTGAAGATTCAAGTTAGAAATATAAAATTACAATAGTTAAATACCATAAAGTACATAAATGAAAGATTAAACTCTCAGTTGCAGGATCCCTTCCTTCGGGCAGATGTTAAATAAGAATCAAGAACAACCAAACAATATTTATTTACATGTCTTAAAACAGTTCTCAATAAATTGACTATGATAGTGTCAGGAATAAATATAAATCAAATGAAAAGAGAAAAAGCATTTTGATAATGGGGATTCGGTTACTACCATCTCCTGCTCATATAATGAACAGTGGGATTTTTCTATTTGTTTTCTGTCCATAATGGATTCTTCCACATAGAAGTATTTCGCAGATAAAAATATATACACTTGAAAGAATAGACACTTCCAACAAAATGAGTTCAGTAGTTTCTGTTGGGAAAAAAAAAAAAAAAAAAAACCTTGGAGAAATTTCAACATACCTTTGAATTTTTTTTTTATGAGGGATTATCTAGTAACCAATATTTTAGCCCTTGATATCGCAAACAGGTTTCATTAAACAGATAGGTCAAAACTCATTTACTAATTCTTACATGTTCAATTATACTGCAAATTCAAATATTTCTGGCAGTGAGAGTAAAAAATATTCAGCACTAAATGTTGCAATTCTTGAACTAAAACTTATTTTAACAATTTTGAGCAAAAAATCGATTGTCAGTCATCAGGCATTAACACAAACACTACTGCCAGAATAAGGCTATTATATGCACAAAGCAGATATATTTATAACAAATTTAGTATAAAAATGCATTGTAAATCAGGAACTAATGGATGATCAGTGATTAAGTATTGAGGCAAGTATAAACAGAATAAGACCATTTTGTATAATTAGCTATACCAGAAAGGTTTCTATGAATGTTTTCAAGCAACAATAAACAAAAAGAAAAAAAAAAATTAACAAGTGAATGACTTGTCCAAAATTCAACATTGAAAATGTTATATAACCAGAAGAGGAAATGCATCTATGCTGAGTTGATTACTTTGAATGCTTATAGTAGGCAAGCAATTAAGATTCAACCAAAGTTTTCAAAAACAACACACAACTAAGGATAGTACACAGCTGGGATGGGGCTTATGTTAAAGACTACACAAGCTATTAAAAGGAATATGGCTGCCACTTATTCAAATAAAGATATTGTTATACTCTCTATTTTTTTTATTTTTAAAAAAATAACATCTAAATAGAGGAAGTACAAGTTAACAAAAAACATTAAATGCTATAAATGGAAATTCTAACTATTTTTGTAAAAGGGCAACCATGAAAGCCTTGTGGTTTTGATTTGAATCTGTTCCACCAAAATGTTGTAAAAGGTGGTAAAACCATAGCAAAAAAGAGACAGACAGACGCTCAAACAGACAGATACTCAGACAGACAGCCACATAGAAACCTTTGGATATAGGTCCCAAAAGTTTGGAAAGGGTTAGTACAAAATTTATTCAGTGTTGATAAATTCATTTTCAACATCTAAAAGCACACACAAAAATGAGTTCATAAAGTAACTTACACACAATAATAATTGAATTTGACAAATATGATACAAGGAAATGTTGAGTGTTTAGTGATCACACATGAAAGAGCTACTTGTTGCAGTAATTAGAAGTAGTAATCATGTACAGTGTTAGGTTACAAGTGAATAAGACTATCAGGTTAGTGAGTAGTCTTAAGTGGTACTCTTCAACAAAGCTATAGTTATCAATGTTATATATCCCAGATAATTATTGACATTTCTAATACTTACAACTTTCTAAAACTATGTTGCATCATATATAACACTTCCACATGGTAATCTTTTCCTCTTTACACTTTGGGCATAAAAAACTTAATAGCAAGTTATATGATGGAAACCATATTTGATCAACTGTAAGCAGTGTCTTTTATAACATTAATCGGCTGATAATATAGAGAAAAGGACATCAAAATTGGAACTATTCATATTCATTGCTATAAGTTTATTATCAGGATATTACATTCATTGTCATGAACAAACTTACATTATAAAAACTATAAAATTTTAATTCTGAAGTGTTTAGGACTAACTGAATTTGGTAGCAACCGTTTGATTAAATCATACATTATGATAGAAAACTCCCTCTTAACTAAATTGGAAGTTAATTTTCAATTTGTAAAACTTTCCAAGTAGCTTAAAACAGAGCAAGACTTTCCAATGCAGATTTGGATTTTTAAGCTTTAAATGTAGAATATGAAGGCAGGCACCTCAGAATCCAAGCTGAAGTTGATGCTGTGTCATTAACCTGAATGCTGCTGAGTAAGTTCTTCAATGTTATTCCTGAGCTGGTTTTTTCTCTTGAATAAAAATTCTTCACTGCATCTTCAAAATGGTTTCATTTTCATACTAATCAACAAATATCTTATAAATGCAATGTAATACATTGCAAAGTATTTCAATTCAAATGAATATGAAATATCTTAAAACATAGATTTATACAAAACCATCTTACATTCAGTACATTTGCATCTACTTGTTTTGTAGACACTATATTCTCTAGTTTGATTTTGTCATCTTCTGAAGAACAACACTATTGCAAGAGGAGTTATCTCATCTGTGGTACTGGACTGACAACTTGTCAAGTAGAATAATTCTAAAACCAACATTAGTAGAATATCACATCAGGCTATTACAATAATTGGCTACATCCTATAACTTTATATCAAGAGTAGTCAGGGAATGGACCTCAATATTTCTGCCATAATAATACAGGTCAAGAACTAAGTTGTTTAGAAAGGTCACTATAGAAAGCACTCATTTGCTCAAGAAGATGACCAACCTCAGCATTAAAAAAAAAATGTTCTCTCAGATCTGATCAAAAAGCTATTTGACTAAAAAGTCTCAGAACCATCTCAATCCAGAGTGAAGACAAACTAAGTGACCCCCTTCAAGTAACAGAGCTAATGTGAGTTGTGTTAGCGGTTCACCATATAGCTGGGAATTTACTTTCCGTTCCACTACATAGCTTTCTTTACCGAATTTTCTCTGGCTATTTAGCTTTCATTACCTAAATTCCATCCTTATTTTCATTTTGTTTTTACAGACTGGAAAAAACTTTTTCCCCTTCTGTCTTGCACTTTTCACTTTGTATTTGTGATTTTTAACAACTTTCCCTATAACTATATTTTCTACATATCTTGCAGTTTTTCTGGGGTTTTTTTTTTTAAGAAAGAACCAAGGAAAAAAATTGATTTCTCAGGATATAGTGAACTGTTATAGTGACTCACTATTTTGGTGACAGCCATTGGTTAATTTTTGACTAAAATTTCTTTTATCTTAATTCTAGTTGCATTTCATTGCAACCACTCAGCCTATCAGTCTATAGTCATCAATTAAGAGGGAAGAAATACTTGTCAAAAACTAATAATGGTTGACAATGCTTCATCTGATCAAGATAATATAACTACTAATACTAACAGGACTCATTATTTCATTTTCTAAGTGATTTTATTAGGAGAATGAGCTAATTTTGGTTGATGTTGCATCAAAAAAATCTAAAAATGAATACTTGGTTGAACAAAAAATGGTGATGTTAGTTGAACTAAAAATGCTCCTGTTACTATCTCACTTTATTCAAAAATACCATTTTTGATGGTATCATGATAAGTCATATCAGCAAGAATTTTTGAACAATTGCTAAATTTGCATGTTTATTCTAACATTGAAAGATGGAAGAAAATAGGTAACATTTTCGGCATTTTTTTTCATTCAGATTTAGGTGAAAATAAGACTTACACAAAAAAGATTTGTGCACCTTTTGGAGACAGTGCCATGAATTAACAAATGGGTCAAAAATGGTTGGCAAAGTTTCATGGTAGCAATTTCTAGCTGAATGACACTTCATGGAGAGTAGACAAATAGAGGTTGATAGTGATAAAAATCAATTTTCACTTGATAATTTCAATACTTGTAACAGCCCACATATTTAAAAATATCCGAATCAAACGTTGAAAATCGTTTGTGCCAGCTTGGATATGTTAGTTGCTTTGATGTGTGGCTTCCACATAAGCAGGGGGATCCTTTTCTGCATGCAACTCAGAATTTGAAAATAGCAAAAACGTTTTTGAAGCAAATTATGACAACCAATGAAAATTGGATACTTCATAAGAATTTAAAACCTAAGAGATAGGGCAAGGAAAATGAATTGTGACAAATCATATCAAAAAGGCAGGCATTCATCATCAAGGAAGGTGATGCTGTGTATATGGAGGGATAGGAAGGGAGTCCTCTACTATAAGCTCCTTCCAGGAGACCAAATGAATAATTCAAACAAGTACTGCTCACAATTGAATTGATGAAAAGTGTCTGAAGTTAGTCAACAGAATCAATGTACATATCAGGATAAATCCAGACTGCATGGTTCTTTGGTGACCAAACAAAATTATTATAGCTTGGCTGGGAAGTTTACACCGATTTATCAATCATATTCAACAAATATTCCAAGTTTGTATTATATATACACATATTAGAGTAACATCATTCTAATATATCAATTCTACTAACTGTATCAAGTTCACTTATACCTTTTGTACTTGAGAATGTTCTATTTAATAAAAACACATTGTTTACTCACCTAAATGTTTAATTAATTTATTCAATTTTGCTTATGGGTATTGAATCCTTACAATTCAAAAAAGTTAATTCATCTAAAAGTGTGGGAACCACTGCTCTAAAGTATCAAATCTTTGATATTTTAAACAGAACACCAAATAAATTATCAATATGAAATGATAGTTTACTATCAAGAAATATTGGTAACATTTTCCTAATAAAGGAATCTGCAGTACATGAATATACCTCCAGAATCATGTCAAATCAAATATTATCATCGTATAATACTAACCTAATAGCCAAAAGAGCTACCAGTAGAAAAATCATTTACTCTCTGAAGAAAAAAAATTTACATTCACCCACCTTATACTAATCACAATTTTGCAATGGAATTCTCAGAGAACCTTTGAGGATTCTTTACCTGGTTTAAAGACATTTGCTAGACCATACAAGGCAAAACTATTCAAATGTAATCTCAAAATTGAAGAGGGACATTAATTTTATTCAACACTAAAATAAAGAACAGATTTCAAAATAATGCTTCAGCTTTGCAACAATGTTTCAAAGTTGATAATTTCACAATTTATTATTTTGATGTTCCTATAATCCAGATGTTATTTGTTGATATTTTGATGTATCAACTGTACAGTAGTCCCATATATTTGAAAGGTAAAAATCAATTGAGCAGTATCAGATTAAGCCCAATAGCAGTGGTTGTGGGCTGAAAGAGAGAGAGAGAGAGAGAGGGAAAGAGAACAAGATGAATTATTCCTTGATAGGTTATTGTCATGCATCTGTCATAGGAACAAAGTTATGATTGATTTATGGTGCTGTATAAGTTGTTGACAAGGTATATACAAAAAAGAATTCTTGACAAAAAGGTCAAAAATTCTATACAAAGAAGAAATCTGAAAAGGCTGACTTCTTACTATTGAAAGGAGAGAACTCAAAACCATAATGTTCATGATTCACTGTCTATACCAGGTGTCTTTAAGCTACACCACATCCTACATCCAGCCCGCAGTAATTTGAAATTTATAATAAAACCCCAATTATTTCACTTAGTTTTCTCTCAACCACATTGTTTAAATTGTATTTATTCATTTACAAAACCAATATTTTTATTCGGCCCACGAGAGTGTAAAATAGAAAACATGGCCCAAATACTGAAAGGTTTGGAGACTGATCTAGATCATTCATACACAGGTTTTGAAATTAGAATTTAGATGAAAGATAGAAATTAAGGTTCAGGTAGATCTCTTTATATCTGAAGAGTCAGAGTAAGTTTTGAAAGAAGCTACTTTAGCCCCCCCCTCCACACACACACACCTGGTGTGGCAGACTACTGGAGGAGCCACAATAATGAACTGGTAAAATGGCCAAAGCATGTGATTGGGATAGACCATTAGTTTGATTTGAACTCCTGAAGGCAAGGACTTCACGAGACTAGGAAGGATTTTCTTTCCTTGTGAGTCAACTGTAAATAAATATCACACTCCTAGCCTCAAGGTCAAATGCTCCACCACTGAGCTATATATAATTAAGTGCTGCTGATAGCACAAGTCATTTTACACTCAAAAATGATTGCACTTACAACTGGAAATATTGTTTGAATCACATTCAAATTATTTTAAATAAGGAGTACCTTATTTTAGTTTTATGAGAAGCATTAACTAGCAGGTGAAAGCTACATTACGCAGAGGATTCAAGTTAAACCCTGTTTATAAGAACATATGGGTTATAATATGTCACTCAGTAGAACAGCATTACTTCTGTAATCAGCAAGAAACTCAAAGTACTCACGTACTGAGCATGGCAAAAAACTTTTAGTAACCGATTAAAGCATTTAGTTGTAATATTTCATGATAAAATCTTTTAGTTTACATTTTTGTTTATCATAAAATTTTACTCTATAACAAGAAAAACAAAACTGTATAAAATCGGAAGTGAAACTGCCAATAGGTTTCTTCTGGATCATCTTGCTCGTCTCAAGTTTGGATAAAGGGGGACTGTTGGGTGTGGGGCTAGTGATTCCATTCCATAAAACCTAATTGCTACTGGAAGTGCAGCAGAATCATTCCCAGCAAGAGCCTGGTTGGAAGATTCCTTTTATGAAATACCCATGATGTATACTGGTGAAAGTTTACAAGAAGGTTGTTCGACAAATTGGGTAATGACAAATGCAAAAGCCAGGATAAGGACTTTGAATATCAGGACCCTGTTCAAGAAAAGAAAATCAGAAATGGCAGAATGGAATCAACAAGAGAAGAGTTTGGAGGTAAGCGCAAATCTGGTAAAGATCTGTTGGAAGTAAGACAAAGGTAACCAGACTGACATGAGCACAGCTAAGGGGTTTGCCCAGAAAAATGTCTACTGGTACGGTGAGGTTACAGCCTTAAACTTAACAAGGATTTTATAGGAATAAACAATTAACCAATTGAAGTAAAATATGGTTAAAAAGAACACCCCAGAATATTTGTTTGATTTTCAACTTTCATCTGAGGCAGGTAGGATTAAGTTGAGTTTTTACACAAAGCAAAAATCTTTCATTTCGTACTTTTGTAAAGCTCAAATATTAATAAGATCTGTCACCAAGTCATGAAAACTTCTGTGGAAGAAAGCAATTTTTTTTAGAAAATTGTATGTTTTTCCTTCACGATTTTGCAAAAATTATAATATAAGAACATAATGTATGCCTAAACCGTAAAACTGAAAGTCAAAACTTTGCAAGCATATATGACAATGATATGGCTACAAAAAACAAAGTTTCCTCCATTTTGTAAACAAATCATTTAGCAATGCCAGTTATCTTCCTTGAATGGGTAGAAAGGTATAAAAAGTCAGAAATTCAATTGGAGAGAGAGAGAGAGAAAAAAAAAAAAAAAAAAAAGAAATTTCCCTTATGGAACATATATGCAAAATTTCATTTCAGCGGGTAAAATTTAAAACTATATAAAATAAATAGATTAAAGAATAAAACAAAGTAGACTTCATCTAAAGAAAAATGGCAGCCATGATAGACAATGAAAATTCATGAGGGCTCAATATCCAATTCTTTCTTTTTGAAAACCTTTGGCTGTAAGTATACAAAACTATATCAAATGCACAACTGGCTTGTAATAATCAGCTAAGCTGCCCTACTAATCAGAAATAAATTGTTCAGATATGAATTCATGGCATAGTTACAGCTGTTAACCAAAAGATTCTCAGTTCAAATCTATCTGGGACAACTTTTTTTCTAAAACAATAGTTGAGGACAAATTTTCTGATAGTTATGTGTACATATCAATATTAATTTGAAACAACTTTATGAGGCTGAAAATTTTAGTACACAAGGAATGAAATATATTTTTTAAAAGTGAGGCACACGTAAATTGGAATGAAAAATATGAACAAAAGCTTTGTCTTTTCAAGCATATGCTGTCCTGGCGTAACAGGTTGTCATTACACACCTAGACTGCAGAAATGAAATCGGATGAAACTTTGAAGGCACATGGTCATGTTACATATACATATTAATGTCATAGGCTACAGAAAAATGAAGACCCCTCTCCCATTTTTAAACATATTACAAAGGCCAATTTATTTCATTATATATACAAGGTAGCCAAGTGACATCAAGTCACATTAGGATTGTCTAAGTTCCCACGGGACAATGGAAAAAAAGATATTAGCTAAGCACATCTAACAACCTGCCTGGCAGTTTCAGGTTCAATTCCTTGGTAGAGTAGAGCTGAAAATCATGCTGGTTCAAGAAAGAACCATCTCCACACTGGACAACAGAAGTAGAACTATCTACCCAAGTTAATCAAGTTTGAAATACCTAGTAAGTCCATATAAAATCAGTGAATAATAATGATTCCTTATCACAGAAATCTTAAATCAAATCATATTGTATTACTTGAAAATAAACATCATCAAATACAAGTTTAAGCATATCAGGATATTTTGTAAAATTTGAGATTTCTATATCTCCTGACGTCAAAAAGATTTAGTTCATGATGAGGGATGTTTAGGAAGAAAAAAAAATGAATTTATATCTTGAAGAAAACGGAATGAGAGAGGAAAATGAATACTGGCATGAAAATAATATAACTAAGAACATAAAATATTCTTGTTCAATGGTCTTGACAGAAAATAGATTAAAAAATATTAATTAGGTCACATGAAATACCTACTTTTAGTCGTATATACCCATATATAACTAAACTTAGTTTGATTTTGCCACTGCAGTAATATTTCCTCATCTATCTTATGTTTGATATTCCTGTGTTTTTACAATTATATTAAAATTTTGTGCAGGTATGCATGGCTGTTACTGGTTAAAGAATTTAAATGATATTAGGTTGGCAGAAAAAACAATTGTGGTCTTTGTTATTTCAAACTTTGATGCAACTATGCTCATGGAATATACCACGTTAAAATTGTGAATTTTGCTCTGTTTATTTAAGCTGAACATTTATTTCACTATTCATCCTGGTTTGTTCAAGAAAAAAACCAAAAAAAAACAAAAACAAATTCAAGCAATTTTTTTCTGTAGGAGTTCAAAATGGGACTCGGCGCAGCAGAATCTGTTCACAATATCAACCCAGTATTTGGCCAGAGGACCGTCAATCAATGGTACAGGTCAACATTGGTTAAAAAAAAAAAGAAGATAGATCATGGTCACTGTTTGACATTTGCCAAGAGGATTCATCCACTATGACTTCTTGAATTCTGGCAAAACCCTTACAGTCAAAACGTATTACCAGGAAATCACCAAAATAAACCAAGAACTATAATGTTTATGTCCAATATTGGTTAGTTGAAAAGGACCAATTCTTCTCCATGACAACTGAATAAATGTTACACAAACAACCCTAAAGAAATTGAACAAACTAGGTTTCAAAACTACCTCACCAAACCTTCGACAGACAACTACTTTTTCAAGTACTTCCTGTCTTCAATAAACAGCAGCTGAAAACACCCAAGAATTCATTGGTTTCAGGACCCTTAATTCTGTGCTTCTGGAATAAATGAATTGTTTCTAGTTGGCAAAAATGAGTACACTCTGAAGGGTCTTATTTTGATAACTAACTTATTCTAAGTAGAGTTATACAGCTTTAAAGTTGGTGAAAAACTGCATTTACTTTTGCACCAAACAAATAATGGACTTTCCATCAGATAATGATTGAACAATTTAAGTATCAATTTCATGTTGTGTAAAATAATTTCATCGTCAGAATAAATTCCATTTATGAAATCACTGGCAACTTCCACTAAATAGAGTGAAAAAAAAAAAAAAAAAAAAAAAAAAAATAATAATATTCTGGTGAATCTACGTGTTAATAAACTTGTCAAAATGAGGCTCCTAAAGAGGGCAAAAGGTTTTTTTTTTCTTTTTCAAAAATAGAATTTTTAGGAGTTTAGAGGTGTACTGATGTCAATATTCAAGTCAGTGGACAAAATGGTATGGCCAAGAGTGCTGGAACATAGAAACATAAGGGATAGAACCCTTTGCCACCTTCAGTGGCCAGGATTGTTCAATGATACATAGACTCAAGGTGAGGTAATGAGGCAATCTGTTATGTGAATGCAAAAGTTTTAACCATGGCTGAAATTGACGTGGGATACAAAAAATTTATAAGGAGATAATCAAAGCAATGACAAAATAATTCAATTATTAACTCCTTTTTCTTTCATTCATGATCCCCCCACCACCACATACAATGTCAAAAACAGTACACAACTTATATGCACTGTTTTCAACATCAAGTGATTGAGTGTGTGAGAATTTACAATTGTGATTTAAAACAATGTCATTTATAAGGTTTGAGGTACAATTTGATTTTGCCCTTTCTTGCATTTGTAGTCCTTTTCCACATTGGTTAAAATTTTTGCTGACACAAAATGAAAGATTGTGAGTAATGATTTCATCGTGTAAGACCTAATGGTTCAAATCGAACTTTTGTTATTAAAAATATTTGAAATATCAATACTATTATAGAATGTGTAACTCTAAAATCTAGGGATTTTGACTGCAAAAGTATTACATAAAGTATTTTCCAGGTAACAGGTAATCATGTATTATTAATCTAAACAGGATGAATAAAAAAAAACAATAAAAAGGGGTGGTATATCCCAGGTTTTTTAGGGGTTGTTGAGTGGAGGGGGGATTGTAGTGGAAGTAATATCATGAGTAATAACATGCATTCTTCAAGATTTAAACTGAATTGTAAACACCTTTAATTTTCATTTTTTACAATCTACATCATTAACAAAGACATGTTCAACCGTCACCACAAATTCAATAAACTAGAACACATAGAAGCCAAATTTTGAATAAAAGCAAGTTCTTTAAACCTGCATTTGTGGAAGGATTTTAAATAGGGGACTCAATTTTCAGATATTGATAAAAGTTATATTTTTCTACAATAATCGCTGACAATTTTTATCAATGATTATGAATGCATTGAAAAGGCTATAACAAATCATTAGTGCCTAATTGATTTGATAATCAGATTAACATTCAAGAATTTTAGACGTGCACAAACAAGTCAAAATGAGAAAATTCAATTCATTTTTTATTGTTAACTACTAAATTATTGAAAACACTTAGTAATTTGGAAACAGTTCTGGCAGTTTATTTTGAATAATGTCAAGGGGATATTTTTTTCAGCTTGTCAATGTCAACTTAGTCTCCAGACTATTTTAGCAGAGTGCAAGTACATTAACAGTACTTTACCATTGTCTATTGGTAAATGGGTGCTAACTTTGTAAAATAGACGGAATGGAATCAGGCCAATGTTCTAACCACAGCTACTGCTAGTGATATCTGCTTATAGCACTTTGGAAGTGATCAAACTTGACAAACATAGCCCAGGGTTTCAAAACCATTGCTGCCATAGTTCTTATGGTTACAAAATACAAACCATCTTTCACAAAGTAAATCCTTGAAACAAAGTTAACAGAGTGACTGGGTTATAGATACAAGTGTTATAAATTGAAGGGGGGGGAGTATAATAGTAAGGTAGCAGACTATCAATCTGGTCAGATATCCAATTGGATTGATATTTCTGCACATCACTGAAGTATAGTAATAGCTTTCTATGGACAAGAAATAATTGGGAGGGGGCTGAGAGGAAGAGGAAGAGTAGCATAGGAAAAGAATAAACTTCCTCAAACCTATATCCTATCTTGTGCGGAAAATGGAAAAAATTTAAAGACAAACCAAACCAAACCCAAGACAGCCTTAAATATATCAATATAATGTACAGCATAACTGTTTCTGTCAGTAACATGCCATTTTGAGGAGTTCAGTCACTTTTCTAATTAAAACCTACATAAAATTGATAAAATATTTACACTATGAACAGCTTTAAAGTAGTGAACCATCAAGTTTCAAAGTAACCGAGAATGAACAAAAAAAAAAGAAAAAAAAAAAAAAGAAAAAAAGAAAAGAAAATTATTCTTCAAATCACCTCAGAAATCCAAATACATCTGATATTTTCACAAGTATTAACTAATAAATATGTTGAATCCTTGAAGCGGAAATGCTTTGTATTCATGGGGGAGAGCTTTATGGAGCGACTCAATTAAGAATTTGGGGGGGGGGGAGACAGATTTGTTAGGAAGTAAGGCTGGGTAGTAGTGATATTGCCTTTTCTTTTAAGAGGAAAAATAAATAAATAAATAAAGTCAATAAGCATTTCAACAGTAATAATTGTAAAACAGATAGCTCAGATTTGTTAGCCTATCAAATAAATGCACATTTTTACCAGCTTCACATGATCAAAGAAAGGTAAACAGACAGTTTGCTATTACTTTTTCAAGAAATCTACTAATCAAGCATTATAAATTAACAACTTTGACGAAGTCCATAAAAGCCAAATAAATTTGAAACTCTTTATCTTATATAACCTAAAGAGATAGATCTTTAGGAATATCCTCAAAATCTTTTCTAGGGATGACAGTCACATTCACCAGAATCAAAATAATGCTATACTCATGTGTTTCCATCCCCATACAGTGTAATATTTTTCTACATTAAAAATTTGGAGTCAGCCATTCTCAATCATTTTTAGCCGTGTCTAATAGATACAATAAGAGAGTTGAAGCCATTTATCATTACTTTCAGCCTGTGGCCACTTTCAAATGTACAATGGCCCCTAAGGGGGTCCACATGGATCTGTCAAGCAGAGTTGACATGCAATACTAATAGTATATATAAAATGAAGTTGCATCAGTTGGGATAAGCAAGTTTTCTTTTGAAAATCAGTTTTTAAAACAAAAATTAAAAGACAACATTCAATTGTGGAAAAAAAAAAAAAAAAGTCGAAAGAATAATTCCTCCAATCTCAATATACTATTTTGTTAAACAATTAAAAAAAAAAAAAACAACAGACAAAAAAAATCTAAGAAACAAAAATCCATCAACTACAACATATCTTGAGCTGAATTTAATTCAATTTTGAAGTGTTGATATCTGTATGGTGGGTCATTTGGAAGAAGAAAAAAAAAAAAAAAAAATACTACCTTATCTACTTATATCTAGGAACACAGTGGTTTATATGCTGTCCTACCATTTTTTTTAGTACACAAGCTGATCAACAGATGGGATAGTTCAATGTGGAAGAGAAAATATTCTGAATTTGATGCAATTTCTATCATTTTACTAGAGACTCAAAAAGTACATTTAAACAAGTAATGGTTAATGTACTACAAACAAATGGCTCCTTATTGTAGGTTTATTCATATTACATATTATGAACAACCAGTCTAGCAGACTGGAGTTAACCGTTTTAAAATATGGAGGATGTGGTAAAATGACCTCTTTAGCAAATTTTAACAGATGATAATTTTTCTTGTCAAGATGGTTGTTATATTTTTCACTACCTTATAGTAAATTATGTAGTATGATTTTCACAAATGATTCAAGTCTTTTTATGTAATGCGGATGTAAATTAAGGACTATTTTTCTCTTTCTAATCCTCAAATTAGATCTTATCATACGTTTCTTAACTGATTATGAAAAGGTTAATCAACCAATTTCTTTGATTGGGAAAAAAAAACAAAAAAACAAAAAACAAAAAAAACAAACAAACAAAAAACCCCCACAAAACTGAATGTATGAATATCAATAAGTCCATAGCTTAATGATAAAGAAAGCATCCATTTTACATCATTTCCTTGTCAATGCACTTAATTCAGGTGAATATAAATCAGATTGAATATCACAGTGATCAAAATCCAGTTGATAACAGTGTCAGACTAAGGACTTAATGATTCACCCTTCTTGCCTTCAAAAAGTACTCAAATTCAAGTACCTGATAAAAGTGAACAAGAAAACTCTAGTCTTAGCTTAACACAAAGGTCTTACTAAAGAACAAAAAATATACACTTGTCCCTTAATATTCAAATCAATGAACACATCTGTTCAGTTTTACTTCGATCTGTCGAACTGATCATAAGCTTTATCTTACAGTCTAGTTATACATAATACTCTTCATTAAACTACACTGGAACACCTGGTGAAGATTACTAGAGCAATGCTCACTTTCATGGCAGAGAAGTTTTGTTTTTTTGTTTTTTCAATAGTGCAGTGGAATACAGAAAATGTTAATAGGAAGACTTTTCAAGCATTGGGGAAAAAAGTGGTTATAATAATTATCATTATAAACATAAGAAGTCTGCATAATGCAATCTATTTCATTCAACATGGATGCAAAACGTGTTGAATTAGTTGTCTACATTAACATGAACTTGGACAGTAATTTTATTCCTACTCCTACCAGATGTTGAGGGCATTAGAGAAGAAAATTTACCCTGTATGAAGGCTAGCCCATTATTTTGCTGCATCATCTTATTAAGCCAGCTCTATTCCACAGCTTAAACTATAAATATTACAAGCTGACACTACATTGCATGAATGGGCTTTAAAGAGACTGGACAAAAACAAAGACCATTATGAAGGTTTTAAGAGGCTGTTCACAGCCTGTAATCCACTACTTAATATAAGTATAGAAGTAGAGATAAGTAACTGAAGATATTACCCATATCCATAGTGACCAGGATATAAACAAAACAAAAAGAATAATTTGACAATATCCACATAGATTAACCCTTTCAAGACTAATTTATTAAGGTGATTAGTGTCTGAATCAAAATGCCCCAATAGATTTCTAAAGAAGATCTATGGGATGTATATATCCCAGTACACATATCTCAAGCGTTTCAAAAGGGTTAAGACAAAACCAAAGGTAATCCAAACTTTGGGGAGGACTTGAACTTCATATTTAAATGACTTGTCTCACTTATTTCCTCCACACCTTATGACCTACCTTCGTAGATAATCAATTTACAAGTAAGGGAAATTAAGAGATTAAAGTTGGACTCAGAGGATTTAGTTATTTTTAAAGCAAGAACATTAGCCATTTTAGAGTAGATCAGTAGGTTATAGAGTATCAATATTTAAGGAGTTGAATTTCACAGGAAAACCACCAAAACCAAAATTTGAGCCCTTGTCAACAGCTGTAATCACTTTATTTTTCAATAAGTTTCTTTCATTACAGAGTGAGAATGATCTCCATTAAATGCTAACTATATAGTTGCTTGTATTATTTTTTTGCAAATGTGTCAAATGTAAAATTTAAAAAAAAAAAAAAAAAATTCAGATTCTTTCTGGTTGAACATATACAGGAGAATGTAGAGCAACACTGTTTTTGATACTTTCAAGTACAAAGCAATTGCAAAATTATTTAAATATTGCTGTCATCTTTTGACCGAATGGCCAAACTAGTAATAATGGACATAAAAGGCTTGCATAATGCAACTTATTTAATTCAACACTGATGCAAAATGCATTGAAATAGTTGTCAACATTAACATGAACTCTGACAGTAATTTTATTCCTACTCCTACCAGATGTTGAAAGAATCAGAGAAAAAGAAAAATCCACCCTGTACGAAGGCTAGGCCATTACATTACTGCATTATCTTGTTAATGAAAAGGTTAGATATTTTCTTGGTTCATTCTGAAATGTTCACGTTGCTTCTCCAGGCTGCAAACTCAAACAGCACAGTCTGCATTTAATAAGTTGAAGATGCTCATTAAAACTTCAGAAAACTTGGGAATAGTTATAAAAAATATCACCGATACGTCTTGACCAGTCAAAATACATTGTTTACAAATTGAAAGTTCTTAAAAGGTTAACTAATTCTATCTTCCAATGAAAGACTTGCTTAAGACTGAGGAAAATGTCTTCACTTAACATGGTAAGAAATGGTAGCTTAGTTGATGAAATTTGTCAGAGAAATGACAATTGATACATTACTTATTTAGGGAAAATAGATAAAAAAAAAAAAAAAAAAGAAGGAAAAGATTCTGTCACTAATGTTGTTAAGATGAAAATTTATTAATAAAAATCATCTGGTCTTTGATAATCACATGATACACGTTGGCGATTTCTGTTATTCACTTGGCCAAAACTGATTAATTAAAACTGTATTTTACTTGGTGATTATAAGTAATTCGTTAAGTTTCAATTCTACCTTCAACAACCAGAAACTTTCCTGCTTTTTGGGATTTGTTCCATAAGCATTAAAAATGATTTTTCAAATATGAAGCTGACACAAGAGGTAACTGAATAGTTTGATCACGTTTATTGTTTCATAAAATACGTCTCCTAAAACACTAAAAGAAAAGCAAAAATTGGAAATTAAAATTTTTCAAGTACTTGAATCTTATGGGTCCAAAGCAAAGAAGTTCAAGATGCACAGGATGTGCGTTTTGTTTTTGCTTGCTACAAGGGTTGGCAACTTGAAGTGACAGACAAAGAAAATGTCAACTTATAAGGACTGTTGTTGTCCTTTGAGTTCCAATGAGGCCAAGTTGAGAATTGAAACCATTTCAATAGCTAGCTCATTTGTTTTGTTTCTTTCATGTGGGGAAATTTGCAAACTTTTTACCCCTAACCACACTGAAAAAGTTATTCATTAGCACTGTCTAAGATAACTTTCAATATAAAAAAAAAATAAATAAAAGGCAATCATCTTGAAACACTGAGAAAAGTACAGCAATGGGGGTGATTGAGACAAAAATATGCCATATGAATTTAAGAACTTACTAACGTTCAGAGGCAATGATGCTTCGAAATCCATATTTTAATGATCAGGTAGATTTATCACCATAACAACACATTGAAGTGAGATTTTTTATTAGACCATTAAAACAGTGTTGCATAAACTTGAATGAAGCAATTTCCAGTCCAATTTGAAACCCAATAATAAGAATGCAGGGTGTGCATTTGCACTTACCCTGATAATGTATAATGATCAGATTTCCCAAGGGAGATGACTCTAGGTGTATTATAGATCAGTTTCCCTTATTCACAAATAATAATACAAATTCTATCAATAGAAAGTGACTTGACATTGAGTTTAATAGCCATCATAGAAGCCCTTTAAGCGAGTATTAAGCTTAAAAGTTATGAGGATTAACAGACTAGAAATCTGAGCATTAAATATACACATAAAAACATACAAGTTATTGTCAATGGTCCATAGATACATATCAACTTACTCAAACGAATTTGGACTTTTAGGGTTACTAATGATTTTTGAATAATAGTCTTGGTTTACTTACTGTCGTAAAATTCAAAAGTTCATGTGAGAAAATCCGGAATGAACGAGAAAGCAAACTGAATTTTAATGATGAAGCAGGATTAAGACATATCAGTTGCTACATGCACTAGATAATCCATTGTTCCAGTTACCAACCCTGGAGTTACAACTTAAAAATACACTGTAGATAAAATTATTAGCTATTTGGCACAATTTCATACACGAAGTGTTATACCACCAACAGCAATATTTTTAAGCATGTTATCACTCATCATGTGTAAAGAGCAAAGTGCCTGGCAACTACACTCTTCAAGCAATGCTTTCATATTCAAACTTACAATAACAAAAAGTTATAAACACACCGATTTATGAGACGTAGAGAAATTGGCAAAGAAAAAATTAAAAAGCTTATTTAAATGGGTAACACTTTTGCAAACTAATAGAAAAGTTGTTTCTCCTGAACAAAATTGCGTTTAGTTGCTGTAAAACCTGTTTCAGTGTTTACAGTTAAGTGTTTACCGTTTGACAAAAAAAAAAAAAAAAGGAAAGAAACTATTATATTAGAGTTACTAATCAAGATCTTTTCCAAAAAAAAGAAAAAAAAAATCCCATAGAGCAGAACTTAACTTTTTAAAAATAGTAGAAATCAAAATAGTTTATCAAATTTAGATCAATAAAACTGAGATGAAAAAGGAACTATAGTCAGGAAATAAAACGAAAGTGGGCATAAATTAGACTGTTTTCAGGTCAAATGTTCAGAGCTCCATTCAATTGTAAATGAAAAAGACTAAGAGAACAGATTTTATGGCCATTAAATTTCTATACACAAAGACGAGACAATAACAGAACAGTCTTTTTGCCCGCAAGCAACCCTTTTTTGCACTTTAAACTGACACTAACCTGGGAGTGAGTATGTATTTATTTACGGAAGAAAACAAAGGCCTTAGCAAAGCAGCAGTGAAGGAAGATTTTCAACAAATGCAGTTATACAATGTGGTTGTTCTAAGGCTATGTACACAGAAGGAGTGTTAAAGTACAATCACAAGGGCTTTGCTTACAGGGAGGGGGGAAGCACTTCAAGAAAAGAGATCTTAATAAAATTACAGTGTTTACTTCAACAAAAAAAGATCTTTACCAAATCTCATATTGCAACTCTTAAGTTATCTCAAAATCTTTTTTTTAAAATAAAAGTAAAACTAACAGAGACCTAATAATCTATTTTCTTGCTCAGTACAACAAAGTGGTTATGCCCAAAATTTCTTTATGCCTTTTTTTTCTATACTGGGTTGCGTGCGATTTTATTTTTGTTTATTGCAAACTTAACTTGAAGACGATCCAGCTACAAATTTATAGTTAGATCTAAAAAAACAAAATCTCATTTTTGCAATACGATGCATGGTAAAAAAAGAGAGAAAAAAAAAAAGAGGTAAACGAACGCGTTCCCATTCAGTAAAGCAGCAGTTTTTTCGTATTAAAAGTACACCTACCATCGTGGTAAGGCTCCTTCAAAGAATATATATACATTATATAAATATATATTATGAAATAGATTTTCTTAGCAATTAGGTGTCCTTAATTAGACACCCCCCTTTTTTTACCCCACCTAACCTACAAAAAAAAAAAAAAAGAAAAAAAAAGGAAGGTACCCACTTACTTACCTTAGAGCTTCAAAGTAAATATTTCTTCAAAGAAAAACAGTCAAGTTTCACTTATTCATCATTAAAAAGATTAGAAGTTATAATGCATGAATATAGATCACTTCACAGGTAAATCAATGAGAAATATCAAGAAAAGGTAGAGGGAGACAAATTATTGATAACCTCAGAGTTTGAGCGTTTGACAGCAGCTGCTTAAAATGCAACAGAAATCAAAACAAGGTTTTTTGAAAAAAATGGTTATGAGTAAAACATCAAAAAACTAAATAAAATGTGGATTCAATTAAAAATGAATTATTAGGAGGGAAGAGAGAAAAAAATAGGAACCAAAATTAGGGAATTAATTCCAGTCAAGCACTAAGGTAACTAGTCCCTGAGAAATTGTAATGGATCAAATAAAATGGATCAAGAAAATATACACCTAATGATATCGAAAAGAAAATAAATAGGTGAATTATTAAGGGTTTAAATGTATTTCAAAATTAAAGAATTTTTTAACTGTTGCCTTTTCTTTTTTGTAAGAACTAATTGAAAAAGTTGTATTTCATACATATAAAAAAGTAAATTTATATATAATTGTTTTTAGAAGTTATATACAAAACCACTTATTAGGCAAAAAAAAAGAGCAAATAAAGAGAATCTTATGAATGACTGTGTATTTTTAAAAATTAAATTAACCCAGTTTGGAAGGCTTTTAAAACATTCTTGATACTACTAGAATCTCGTTTACCTGAAGAACAGAACCAAAAGGACTAAATTTAATTCTAACTTCGAAAAAATAACGGTTTTAAGGGAAATAAAAATGCGTTTCAACTGCCTTGTACGAGGAGAAAAGCAATAACAGTGGCAACAATGTGCCATAGGAGAAAAAGACTACAGAGCACAGATGGTAATCAAAAAAGAGATGATTTCTTACGATTTACACACCCATAATGAGCTAAATAGAAACAAAAACCACCCCCCTGGTATTAAAACAATAGTTGGAACTCACCTTCATCTATAAATCTCCCCAAAACTTCTGGTAACCAACTTACAGCCTAAGCAGATGCTCCGGGAGAAAGCTTTATTGAAACAAATATGTCTGACAAATGTTTCAAGATTTCTTATATTTAAAATGTAACACAAATTCTGATTGGCCAATAATTCACCCTCCTCAATGGGGGATTTTTCGGAATTAAAGTACAAATAAATTACGTTGCGATTTTTTTTATATTTCCCTTTATAAATTAAATCTCGAAAATAAATGTTGAATAATTTATAGTGAGGAATTATTTTTAAAATTATGAGTAAAAAAATAAACAATTTTCTCTTTTTCTTCCGCTTTCTTTTTCGTGTTAAATTTATTCTTAGCCAACCATCCGCACTCTTAAAGATGGCGGGTCTTACTGTAGTTCATGGTTGCAGCAATGTTTTCAAACAAGTCTCAAGATATCGTAAGTGTCAATTTTGATGTAACAATAGATTATATTTATTTTCCATATCCAAGCGCCAAGTAAGAAAGCTTTGTATGTAATTAAAGACGATTATTGCTATGTTTAAAGACTCTTATCAATGTTCTCACATTTTTCGACGATCAGGCCATGTGCTTTATACGAAAGTATGTACACAACAAACCAAATGTCCTTTTAATTAAATGTGGGTTTTTTTAGATTTTTTTTCAAGTCGTCGTCTGCATCGTATAAAGACGAAAGAAAAATAGCCGAGTAAAACCCACTTTGAATTCTTTTGCGACAATTTGATTTGGAAAAGACAATTTTATAGGTTTGCTGATTAGTGAATGAACTAACACTCCTTCACCCTCTCAAGGTCCTTGCTCAAATAAAAACACAGAATGAAACTGGGGGGTAGTACGTTGTGTGCGACCTGAAGTTAAAATTTTTGTTAATTTTTTCCGCGTGGATAACTTCACGTTGTATCCAGTTGAATTTAAAAGATAATTTCACAGATCAGTTTGAAAGGAATCATCAATTGGTGTACATACTAGACCTTTCTTCAGTTTCCCGTTATCCTTACTCACTGAGGGAGTGTAACTTAATTTTAAATAAAATCAAATATAAACTCCTGCCTTAGCAATTCATGGCATTGCAGTAAGAAGGGTAGGGTCAATCCCTAATACCTGAGGCGTGCCATGACAAATGTCGAGGGAAGTTGTTGAGCATATTTATCGCCACCCACACGCGTGTTGGTCCCTACATTTAACTTGACCTTGTGTCGAATTTGCCCTCGTTGGTAGGCGAATAAATAACCCTATCAACAAAGGAATTCGTTGGACGATGTATGTACAACATAAAAGGAATAGTAGGGTTAGGGTTAATATAATGTAAAAACGTACCACTTTTTCATCATTGATTTCCTTCTGCAACCTTAACCAATGATCATGCATGTGATTGCAATCAATGTGTTGCAAATTTTACAAGCACAAAAATTATGGCTTACAATAAAGTAAAAAAAAAAAATAAAAAAATAACTTAGTCCAGCCAAATTGAATAAGGTTTTACGGCATAATGCAGAAGGCAGGTCCGATTGTTAAGTTTCACTCTCGCACGGTGTTGAAAACGCCAACGCAACGGTGTACAAGTAAAAAGAAATAAGAGAATTCATGAAAGAAAATCCCGTATTAATATGAATAATAACGTTATTGCTTTGAATGAATTGTCAAGTAGTTTTTATTTGTGTGCCGTTATTTTTATAGCGCTTTAGGTTGTGGAAAACTTAGTCGGGACCACCTTCCCTACCTTGTACACATTTTTCTTCTGATAACTCAAATTTGTGGTAACAAGCTGGATCATTAAATAGGAAAAAAAAATATGGATATTTCTGACCGTTCTCTGCATTGGTGTCAGCGGTGTTTAGATAAAAGTATAATTTTCAACACTGCACTTACGATAAAACATTTTTGGTCCGTAGGTGTTTACTAAGGTTAGTCTGGTACAAGGCCACAATATCGTGGCACTCTGATAGAACTCTCTAACAATATGCCACGAGACTAGTCATCGCTCTGCTAAAGACGCCAACTTCTTAGTTCTCTACGTAAAAGGGTTTGTTGGCTTTAAGAATTTCATGCTCGTTGACGTTGCGTTTAAAGTACTACATTTTGGTACTACACCATTATTAAGAGTTGGGGGTACGTCTTGGTCTCAACTATTCTTAATTACAAACACTCTACAAAGGTCTCATTTACCAAAACGATTCATACCAAAATTCACAAAATTCAATCATGAAGCAGAAGCCGATGAATCAGAGGAAGAAATACTTGAAAGTACGAGTTAACACGAGTTCGTTAGGGAGGGGTGTTTGTCGTTGGGTAATGATTAGCAAGATGGTATCGCAGATCATTACTGCAGGGTATTGAGTTCAATCCTCACTGGATACCCCATGCTTGTGGCCTTGTGGTGAGCTAAACTTTGTAAACACCTACTCAGTTTGTTTGGAATGGTTAAAAGTACAAAACCATGCAGTACAATTTTTGAATTAATCCTTGAATTTCTCTTAAGTTCAGGACTTTCAAAAAACAAACAAACCTCGCCCTTGAAATTACTATAAATCAATTTTACGGTACTGAACGTAGCTCTGACTGGCACAAGGCCACAATAATGGGGAACCCAGTGAGGATCGAATTCACTACACTATATAGAACGTGTACTTGGGCGGCAATTCTTTATTAATTTATGTTTAATTGAAAGCCTCAATCAAGGAATATCTTTTAATCAGCCTTTCCTGTTTCCATATGAGTGAACATAGGTCAGTTATTAGTGTGTATGAAAACTGTTTTAAGTTTTTGTTCACGTGCTTCTAGCTATTAGCCGTGGTATCAAGATCCAAACCTGGAAAAACAACTGAGATTCTATTATCACAGTTTTTGGTCCCTGCCATTAAGGAGTTGGATCTTGATAATGGTTATATGCACGGCTGGCCCAAGCCTTGGGACCCTATGGTGGCTATAGGGTTTTAAACAGCCTCTTAGTTTGCTTATGCTTTGGGCCTGCTCTCGTTTATATATATATATATATATATATATATATATATATATATATATATATATATATATATATTTATACAACAGCTGCTGCAAAAACAGCTGTACCATCAACAAAGTCTTCATCAGATGATGACCCTTGGGTTCAGGAATGATTTCAGGGCTGAAGCATCATTATCACTGATCCAGGGTGCCCCAGCAGTTCATTACGATACCACGAGGCTTTGTTGGTTCTGTAACAGTGTGGGAATGCCAGAGCCTTGCTGATGCAGCCTCTGCCTGATCTCTGATCCTCTTGATTCATTTCCTTTTCTCTGTCCATGATAATTTGTCTAGTCATGTGTATCGAAGCTGAGTTAGCAAGCAAAACCTTAGCATCTGATTTCAATAGGAATATCCATTGTTTTGCTAATTCTCATTCATTGATCTCTTGAATCTTTATACTTTTCCCTGTTTATTATAAAGAACTCTCAACCAAAACTATAAACATAGGTTTTTTATTATTTTTTTTTCAAGTTGGTCTGGTTGGCCGGCTATGTATGTACAATGAGTTCACCAATGAAAATTTGAATATTTACTACATATGTCGATAAAAAAACACTTTTTTTTTTTTTTCTTTTTTGTACCCTCCCCACCACACAGATAGGTTTTTAGTGGGAGAGGTTCAATTTGCAATGTAATTTTATGCAAAATTAGTCGTTTAGTTTGTGTCCGGGAACATTCATGCATGTTTTTCGAAGATTCAAACTTTTTCAATGATCACTGCCGAACAAAAGGCGGGATGAGTTATTAATTCATTATCTTTTATATATATGATTTTTGATGCCTGTTTGTATATTTATGCTCTCGCCTTTAATGTGAGAGTGGGCAAAAAAGCAAGATGGCCTGGCAAGCAACATTAATGAGGGAGTGGGAAAAAAGAAAAATGTGAATGAATGGTTGATTTTTTTTTTTTTTTTGTCTCTTTTTTTATCCAAATGATAGTCCTAAGTAACCGAGAGCGTAGGCAGATATAGGCTGATTTTTTTTTTTTTTTCTTTTTTTTCTTTCCAAGTGCACTTAGGAAGGGAGCAAAAACAGGCCTTCTGTATTTTCATTTGTCGTCTAGATCGGGCTGATATTTTTTTCCAATTTATCATAAAAATCTATGATATCCGATTATATCTGGTAGTTAGCGTAAGTGTGATAAAAGTAATTTGTTCTGGATTCTAGTATATAGTTATTTTCTTTGATGAATTGACTGGAAATGGAAAATCTGGTAGAGTTTTGGCAATTTTAAACAAAGTTTCAGCTATCAGTAGGAAAACATGCTTGGCTACTCTGGATTCTGAAAAATTTGTCTAGTTGAATGTTCGAAAAAATTAACTAATAATTTTTGCAAGTCATTGGTTCTGCTCTTGAATCGATAGCACCTTCATTTCCTTTGTAAAATTTGTCAGTCTTCAGAACTCCCTCCAGCTTTTAATGTTGAAATTATAATCTATTGTCAATGTTTTCTTTTATTTTCATGTTCCATTAAGAATTAATATAACTGTAAATTATCGAAAAAATATTTGAATGAGATCTAATGTGAAGCCATGCAAGTCATTTAATTTGGCGTATCAATTAATTCTGTCACTATTTGAAGCTGATTCATGAAATAATCATAAATTCTCAAAAATTTATCCTCATTAAAACGTCACTTTTTATGGTCATAGAATTAGTGTCCATTTAGATGTTCTATTGTAAATCAAGCATCAACTGCAGATTAAGAAATGCTGACCAAAATGACTTCAAACATGACACTGCAATGTCTGGACCAACAAATCTGGTGAATATCAACATCTCACAATGACTAGTTGTCTATAGTTATTTCAGTACATACACACACACGCACACACAATTTATCTTCGGATATTTGTTATGAATTGTAGATGCATTTCTAAGGTATCTCTTTGGCCCCAAAATGTAATTCAAGTACGTTACTGCATAAAAATTAGCATTTATGAACACATACAATAGAGTACATTGGATAATTTATGATATACATGGAGTCCCTGGGTAAGAACTCTCCTGATTATGAACTATTCATTCGTACAAATGGACTACTATAAGGCAAGGTTGCCAAATTGGTAATTTTCTGGTTATTTCTGGCTGATTTTTTTCCAAAAAAATCTATGATGGCCGAGTAAATGAGTTTGATAAAAGTAAATGTTCAATTTTGATTTATATGTACAGTGTATAACATTTTTAGCTATGGTGTTTGCTGGAAATAGAAATATTTAGCTGCTTATTTACCATTTTGATAGTTTAGCTTAAAATTACAAATACTTATTCCTTAATGCTGTGTGTTATTAATGTTTGATTGTGAATTTGCCAACCACCCTCCCCCAATGCTTTTTCTATAGGTTAATTTCTTCCCTGTTGAAATGGATAAGATTTTGTATAAATTTTGTCTATCTAATTTCTTTACCTTTTCTTGATGGGTACACCTACTTTGTTGGCTTGCTCCCCACAATGAAAATCATTTCTTTCTCTCCAACCAACACAGATTTTAATTTCCTCTAATTAGTATTATAGTAACAAAGTATAGCACTATTGTTTTCAGTGAACGGTTACCGGATATCACTAAATCTGCTGAATTCAAAAAAAAAATCTAGCCTCTGATATCTGACTAGTTTGATATTCCAGTACATCAGTAGTAATAATTGTCTTACTATGTAAACAGATTTATTTCCAATAACTGTATTTAGGAATAAATTTGAAAAATTAATATTTCTCTATATACTTAATCTGACCTTCATTTATTTTGTAAATTCTCAAGTTTTGATGAAAATTATTGTGTAAAAGTTCCCTGTAAGACAAATTTCTGGAAAATTTGCTTCAGCTGATTATTCGAAAAAAAATTCGATAACAATTTTTGCATTATTTCTTTTTGCTTTCAATCCATAACACCTTCATTCCCTCTTGAAATTTGTCATTGTTTAGAAAAATTTTTTAAGCCCTTAGGAGAGAGGTTGTAACTTCAATGCTAAACTTGACCGTTACTTATAGTCCCTCATACAGAAGTAAACCTTTGAGGTATTAAGTTACTTCCATTTATTCCTTTTGGCTGAACTTCCTTTTTTGTAATATAGAGGAAAAAAAATTTACTGCTGTTGAAATCGACTATTGATGCACAAAAGGACAAAAACTATTTGGTTGCACTAGGTGATATTTAAAGCAATTACAATATAATTTATGTATTTACTTGTTTTTCTTTCATCAATTTTTCACACATCTGCTCACTCATTGTTAAAAACAGCAGGCAAAAATTGTGTGCCATTTTTAACATTGAATGAGTGGTTGCGTGAAACTTCACAATTTACAATCATTATTTGTACAGTTTCAGTTAAGTCACTTTTTTTTTGCTATTTTGTACATCCGTAGTCGATTTCGACAATGGTTAAAATTTTTACTTCCACAAAATGAACTGCCAGATATCATTTAAGTTTGGAAGAAATTCTTTTTATAAATTTTTATTTATTTGAATCTTGAACCCAAACATTCACTTCCAAACATTTCAATAATAGTCACATCTAAAACTACGTGAATGGAGTATGTTGACTTGTCCGTGGGTGCGTTGGGGTACCTGCAACACACATGTCAATGTTTGATTGCACAACCTGCCAGACAGTACATTCAAACCATTTATGGCTTGTGCCACCCCTACCAACCTGGTTGCGTTCTATGAGAAGACATTTATTAAATAACATGATTTATTTTCATATTTTGTTAAATGTGGTGTTATTTCTTCCTTGGGTAATGCTGGGACTCCCTGTTAGTATTTATCAAATTTAGGTAATGATTATTATTAGTATAAACCTTTTAAAGCTATTGGATTTATCAAAAAGAAAAATATTAAAATTTGCAAAATATAAAAACAAATTTTTGCTGGTCTTAGAAAAAACAACTATCTAGTGATGAAATGAAAAAAAAAAAAATTATCTACTACAATCATTAAATTTAGTCAAGTTATTGACCTAATGTGCTTCTTAATTAAAGGAGGCAACAAACATTTTTTCTGTTACAGCACCAGATTTATGCATTTTTTTTTTTTCAAGTAAGACTGATTCGCCCAAGATATAGATGTCTGCTCATGGGCTTAACTGGAAATATTTTCATTTGATAACCAATCATCACTGCAAAATATGTCCTATTCTAACAAATAGTTATTGATAATCCATTGATTGATTTTGTGATGACTATGATGAAAAATTTTGTCCGGATCAAAAAGTGATCGAGGCAAAGTTACGAGTGGTCACTTGAATTTCTCGTTCCACTCATAAAGGTCAACGGAGCATATGAAACCACTTTGCCGTGATCGTATGTTCAAAAAGATAACCTAGAATAATGAGTCGTCCGGCATCTACGAATCCTTCAACTTCAAGTGACCACGATGTTACCTCTTGAACACTTCAAGTCTATGATGCAACCACCAATTGTGAAACAACTGGTAATGTTGACAGTCCTCCTCTTTCAGACCTTTCTGTGTAATTGTAGAGTGAAAGAAAAAATCGTACAATTTGTCACGTTGGGAGTGGTAGTACTTCAAAATCCTTTGTAAATACTATACTTATTATTTCATTTACATTAACAAATCATTTATGTTAATGAATCCTGTTTGACCATTTGATTAATATTTGATATTTGTTCAATCCAAGTTTCTAACAATCCTAATGCTTCAAAGATATGAGAAGTGCATAATCACTGGATTAGAGCTGTATTAGTGAATTATTATTACGAGACCTGTTGGTTTGGCAAAACAGATAATCTGACACGGTTTTGGAACTAAGGGTGCTGGAAAATTGGTGGTGTACATGCACCTAAAGAGCTTTTGTAATCTTAACATTATTATTATTATCATTATAGAAAATGTATATATTTTCGACAGTATACTAAAAATTATAAATTTGTCATAACATCTGTCAGGGACATTGAACCCTGATTTGACTTATTCTTTTATTCTTTATTGTTCATATTTTGATCTGAAATTTTCAACTTAATGTTCAATCTGTGCTATTGATATTCACCATTGAATTAAGTGCAGTGACAAGGATGGAGATAATGTTGTAAAATAAATATGTGTTGTGTAACATGAATGCCTTTTTTATCATGGGTTATGAACTTATTGATGTACCTATGTATATATGTGTCTGTTTGGTTAGCATGTGTATATATGTTTATGTGTATTTGTAGTTATATATATATATAGAGAGAGAGAGAGGTGTGTGTGTATTTACATGTTGGGTGTTCTTCGCTTCATTGTAACTAAATCAAAAGAATTATGCTGCTGATTGTTTCTTGTCATCATATGTTGTATAGAATCAGCAGCAGTACTTTTTACCGCTGCTTCATGTTAATTAATGAAATATTTTGTTGCAAAAACTATTCCTGCCAAATGTTAATGAAATGTGTGGCAGGGAGTTGGAGAACTAGTTGTATTAGGAAATGGCAGGGATAAAAAGTATTACCTTAGAATTAGGGTATTTATTTTGCATACAGAGAATCAATGTATAACACAAGGTCTATTTATGCCACGTAAGTGGTGTTTTAGAAGTTACTTACTTTCCTGTCGCTTTAAACAGTATTATGTCTGGTTCCAGGAGATCAATTCTCCCAGGCTGCATCTCCCTATTGCACTGAGTAGGGTGGGGTCAGTCAATCCCTGATGTCTGAGGCATGCCAATAGACAAGTGCTGAGGGAACTGGACAATTTTTATCTCTACCCTGTCTGTATGCTTGAGGTTCCCCATTCTAAACTTGACCCTGTGTCACATTCTGCCCTTGTGGAGAGGTGAATTCAGAATAAGTACTAATAAAGTTTTTCTTTTTCATCTCAGTCAGGAATGGAAGAGGAAAAATAGAATTAAGCAACTTCTAAAGACCTTCAGATGTAAGAAATTGCTAAGGAAGGCCAAATAATAGACTTGTTAAATAAAAACAGAAAGATTAGGATATTAATCCCCCAAAATACATAGAATAAAGTTGTGCTTTCCTTACTTTCATTGCCTAAAAAAAAACCTTCCTGATTTACTTCCCTTATTTTATCCTCTCTGAAAATGAGAACAAGTTTGTCACATCATCAGTTAGTAATAAAAGAAACATTAATTTAACCCTTTCAAGACTAACCTATTTAAGTGCTTTATGTCTGAATTTTCAAAAGCTTATTAAATAGCTAAAAATATGCTTATTTAATGATTAATGAAAACTGATCATTTATTAAATCTAAACATTCTCCATATTTTGAAGAACCAAAATCATGATAGGATACTCATTTGATCTTTAATGTTTTTCATGACACATACATCCCAGTAGACTTCTAAAAGAGATCTGAGACATTTATATTAATTTTGTTCTCACTTTCAGTTTATACACTTATTTAATAATGAATGTTTGAAAATTTTCCAGTGAAATTTAATTCTTTTGAAAAGATACTGTAAGAAAAAAACTTCATCTGAATATCTGGTTTTTAACTAAATATTATTTTCATGCAAACATCCTCAAAAACCCCATGAAAACCATGTATGTTCCCAAGTGATTTTAAGGAAAAAATACAGATGTAGATGTTTATAATTGGAGTCCAGACACTGCCCCTTACGAGAGAACCCTCTTGATTAAGTTAGAAGAAGACCAAAATATATACACTGTGGTTGTATTATTGATTTCAAGCTGATTTTTTTCCTAGTTGCCAAATGAAAACAATCTAAATGTAGAATCTTTAATGAATAGTATAACTTTTTGTGCTTGTATCTTTATTTTGCTGTCTGTAATTTCTATTAGAGTCCGCAGATACTAAACTCTGATCCCAAGCAGTGGGCCAGAGAGTGACACTTTGATCCTAGGCAGTGTGCACTCATACTACACTTTGGTGCAACATTTAGATCCTAGACAGAGGGTTGGGGTATGGCACTTTGATCTTAGGCAGAGGGTTGGGGCGCAGCACTTAGATCCCATGCAGAGGGTCTGGGCATGGTACTTCGATCTAATGCAGAGGGTAGGAGTGTGACATTTTGATCCTAGGCTGAGGGGTAGGGTGCTGCACTTTGATCCTAGGCAGAGGGTTGGGGTGCGGCACTTTGATCTTAGGCAGAGGGTTGGGGCACAACATTTTGATCCTTGACAGAGTGCAAAGATACTCTTTGTAAACAATGCCATTACTTTTTTGTGGGTACCATTCTAGATAAGAAATAAACTCCTTTTTTCAAAGGAGTGTATCATTTTATGCTATTTTTCTTGTTAAAATCACGCAGCAATCGATTTAGATTAGAGACTCCTTGTAAAAGATAAATGTTCTGTATAATACTTGTTTTTTTACATACGGTATATGTATGTATAGGTATTAGTTATTTTAAATGAATACGAGAATTTTAGTTAATACTTAGCATTAACCTTTAAAACTACTTTGTGAAAACATACTGATGCAGTACACAGCATGAGGTATGCCATTAGCAAAGCAACACTTGGTTCAGTGGTTAGACCAGTGAACTCATAGCTGACACTTTTAAGGTTTCATCTGATGTACTTAGTGGGTAACTCTCATTACCACATAACAATTATGTACTTTCAGCAGAAAAGATCAAATCAGCATTGATTCTTTGCCAAAGATTACATGAATGGGAGCGGGTTGGGTGATTAGAAATTGTTAACAGCCGATGTTACGGAGATTTCGTAACCGGTTTTTTTTTTCTTTTTTTTAATTTCTTTAGTTTTATTCTGCATCCACTAAGCAATTATCATAATGGGGTGTATCATGAGTATTTTTGTTTTTAAACCTCTCGAGAACTCTTGTGTATTTTTTGTGGGTTTTTTAAGCTCATGTAATGCTCCACGTATGGTATCTTTTGATGATCTTTGCTGTTCTGAAAACTTTCTTGTCTTTTATTGGTGGTCCATTTCCCCTCCATCTTGCATTTTAAACCATCATTATAATCAACAACTGATGGTCATCCTTTCTTGGGCTTGATTCAAGGAACAGGCCCCCGACCTTAAAATGCTTGGACTTATTTTGGGCTGTGTGGTGAGATATTGCTTAATTTCTTTCCTGAATTTTGCGAGCAGCTTCAGTTTTGAGGCCCAAATGAAAACAATAACTAAAAATTGCCAGAATCTCAATACTTGTATCATCTACAATCACACCATCTGTAACAAAAAGTACAGTTGAATAATATTGATGATATATATATCTCACTTCCCATAGTTCAAATTTATATATATATAATATATATATATATATATATATATATATATATATATATATATATATATCATCATGTAACAAGCCTGGCAGCTGCAGGGTCAAAATTTACTCTTACTCCTGTAATGACTGAAGATGAACACTGCGACTTATGTTTTGTGTATATAATATACGAAAAATTATTTAAAAAAAAAATTTTTTTGAGTAAGTTTATTTATTAGAGTACATAAGCCCCTGCTTATCATTACCATAAGTCTGACACGTATAAAAGTTCATCAGTTTAGCTCAGTCCTGCTGGTCACTTGGTCATGATTTCAAATCACTGTATGGGAAATCTTCATTATTTATATTGGTTTGGTTCAAGATGATGGGACTGACAACCAGTGAAGACTTTACTCTCCTAACTTTGGTGAGGGTTGCTTTGTTATTGTTGCCATCATAGTAGAAAAATTCCAAACTTGAACTGAAGTTAGACAATTATAGTATCAATACTATATAGTGGAGTCATAGTTTTTAGATGTGTACATAAAATGAGTTTTGAAATAAAGGTTAGAAGAAACAAAAACATATTTGACTGGCTTGGCTGCACTAGGGTCAAACTCACTTGCTTCATTAGAATCTAAAAAGGTAAAAAAAAAACAGAATTCATTATTCCATATAAGATTATTTCAGAACCATCTACACCAATTCAACTCCTTTATTACTAGTCCCTCTTGTAAAACAAGTCGACCTGAGTTGAAAGAGTGAATTCATCATTTTTTTGTATGTAACTCTTATTTGTGTCGTCATTGTCATTGTTGTTATCAAACCCTTTGATCCTGTTTTAGACCTAAATTAGTTTTGTATGAAACCTCAGCTCCATCGGATTAACTGCTCTGTCTTTGACAAGATTAAAAAAACAAGAACCATAAGTTCAACAATGCGTCTACCATCCATGGGGGTTGTAGTAGTAGTAGTAGGAGGAAGAGCAAATAGTTTTTCTTTGATTCAGTTGATTCTCAATGAGAATCAATTGAATCAAAGAAAGAAACATTTAAAACACTTGCAAAACATTTCATTACGGAATATTCTGCTAGTATTATTTTCAATGAAAATGATAATGACTATTTTTGGCGTTTTTCCTCTTATGACTTCACTAGCAACTGGAAGAAAAAAAATTGATTGGAAGAGATTTTTTTTATAATGCATCACACCTTCATAATGACATCATACCTCTTAACGACTTAATACCTTTTCCTGTTGTTTAACATGTGGGACTGACTGATTGAATAACATTTAATGGAGATGTGTGGACAGATCTAAAAATACTGTATTTCAGAACATATATAAGAGCTCTTCCATTCTTTAATAAAATGAATGATATTTTAATTTCTATAATTTATAGTTATAAATATTTCTAATATGATAAGTAATACTTTTATTTATTAAATTTATAGTAGAAAAAAAAAGTACATTTTCATAAAAAAAATTGCTCTGGTTTGCTAAACCGAATCCTAATCCACATCTTCTACAAACTTGCTTTCAGAAATTATCTCATGTTCGGTCATTTTTTTTTTTACCACTTGACCATTCAGAACTTAATAGTTGTAAAGTTTGACCAGCAGAATTATAGTATACTAGATTATATAAAAGCTAATGCCATTTTTTTGTTTGTTGGTTTCTAACACACTGGAGCAAACGAAGGGGGGTAAATTAAAGCTTTAGTCGGTGTGTGCGTATATGCTAAAGCTCACAGTTATGTATTGTATGTTTGTGTTTATATCACTGCTACTACTACTGCTGTTGCCATCATCTACAAAGGCATCTATAATTTTTCATAAAAACTGATGTAGAAAATCTATATAAAAGTAAATTTCTTTCAAGATATGTGTTTTTTGTTGGCAATAAATACATTTGGTACTAAAATATATATTTGTATAATTTATCACTATGTAAATGATCGCATCATTTTGACGGGTGATATGGTAGTTTTATTAGTATTCTTCTTGTATATTGATCATATTGTATTTCTACAAAGCCGTTTGTTATGGCAAACCACTTAAAAGTAATAGTAATTAAAATTCATTATGAAAACTATTGCTGGACAAAAGATGGTCAACACAGCTGACATTAAATTTGACTTCTCTAAAATTAATACCAATTTTCCGGCATCCCTAGTCCAGAAAAGTACTGGATTATCCATGTAAGATAAAGGGAAAATGACCAGCAAAGGTCACATATTGACAATGATAATAATAATAATTCACTTATACCCCTCTGACCTACTTATTGTGTACATCTCGTATATTTGAAGCATTACACTGTTAGAAGACTGTTATAAACTTCAACAATGCAAATATTTTAATATTTATATATATGAATTGAATGATTTAATGTAATACATTGATATAAATGAAACACATAGGTATACAGTCAACAATAGAAACTGGTATGTGACCTATGTCTTTTGGTAGCCTGCTATGTTGAGGGTGTTCAATTAAAAGATTGGAAAAGGGTACTCAATGGATAAGTTTTGTTGGACGATCACTAAAAAAGTTGAGAATTTAAAAAAAAAAAATGCGTGGATGATGCCAGACATGAGACCAATTTAGCAAAAGCTTACTTTGTAAATTGACCCCTCCACAATAAAAACGGAGGGGAATTGAAAAAAAAAAGAGTATTTTTTCTTGACATAATTAGTAAATGTTTAAATTTTCAGCCCTCTAGCTCTTTTAGTGCAGCTTGTACGCACAGTCTGCCAGACCTCACTTGAAAACCGAGGGAATGTTGACAGCTGTGGTTGTTGGTTTCTAATTAATTGAACAAATAAAGAAGTATACTTACAAAAAATTTCCAATTAGTACCACTCGCAACGTGATAAATTGTATGATTTTTCTTGCACTCTACAATTACTCAGAAAGGTCTGAAAGAGGAGGACTACCAACATTACCGGTTGTTTCACAATTGGTGGTTGCATCATAGACTTGTTGTGTTTAAGGGGTAACATTGTGGTCATTTGAAGTTGAAGGATTTGTAGATGTTTCACTATAGCTTTGAAACTCATTATTTTTGGTTATATTCGTGAACTCATGATTGAAGCAAAACTGTTTCACATGCTTTGACCCTTGTGAAAGCTGCAAGAAATTCAAATGTCTGATTTCGTCCGGATTAAAAGAGGTGACAGACCATCAGTCGGCTGAAAATTAATTGTATGACTGTATTGAATTGTAGCAATAGTCAAATGTTATTATTTCTATTATTCGGACTATCCTCACCTTGGTTGTTTTTCATTCAACGTTTCGGATGTTGTACTCTACGGCCTTCATCAGGAATCATCTGGTAGGTGTGGGGAAGTAACGAACTGAACCCTTTATTTAACCTATTGGGGTATATTGACCACATTCCCCTCTTAGCATTAATAGTATTATTTTTGTCTCCCACTGGGATTGAACCTAGAACCATCAGATTACTTGCAGTAATTTTGTCTGATTCTGTAACCACTGTGATTACAGAATTAGACAGAATTACTGAAAAACAACTAAGATGAGGATAGTCCGAATAATAATAGAAATAATAATACCTCATCTCAAAAATTCAGTGACATACTAATCAAATGTTATGTCAATTAGAATTTTGCTTTGGTCTTTGAAGGGAGACATGATTCACGGTTTTGATTACTACTTGTATTAAGTTTTTACATATGATATGTCATTTAATCAAAATATAACCCATTTGAAGCAATAACTATTTTTTAATGATTCTCTTACAATGATATGCCATCTCTGTAAAATTCTTTAGGTCTAGTGGTAACTGATTCTATAAAAGTATGAATTATGGCTTCCTTTTTATTGAACATTTTATTATGGATATAAAATTCAAAATGCTGGGGAGGATGATAGTCTCTTGGAGAAATATGGGGTGAATATGGAGGATGCTGTGAAACTTCACATCCCAACTCTCTGAGCTTGGACAGTCAACTAAGAACTATCTATATTCCCAGACCTTAACCAATTGAATCAATGCTGAACAATTCACACTGTGTTTATTCTAAATCCTTTGTTAATGTTATCAGTAGCTTGAGCAACATTATGTCCTAATCTGAAATACTACTTGGAAGTTCATTTAGTTTTTTGGATAGACATCATTATTGTTGGAGCTTGAAAACCTCCAATGATAATTAATCATAGATCTATCTACAATGAATCTGCTCAAAAAATCTTTCATTGATGAATTTCATGTGTAACAACCAATTAACTTTGGCAACATTGATTTATCTGAGGATGGGACCACCATACTTATGATATATTAGCTTTGCACTAAGAAAAATCATTTGACAGACAAACCAAAGAGGAAGAGAGGGGGGCAAGGAAGATTGTGCCTCAATGACAGCTGGACAAATGTTGGCTTTCCTGTTTTGTTTTTTTTAAAATTCTTTATAAATTGTTTACTGTATATGCCAGGCTATAAAACAAATGGTTTACAAAGGTATTTAGAGGACTGCTGCTCACTTTAACTCATCAAAGCCACATAACTGTATATATTGAGCATTGATAGACAGCCCCCTAGTCATGATACCAGTGCACTGGATGGAGTGTAATATTTGCATAGTATTAAAACAAAAAATCAATTGTCTGTCCTGTATACTAGATGGTATGTTTATTTTCATACTTTCATTGCAAGGTTTTAAATGGTCAATAGAGATAAACCTGTCAATTATCGCGTCCCCAACCAAACAAAATTGAAGAAAACTATGATAGGTTTGGAAGTAGAGGAATGTGATAAGAACCAGGAAACAGAGGTTTGATTCCTTTCAACTCTAACCCTAACCTTTTTACTGAACCAAAAAAGAGGTTTAAGTTTGGTTCTGACAACCCTTGTGCAGTTGTAAGAACCAAACCTTAACTTCTCGGGGTTGTCAAGCTGCTATACTAGACTTGGCTGTCAAGGTATTTTTGCCGTTTCAAAGGGCAAGGGAAGTTTCTGGGTGGTGCCCATCTCCTCTCCAAGTACTATGTGGTGGTTAGTTTTGGGTTGCATGTTGCTAATAGCAAGAAAGAATCCCTAATCTGATGAAGCTGTCTACAATTTTGACACGGTTATTGTTAACATTACTGGCAGCGGAAGTTGCTTTTGTTAAAGTGATGTAGATATTCTTGACCAGAATTCACCAGTCCACCAATTCCATTTTCTAAGTGCACTGAACGTAATCTAAGATGTTTCAAGGATGATATAAGTGAAGATCGACATTGCTTTGGGCGGGGAGTCAATAGATGGAGCTATGGGAATCCATTTTATGAATCTAATGACACAAAGGAAAAGAAACACTGCTAATGCAAAATTGATATTACTCATCATAAAAATGTGTCGGGTGGCAAAATGGTTACCTGTATGGTGAACAGTATCAACAAACCAAGTTCAGGTTTTGGCTGAGACTGCTAACGTTCGCTTTGCACTAATGCACTTGGGAAAGGTATGAATTCATCTCTCCTCCCAGCGTTCGGTAAATTGCAGGGCAGTTGAACCCAGTTAGCCCTTTAAGGCAGTCCAACTAAGAGATGGTTACTCTGAACGAAAAACAAACTGGGAATGAAGCCCTTTAAGTAAACTGATGGTAAAACACTACCGTCTTTTTGACAACTTCTGCAGCTAAAAAGGCTGTTGGTTGAAATATCACATCATACCACTGGAGGCTGAGAGAATGGAATTGTCCCTGTGCAATAACTTTCCCACTTTAAAAACATTCATGCACAGAATGCCATGTAAAATCTCGGCATAGCTACAGAAATCATTGGAATGATAGTCATCTAGCAATTATAAAAATGCTACAAAATAACAATTGTTGTCATTGAGGAGAAAAACAAAAATATTTCTTCTGTCCACTGATGAACTTTAAGCTTGTAAAAAATCTATGCCAACCATGTGATATTAATAACTACTACTTTTTCTCTCTCTCTTCTTAGTTCTTATAAATACCAAGTACCCACATGTCTTAACTGTTAAATTCATATAAGAAAATTTAAATGTTGATAATAAGGGAAATAACTACTGATCAAAGTTACTTTCTCCTCAACTTGGAATTTTTTTATTCCATCTTACATAATAAATTTTGGAGCAGTATCGAGTTGTTTATGGCTTTAAAAGTTAATAAAAAAACAAACTTAGCAGTGTTTATACAAATACTTTATCAAAGGACCCGTATATTTATGAGACGATCAAACCAGGCCAACAATTCAGCTTCTATTCTGATAAAATTGTTGTAAGCAATGATATTTCTCACTAATGACACCCACTAAGACTTTTATTTGCTTTTATATTGATTGCTTATAACTATTCATAGCAATCTTCTGTATTATGATGTGCAATGTCTCTCTATCATACATAATATCATTTAATTCAATAATATAAAAAGCAATGAGTCCATCTGTCTCACAATCTAGGGGAGACAATGCTAACAAACGGGGAACAACTCTACTAATTTTTTTCTGTCCAGATCCTGAATTGATTTGGTAAAATTTCTGTTATTTAGTCTTTGATAACTGATTCTATTTATGAAAAGTTTTGGTTAAAAAAAATTAGGAAGGAAAAAAAAAAAAAAAAAAAAGAAATTGTTGGATATATATTTTTTAATGTAATTAAATTCAATGCATATCAAACCAAACAATTAACCCCGTTGCTATAAAATGGAAGAAAATAATTGTTATATAAGATTTTCCTCTACCCAGGATTATGACCCAAACCCACTTTATGCATTCCTATGACAATAAAACCCCAAGCTAACTAGTGTGCATCTAAGCTTTTTAGTAGTTAAAAGTTTAATAGAAAGTGAATACAAGAATTTTTGTTAACAATGCCTTGCATTAAACTTTTGAATTATTGTGTAAACGTACACACAGGAGAAAGAATAACAGGTATTTACTAGTTATGATTAATTGGAGGAATGATAGACAAAATTTAATGAAGATTTTTTTTTATGTTTGGATGTATTCCTGCAGAGGGTTGAAATAGTGCATAGAGGCATTAATCGTCTCATCATTGTGGCAATCCGTTATCCACTTATGGTATGGTCTCTCCAGTCTTACTCTTTTCTAGCAGCCCCTGCAAACCTTGAAAGGTGACAGAGGCCGTCTGCTATCCTCCTTTTTGCAACTTGCCCTCTCTCTTTCTCGAACTATAATATGCATAGAAAGGAACAAAACGAAAAAGATCTTTTCATTTAAATTCATGTTCGATTTATTTCACCCAGTTATCTCCGCTAGGAATTGTTGGTGCTGATCGGTTTCTTGACGATTCGAAAAAAGGGAGAGGAATATGTGTTTGTTCTTTCCTTTATGAATTCAGTACTGGTTGCTCTAAAAACTGTTTTACCATATCGGACCCCCCCCCCCCCGAAATAAGTGGAACAAGAGAAAAAAACATGTCCATCTGCCACCAAGTTTCTAGTGGAACTGATCTGCAAATCTATATTTTCTCAAAATTCCCTAGCCGAAACTAGCCACACCTGGATTTGGTGATACAGGTATCAGCCAATCAAAAACCCCATAGGCCCCCTAGCAACACCTGGTTGGACCCCAAGCCAATCAACCCTCAGGTCAATTTCTAGAACAGTCGAATTCTTGTCCTACTTTTTTTTTTTTTTTTTTTTTTTTTTTCTTTCCCAACCAAAGAACTTCCTTACCCCACCAAATTTGAAACTTATTTTTTCTATCTCTTTATACTTTTATAAAAAAGAAAAGAATTAACAGGTCTGGTTAGTCACTCAACAGAAACCATCTCATGACCATCGACTTTTGGCTGCATACCGTGTTGGGGTGATCAATTGAAAAAATTTGAAAGGGGCGATCAATGAATGAGTTACCCTTCTTGCCTTTTGTTGGACAGTGATTGCTAAAAAAAATACTGAATTTAAAAAAAATATGTGTGAATGCTACCAGACAAACTATGGGACCAATTTAGTTTGAACTTGCATTGCAAATTGAACCACTCACTAAAAACCTATATATGGGGGATAATTTTCAAAGAACAATAAGATTGTTTTTTGTAGACGTAATAAGGAATAATTGTTTATATTATCTGCCCTCTAGCTCCATTGACATGGCCTGTATGCGTGATAAAAAAAGGATAATTCAGTAATAAATATCAATAAAATTGATCAAACAATATGCAGTGAAAATTTCAGATCAAAATTCAGCTAAGAACTGTGTCAGGTGATGGATTTAAAATGGGAAAATTTGCTTGATAATGTTTTAAATGTCAATCAACTTTATCTTGCTTATATATATATATATATATATATATGTATATATATATATATATATATATGATTATAAATTGTGTTATATTGGAAATCTTATTTGAAAAGATCTCCCATTATTACATGGTGAACATATCACTTGGCCTGGACAAAAGGTTATATAAGATCTTTCTCAGCTTAGTTCCAGGGATTTTGAATGTATTTAACTGATTGATAAATTTAGCCCAGTAAAGAATTTTGTTGCCTTATGTATTAAATCATCATAATGTTCAAAGGCTATAATGCAGAGTTTGAAAGTATTAAATAATTTTTTAAGGCATAAATAACATCCACAGTTTTCCTCTGATCTTGATACTGGGTGGAGTATACCCGAAAGCCCTAGATCACAAATTTTTAGACAATATTTATGTTCATAGGACCCGGATATGCGTTATCTTGTACGAAAATAGTAAAGGTTTATGAAAAATTTGAAAACGTAAAAAAAGAATTTCTTATCTGAAGTCTTTTATCAAACTTGTGTTTATGGAGGTCTACAACCTAAATGAACGTTAGATATTAGGTTGTTATAAACGATATGTCAGTTTGTTTTTTCATTATCATGGAGAATAATACTAAAAGTGAAAGATTTACACTTGTAATTGCGTTTCTTGGGAGAATGAATGTAAATGGAGGTATAATTTATTATTAGTGGAGGTTTCTTTTTTTTTTTTAGCCCTCGGCAATGATAATGTCTATTCAAGAAGTTAGACTAATTTTCAGAAATGATTTAAATTTGGGACGTAATGCTGCTCAAGCTGCTGATATTGTTAACGCAGCATTTAATGTGAACAGTAATATAGTGCAAACTGTTCGGTGTTGGTTCAAAAGGTGTAGTTTTGAGCACTTCCTGAAGACTAGGATTTCAACAGTGACCATATCACATCTTATGTAGGCCATCATCATCATCATCATCATCAGTCTTTTAATGTCCATAGTTGGACATAGACCTTCCCCAGGATTCATCACACTTCTCTATCATGGGTGTCGCGGAACCAGTATTTTTAAAATTTGTCTAGCTCGTCTCTCCATCTAATATTCTGCCGGCCTCGGTTGCGCATGTGATCTAGGGGGATCCATGTTGTGAGTTGCAATGTCCATTGGTTGTCCGCCATTCTTGCAACATGGCCAGCCCACTGCCATTTGAGATTTTTAATGGATGCTATGATGTCCCTGATTATTGTCTTTTCCCTGATATTCTGTGCTGTCTTGTGGTCTCTCCATGTGAGGTCCAGCATAATTCTTTCATGACCTCCAACTGATAGTTGAACTAAATGAAGAGAGCAAGAAAGTCGGCCGACACATAAACTTCAGCAAGACGAAGATCATGTGCAACAACCACATCGGGAATAAAAACACTAAGATCAAAATCGAGGACACAGAACTGGAGGAAGTAAATCACTACATCTACCAAGGACAACAAATCTCCATGAGACCCACTAAAGAAGAAGAAATCAAGCGAAGAATCACACAAGGATGGCAAGCCTTTGGCAGAGCAAACTCAACCTTCAAAAATAAGAAGATCCCATTAATCCTAAAAAGAAGGGTGTATAACCAATGCATCCTCCCAATAGTCACTTATGGAGCTGAAACATGGAACCTCACCAAGAGACAGATCTGTAAATGTAGGCAATAGGAAAGTTTAAAATGTTTGAAAACGGGTCCCACATAAAATGGATGAAATGCTCAATGACAGTGCCAACCTCTCTGGTGACTAAGCTTAGAGAAATGAGATGTGCAATTTACAACTTCCCTCATTTCCACTAGACATTTTTCTACAGATGGTCATCTTTCTGAGTATCTTGAACTTCATATCTGTAACATAAGGTTCAATTATAGGGAAGCTGAATTTTCGCTGGATTAGTTACCACTAAACCTAAATATTTTTTATTGAGATGGCATATTATCATTAGAGGATCAGTAGTAATGACTTACTACTTCAAATGGGTCATATTTTCATGGAATGTTTCCTGTTTTTTACTGTTTATATCATCCTTCCTCTTACTATTCAAAAAAAAACATTCTATATGTTACAATCTTCTATATGCACACACATTATTTCTGTGTCAGGTTATTGACTTATTGATCCACCTTCATGTGTGACAAATTAGAGACTGCTAATTTTGTATGTATGTCATAAACTAAGCTGTTTCTCCCTTTTCCTACTGTTTTGATATTATCCGTGTTCTTCCTAGCATCTTCACTTGTAGACGCAGGAATCATTTACTTAATGCCTGATATTATTTTACTAAAGGGTAGTCTCAGAAGCCCTAAACTTTCTTGCAGTTATTTATGTTAGTAGGTTTGCATCTTTTATAGCATAAAATTTAGCTTCTAGCCAATTATATAAAACCTTGTTAAGTATCTATTTTTTTCTTCTGTTACTTTCTTTTATCTTCCACCTTCTTTCTTTTGGTTTTTCCTTCTCTTTCTTTCTATCTCTAGCTCTCGCTCTTGCTGCTTTCATAGTTTCTTTCCTCTTTTCTCTTGTTTCTCTTTTTGTTTCTTTCCTTGTTTCTTTTTTGTTTCTTTCCTTGTTCCTTTTTTGTTTCTTTCCTTGTTTCTTTTTTGTTTCTTTCCTTTCTTCCTTCTCTCTTTCTCCTTTCTTCCTTCTCTCTTTCTCCTTTCTTCCTTCTCTCTTTCCATTCTTCCTTCTCTCTTTCCATTCTTCCTTCTCTCTTTCCATTCTTCCTTCTCTCTTTCCATTCTTCCTTCTCTCTTTCCATTCTTCCTTCTCTCTTTCCATTCTTCCTTCTCTCTTTCCTTTCTTCCTTCTCTCTTTCCTTTCTTCCTTCTCTCTCTCTCCTTTCTTCCTTCTCTCTCTCTCCTTTCTTCCTTCTCTCTCTCTCCTTTCTTCCTTCTCTCTCTCTCCTTTCTTCCTTCTCTCTCTCTCCTTTCTTCCTTCTCTCTCTCTCCTTTCTTCCTTCTCTCTCTCTCCTTTCTTCCTTCTCTCTCTCTCCTTTCTTCCTTCTCTCTCTCTCCTTTCTTCCTTCTCTCTCTCTCCTTTCTTCCTTCTCTCTCTCTCCTTTCTTCCTTCTCTCTCTCTCCTTTCTTCCTTCTCTCTCTCTCCTTTCTTCCTTCTCTCTCTCTCCTTTCTTCCTTCTCTCTCTCTCCTTTCTTCCTTCTCTCTCTCTCCTTTCTTCCTTCTCTCTCTCTCCTTTCTTCCTTCTCTCTCTCTCCTTTCTTCTCTCTCTCTCTCCTTTCTTCTCTCTCTCTCCTTTCTTCCTTCTCTCTCTCTCCTTTCTTCCCTCTCTCTCCTTTCTTCCTTCTCTCTCTCTCCTTTCTTCCTTCTCTCTCTCTCCTTTCTTCCTTCTCTCTCTCTCCTTTCTTCCTTCTCTCTCTCTCCTTTCTTCCTTTTCTCTCTCCTTTCTTCCTTCTCTCTCTTTTTTCCTTCCTTTCTTCCTTCTCTCTTTTTTCCTTCCTTTCTTCCTTCCTTCTCTCTCTTTTTTCCTTCCTTCCTTCTCTCTCTTTTTTCCTTCCTTCTCTCTCTTTTTTCCTTCCTTCCTTCTCTCTCTTTTTTCCTTCCTTCCTTCTCTCTCTTTTTTCCATCCTTCCTTCTCTCTCTTTTTTCCTTCCTTTTTTCTCTCTCTTTCCTTCCTTCCTTCTCTCTTTTTTTCCTTCCTTCCTTCTCTCTCTTTTTTTCCTTCCTTCCTTCTCTCTCTTTTTTCCTTCCTTTTTTCTCTCTCTTTCCTTCCTTCCTTCTCTCTTTTTTTCCTTCCTTCCTTCTCTCTCTTTTTTTCCTTCCTTCCTTCTCTCTCTTTTTTCCTTCCTTCTCTCTCTTTTTTTCCTTCCTTCCTTCTCTCTCTTTTTTCCTTCCTTCTCTCTCTTTTTTCCTTCCTTCTCTCTCTTTTTTCCTTCCTTCTCTCTCTTTTTTCCTTCCTTCTCTCTCTTTTTTCCTTCCTTCTCTCTCTTTTTTCCTTCCTTCTCTCTCTTTTTTCCTTCCTTCTCTCTCTTTTTTCCTTCCTTCTCTCTCTTTTTTCCTTCCTTCTCTCTCTTTTTTCCTTCCTTCTCTCTCTTTTTTCCTTCCTTCTCTCTCTTTCCTTCCTTCCTTCCCTGTTTCTCTTTCCTTCCTTCCTTCTCTGTTTCTCTTTCCTTCCTTCCTTTTCTGTTTCTCTTTCCTTCCTTCCTTTTCTGTTTCTCTTTCCTTCCTTCCTTTTCTGTTTCTCTTTCCTTCCTTCCTTCTCTGTTTCTCTTTCCTTCCTTCCTTCCTTCTCTGTTTCTCTTTCCTTCCTTCCTTCCTTCTCTGTTTCTCTTTCCTTCCTTCCTTCCTTCTCTGTTTCTCTTTCCTTCCTTCCTTCCTTCTCTGTTTCTCTTTCCTTCCTTCCTTCCTTCTCTGTTTCTCTTTCCTTCCTTCCTTCCTTCTCTGTTTCTCTGTCCTTCCTTCCTTCCTTCTCTGTTTCTCTTTCCTTCCTTCCTCCCTTCTCTGTTTCTCTTTCCTTCCTTCCTCCCTTCTCTGTTTCTCTGTCCTTCCTTCCTCCCTTCTCTGTTTCTCTTTCCTTCCTTCCTCCCTTCTCTGTTTCTCTTTCCTTCCTTCCTCCCTTCTCTGTTTCTCTTTCCTTCCTTCCTCCCTTCTCTGTTTCTCTTTCCTTCCTTCCTCCCTTCTCTGTTTCTCTTTCCTTCCTTCCTCCCTTCTCTGTTTCTCTTTCCTTCCTTCCTCCCTTCTCTGTTTCTCTTTCCTTCCTTCCTCCCTTCTCTGTTTCTCTTTCCTTCCTTCCTTCCTTCCTCCCTTCCTTCTTTCTCTTTCCTTCCTTCCTTCCTTCCATCCTTCTTTCTCTTTCCTTCCTTCCTTCCTTCCATCCTTCTTTCTCTTTCCTTCCTTCCTTCCTTCCATCCTTCTTTCTCTTTCCTTCCTTCCATCCTTCTTTCTCTTTCCTTCCTTCCTTCCTTCCATCCTTCTTCCTCTTTCCTTCCTTCCTTCCTTCCTTCCCTCTTTCTCTTTCCTTCCTTCCTTCTCTTTCTTTACTACTATCATCCAATGAACAAGTTACATGCACTTTATAATGTCAGTGCCCTGCAAAATAAATACGGTTCAGCTAAATGATGGGAGTGAATCTCTCTTAGAATATTTTTGGAAAGGAACCAAGACACTGACCTGAACAGCTTTGATGATCTCATATTTCTTTGCTACTTTCATGGTGCTTTTGATAGCATTTACACATATACGCACACAGGCTCATAAACTTCTCTTTGCTGCCAAGTATACTTGGATCTATATAATAATACACACTTGAAGATCATACACACTTTTACACATATAAGGATTGAAATTTATTAGTGTAGGTATCTATAGCAACTTACCAGAGGGATGTTGATCTTGCTACTATCTTATTAGTTTTACTCCATCTTATTATTGTTGCTTTTGTCACTGCACTCTAGGTCAATACACTCTTCATCATTGCTATTATTTCGTTACTAGTTTTTTTCCATCTTATTGCTGTTTTTGTCACAACACATCGTATTATTATTATTACTTTTTGTCAGTACATTTTTTATCATTATTATTATTACCAGAATGTTACTTGTCATATGACGGTATTTTAAATACTGGGATTATACTGTACTCGATAAACCTTGTTTATCTTTATTTCTAAAACTGTTATATATTTTGTTTTGAATACAATTGAAAGAACAAGATTGAATGTAACATTATTTTAAAAAAAAGAAAAATAAATAAAAAATCCCAAATCAGGATAAAACTTTCAAGCCAAAAAAATAACTGTTGAAAACTTTTACTTTTGTGAAATTTACAAATTTAACAGTTTTCAGTGGGGTACAGTCACACCTAGCACTGCCACTTATATACCTGATAGTAAATATGAATTTTAGAATGAACCCCCCAATGACAAAATTGGTGTTTAGGCTCTAGGAATTCCAGTGAGCTGGGCAGGTTGAACTTAGCCTCCCTTAGCGACACCAGTTTCAACCTAAGAGGCAAGCAAACCAAAAATATTTCAGTGGAAGAGTCTTGAAACATAGTGTAATTGAAATACTATTCTTTATATTTTCTTCATTTTTGACATTATCATAGTGTGACAGAAGGTGTAATATAGATCCGTCAATTGTCCCCACTCAGTTGTCGCACACTCAATAGTTACTCCACTAAGCCATGATAACCTCGATGATTAAGCACAGCAGAAATATGTAGCCATTCTGACATTATAGTTTCTTTTGATAGTAAAATGCAAACCGGTCTAGAACAGAATGACTGTTTTACAAATGTCACCTTGTGCCAGACTAGGCTAAGTTTAGTAAATATGTGCAACTTGCTGTAGAGCAATCAGAAGAAATCTAGTCTTGCAGACCACTACTATTGTTGGGAGTTCAATCCTCTTTGGGTGCCTTACATTTATGATTGTGGATTTTATACAAATCACAATTTCTAATCTTTTCCTTGAAAAATAACAATGATAAAATGCAAGTAAATGAAAAATAAACTGCTTTATTTAGTTAACTTGCTTGAGTACAATCTTAAAATAGACATCTAATTTCTTGGGACGAGTAATCTGAGGAGTGCATATCTCCTCTGGCATTTTGAACGAGTGGAATTGTACTAGCAAGTTTTGGTTTATGCTGGAGTAAGGCCAAGATGAGTTCTTGGAAGTTGGAGTCTTAATTCTGTGAAGATTCTTTAAGGTTGAATGCAGTGGTTACTTTGGAGTCTTAATTCTGTGAGGAATCTCTAAGGTTGAATGCAGTGATTTCTTCTTGCGAAAGAAGGCAGCAAATAATTTGTTACACCTTCTGTACTGGTGATATATATAACACTGCTTTTCCTTTTTGGCTTGATATCACTTTTGATTTCATTTTTTCTTGCCAAAGAAAGCAGCACAGATTTATTAGACTTGTGTATTGATGATTATATAATATATATATATATATATATATATATATATAACACTTTTTTTTCTCTTTTTTTTTTGCTTGATATCACTTTTGATATTAACTGAAAAACTATAAGAGCTTGTAGTTAAGATTTTATGATTTCTAGTCCTATGAATAACCATTGAGGTATTATAGCACACTGACTACTGCTTAATACTGAAAATTAAGCAATGTATTACTCAGTCAACATCCAAAAGGAGTGAAACCTGACTGTTGTGTGTCATATATTATCTACACATGCACTTCACTTGCAGTGGCCTCACCTGGCTGTGATTCTTTGAATGATAGATTGCATTCCACACTGTCACTAGGGGTGTAATATTTCCTGGGTATTGAAATTTCCGATTGTATGCAATAATGTACAATATATTCATTTTAGTTCATGGTCGATTCGGTTTTTGGGTGATTGTTCCTTTTCTGAAGAGGTAGAAGGATGTGGCTATGTTCTTCCCTTATGAATCTACTTCAAGTATCTACCATTTCGCAATTCATCCAGCTGGATTGTTTGTCTGGTCACTTTACTGGCTTTTCTTAGACTGACTTTTAGAAATCAGTCCCTTTCTATATTTGGATATGTAAAACAAGATAGTACTCATCTACCTGAATAATCAACATGCAGGTAACAATGCTGACAAAAGAGGCCCCATATCCATCCTCATATTTGGCCATCTGGACTGCAAATGTGATTCTCTTATCTTACCTGGCCAAAGAAAAAAAATCCTTTCGTTTCCTTTCTCTTTCTTTGCCAGAGAAAAAAAAACCCAAGTTCACCTGATATCAACAGAGAAATTAATCTATTTTTCTACCTAGAAGGATCCCTTTATATATTTTACAAGAAAATGAATACTTGCAAAATTTCATTGTATACAGTATAATATTATTTGTAAAATTTTAACTAACCTACTAAAGACAGAGGTTCTATATTTTCACAAGGAGTGGTTGTTTGAAAATTATTTTTTGGAGACTAAATATGCATCATTTATGGTTCTATTTGTATCTCATATATTTTTCTGTCTGCTGTTCACATGATATTTAATTGCTCCCCAATGAGGGTGGAATGTGATACGAGTTCAATTTGATTTGAAGGCCTACATGCGAATCTGTTGGTAGGGACAAAAATTGCCCAGATTCCATGACCAGAATCATGAAAGCATCAGTACTACCCCCAATCTCCCTACCTCCTAGAGGGTAATAGAGAGATGCTGTCCAGGGGTCAGAATCCCCAGGACTAGGCTTGCCTTGTTGAGGTTCACTTTGTAGAATGTCATTCAATATGCTTTATTGGTTCACCCATAAACACTTGAAACTTTCTGACAAGATAGGCGAGAAGAGATTTCCTGCTCTGAAGCAGCTGATAAGATATTTTGCCAATAAGATATCACGTATTGACAGGTTCTGTAACTACTAATGCTGTACTGAAAATTGTTTTGAGGGTTTTTTTCTCTATCTCTTTTTTTTTTTTTTTTTTTCTGCCTTGTAGTGTTCACCAATACTGTGTCAGGCTACAGATTTATTGATCGACACTTATATGAACAGTTTCTTTAAAAATTCTGAGAAAGAGCCAGTTTTTCAGTGATAAAATTTTAGGTAACGTTGAACAATATTCTGTAAAACTTAGTTTACCCTTACTGCCAAAAAATGATGTCGGTATTTAGATAATTTTGAGATTGCCATGTACTTGTAAAACATCAAAATCTTTATATTGCTGTACATCTTATGTTCAACCAGATGAACCAAGATTTTTCACACGTTTGCAAAAAAAAAGGGAAACTACTCAATGATTAGCATTTAATATATATCTCCCTTTACAAATATTACAGGCAATAAAATACAGACTTACATGTAACATATAAGTAGATTGGTTCTGTTTGTAGTTTTGGGAAGGGCCATTAAGATTAGAAGATTTTTCTGGACTATTGAAATCCTTCTTGTTGTTCACACAGTATTTTGGCTGAACCTTTCAACAGCCTTCTTCAGGTCTATTATTTGATTCTAATGGTAGTAAATAGGGTTTTTTTTTTTGGTTTTTTTTTTTTTTGCTTATAATGTGGAATTCAGGTGTTATTGTTTCCTTTCCTTGTTATGCCAGGATTTCCATAACTTGACCCCGTTGAGTAGCAAAAGCCATATTGATTTGAATTCTGCACCGGTCTGACTTATACCCTCAGTTGACATGCGGATATATGCGGTTTCTTTGATTTTTCTCACATCCCAACGGTATTCCCTGTCTATAATCTGATCTTCTTCCCAGAGAGGGTAGTGTTCAATTTTCTCTCTCTATATATGGTCTGCCATATCAGATTTTTCTAATTTGTCTCGATTATGGCTTTTTCATATTCCTTGATAAGGAGATCAACCTGTGAGAAAAACTCTTCGGATAGATTGTTTTTTTTTTCTCTTACCTGAAATTTAAAGAAGAAAAAAAAGACTTGATATTTGAACCTCACAGATTTTTCATGGTTTTTTTTCACTGCAATAAGCAACTGATTCTTGATAGTTTTTTTTTTTTCTCCAAATCTCTTTGTAAATTTTTCTTTCCTTTCTTCTTCTTTTTTTTTTTTTTTTTTTTCTTCTCTTTTCCAATCTTCCATATGTACTCGAGGTGTTATGGGGAGGTTGAGATAGCGTTCCTGTTCCATTCTTCTTCTCTTTTTCTTTAATTTGAACAAATCATCATAATCCACTTTCTCCTTGCTAGGCTTATTGAGGCTCCACTAGGGCCCCTGTTACTTGTGCATTTCAGAAATAAGTTCCCTACTCTTGTTTCCCACCTCTCATGCTGCTGGACAAGTGGTTGGACTTTCCAAGTTTTGAATTTGGCTTGTCCATCTCCTAGACTGGCAGCCAACCAATGCTGAAGACCTCAATCTGCTATGTTCCGATTACTTAAAGAAGAGATGGATTCTTTTCCTAAGGGTATTTGTGCAAAACAAAGCCAACTGTCCCAGCCAGAGTTTGAACTCCCATTGTCAATTCCATTTTCAGTGCTCTCATCGTTGATTCCATTTCCAGGGCTGTTAACTTCAAACCACTTTCAATTCCTTTTCCTATTAACAAGTTTCTAAAATCTAATTTCTTTTTAGAATTTAATTGCGAGTCTAATTTGATTTCATCATTTGATACTGTCGTCTACTGTGTCTTGTTTGCTTTCTAAAAAGATGTTTGCATCCATACTGTGTGTCATGGAAAGTGATCCAATCTTTTGAATCATTAAATATATTATTAATGCACATCTGTGCATGTCACAATAGGAAAATGGAGATCAATACTTGGATTATGCCATTTTGATGAAATATGTTTTTAAATTTTCACTGAAGGTTAGCCTGAAAGCATTTGTTTGTAGTTACTAAAATATTAAATAGTACTTGCTACAAATTGAAAACTTTTATTGTATGTTAACCTTTGATTATAATATTTAATTACTTACACACACACACATATATATATATATATATATATATATATATATATATATATATATATAAAAACTCTCCCCTAATTACTTATGAATGTATCATTTGACCTAGACAATGCAAATAGAATAAACTATTAATCAAAATGGGGTTGCTGTGGGAATTGAACCGGTGACCAACATAGTAGCTGCTTCAACATAGTGTTGGTCTTACCATTGAGCTAAACAGCCTCTGGTCATGCAAAGGCCCGAATAACTGTTTTAACTCCAAATTCTCAGAAGCCCCAAATCCTCTTATCATTTATTCTATTTATGTCGTCTAAACCAAATGATACATTCACTATGTAATAACAGATCATCTCAAATAAGAGTTTTAATATAATATGATATAATACAATTCATAATCGTTCTGTCGGATCATATATCCATTTTTTGATAACATATATATGTATATTCATACATAATACAAAATTTCCACTGTTTTATCTTCATGATCAATGGAGGAGTATTGGATTAAGTGCATTGTCAAGGAAGGAGATTATGAAAAATAATTGTATGTTGTATAAAATTAAATCAATTTCCATCATTAGGCTATGAACTAAGAGATGTATCTACATATATGAAATGCTGACTTTCAAAGCAGGCAATCCTCCCCATTTGGAAGGATGGTGCAACACAATCTTATCTTTTACTTCCTCCTATTTGGACCTGTGGCAGAATGAGATGAGCTTTGTAAATTATCTATATTTGAAAAAAAAAAAAAAATTTCAGCTTGAATGAAGCATTGTCAATTATCAACACTTCTTCAACCAGTATTTCTTTCATCTTAATTTCTGCTATGTATCATATCAAGACAGGTTTCTTAAGGAAAAGGATATGAATTAATGTCTCGCTGGAAGCTTAATCTGTATTTCCTGTATATGTCATTTATTAATGGCAGCAGCCTGACGGTCTTGGGGTTGCAATAAACAGAGAGCAGCTGAAACAAATACTTGTCGAAGAATTAGTTATTATCTATTATTTGTATTCAATGTGTCTTTTTGTTTTATATAACATAGTAGTGCTTATATAATCATTTTTACGATAAATGATAATTTAGTAATAAATGATGATTTAAAAAAATATCATTAGCTCAAAACCCACCATGAGGCCATTAAAGTCTACTGATATTTAATCCTGAAATAAGAAATTATTTACTCACACAGTTGAATTTTAGTATAAATGTATTCATTGCAAAAAATGAAAAAAAAAAATCCCAAATTGAGTTCCTGGTTGCTGAGAAAAAAAAATGCAACTTGATCTTTTTAGGCTTCTGCACTTTTTTTGATGGTAAAAACAGCCAGAAGTAGGTCATTGCTACTAGATCACAACTGATCCAATGAAAAAAGCAGTTAGAATTACTTTTTAGGCTTCTGTAATTTAAAATTGCACATATTAGTTCAGACCAAAAAAAAGTCTCTTTCTTGCTTTCAGATTTCTTGTACTCTTCAGAAATTGAGTGAAAAACCTACCCCAGTGAAATATCTAAGGCATAAAACTGTCTTCTTGGGGTAAAACGCAATTTTGGGTGAGAAAAACTGCTTCAACATCTTAAAGCAATTTTTCATTATTATGAGATTTTAAATCTTTATTTTGTTAATTTCTATAAACTTGTTTATCATAGGGTCGCAATCACTCTGTTTCAAGTAACAAGTACGTTTTATGGAGTTGCTTAACTGGGCTTGGGACCAACTATGGTAACTGAAGCTGTAGGTTTTTTTATTTTTATTTTTATTTATTTATTTATTTTTTTATTTTTTTGTCGGAGTAACCTCCTTTCTGATGGACTGCTTTACAGGGTTAAAAGCCTCCACCTGCCTTGTTATTTATCTATAGCTCGGGGGGGGGGGAAGAGAAAGTGAATGTAAACAGCCTTGGCTGGAACTCAAACACGGTCTGCAAATTCCGTTTTCCAACCATTTTGCCACTCCACACCTCCATTTTTAAAAATATTTTATCAGGTATATTTTGTATAAAGTTTTTTTTTTATTATTTACTATAAGAATTTTATTGGCTATTACCAAAACTGTGAGCATAAGTTTCTTCTGTTTTTAAGCTAGTCTGGCTGGCTTGTATGTATCACGTGTACAGGTCGTACGAATAGAGCTAAAAGGCTGAAAATTTTCACATTTACTCCTTATGTCTACAAAAAACAGTTTGTGTTTTTTAAAAATTTGCTCCCAAAATAGGTTTTTAGTGCAGGGTATCCAATCTACAATGGAAGTTTTTGCTGAATTGATCCCTAATTTGTGCCCACCTACGTTTTCACTTGTTTTTTGAAAATTTGTATTCTATAGTGATCCGACAAAAGGTGAGAGGAGTAACTTATCCACTGATCATGCTGTATTCCAATATTTAGTTGATCACACCCATCATGACATGATGCCAGAAGATGTTAGTCTCTATTTAGTGACTAATAATTCTTTTATATCTATTATGTGTTACTTGTTTTTCACTTAGTCTGGAGCCCTGCTAAAGAGAAATCCTGACTTTTTTCACCACCTTCTCAGAACCATCCCAAAAAACAATTTTAGCCGTCCCGAAAGAAATGTAAGCCGTCCTAAAATCAAAAGTTTCTTTTCCTTTCATCTACAGTTGTTAGTAGTGTAATAAAAACACCATTAAAATGGTGAGGAAATAAATAATTATATCAGTGGCACCACTAGGTTCAACTGTGTCTGATTGCAAATTTTAAAAAGATTTCTCAGGGTTCTTCAGTCATTTTGTGCCACCAGAACTTTGGTGCTTCTTGCACTTGTAGGGTCTGTGGGTCCTATGCACCGTTCTGATTATATTTATTTTGCATCATTAAGTCTTCTATAAACGGTAGATATGCAGCAATTAATTGATTAGTTAACTTTTGAAGTAATTGCCAGCGTAGTCCTCTATGACTGTAAACTGAATATCTTTATGAATATCCATGTCATTGCGGGCTTTGGAAAACGGTGATCTACAGTTTTCGCAATTTTTCTGATATTTCATATAATACATGTAGAACACATTTTATGAGCCACCAATCGATTAGTCGACAAAATGATCAACAGATTAATTGATGATGAAAAGAATTGTTAGTTGCTGCTCTAGGAAACCGTCCAAAACAGAATTAAGACTACAGAGCACATGGAGAGCACCTACCTCTTCTAACACCTTTTTCTCTCTGTGTATGTGTGGGGGGTGGGGGGTAATTGTCCATAGATCTGCCCCCCCCCCCCAATTTAATCAGTTCTTCCATAACCCATTGTCAACCCTTCCTCAAAATTTTATTGAAATTCATTGAGAACTTCTGGACATATTGTGTGGAAAAACATGATATTTTGGCCATATTGTATGGTTTGAACATAGGACTACAACTTAGGCAAGGTAGATACTTATGATCCCCTCCAAAATTTAATTAGTTCTCCCGTAGCTTCATGTCTACTCCTCCACAGAATTTCATAGAAATTCATTAAGAACTTTTAGGGATATCATGTGGACAGAAGCATATGCATAATTGAAGAAAAAAAAATCCTAAAATATCTCTCAAACAGAAAAAAATCGTGGATCCACCCCAAAATTTTACTGCCTCTTTCTCACCCCTCTCTGCCCACCTTTCCACAAAATTTCATTCAAATCCATTCAGTACTTCCAGAGATATCGTGTAGACAGACAAAAGGATATGACCAAATGCACACCTTTTTCCAGCATAGTCGATAGATAGAACAAATAAATTGGAGAACCCAAATTCTGTGTCTTGTTCTCGGTCTTTGAGCCAGGGTTACCAGATAATTCGGGATGTTCATGGCCAAATGCTGATATTGTTTGTAAGAATTTTGCACCTCTGAAGTACGCTCCAAAAATAGGAATTTATTAGAAACGCTTCTACAACAAAATTATCTTACTTCAATTGATCCTATATTTAAAAGTTCTAAAGCTAGGGTCTCCAAAACCTTTTAAACAATTGACCCTTCTGTGCAATCCTTTTTTCCTTCATCAACCCCCCTCCAGGCATGCAGTTTCAAACATGATTTTGTTTCATTTCATTTTTGTTTTTTAAATCAAAATCTAGGGGAAAATAGATATGGCCAAATGCTTTCCTAAAAAGCCGAATTTGGCAATAAAATGGCCAACATGGCAATCCCCCATTCTCAGTAGCCACCCCTCTACAACTGTATTCAATTGGGTCGTTTCTTAGACATAGATGTAGGAAGAGGGAAGAGAAAAAAAAGGATAGATACTCTTACGTACATACACAGGGTACATGCAACTGATAATGGGAGGCTAATATCAGTAGTGGTGGGGAGGACGTTGCGTACTTTCTTAGACTAAATGTAACTGTATATTTAAACTCTTTATATTTCTCTGTCTAGGTTCAGTTTCTAATTTACCTCTGTCAACAAAATTGAAATAGAAATATTTTGCTAAAGTGACTATTGAAAAAAGAAAAAAAAGTTCTTTCATAGCGTACTTAAGATCTCTTTTCGTCCCGAACACATTTTGTAGCGTCCTCGGGTCGACAGGGTGGGGTTAATTTTGAGCATTGCACTGTAGGAGTATATATGAAGTAAAAATACTACATACAAAGAGCACTTCTGAGGGCAGAGGTTTGATTCCAGCCTGTAGAGGCTGGTATTGAACCCCTGCTTCCTGACTATCTCGATTTTCGAAGTCAATCCTATTCCAATGCCTATGTTGGGTTAGGGAGATAAAGCTTGGATCATCTCCCTTTCTGTCTAAATCCGTCAACCCTGATCTAGTGTGAGTAGCCTTTAAAATACGAAATGTTACGATTTTGAGAAAATTGCTATTCTGGAACGAATAAAAAAAACAAAACAAATTTTAACACTCATCGATACTGTCAGGTTGAGATTTAGATAGGATTTAGATTACCAAAAATTACAACAAACAACATTATCTGTGATTATAATGAATGGGTCCCTCCGCACTTAGAGTGTTTATCTATCGCATTACATGAAAGGGTTATCTGCCTAATTGGGACAAATTCTTCAAAATCGATTGCGTCCGAATTTACCAGAAATCTGTCTGTCTGTCTCTCTGTCTGTCTGTCTCTCTCTCTGTCTGTCTGTCTCTCTGTCTGTCTGTCTCTCTCTCTGTCTGTCTGTCTCTCTGTCTGTCTGTCTGTCTCTCTGTCTGTCTGTCTGTCTCTCTGTCTGTCTGTCTGTCTCTCTGTCTGTCTGTCTCTCTGTCTGTCTGTCTCTCTCTCTGTCTGTCTGTCTCTCTCTCTGTCTCTCTCTCTGTCTGTCTGTCTGTCTGTCTATCTGTCTGTCTATCTGTCTGTCTGTCTGTCTGTCTGTCTGTCTCTCTCCCTCTCTTATATATATATATATGAGGTAAGGGATTCGCTACACAAGCACGTTTGTGTTTCTGCCCTGTTTTTTTTTTTTAGGCGAATCACAAATCACCTGAAGAAGCCCAAACAGGGTAGAAAAATAGACATGTTTGTATAGTGAATCTCTTCATCATATATTAAGCTCGGCTCTAACTCAACTTAATGTTGAATGTATCAAGCATTTTATGAAATGAACCCATCACTCATTGGATATTGTATTCCTGGTTTGTATTATATATATATATATATATATATATATATTCTGTTCGACCAAAGTTGGGGGTAACGAGATATGCATTTATGTGTGTAAAGTACTTGATGCTTTGATGTTAACCAGAGAACAAGGAAATGATTTTTCATTACTCATTGAACATTCCCAAAACAAATCAGCGTTTTTTTTTCTCTTTTATTTTATAGTGGCTTTTAGTTTCAAGTGTTAACTTAGAAGACGATACAGAAGAGTAGGAAGAATCTGATTCAGAATCTAGACATGACATGCGTTGGTGTAAATAGCTTAGCAAATAATTATAAGACAATCCCCAAAACTCTTCTACGCTTTTTTTTTTTTCCCTTCCTTTGCCTAAGTAGGATTTTTAGGACTTGAGGCAAATTTTACGACCGTTTTAATCATCAAATAAAATGTAGCACGGGATGTATGAGAATTAATGAATTACAGATACACTACAAACTCTCCAGCATCCTTGCCTCGAAAGCTGTGTCGGATTATCCATTATGCCAGGCCAACGTAATAAAAATTCACTAATTACACCCCTGACCTACTAATTATACACATCACATATCTTTAAAGCATTAGGACTGTTTGAAACTTTAATCAATCAAATATTAAATATGAAATAGATGGTTGAATGCAATACATTAATATAAAGGATACAGTTTATTGATATAAATGAAATGCATACACTTACATTTAATGCTCTTCCAACTCTGGAATGAAGCACTCTGGTAGATAGGGAATTATGTGTAAGTAAATACATCACTTGATTCGATCGTACTGATAGTCCAGTCCTTTAAGGACAGGAGTAAGCATCTGCCTCTGGATCTGGAGCGAAGGTTTTGACCCCACCTAGCAGTACTGGAAATTATCGAGTTTATAGCCACAGTGAAGAGTTGTAATAGAACGAAACAGCTGTCTGTGAATGACACAATTATTAATATATATATATATATATATATTAAACAAATACAGTACTGTACTTACAGAGAATTTTGAGGTGCTACTACTCCCAAAGTGACTAATTGCATGATTTTTCTTGCACTATGTGTTACAATATGATGGTTGATGAGGACTTTAATTTCATTTTTATTCTTTAATATTCTATTTCATTTTTAAATAACACTTCTGTAAAATATACTTTTTTGTGTGGGTGTTTGTAAACCGTACTCGCTTACTTGGTCAATGAGTTTCCGTTTTCAGATGCCAAAAAGAGGATTATAGAAACGTTTCAAGTAGATTTATAATGACAAGATAAAGAAAGGGCCACTTGGACCCTGCCCCACGCAGATAGATAGCCAGTCACGGCCACTTGATTAAAAAGACATTACGAGGGAGGAAAAAGAGGTTGATAGAGTAGAAAGAAAAATAATGGTTCAATTTTGAATCCCGTCTCGAGTCTTGGATCTTTAGTTCCTTCTTTCGCTGCAGCTGTGGTAGAATGAAACACATTACGGTACATATGTAACTAATCAGGAAGGTCTGAAAGAAGAGGACTGTCACTGTTACTGATTGTTTCACTACTGACATCATAGACTTAAAGTGTTCAAGAGGTAACATCTTGGTTACTTGAATTTGAGGGATTTGTAGGTGATTGACGAAAGCTTTGAAACTTTTTATTCTTGGTTTTCTTATCAAACATATGATTGAACCATAGTGGTTTCATAGGCTTTGACCCTTGTGGGAGCCGTGAGAAATTCAAAAGTCTGCTCATAATTTTCTCTGGATCAAAAGAGGTGCCTGATCATTAGTTACAGGGAAAATTGGTATCTGTATTTAGTTATCCTTTTTGTCTGTAGTTTAACGTCAAGATAAAATTCACATAATCTGAGCCAGGTGACTTCTACCTTTGCACCTTGTAGAATAAAGTTTCTGGCATATTTACATGCTTTGAGCACTGAGAATTCATTTTTTACATCATGTTTATTCACACGTGCATCAAACTGAAAATTAAGTTTTCAGAGCAGAATCAGCTGGATATCATGTTTTGAGCCCAATAACACCTGTCATCTCCTCTGCGGGCCTTTAACATTTTCCCCTTATTCTATTCGAAGATTTGTCTTGAGGGAAGTTATGGTGGAATTATCTCTCTAATGCTTTTTCTATTGAGATATTATTCAGTACTAATACGGAGATACTAAGCTGAACTTGGTAAATATCTACACATATCTATGTTAGTGCCATTCAAAAGTTTTGGGGATTTAACCAAAGCAGTGTGGGTGGCCTAATGGTTAGCAGCACAGTAAATGGGATCTGTGAGCAAAGTTCAAATATCGAACTGAGACACTTTGTGCTAATGCTGTTGGGAAAGTCATTAATCCACTCACTCCAGCTGTTGTTAAATAGCAGGTTCACTGGGTTAGGAGACGGACAATTCTGATTTCCAAACTGAGAAAGTCTGACCCCTCGTTCAGCATTGTGAGAGGTGGGCCAAATGCAGAGTAAGGGACATCTTCCCAGAATCGAAACGGGGGCTCTGGTGAAGCTTCAACTGGCTTAGCCACCTGGAGGTGGATTATAACAAATAGTAAAATGAAGTAGAATAAAAATCGGCTGAAAAGATAACGCGTCTGTCATCCATGAGTTCAAGCAAAAGATGTGTGAAAAAAAAAATTTAAAAAAATTACTTTCCCTAATGCATAGTTTCCACAGTCTCCTTTGGAGTAGTCCCCTAGGATATGTATGCAGTGAAACTCACAAAGGGTTGCAGCAAAAGTCTTTTCTGAATTTGATTTGTTCATGTGCTGTTCACTTTCTGGGTAGCATCTCATATGTCACTGGCCATCGGTTCGGAAGATGATCTCACAGGCTATTGCTAGTGAGTTTTATCTTTACTGGGCATTCCACTGATGAGGCCTTGTGCCAGACTGTGTAAAGCTTAGTAAATATCTACAGTGTACTCACTGTATAACAACAGAGCAAGATGTCTGTCAGGCCACTAAAAAGGTCCTCGCTGGGTGCTCCACACTTGTGGCCTTTGATCACTCTAAGTAAACTTGGCAAATATCTATAGGGCAGGTGTAGAGCAGCCATTCCCAACTGGGGTAATATGGCCCCTCAGGAGCTCCTGGGCAAATTTAAAAGGGGGGGCATAGACCAAGAAAATTTATTTCTATCTGTTCATGTTGTATTTCTGTTTGACAGGGGAGCTTTTAAGGGGGCCTGGAAACTCAAAAAAAGCTCTTAAGTAGGCCATAGCCAAAAAAGGTTGAGAATGGCAGCCATAGGGCAATGGTTAGCCGGATAGTCTCGCTGAACATGGCTTGTGAATTTGCTCATAACTGGGTGCCCTACTATTGAGGCCTTGTGCCAGACTAAGCTAAACTTGGTAACTGTCTCGTCCTATAGGTATCTTGGCTTTGCAGTTCATCCTCATGGAATTCTTCCTCTGACAACACCCTTCATGGGAGGGGCACTCTGCTTACTGAGGGCTGACTCATGGCTGTAACATTCATGTAGTTATTAAATGACTCTTGGGATTGAATTTAGCTGCCGCCTTTGATTTCCCATCTGTAAATCTCTACTCTTTTAACTCAAGTACTGGGCCTCTGAGAGGAATTTCATCAGGTTTCTTCCAGGCCCTCTTTTCACTTCTCCAGTTGACATACTGTTCATATCCACTTCCATATCTACGAACATTTTCTGAGATCCCACAAAATTCCTAGGTCCCCCTCTGGCTCCTGGGTCCCGTTTGTACCGCCTGAGTCCAGGTATGATGAACACTCCCCCCACACTCATAAGCCCTGCTTACATATCTATTTATGTAATATGAGTGATCGTTTTCTTGGTTCTTTAAATGCACCTAGCCAAACATCTGGAACATGGGGGCTGAAAATTAATCCATCAGGGTAACTTGACTCTTGGATGAATAAGGAATAACTGACACTGACATCTGCGTTCACCCATGGTCAATTTAGTGTTAAAACTGCTATTTCCAGCCAATCTGCTAAAAAGGGCATCTTTTTATATGATGCCATAATTATAGGATATTTAGATGGAATCAGCAACTTCAAACTCTGACTGAGATAATTTGCTGATTCCTTTGGGAAGGGTCTGAATAGAAATAACATGCGAATGACACCAAAAAAAGTTCTTGATTTAAAAGAATTAATGGTAAGTGCAACGCTACATTGAAGCGGCTACCTATCGTTGGTTCGATTCCTGCAGCAACCCCATTTTCTTTGATTGATTATTCTATTTACGTTTTCTGGGCCAAATGATTCATTCACCGTGTCATAACGAGAAATCATTTCTAATAGAATTTACTACTTTTTAATATAATTGTCTGCGTTGAAAGAAACAAATAGAGCAGATATAGACAGCGAATAAACAAAACACAGTAATTATGTAGATTAGAACAGTATTTTGAGAAAAAAAAATTCTTTCTCAAAAAAAACAAAAAACGATTGCAAGAATAGAATTACATTTTTGGTCCTATATTTGTTTCTGTTTATATCTACACAAATTTATATAAATTCACAAATAGAATTATTTTCTTAATGGCTTGGAAGCAACAATTCTGATAGAATCAACATTCCCAGACCAACTGAGGATTGTCAGTATCATTTTAAAGAAATTGATATACAGTATGGAGCTGAAACATGGCACCTAACCAAGAGATAGACCCGCAAATTGAGAAGCATGCAATGCGCACATGAGAGAATCATGCTCAACCTCACATGGAGAGATCACAAGACAGCACAGTATATCAGGAAGAAAACAGGGGTCCAAGACATCATAGAATCTATTTGAAAACTTAAATGGCAATGGGTAGGCCATGTTGCAAGAATGAAAGACAACTGCTGGACATCACGACTCACAATATGGATCCCCAGAGATCACATGTGAAATCGAGGCCAACAAAATATGATATGGAGAGATGAACTGGATGAATTCATAAAATACTGGCTCCGCGACGCCCATGATAGAGAAGTGTGGAGAAGGTCTATGTCCAACGACTAATGTTAAAAGACTGATGATGATGATGATGATATAGTGAACTCCTGTGATTGTATCAATTTTAGATATTTAGAAACTCTAGCAAACTTCTGCTAGTATAATTGTTGTTTTACCAGTATTTTATATCTGATAAACTAATTGCATTTTGAAACATTTGCTGGTAATTTACACACACACTCCTTTGGCTTTATTCAATGTTTTTTTCCATTTGGTACTAATTCAGATTTTATTAACTACTTGACTGTTAGAGGGAAGAGAGTGTTGCAATGAACCTCACAAGCCCTGAATCATAGCTTGAAATCGGAATTTTCTTTTTATGTAAATGTAAAACAGTGAGGCTCAGTGACCCAGTTTTAGAGGTCAAGTTTCATAATTGGATGTCAATGGGTCTCCTATATCCACAAATAAGATGGTTTGACTTATATAAGCCCGGTCTTGTCATTTAGTAGTCACGCCTGGTATATACGATGTAAATACATTGTTAATAATTTTACTTCAGAAAAATATAGAAAATCAAGAAGAGATTGTTAACGGTCAGGAATTAATGCTAGGGTTACTGATAGAATAAGTCTATTATACGTATATTGTAAATGTTTTACATATGATTTTACTAAAGAAAAGCATTGGAAATCATGAAGAAAGGGATTGTTAGTGGTCAGGAATTAATGTAAGCATCATTGAAAGGATAGGATTATTAATACTACTTCTGGCAAAAATAATGGAATTGGCACACTTGGAGGATGTTCACCCAGCTTTTTTTATCTTGCTACAAATAAACAACATATGATACAAAACAAGGTCGATATTCTGGCTTCGTAAAATATAACTGAAACAAATTAGATTAAAATATTTAGATTATTGGCATATTTTTGTTCCAGATTGAGTGGAGAAAAAAAATTATGAAATTGTTGACAGAAAAAAAAAAAAAAAAAATTGCGATTAGTTCCTTGTTGCCCTCCCTCGGGCTTTTATGGTAGCCTGAATTCTTTGAGGTGCGGACTTCACTAATGAAAAACAATATTCTCCATCGAGCTGGTTCCAACTTTCTTTGACAGCGGTTGACAGATCAGCTTTGCAGGATTGTCATGAAGCATTTGTGAAAAAAAAATTTCCACCATAGATCTTCAATCGGATTGAGATCTGGACTGTTAGCTGGCAATGTTATTTTGTTGATAAGCCTTCTTTGAGAAAAAGCTCCAACACTTTTCTTTCTGAGAAAATTCATTATCATCCTAGAATATAACTTTGTCACCAAATTTATTTTCTATTTATGGAATGAGAAAAGTGTCTAAAGTTTTAATGTGCAATAGTGCATTGACCGTTGTGGGGATGATTGCCGTCTTTCCTGGTCTTTTATCTGATATTCATGTTGTGGGGTTGAATGAGTTAATAAAAATGCTTCTTTTTTTTTTTCCTCGGGTAGGCATCTTTATATGCTTCATTTGAATGGCACCTGGCGAAAGTTGCAAGCATCACCAACTTGGCGAGTGCAGATTCATAATTCTTCACTGAATATCACTTTCATCCAATCATTCACACTCCAAAATTGTTTCTCTTTAACCCATCGTAACCTTGTTTCCTTCTGTTTAGGCATTAGTGCTGGTTTTCATTTGGCTTTTCTGTATGCAAGTTCCATTTCATTCCAATGATTTCTTACAGTTCTGTCACAAACACTGACTGCTGCTTCCGCCCATTTGCCTTTCATGTGTTTTGTTGTGTATTTTCTTTTTTCAAAGTATATTGCTTTGAGTTGCCAATCCTGATGTCTTGACATCTTCTGGGATCTATCTGTATATTTTCCTTGATAACCTTCCTATTTTATTTATACTTACTTGGATTTCCTTCTCAAAGAGTTTTATAATCATTTCTATTATTTCAATTGAGAGCTCACTTGTTGAAGCCATGTTTCTTTTTAATCAACCCTGTCCAACAATAACTCCAACAGCTTTTTAAGGTCTACAAGTACTCTTTCAACAGTTGTCTAATTTGCATATGTAGACTTGTGCTGGTATTCGTTTTGGAAATGCAAATCACAAGGTGATTCCATAACATTCCCCTCAGCGTTGAGTAATTCAATATTTTTTCCCTCTTCTTGGTATGGAAAAAAATATGCCAATAATTTGAATATTTTAATCTAATTTGTTTGAGTTATATTTCAACCAGTCAGAATACCAGAAATCGTTTTGTGTCATATCTGTGATTTGTTTGTTTGCTGCTAAGTAAAAACCAGGGTGAATAACCTCTAAGAGTGCTGATTCCTTAATTTTTGTCTGGGATAGTATTTACAATTTATATTATGTCAAGTGTTGTCAGTTTAAAATGTTGCATTCTATCCCAAAACACATGTAACTGCATCTCAAGGCTCATGACAAATACCAAACTTTAGATAGGAAAAAAGGGATTGGTTGAGGAGAGGGTTTTTCTAGCTAATAATAACTGGCTGATGGTAATATACAAAGGATAATCAGGAAAAATATACATTCAGTGTTATGTCATTAACTCTTTAATTGGTATTAGAAAATTTGAATGTTATTATCAACAGGAATAATTACAGATCAGTTACCTCCTTTCCACCTTTTTTTTAGATGAATTTTTAATTTCTTCTATCCACAGAGGAGTTCCAATATTGATTAGGAGCAGTTTAATGTGGTTTATGAAATTAAGAGTTGAATTCATTGTTATAAACAACTTTACATTATAAAAAAATTTATAATAAATTTATTTTTATTTCTATTTTTATTTTTTCAATTATTTGATTAATCTAAAAAAAAAATGTGTTTGGAATGGTCTGGTTTTAATAACAATTACCATTTGATAACATTATCTGTGATCTTAATAAATGGCTTCCTCTGTTATAAGCGGTAATACATGACAGAATTTTATGGAATATGGCTTTTTGCAGGTCAGTAATGAATAAAGCTGACAAACACTCAGTCACACTTGGTGTATGATTACATTTAGGTCGGGTTGATACTCTTGACTAGCCCTGTGTAAAATTACGTCAGTAGCAATAGTGTCATACAAGAAGCTTCAGATTCCTTAGCATGAATACAGTCTATTAAATGCCCTTCTGCACTTCCATAGTTTGAAAGCAGTGAAAATGTCAGCTGAAAATAGAACCCTTGTGAAGACAACAAAGTGTCATATCATTCTGATCTGGCAACAGACACTTTCAGACTCTGATTGATGGGGGATTTATTTTGTTTGTTTGTGTTCCTCCTACATGTGACTTAGTTTGTCAAACTGCAGTCCAAGTTTGGAGTTGACTTTGGTTTTTCTAATATAAGAACTAGAACAAGAATTCTAATCAAATTTTCAAAGTCTGGAGTTGAGTTTTTTTCTTATTCCATTTATCAGACATACGATACAAAAGTTGCTGTAATCATCTTCAGTCGAATTAGGAGTGGATTTTGACCTTGCAGCAACCAGACTTGTTTTTTTTTCTTCATTTAAAAAAAAAAAAATTTTTTTTAGGAAAAATTCAAAGTGAAATATATTACTTTCTAGACAGATCTCATGAATTTTATCTAGCAATTTTATATTAACCAGAAAATAGCTTACCTGTGGCAATGGTACCTTAGTCCTCCTCAAAGTATTCCCGTTTGGACCTCACATACTTACCGTAGCATCCGTTCCACTTTTCAAAACAGTCTGCAAAGTCCACTTTTGGTATCGTCATCAGCTGCCTAATGGCATTCTCCTTAATCTCGTTCATGGTCTGAAGTATCTTTAGGAAAAGCCATAAGTTGCAGGGAAACAAATGGGGCCTGACAGATCTGTTTTGCCAAAAAAACTCTGCACAAGAGGTGAAAAATGACTTGTTTGGTCATCGTCAGTGTGATGGTTGCACTGTGCACAATCTCACTCAACGGCATCTCACTGTAAATGAGTAACTCCATGGGAGAGTTTCTTTTCATTTATGCACAATAAGCTCCCCCCCCCCCAATTGGTTGCCAAGTTACATCAAGAAAGCAACACAACTAGTTCTTGAGTTATTCAAAATGGTTGGATACTCTCTGGACAAACTTTGTATAATGTAGACTTTTTCCATGTGATTCATGTCGGACTAAAAAGAACTCAGTGAGTGCATACCCCTGTCAAAGCCTTTGTCAGGGGAAGCAATCGTGCATAGATCCACCCTTGACTTCTTCCACAGCTAGTGGCCCACCCTTCCACAAAATTTCATAGAAATTCATTGAGAACTTTTTAGAAGATTTTGTCTGGACAGAAATGAGCATATACATAAAATGTAAAAAAAAATAATCAAAAACGGAAAAAATATCTCTCAATCAAAAAATAATTCCTGGATCCGCCCCCAAATTGAAATGCTTTCTTCTTTACCTAATTGCCTACTCTTCATTCATTGAAATTCATTCAGTACTTTTTGGGATATCGTGTGGACGGATGGAAAGATGCGACTTAATACACATACCTCTCCAACCTCGTTGGCAGAGGTAAATAATGTTGCCTGTAAATTATCATACTCGAACCTCCCTCCCCCGCCTAAAAAAAATAAAAAAAATCGTATTCCGTGACAGTCGTAGTTGCCTCCCTTACATTAAATGATCTGCACTAGAAAATCAAATGTAAGAGATTCGCGTTATATGTTACAGGGGAGGTAACTCAATCATCAATTCATACACGATTTCGTCGGTGCATTCCACGCTAATTGGAGAATTCATTCCTTACACCAAACGGCTCAGCAAACTACGATCCGTGGGCTAAATCCGACTTCATTGAATACGTGACAACCCTTTTGTTTTTTCATCTCCTCTATCTTTGGTTGTCAATCAATAACATTCAGCATTGAAAAATAATGAGTCTTTGCCCGCAAGAAATGAAAACATTTTTAATCCAGCCCTCTACAAAAAATAGTTTGCTGACGCCAGCCTTTCACAGAAGAAATAAATGAATAATAAAATATACTCCAATATTCATTTTCTGTTTCTCCTTTGAATTTTTCCTCACTCATTTTGCGATCTAAAATAAGTTTGCCAATCAGTTGTTAATTACTGGTCTAGTGACACGAACGGACATGACTTATGAATTATAATCACATTACAATATGTCAAGTACTAAGTTGTCACAAAACTTGGGTTTTAGTAACTGTCAAACGCCAACTGAATCTGATCAATTTAGATTTCTTTGCTTTTTAAAAAGCATTGGTATGTATGTGTCACGTGTTCTGGCCAGATCAATGGAGCTAGAGGGCTGAACATTTATTCTTTTATGTTTGGAAAAAAACGTTTTTTGAAAATAGCCCCTTTTTTTTGTAGGAGTTTCAATTTATGTAAATGTAATTTTTTTGCTACATTGCTTCTTTGGTTTGTGTCTGGCAGCGTTCATTTTTTAAATATTTTTTTAAATTCAGACTTTTTACCGATCACCACCCAACAAATGGCGAGAGAAATAACTTATTCATTGTTGACCCATTTTTCCAATTTTTCAATCGATCACCCCCAACATGCCATGCTGTCAGAGGATGTGGGTCACTTGATAGTTTCTATTGTGTGACTAACCAAACTTTTTTAAAAAAAATGAAATTTTGTTTTTATGTAATTTTTTTTTTTTTTTTCACATTTGGTAATAAATGAATTAAAAAAAGTTGTTATCAAGCAATGATAACGAATTAAGATCGTCTCCAAATAGTGTTATGTCTGTCATATAACCCAGAATTTAATAAAATGAATTGCTTGAATAATTTAGATACAGGTTTTCTTCCACAATATACAAATGAAGAATGTTCCTCTAAAGCCTTTCGTAAGCTGGAATGATGTTGAACGAAGTAGCAACTACTATTAATTTATGTGTGGAAAACATTTTGAGCGTTCCCATACCTAAATGGTGATGATGGAATGTTTGGCTGAGCTGTTAGAAGTTGGAGTAGGTGTAGGAGACTCGGGTATAGCAGAGAGAGAGGGAAGGGGTGCGTGTTGCCTCTATAATGGCGAGTTGCAAAATGAATGCTTAATACTATTTTTTGTTTTTCACCTTTTTATTTTTCGTAAACAAGTTGTAGCAAAACCTAATTGTTTTTCATATTGTATTTCTATTTTCAAATTGATCTTCTTTAGAACCCTTACACTGGCTATGGCTTCATGAGTAAAATATTAATGATATATCAAAAAAGTCGAACTATTAAAATTCTTCTATCAATATATTGCAACTACCCATTTGTTTCCATTCAATTTACTTCTCTTCAGATTTTAGAAAATATTTCAAAATCCGTGCTTAAGATCTACACATTTTCATTTTCAATTACTGAAGGTTTCAATTAGTCAATCACTTCCTGTATCGATACATTTAGTGATATTGAGATGAATCAGATTTGCAAAAAAAAGAAAAGACATATCAAAACACGAAGTCTAGCATAGCAGACCATATACAGAGGAAGAAAGGATCACATTACCTTTTTTGGCATCTGGTCTCAGTAATAGATATTGAGCATCACTAGGAGGTGAGAAAATTTAAAGAAGCTGCATACATTAGCCTTGCAGATAAATATGTCGGGCGAGGATAGATTTGAACATTGAGTGGATTTCTTTGCTTAGCAAGGAAATGATTGAAGAGCAACTCCTTGTATAAAATATGGAATTGACTGTGTTGCATTCTGTAAGGATTGGCTTGATGGATTGATCTGATCAGTATATTTGCCATGATTTATTCCCTTCTGTCTGACAGTATTGATGACGCTACCTGAAATTGGTGGTTACCACCTGTAATTTTACTCAGCTCTGTCTTCAGACGAGGCTAGCTAAAAATATACTTGATGCCTGGTGACCTGTTCCCCCAGACAGCACCTAGTGTTGTAGGGATATACAGATTCCCTCATACTAAAAACAAGATACTTCTCTTCCTATATCAATTGTACACCTGAGGAAGGCTGTAGAATAGATTAGACAGAATATGATATTTAGTAAAAGAAGAAAAAGAAACCTATTTTTACAATTTTTGTATTAAGTAATTATTGTGTAAATTAATCTATAAAAATAATATATATATATATATATATATATATATATATATATATATATATATATATATATATATATGAAATGTTGGGCAGAAAAAAAATTGATCTAGTCTGGAAGGCAAGACAATTTTGATTACAAAAATGTTGGCAAGGAATGTTTTTTTTGTTATTTAAATTTAGTAAGCTTTTCTTGTTTGTATACTAAAAAATGCATGTTTAGATTCAATAAGTGTAAGTATCATCTAAATGTTAGGGATCTATCTTTTGACCCTACTTTTGGCCATTATCAAGATCAGGGAAAAACTATAGATGTTATTCATTTTTTATTACCTATATGTATGTTATATATGTACAAAAAGAAAGTAGATATGTTTGTTAACTCCTTAGAACTGAATGGAATTAACGCGTAATAAAATGTGAGGAATAGCTAAACACGTGCTGGATGTCTTTGGTCTGTTTCAGTTGCTGAGGGGCCGAATACGAAACATTTGTGGAGAGGGTCAGTTCACAGCCAAGGTCATAGAATCTTGGAGATATGAAAAAATTTATTATAGTCTTGTCTACTGTGTGCTCAAAGATTTGTGAGAAATAAATTTTTATGCTGTTTTATCGTTATTGGATAATTTTATTTAATTTAATCAAAGTATAGTGACAAAATTTCAAAGTATAAAGGGTTTAAACAAACACTTCTGAATTTTTCAGAATTTAGAAGGAAAATTGTTGCTTTTCTCTGTAAAACCTGAAGTGTGGTGTTAGGTATAAGTTACAACGTGTTGAGTATATTTGACGAGACTTAAGTAGACACACCTGGCTCAAAATCCTCTCCCTCTTCTATTCTAATAACTAAACTAAACGGACTAAAGATGATGCAACTTTTCTATTGTATTGAATAATAAATAGATTCGTAGACATGTAAGACGTGTCAGTTTAGCTCAGTTGGTCAGAGGGCAGCTTACTAATCATTTGGTCGTGATTTCAAATCACGGTAGGGAAACGTTAATTTTATTTATTAATTGATTTATCAGAATGTGTATTACTAACATAAATTTTTCGAGACATGTAAGATTCATTGCTTTAGCTCAGTTGATCAGAGAACCATCTACAAATAACTTAGTTGTGAATTCAAATCACAGTAGGGTAATATTAATTTTACAGATTGGTTTAGTTTAATGTGATGGCACAGACAGTGGAGAGTTTACTGCCCTAAGTTTAGTGAGGATTGTTCTTGTTCTTATTGTGGTAGAAAAACAATGACTGGAGTTTTACAATTATATTAGCACTGGGCTCATTTGGGAGCAAATGACCCAATTGTTTTGGAGCAAGCCCTGCTTGTACACATCTATCTTGTGTTTGTGGTATTGTTTCCATAATGGTTTCTATCAACTTTTCAGTTACTGCATATTTCAGTGCATGATCTTCTGATAAGATGAGACCCCAATTTCAGTTTGAATTCCATTTTAGTTTAGCTCATTGTTTCCTCACCGGCCTATAGAATGATCCCAATTTTTTTTTGGGTGGGGGTGCTTTGGGTATTGTCTTATCCTCCAAAGTATATGGTTCTTGTTGAATGTTTGTAATATACCTTTGTTCAATTACACTTTACTGGTGGACTGTTCTCATGGATTGGAGTTTATTGATGAAACAAGTCATTTTTAAGCATTTCTGTTTCTCTACTTCATATATCTTCATATAATCCAGTACTTTTAACAATAAGAAAATAGAAATTGTCCTCAGAGTGACGTTAATGGCTAATACTCAGTGTTTGATTTTATTTGCTTTTACAGTGTCTGGTAACGGCCTGATCCTCAACACAACGCCTATTAACAGTAATGGTCTGAAAAAGTTTAGCCCTGTTTCTGTTCAACAAGTTCGGTACAAAATGCAGAAGATCAGATTTAAGGATCCGAAAGCTGCCAAAGAGAAATCCTACACATTTGAAAGGAAAAAAAGGTTAGTGTTGTGTTTTCATTTTCATGTTACTTCTCCAGTAAATTAAACATTGTTGATTAGTGTTTTCTTTGTGAGTGGGTCTCGTATTCAGAAATCGGGTTAAATGAGAATCTTAGCTGTTGAATTTTAGAATGGAGTTTTACATGGGATAAATCACTTTTGTCTATCTCGCTTTAGCAAAAATCAGTTTTGTCTACAGCAATTTCATCTAATGTTGCAAATGTATAATTCATCTTTTGTATGATCTGAGTTTTGTCTAACTGTATAAATTATAGTATAAATCTATTGGGTATAAAATGCACATTCATATCAAATGAATGTTCTGGGGACCTTCTTAATTATTTCTTATTTCTGAGTATATTTTTGTCTTTTTTGTGAAGTATTAAAAACAGTTGTTTCACCATATTGTTCAGAGATGTTTGTGAACTGGATATTGTCAGAAAAGTTCTGAACTCTTTTTGTGTTTAATTTTGCAACAATTTTGATAAGAAAAATGTAGGCAAGGAATTTTTTTTTTTTACATAAGATGAACAAATATGCTTGAAATGACTTCCAGAAATGGACTCTTTGCTGGAAAAAACCCCCGTTAAAATCGTATAAAACTTGATTGTATCATCTAAATACATCTTTTAAAAAAACCCCAAGAATCAACTATTCATTGGATATTAGTCAAATTTTATTACAAATGTATTTGTTCATCTATTATAAAAAAAAAAAAAATTCTGTGGAGGTGCTTAACTTTACCTCTATTCATTACTCATATTTATTCGAATATTTTGTTCAAAATTTATTTGTAATGATTCCCAGCAAGTCTAAGAATGTTATTGGCAAATTTGAGGCATGTATCCGTCACTGAATGAGAAATCATTGTTGACTAAATAGAAGCATGAACATCCCCCTCCCTGAGAAATAATTAACGAGGTCCCTTGATAATTAATACAAATGCTTTTTTATACCAAATTGATTTATACTAAAATACGGTTAGATAAAACTTGGATTATATGGAAGATAGATTATATATTTGCAACATTAGATGAAAAGCCTGTAGACAAAACTGATTTTTGTTTAAGTGAGATAGACGAATCTACCTGAACCCTTTATTATACATTTATTTTCTCTGCCTAATGTCTTTTCCTCTGGTGTCTATCATAGTTGGTTGGCTGGGAATTAAAGACCAAACCCTTTATTCAATCCACAGGGGTAGATTGTTCTCATTCCACTGTCCATGCTAGAAGATATATTGTGTTAGTCAATTCTTCCTTTGTTTTTTGTTTTTTGACTAAACCAGAGTATGACTTTTTTTCTTCTTTTTTTTTGCACTACCTATCTTAGAGGTTGAGCTCATAAATGCCAGATTACTGGATACACCTGATTAATACTTTTATCCACTAGGCTATTGTCACATAGGACAATCTGAAGAAGGCCAGTGGGTACAATGGCCGAAATGTTCTGACTAAAACGGACTAGTCTGAATGTATAATAATTCATCTCAGAAATTCAGACAAAAATTGGCACTATTTGTTAGTGAAAATTGGTCAGTTATTTTTTATTTTTTTATTTCTTATTTATTTATTTTTTTTTTGTGATACCTGTCACTTTCGATTCCCTCTCTGTGTTACAGATGCCTTTTCCTCTTATAAAGTTTTTTTCTGTGATTGTTGGAGAGCATCAGCTCTTATCTGTTTTACTGCAAAATTTTGACTTTTAATGTGGCTTAAAAATATCTTATCAAATTTGCTGTTATTTATTCATTTACCAAGCTTAACTTAGACTGGCACAAGACTAAAATAAGGGAGCACCCGTGAGGGTCAAACTCAGTACTCTAGTTAACGATCTACCAGACTAATTTGCTCACCACTTCCTCTTATGTAAGTACCCAAAAGTCATGTTAATCTCCTTGAAATAAAACTTATTACACAAATATAATATAAGAAAGAACAGCATATTTTTATTGGCTGGTGGAATATCCTTCTTTCTATTTTAAATAAAGGTACATCTTGATTGATGTCGTTGATATGTTCCTAAATATTCTCTACTTTTTGAAATGGTACTGATCAAGGTCTTGTTATAAATTGATAAGTTTTTCATTTTCTCATCTTATACTGTCACATTTATTTGTACAGCAATACTCTAACTGTACAAAATCAAAACCCACTCTAATCAAGGTTGCAGTAGAGAGACAATCATATTTCATTCATACAGACGACCATATTTGTGGAATATCTAGTCAGTATTAAACTTACTTGATAGATCAGCATTAAACTTACTTGATAGATCAGCATTTAAAGCAATGGATAACAGATCCTTTAAAATTTTGGTAAAGAAAGCCAATTTATGGACACCAAATTTCCTACCATTTTTTTCTATAATTTGCGTTAGTTAAAAAGAACCCTTGAATGCTATGTTATGAAATTAAACTTTTTTTTATTAGCAGACGTATTTAGTGGCTGAGCATTAACAATATATAGAGCTCGTCCCGATCAAAAATTTGGTTCAAGGGTAGATAACTCTTCTACTAACTGGCTTCAAATCTGGATTCTCTACCACCACACAATTTTAGACGTAAATCCATTTAAGTCAGCTGATTAATAACACACACACACACACACATATATATATATATATATATATATATATATATATATATATATATATATATATATGATGTGTGTGTGCATTTATATACATATATAAACATGTTTTGTATTTTGTCTGACACTAATTTGCATTAATTGATGATCTATCGACAGAAGTCTGGTTAATCCAGCTTGATATTGTATATAGATATAAGTTTGGTATGTAACACTTTTTGATGAATGCACTTATGCTACACTCTGATCCCAGGCAAAAATGCCTATTTATAACTAAAATCCAGTCATTTTTGACAGGCTCTATGCTAATGGTAATAATAATAATGGTCAGAAAATTGAATATAGCTGAATGCCAGTGTTTTGTTTGATTATCTTTGTGCTTGAAAAATTGTCTTTTTTAAAATCTCAAAACCAGTTTGAGTATAAAAAATAAGCTCTTTTCAAAACTGTACAACACAAAGAAAAAAATAAAAAACTCATAGTTCTGACTGATTTTGAACTGGGCACTATGCAGGTACAGGAGTTGAGACGTACACCTAGAAATTCCCTTTCAAAATCTTATGTTGGCATTGTTAGCCAACTAAATTTACTTACAACTATAAGTAATATTGTTTAAAAAAAAAAGAAAAAAAGTTGTTCTTGGGTGGATTTGAACTACCATTCTCTTGTTCACAAAATGAACGTGTTAAACAATGCCACAGACACATATGTAGTAGGAATAATTTATTTTTGAAAGTCAATCATTGTGCCTGACTTTTGAAATCTTTCTCTTTTTCAGCTCAAAAACTCATGTTATATATTAACAAATTGGAGAATCCTTTCTTTCCCACCCCCAGAAAAGAACATTTGTAGGGTCAAATTATATGCATATGGAAAATTTTGTGTCATTCTTTTGTACGGTTTGGTTGGGAACATATAAGCCACCTAATTGATTTAAATTTTTTTTTTTTTTTTTTAATCATTTAATTTTCAGCGCCGTACACATTTTTTCTCACATAAAATACTCATAATCAATTTCTATATTTTCATTTATTTATTTAAAAGAAATTATTATTTAACTATTTTTCATAGGGAAAATGAAATGGATAAATAAATTGATTACTTGAATAAGAGGGTTTGATGTTTGAAATGTTGGTTAGATTGTAAATATTTTTAAAGAGAAAAATGTTGATTTTTTTTGTTTGTATGATGTAAGTTTATATTTATGTGAATTACTTTTGTAAAATTCAAGAATTAAAATAATTGAAGGAAACCATTGAAATACAACCATAATAGCATTTAAATTTGAAAATGGAAAGTTAATTGTCTATAATTTGATGGGGGGAAACAGATAAGTAACTTTTTTTGGCTAACACCCGTATAAGATTTGAAATAGGATTTTAAAAAATTTTTTATTATGTCTGGAATCCCGTACCAGCATAGTATCTAGAAATGTTATTAGATATATCTTATCTTCAATTAGTAATTTATTTATTATTAACTGAAATTTCTACCCACAAGTTGTGTTCTTCAAACTCCCCATTTTGTTATTTGTTGATAAAATGCTTGAAATCTGACAACCAAACTTCCATCATGGATGCCAGGTTGGAGAATTACATTTAATAAATTGTTCGAGTGGAAATTTATTCATTAACCAAAAGGACTATCATCTGTTTATGGCCTTTGGAAATTCATTAGAAGATAATAAATTCAGTTAATTTGAGGCTACATTTCTATATCCTAAAACAGAATTATATAGCTATGCTTTTTCTCTAGCAGACCCCAAATCAAAACATTCCATTGGTAAGTTAGTATTAGTTGTAACAGTTGATAACATATGTTTTCTTTCCTGTGTTGGACGTTGGTACTCAATTCTGTATGCCTATTCAGTGCCTTCAGGAAAGGCATGAATCCACCTCTCCCCTCGAGCTATGAGTTAATAGCAGGACAGTTGGGGCCTTTTAACCTTATGCAGCAGTCTACCTAAGAGAAAGTTACTCTTTTTGAAAAACAAAACACAAAAAAAAGCAAAAAACACTATAGCCAGTCCCAAGCCTGGGTAGAGGAGGAGGAGGAGGAGGAGGCTGGTCTGACGTAGGGCTAGCAAACAAAAAATACGTGCCTATTCACAAAGCCATATGGATTGTAGTGGAAACCATCAACCAACACTGTCACCATAGGATTCTTTAGTTTTCAAGTTGGTCTGGCTGGCTACGTATCATATGTATAGGCTGCAACAAAGGAGCTAGAGGGCTGAAAATTGAAAATTTATACACTTGCTCATTCTTTGCAGAAAATTTTTTTTTCTTGAAAAAATTCCCCCTCTAAATAGGTTTTTAGTGTGTGGCATGTTTCAATTTAATGCTTAACTCATCTCTTGGTTTGCTTCTGGCAGCATTCACACTTTTTTTTTTTTTTTTTTTTGAAAATTCAGATTTTTTTCCAATGATCAATTCCCAACAAAAGGTGAGAGATGTAACTAATTCATTGATTCATACTCAATTTTTCAATTGATCACCCCTCCCACATGGCATGCTGCCAAAAGATGTTTATCAAGTGATAGTTTCTATTGACTGACTAACCAGACTTGTTCATTTTGATGTTTGTGTTGGTCTCTCCATTTCTAACCAATTGACTGAAGACTCCGTTTTGAGAAAGAAGCCTCCATTTCTGCCGCTTTCTTTCCTGTCCTAGCTCACTGAAGATGTTGAAACAGAGAGCAGACACTCCAGAATTTCTTGCTCGAAAACCCTCCGACAACATCTGGATTCGAAGGTACTACCCCCAGCAGATGGAAACCTTGGGAACAGCTATTAGCAAACACAAGGAATACGCGGATCCAATGATGCTTAACAATATGGATGGTTTAATTTATGCCGATATGCAGCTCAATATGAAAACCAAGAAAAAGGCAAGTATGGATTTTTCAGATAACTGTCATTTTTCTCAAGGGAAAAAAACGAAAAAATATATTGCCAACTAGGTCGGTAAATACACACTTGAGAAATTAGTAGTACTGACAGAAACCACTACTTAAATGTGGTTTTAAGTCACTCTTAAGTCTTGAAAATTTACCCAATGCCTTACAGGATGTAGGTTAGGTACTTTTTCCATAGGTTTATGCTACACAGTAATTTTGACTATTGCCTCTGAACTAAATGAAGTGTATAAATCATACTGAATATAAAATATACAGTTCTCTTTATTAAGAAGAAATACTGGCTCTAAATAGTCATGAGGATCTACATGTAACCAAGCCTCACTGAAACCATCTTGGGAAGGTTGATGAAAGGGCTGAGGTGTTAATTCTGTTCATTTGTTTTCTTTAGACCGGGTAAAACAGTAGCTGTGATCTCCCTACTAAGGGAGAGAGTAGTTAGACCGTGGTTGTCAGTTTATGTGAAGGGGAGATAATCCAAGCTTTATCTCAGACTTAGCCAAAACAGGCATTGGACTAATGTCGAATTTTGAAATCGATAGTCTGGAGACCTAGGTTTAATACCAGCCTGGTATTGAATCTCTTTCCGAATTTGATGTTTCAATGCCAGTTTTGGATAACTCTCCGAGATAGAACTCTGATTAATCTCCCCTCTCCTCAAAACCCAGATATGGACAAGGGTGAAAAAAAATATTCATATTTTCATTTTTTTTCCAAGTTAGAAACTAAATTTATACCAAAAGAAAGTCATTTTTTTTCTACAATTGTTGTTTTGAATTTCTTTCAGACTAAATTTTTGGGTAACTTGAAAAGCACTATTGTGTTTCCTCACAAATTTGATTCTGGTCCTACACCTCGCTGTGTTGTGTTATCTGATGTGAGTATATATATATCTTTTAAAAGGAATGAATGAATGAATGTGAAAGACCGTAGTGAAGACATTTGCTCTTGATACTAAAGTTGCTTGATTCCAACTTTTCAAACACTCGAATATCTTCATTTGTCAAGATTTCATCCAGTCTATTCTTCAGCCCTTGTCAGGAACATAATACAGAATGATAAGGGTTGAAAAGTAGTTCGGATGAGATGAAGTGTTGATAACATGAAGGATGCAGAGAGATTTGATTATCTGAATAGAATTTGAGTCTTCTCAATGTGTCACAAAGCATCTTCAGATATGCTGCAAGAGCTTCGAGGCTCAATCTCATAGAAAAAATATTTTAATGTTTTGAAATTGTGCTTCATGAAAATACCTGTAAACTAAAAAAACAAAAACAATAAATAAATCAACGTGTATTGTTAATCAGAGGCCTAAATTGCAATTTTAAATTCTCTTACTTCTGTTGTGTAAAAACTGCTAATCCCCCCCCCCAATGAATGGCATCTTTTTCAATAACCTCAGGTGTCCATGTGTAGTAATAACGAATATTCACTGCTGAACTTCCAAAATCTTTTGGGAACTGATCAACAATATACTTTTGGTAATAAAATAAATTATTTTGTTCAACTTATGATCCTATCTATCCTGAAATACTGATAGTGTGCCTCAATCATTTTAGTGTGGGTCACTGTGCCATAAGATGAAGCAGGTTGAAAACCACTGCTATAGACTATTAGTTGCATGAGTTATTGCACTATAGATGTTTCTGTGCCTAGTGGCTAGGCTGACAGGAATTCGAAAAGAAAAAAACCACCAAAAAACAACCAAACCTAAGCCTGGTTGATGCAGTTTTAAACTACTCTACTAATATTCAAATTGAAAATGATTATTGCAACTTTTGTATTGTGTAAGAAATTCATAGCTATGTTAGACTAGTTGGTTGGTAAGGTCTGCTGATCAATTGGTTGCTATTTCAAATGTGGAAGGAAAATGTTTACTACAGTTAGGTCACTTCCCTAATTAAGGTGAGGATTGGTTTTATGGTAGAAAAAAAAAAAATTAGTTCACTTTAGTCCCAAACTTGAGTTTGATTAAAAAAAAATAATCTGCCAAAGGGTTGTAAAAATACTTTTTTTTTTTCTTTTATATTTTCAAGAAAGTTGAAGATATAGACAAAGCCCTTGCAAAAGGGGCAATCTTTGCAGGAGGAACTGAACTACTGACACAGGTTAGTGAACATCTCAAAAACTCAAATGTCTATTGCATCTTCCTGTTTTGACTTTAGTAGTTAGAACTTGTAAGACTAGGATTTGATTTTCAATAATTTGTTTTCAGCTGAAAGACGAAGCCATTACCAGAAGCATGTACGACCATGTTTTGTGTACACCAGGCATCTTTACTGAAGTTGTGGCTCTAAGAAACATTTTCAAAGATAAATTGCCACATCAAAAAAGAGGTATACTATTCTCCTAAATTTTCTCTAATAATCTTTCTTCTCTATGTAATCAAATTTGATTTCCATTCACAACGAAATCTATTTATAATCAATTTTTTCAATGTAGGAAGAGCCAAGTCTCTTCAGTCAAAACTCAATTAAATGAATAGAACCTGATAGGATTTGTCAGCTTCAATTTTTTTTTTCAAAATATCAAGGATTAGTTTGATTCAAGAGTTATCTCCCTCTTGAAAAGATGAACGAATCAATTTATATGAAAAAATTTTCTTCCAGGAAGTGTAGGTTCCGACATGGAGGCCATGTTGCATACTTTTCTGTCAGGAGTTAGTTATGAATCTAAGAAGATTCAGGAAGATGTTGGTACCTTACAAGTTCCATTTGGACAGGTCAGTAATTAATCCATTGAATATTCCTTGTATGTAACACTGTTCAATATCACCAGAAGAGACCACTATGTCTAGTGTGATTTGCCTATGTTCATGTAGTGGATCTTATTGTGACATAAAAGTGGAATTCTGTTATGCTTGACTTGTTAAATAGACCTTCATTAATATCCAATTGGAAATAAAAAAGTTATGCATCAATTTTGGGGGCGGAAATAGATTTTTTTTCTCTCTCTCTCTCTCTCTCCAAGAAATCAACAGATCTGTGTACGCACTTATTTTTTTAATTTTTCACGCAAAATATATAATAGCCTGGCTATACATTCAGTGAACTTTTTGATGAGTTTCACATAACTTGAAATCCTTTTTCATCATCAGTTCAATACTAATACTTACTGTATAATGTACTTCGTGAAAAAGTATTATGCAATTGCAAATTTGCTGTCATGGGTGAAAAGACGTCTCGGATATTTTATGAACGAACTGCTTTGATCTGATCAAGATTAAAAATTTTTTTTCTTCTTTTGTTCAAATGAAAATACGATTTTCTCTCAATTGTTTCAGCTGCATATGAATGAAGATCACTTGTTAGAAAATTTCCAGAAATTGGTTGACAAACTCTGCCAAGGCCGAAGTGAGAAACTTGGTAAGATCATTTAATTTGTTCTTTTGTCCAGATCCAAAGAAATAAATTGGCTCTCTAAATGGGCGGGAAAATAAGGTCTTATATTGATCACGTCTGCTATATCTTCATCCCCACTACATCCTTTATTCAGGTCTGCCAGCCATGCAAGGGAAGTAACTTCCACATTTTTTTTACGAGAGTTACTTCCCTTATCACATGATTTTCTAAGAGGAATTACTTCGAGACAATTTCTTTCAATTGGAATAATTTCAGATGCTACGTAATTACAAAATTACTAGAATATTGCCATAATTTTTTGATGGGTCCAGCTACATTAATCACAATACTGTATGCATAGGTCATGAAAGTATCTAGCTTGAAGTAGGATAGTCAATACATGACCAACCTCATTTCCCAGCCACAGCCCTGCTTTTGCATTTCCTTGAAATAAACATGATCCACACATACTTATATAACTGTACATGTTCCTGAATTTACTTCTTTTTTTCCCACCTTAGGTCCATTTATTACCGAAATTCACATCATTGCCCCACCTTCTCCAGAGAAATTCCAACTAACAGCAGCTCTGTATGTGCCAGGATATGATGTACCAGTTGTAGAAGATGAGCCAAGTGAAGAAGTCCTTGAAGAAGATGATGATGTAAAGGAAAAAAAAGCATTAAAAAGTTGATCCATTATTTAAATTAGTTGACCGGAAATGCTGAAATAAACTTTAACGAAACCCAAAATCTGTGTGGTGACTCTTCATTCAGAAGATAACATCAAATAAAATCATCCTGTGTCAGAAGCAGTGTGTTCATTTGTAAATATGCAGGGGAAAGGGAAAAAAAAGTTTCTCTTCACATAGTTTACAAGTTGACACACTGATTTTTACTTGCATGTAACAGATTCTGAAACAAGATAGTTTTACTAATCTGCAATTTAAGAAAAGGAAAAGAAAAAAAAAAAAAAGGTCTGCTAATTAATAACTGCAGTATGGAGTTTTCAATAAATGTGAAATTGAGGGAACTGAAAACAATTAGAATTTTCTGAGGAAAAACTTGTAAGATTAAAGCTTAGCCCCCCTCCCTCGTTTATATGGTGCATTTTTTTTTTTTAACTGTTAATGCTCTACAAGTGACTTAATTTGTCTAAGCAGGAAGATTGTTCTGCCATTGCAGGTGACTTCATCACAGAATGATAGCAAGATTTTGTGCAGGGTCATAATTATTGTTCTAATTACTCCAGAAATAAATCTAGATTGAACATTTCCTCCCGTGGTTTCTGTTGGAAAGACCTTGGATTATTTAGTGACATCATCACCTCATGATGACTGGAAAAATGCACCATTTCAGCGAAAAAAAAAAAAAAAAAAAAAAAAAAAAAATCAAAAGAAAAACATTTTTAGAAGCCCCCTTGAATATTTCTACAAAAAAAACAACAAACTAAAAGCAGTCATTAATTTGTGATGGGTATCTTAATAAATGTAAGAAGTTTTCATCGCAACTAACTCATTGCTATAGACAGCCTGAGTAAATAGCACTGATTGGAAATAAAGAATAAGATCTCATTTCTTTTGCCTGTGGGAAGACTAATTACCTTCAACAAGAATACTCCTTCATTTCCGATCTGCACTTCACCCACTGCTATAGACAGAGTAAGTTGCAATAAAATTGAAACTTAAAACACCATAATCAAAAATTAATAATAATGGTAGACAATACTTGATCTAATAAAGATATATTTGCTAAATGCAGTTATGTTTAACAGACCTATTAAAAAGAAAAATCTGTGCTAATTAGAAAGGATTTTTTTTTTCTCCAAGGAAACTTGTGAGTAGTGATCAATACAAGCAGACATAAGTGATAATTCAGAAGTAAATAATAAATGTGTTGTTTGAAACACAAAATATAAAATTTATTTGGTAACAGGAGGGGAAGAGTGTTGGGAGCCTGGTATAGCACCTTTCTACAGTGAGCAGAAGAGGACACTCCAGTTGCAAACCATCTTGCACAGAGCTTTCATTCACAAAACTTAGAATCAAATATCTATATATTGTGCCAGCAAGTAAACTTTACATATGAAAACTGAGCAAGGTTATTTGGACTAAAAGTTCCCATGTTGTCAATATGACAACAGCTAGAGACGTAGAAGGAATGACAGTAATTACCGACAATACAACTACATACAAAGAAGAGGGAGGTGGCTGATCCAAATCCAGTCCAGCTAACTAGGTTAAGTGCTGGAAAAAGTTGCTTATGTATGCACCAAGAGACAGGCAAATTGCTATTGATTTTTATGAATGGAAGATGACAACAGTCTGGAATCAAAATTTTGAGAGGTTCTAGAATCAAAGGCACTCAGTGAAGCTAACTGTTAGAAGACAAATCCGAGGATGCTGGAAGAGTTCAGCAGTCCTCAAAGTCAAGGGAGGGGCAGTAATGGAAACCTAAGGGAATTGGAAAAAAGAGGGAGGGCAGGGGGGTAGAGAGAGGATTTATGGTCAGACATGTTCTATGGGAACATAGCTAAGTCATTAACACAAGGCAACAAGAGTTAAATGGTTCATAGTTTCTCTAATGCATCAGGAAGCAGGCATACAATGATGTGCATGCTTAGAGAATAATAGCCTAATCTTTCAACAGTATATAAATTTACACATTGTTTGATTGTACCTCTAAGACCAGAAAGTTGTCATACACCAAAATGTACGTCTAAAAGAGGATGCACACAATCTACATGCAGGTGCAACTAACCATTAACAAGATGGAGCTAGTCAGAAGCCAAGGACACAAGCCCGTAGCCTTCTGTCTCATCAGTTAATGAGCAAACCTATGTTCACTATTCAAGGGTAGCAAAGCAGCAATAGATTGGAAGGATTCAGAAATCATGGCAAACTTAAGAACAAAGAAAACAGATTAAAAGAATAAATAAAAATAAAAATACAAGTGAAATATATATTTTAAGAATTAGCCTCCTAAACAAACCAATTGTCATAATCTGTTAATGTTTGCAGGAGGATTTGAATAATCAAAAATATACTGCTGACTCTAGTCAGAGGACAAAAATTAAATACGAAACTGTACAGTGGAAGGAATAGAGGAGAAATACAAAGACGCAGTAACAGCGAGTTGGCCCCGAGGTCCAGTTAGTGTAGTCTATACTGGAGACATAAATCGAGTGAGGAGAGACACGCGTCACATCGCACAAATGGCAAAACGAGCGGCCCAATCTCCAGCTTCTACATTGTTCTCAGTTTCAGTAAAAAACTGGAGCCCGTCTCCAAATACATCCTGTTCACTACTTCCAAGCACAACATACTGACTGCCTAGCACAACACATCGGTGCCCTCCTGGCTAGCATACTGGACACACAATTTATGCCCAAGCACAACATACTGGACACAATCCCCACCCCCTTCCCGAGCACAAAATTATACATAGGTCACTTGTGTTTTTTTGTTTTTATTTTTATTTTTTTTTATTATTATTTATTCTTCCCAACTATCAGATCTGACTTAAACACTACAAGTATTCTTTTTACTTTTTATTCCCCAAAAGGTAATTTCGAGGAGCAGAGGAAGAGGGAGAAAGTCTGACCAAAAAATGACAATAATTCAGCCTTCTTTACAAACTGTGTTCATAGGCTGCCTTCTGTACATGTAATGTAACTGTCAGATTGCAAATGTTGTTGATGAGAATGTTTATGAGTGCACCTTGATGATATTTACAACGAATGATGCAACAACACACGGCCAGTGTCGGCAGCAGAGAACTGCTTCAAGAGCTCGAGGGGCAAGGAAGATAAGCCAACTGGACCGCATTTTGCAACACTACTTGAGAGACATGGACTTAATGACTATGTACAGAACCAAGTAGTATTTACTACCGCCTCATATTCATGTTGAGTGTTGGCGCCGAGAGGCCTGCATTCAGGTAACCGTAGGTTGCATAAACAGGATTGTTCGATTGTGAAGGTTGGATTTGTTGTTGAAATGGTTGGTTTGCATGCATATTCCCGACACTCAATTGTAATGGCAATTGTGATTGGTTGATGAAACTGGGATTGGAGATATAACCATGGTTGATCATGGGTTGCTGCATGCGATAGCCATTGATGACATTGTAGCGTGCAATCATGCCCGACTGGGGGATCGTCACGTTAGGGGTAAATGTCATGTTCGGATTGACTGTCACATTCGGCACATTGGGGCTCTTGCGGACATTAGATGCCCGACGTTGGAATTGTTTGTACTGTTGGTTCATCTGGGGTTGCAGGGTAGGGATTGGAGGGGTTGCCATATTTCGTACCATAGTTGGAGGAGGAGTCATATTCACAGGGGGAGGTGTTAGATTCGGGGGTGGGGTCATTGTATTTTCAGGAACGATTTCCATTATGCCATTGGTCAACTGCTGCAGTTTGGCCAGACTACAACTTGCATTAGTCTGATAATTCGGACTTTGTCTGGCGTGCTGCAAACTGCAGGGCGGTGACGTGTGGCTGAGCCGTTGCGTATTCTGTGGCAGGAGCACTGAAGGAGCAGTATATGTAGTTACAGAAGGACAGTAATTGACAGTGGTGTTAGGAGGCATGTAGGAACCAGTGCTACTCACTGGTTGGGGAGAGTTGACTGTGTCCATGAAACGTCCTGGCCCAGAGTTATTACAAAAACTCTGCACTTGAGCACAGTCAGGAAAGTTTGGAGTGGGTGTCGTTTCCACAGAACTGACGGGCATTTCATTGCTGCTTATTGATGTGGGTGATTCTAGTCCTAGTTGGGCGACATCTATATCCACGGTTCCAAATCCCCCATTTGAAATATTTGTGTTGGGGACATTGTTGATTGTGTTGCTAGGGGTCGGCGTAAATACACCACCCACATTGTTGCAGCTTTGGTTTTGAGATGCTCCCGAGGCAGCCGAAGGTGGAGCCTCTAAACTGTTCATATTCATATTTTCTTGCTGTGCTGGGAGTTGTTGGTCGGTACTCAAATCTCCAGTTGTATTGTTTTCCATTTGTTCAAAGTTTTTGTGCAATTCTTTAGCAAGAACATCTTCAAAATTTTGTGGGCCGTTCAGTGGTCCCTGCACGGTGTTATTATCACTGCTGAAGTCTTGGAAATTATCATCACTTGGAATATCGGCATCAGGACTGTTATCGTCATCAATAGAATCATGAGACAACTCATCATCTCTGATACCTGGCGTGTCTTCTTCAGCAGCAACTGGAGATGAAGACTGTGGCTCTGTCACAGACATAGGAAGAGGCTCATCAGCCTCGGGCTCAGATTCATCAATATCCTCCTCTTCCTCATCCTCCTCTTCCTCATCATCACTCGGATGTTTCATGGGTGTAACGGGACTTTTGGGCTTTTCTTTTGCAATTTCTCCAACCTCCTTCTCTTCTTCCTCCTCTTCGTCATCATCGTCGTCGTCATCGTCATCATCGTCACTTTCTTCATCACTCTCGTCAGCATCACCAAGGGTTTCCATATCAATCTTTTTCTGGTGAATTGAAGTGATGCCTTCGGTTGGAGAAGGACATGGAGGCGATGAAATTGGAGATTCTTCTTCAGGTGATAGACTCCTGACGGGAGGTTCAAGTTCTACGTCTGAGCGGTTATTATCTTCTTCCTCTTCAGCAGAACTAGAATCATCATCTTCCTCCTCGTCATCATCATCATCCTCATCATCACCATCATCAGAATGGTTGTTACAATTCGGTTGGTTGACGACCAAATGCTCGTTGTCAGGTTTGCTAGAGTCGTCATCGTCATCATCATCTTTCTCATCTTCAGACTCCAGCTGATTTGCAGGGGACTTGATTGTGGCGCTCTGCAATTCATCCAGATTTTCTTGAGAGGCAGAGGTGGGCAAAGAAGTATCAAGGCAGTCGGGTTCCGTTGATGCCGCAGGTGGAGACATCACAGATTCTACCGCAGGAGCTTCCTCTTCCTCCTCTTCGTCGTCTTCATCGTCCTCGTCGTCATCATCTTCATCAGAGCAAGATGAAACAACTCGATGGCTAGTGGCAGGTTCCACACAAGGCTGTTCCTCTCCTTCATAAGCTTTCACAGATATCTGGCTTTTGTCCTCGTCATCTATTTTATCTGCCGTTTCTTCCATTGTTGTTTCATTATCTGGATTGCTGCCATTAGTGTTCTCCTCCGATTCAGGCTCGGGACTTTCTTCTTCCACAGGGGATTGCTGCTGCTGTTCTTCTTGCTGCTGCTGCTGTTGTTGTTGTTGTTCCTGCTTTTCTTCCTGTGGTTGTTGTTGTTGTTGTTGTTCCTGTTCTTGCTCTTCTTGTTGCTGCGTCTCTTGCTGTTCGTCGGTTGCCATGTTGCTTTCGCTTGTGTTGGAGGTCGTCTCAGCAAGTTTCCGATGCAGCGTCTAGACAAGGAAAGAAAGAGTTATACGAGATGTTTGTAAGACTAAAATCTCAAACTATTTGTCAGGTTTCATTAGCTTTTACAGTTGGGCTAACTAAATTTTTTAAAAATCTCACTAAATGAAATAAACCTGTTTTAACGCATCTTTTTTTTCTTTTTTTTTTTTCCAAGTTAAAAATTGAGATGCAGAGTGGCATCGAGGTTACCAGCATGGAAAACAAAATCAGCCAACAGATTTTAGCACTAGTGCACTTTGGAAAGACATGAATCCACTTACACCAGGTATGGATAAATTACAGGGCAGTTGAAGCCTATAAGACATTCCATCTTGACTGTGGGGCTAACAATTCCAACCCATAGGCCTTTACTCCACAAAGAATACAAAAATCATCAACTACTGTTTTACAAGAAAATTACACAGAAGGACTAAGAAAAGTTGAAAGAAACGTCGATCAACATTGATGAGAAATTGCATGTTTAAGAAGAGATGAGAGAAGGAGAGAGAGTCTCACCTTAGTTGGTCTTCCTCGCCCCCTTCTATGTCGCCTACCATGCCGCCTTGTAGGGGGGCCTCTTTTCACACCCTTTGGCCAACCTCTAGTCTTCTTACGCACAGGCTGTGTGGTTTCTTCTTTTTTATTTAATGCTTCTTGCTGTGGAGCAGCAGGGGCAGCAGATTCTTTGCAACTTCCTCTTTTCTTATTGATTGATGATGTTGACTGAGGATCTGAAGGTGCTGTTTGACTAGCATCACTAAGTGAATTCTCAGAATCTTTTTTAGAGACTAGAAATGAAAAAGAATTTCATAAATGAACAATTCAGAAACCATTTAGACTATTATTCCAAAATTAGATTCAATCGATTTGAAACAGTAAATTGTGCTTCTTACATTTGGTGGTACAGATCAACAAGCTATGATGAATGCCATTAACATTAAGTATCATATTTTATCATGTATATACTTGAATACAAAGTTAATTGAATGTGTTTCATCAAGAATTTTGTTATACTGAAAATCTTCCAATGACAAAATATTCGCGTTTCTAATCTTGATGCAAATATCAGCTTGAGATTTCAGGCATATTAAAACTGATACGAGAAGAAAGTGATTTTAGGGAAGTAAAATTTACATGTATTAAATTTTGAAAGTGAAATATTAACATGTAAATGAACAATTCCTCTTTTTGAACTAAAATGAAAACAATTATCCAGAGTAAAAGTTTTAAAAAAGCTATTGAACTTTTTATAAGAAAAAAAAAATCCAACTACTGTATGTGCCAGTATATAAGATGGATATTCAATTGGAAAATTTTAAAAATCTAAAATCAGCATTACTTCTACTACTGTAACAGACAAGTACTTAATAGAAACCATATGCTGCAAGTAATATTTTCAGTAAATTATGAATTTAATACACAAGAAACTCACCAGGCTCTTTTAGTGGAGAAGTACTTGTCAGCATTTTTTTGGCAAGTTGATATGACCTTCTGGTTGTTCTGCCTTCAGTAGGACCTTTGAAAGAGAATATTTTGATATTGAATCAATAAAAAAAAAAACCAAAAACAAAAACAAAAACAACACTTCTCAATTCAAGAGAGAAAGGAAACAGAAGGGAACACAAATCCTACCATTTTCTTTTTTAGCTGTTGTTTCATCATCAGTTTTTAATCTCTTTGGTTCTTGCTCTGTGGCTGATCGAGTGGTGATTCTTCGTTTGCGTCCTCCCTTGGGTTTCCTGCCAGGCTAAAAAAAAAGACACCAACATTCAGACATGACTTACAGTCATTGAATTTGAGGGGTAAAATTAATAATAATTCGATGCTGGAATGATCATCTTCGATCTTTTTGAATTCTAACCAATTCTCCCAGGATCGAGTTCCGAATTTGTACAGCATATTTAAATCAATATTGGTCTCTTTAGTTCATTTTGACAAAAAACCACCAAGCCATAACTTGCTAAATAGAGATCTTTTTTAGAAGCTGGAAATATGCACAGTAAGTTACAAAACTCAAACTTTTGTCACAAAAAAGCTGAATTTGTGTGTAAAAAAGGAGAGAAAAAAGGCGGGAGGATTAAATTCAATTTTACTGTACAACCATTAATTACTACATGAGTAATCCATTTATGATTGTATTTGAAGATAAATTGTTACCATTGGTTTTTCCAGGCTGTCGAGTCAATTGATGGAGAAATAATGATAATTAGTTTGAAACAATATGTGACACAGCAGTTAGGTCCTAGATAAAAGTATGAATACATGCTGAGTAGAAGTTAATTATTCAGACTAGCTGGTTATCCTCAGCTTTATTGAGTCTACGACCATAAAACCTAGGACTAAGTAATGATCTAACGTTTCATGGCTGTAGGCTCCATATAGCTAGGAATAACTGCTCTGAGTGTAGGTATTTTCAGCTAGTACAGTGAATGTAAGGAAAAAAAATTTTTTTTTAATAAATAAATAATAATTTTGACTTTTTTTTTCTTTAAATTGTATGCACTTCTTACATAAGGTTCAGTTTACAGTTCAATTTACTCCAAACAAACTGAACTATACGAGTAATTTGTTTTTTTCCAATTTCATGTTTTACTTAATCCTTTTCAAATTAACTGCAGTAAGAAATTCAAGTGAGAATCATTGTTGTGAACATATGACAGCAACTTATAGTACTTAGAAAAGTAACAATTTGGATTCAGTTTCAACTTGTGTTTTTGTATCTCTATTCTTCGATGATAGGCATTGTGATATTTGTATAGCAAATAATTTTCATGAGTTTGATGGTAGTTGAAATTAATACAATGGGTTGTGGTCAAAAATTGGTTTAGTTATATTGCCGTTATCATAGAAAAATACTAATGTAATCTAATATTACATGAATACTAAAAATCAAAATTTAGCCCCTATCAAAATAAATGCAATGAACAAAAAAACTAAAAGAAAAATAACAACAATAACAAACTGAAAAAATAATTATAACTTATGTAAACAAAATGATAGAAGATACAGCTTTTGGCTTCCATACTTTGAAATTCCCAACATTACTTATTGTAGTCTTAATGTTTTTTTTTGCTAAAAAAAATTCCCAGATCTCTTTGGAAAAATCAAGTCCCAAACCCTCTAGAATGAAATATCAACATTTTCAAAGGGGAAAAAATACAAGTTTTCATTCTATCTAAAAGATGGATGTGATGAATAATGGGAGGAGAAAAAATTAGTAACAAAAATTATGTGTTATCAACAATGTAGACATTATCACTGCACGAGGATAACGTCTGCATTACTCAGAATTGTAGATTGATTTTTCTAGCTCGTACCAAATTGAATGATAATTACAAAACCAATCTTTTTATGAACAAAACATTTTTTTGGAATTATTGCATGTATCAAAAGTTGTTCAATTCTAAATTACTGCTCAAATCATGTGCCTCTAGGTGTAGCAGTGTCCAGCATATTAAAGTCAAACAATTGATGTAGATAAAAATGTATTATTTCTCCATCAAAGTTTTTAAAAACGATATTTTAAATGGCAAGCCTCTTGAGGGCTAACATTTTCAATTACTAAAATCATTATTCGGGTATAATAAAGTTACCACAGAGTTCTGTAGATAAAGTAGGATAGCCATACAAAATAAAGTTTGCATAATACAACATGTTAGGTGCAAAATACAGAGGGAGCCGTCCATCGAAGTCATGGATAATATCATAAAATGGTTATTGCTATTAAAATTAGTCCCACACAATAATAAAAATAAATAAATTTCATCATCTTATATATGTAAAGTTGTTCAAAACAAAATTTTATATCTTTTGCCTAATATTATCAGCTGGCTATACTGGTTAACTAAGAGTGTCCCAAGGAGATCACAATGAGCAGCTTCCCTAGTATGAACTTATGATTTCTTGTTACTGCTAATGGAAAGAAAAAAAAAAAAAAAATTGCATGTCAGGTACCTTCCTTCGCTGAGGAACTGCAACAACTTGTTCAAGTTCACTTTTCTTCTTGCAGGATCTTTTAGATTCTGTTAATGCAGAATCACCAGCAGCAGCTGCAGGAGTTGCAGACTCTTCCGATTCAGCTGTTAATTTCTTTTCTCCTTCTTCATCAATGCTGTTGACAAGTTGCGACATTTCTTTCAGCTGTAATGGACAAAGGAAAAAGGAATGAAATATCAAGATAGGAAAATCAATCAAAACTGAAAAATAGTAAATAAATTCATATCAGGATTGCAAAATTGAAGTAGAATTACTGTGATCAGAATTGCTCGTATTTTATAGCATTATTGTTTGACTGAAACTCTTTAATGATAATAACAACATAGCAAACAAGTTTAGGAAAATACCAAGAAAAAATAAGTGTCCGAACATTACATTGTTCTTTATGATTAATAATCCATTAAAAAATGGTAGATATAAAGAAATTTCAATGAAAAAATTGTCACATATTAACTTATTACTTGGGAAGGCATCATACAAATCATTGAGACAATATACGAAAAATTGAGAAGAAAAAAAAAATCAAGTGACAAGAGTAAAAACTGATCCAGCTGAGGTGAGATATTAAATGTGTCCGAGACAGAATGATTATGAGAGTTTAGTGGCCGAAGTGAGAAAAAGTTTGCCATGCTATGATGTGCAAAGATCAATTTTAGATGGCAGAGAGAGAGAGAGAGAGAGCTGAGGCATTTATTAGAAGATTTTGGAGGGATTGTTTTTAGTTTTGTGCAACTCACACAACTGGACATTGAGAAACAAAAACACTAACAGCAAAGAGGAAAAAGAAATTGGTTAATCAGCTATAAATCAAAGGCTTTATCCATTTAAGATTCTTTTTCAATGAAAAAGATCAATTTTAATCATCATATTAAAGATTTACCATTATAACTTGTTTATAAAAAAAATAAGAAGTAAAACAGAACAAATAAAAAGGCATAAACCAAGACAAAACTTACTAAATACCAAGAACCTATTCCAAGAATTACACCCCTTTTCTAAAAATTATTTTCCAAGATATAAAAGAGTAATGGAATATTTTTTACCTAGTATTTATTTCTAAATTACGTGGGAAGAATAATCTAAAAACTATACCATAAGTACCAGAAAAAGCTGTTCATTAACTGAAAAACTCAGAGTAATAGAAAATATTCATGTAAGTTTGCCATGCATTGAGTTTGAGCAACAAGCGATAGTTAAGTGAACTATCACAAATGAAAAAATATTTTTTGTACTATGAATGTGGATTATTATCAATTTTGAAAGGTTAGTAACGCAAGCCAAGATTATCTAGAATAAATTTGCAGCAGATACCTTTAGCCTAAGATTAAATTAAAAAGCCCACATTTTAGAATTGCAGCATAAAATTCAAATAACTGAGTTTATAAATTTCAGTCTAAGATTACTAATCTGTAATTAAAAAAAAAAAAAAGTAATAAAAAGGAGGTGCAGGTGGCCAAGTGGTTAATGACACGGATTGAAATCAGCAAACTTTGACTGGGAGAGTTTGTATTCACTTTGCATGCACTAATGCCCTTGGAAAAGACACAAATCCACTTCTCCCCTCAGCTCTGGGTTTAGCAGGGTAATTACAGCTTTTTAGCCTTATAAAGCAGTCCATTTTGGGGGTCTGGCTAGTGTACCTGTCCTGTAAAACCCCTCAATTGCTACAAACAATGATCGGATTTCTACAGTTCGTGCGAGATGTGGAAACCAAGTCATTGCAACATGGGAACAATTGAGCCGAGATCAGGATAGAAACTTATATTATGGAAATGTATTGATTCTATCATTATATCTGAGGAGTTAAAAATGACAATGTTGCCTGAAAACTTCTTTTTCTCCAAGTGGGACACATGAGATAGAGGCAACAAAAAGTATGAATGAGTGAATAGGTAATGCAAATGTGCTAGTGTTTAAAATCTATATCTGTGCACAACCTTCACTCTTGCTAACAGGTCACAACACACTAGGGAGGAAAGGGTGGGGGCATAAAACCCAAATCATGCATTCAAGCAACATATCAATCATGAGAACTAGAGAGCTAGAACATTCTAATACAAAGAGTTTTTGAAATCAGAAATAAGGGCTGAAACTATGCCATAATTAACTCATGCATATTTAAGCCAAATTGAGGTAGGTGATAAATAGGACAGATTTACTGTGAGATTCTCATTATCAATTAAAAATGTAGAAAACACCCACTATAATTATTAGCCAAGATCAATTAAGTTTGGCACAACATTACAGCAGTGAAGCACCTACTGAAGGGTGAACTCACTACAGTGGCAAATTGGTCAAGGAGTTTATGATTGAAGAAAAAAAACAAAAAACAAAAAACCCAACATATACAAAGCCTGATATGAAGAGAAACAATATGGTTCCTTCAGTTTTCTTCCCCAACAAGAAAATTCTCAAGCTTACTTCTTGACTACTAAATCTGTTATGTTTTTTTGAGAGGAAAAAAATAAAAATATAAATACATAAAACAGAGTCAATCTTATTATCTAAAAGTGATTATTCCAAGGACTCAACCAGAGAAATAGTTCAACATTCATCTCTCAAACTTTTTATTATTTGCATCACAATGATTTTCCGCTTTACGTCTTCTAGACCAAGAACATTCAACGGAAGATCTGAAATTCGGTGAAAGACATTTAAAAAGGGGGGCGGGGAAAGAAGAGAGCCATCAAGCAGAATGAAATGAAATTCAATAAGCTAATATGGTACCAAGTCGAAAATAAAATTTTAGAATGATAAGTAGTCACCATGGATTAGTAAGTCTATAGCAAATGATTTACTCACTCGTACAATCAGATGGCAAGGCCGATTATTTAAGGTTGGTGTTTAAAATTTAAATTTAAAATCAGGAATTACCAGTAGTACTTTAAGAATATACAATATTCAACTATTGTATACAATATCTCAAGTAGGGAGAATGAATGGATATTTTATTTACAACAAAGTGTATAAGATTTTGAAGAATAATTTAAAGGTTAGAGTCAAGAATTTTTCTTCAGGATGAAAAAGAAATCATGTCTTTATTTCCATTACATGAGAGCAGTTTAAAATGGAAAAATAATCTCCCCAGTAAACAAAATGTAGACAAAAAAAATATTTATTTAAAGACATTTTTTATGCGTTGCTCAATTAAAACAAATGAGAGAGAGAGATAATGTGATTTTGATTTTTCTCCTGTAACTCAGCAGATCTGAGCACCCAATGGGTTGACAGTGCATAATGTAAGGTTTATGATATTCATTTTTAGATTTTAAAACTTGCTTCATCTTATAATTCACAGGGACCTGGTTGTGATAACGGGAATTGCAAGAAAATAAGAATTGTCTCAATTATTTACTAATTTGTCTCTCATAAGCATTGACTTCAGCAGGTTTCAAAAGCTTTTCAAGACAGAAAACAGAAAGACTAATAAAAAGACCAAAAGCATGTTACTTGTTAAAGGAGGGAAAGTAGTAGGCACAAAAAAAAAAAAAATAAAAATAAAAAAGGTTAAATCTAAATTATTAAACATAGAAAAAATATTTGAACAATTTTGCACAGAAAGCAAGTCTACCTTGATAAGATTGCTAGATCAAATTATGGCTTAAGACAAAAACAAAAGAAAAACAGACTTAATACCACATTTAAGGTATACACATACACACACGCGCGCACATATGAGTGGCTGTGTATGATAAGTGCCCAATGCACCGTTTTTGAAAAGTTGATATTTTGTTATTTTTGGAGCTACAATGCTCAATTTTAAAAAGATTTTGAAACTTAAACACTCTGCATTTCGATTAATTGAGTGTTTGAACTTTAAAAAACTTAGCATTGCAATCCTAAAAATGAAGAAAATATCAACTAAAAATGGTGCATTGGACACAATCATTTGCGGCTTTTCTCATTTATATAACACACACGATAGGGCAAATAAGTATTCAATCCCCCTTCAAAAATAGTTTATAAGAAAATTGGTGCATTTCTGATAGTTAGATCCTCTTGAAATCTATGCCTGATTTGCTCCCAAAAAAAAATCAGTAAATATATTAAAGGAGGAAATGGAAAGATTCTGACCTTTAGTAATCTACATGTATGCGGAATAACTCAATGGCACATTTGTCCCATCACCATCATAAGGACAATGTCACTATCATGCCATAAGTACTCTGAGGCCATGAATATTCTGCAGATCTGGCAAAATGCCACTGATGACCAAAACCTATGTCATGGTTTGGCTGAACTTCGACGAACATTTACCTCAAGACAACAAATATTTCAGCAATATATTTTGGTTAGAATGAGACATGTTGATTTATTTGGTCTCAATTCTGCCTCTCATGTTCAGAGGAAAACAAATGGATCCTTTTATTGGAAGAATACATTTCCAACAATCAAACTGAGAGGAGTGGAGTAATACCATATGGCACTGCTTTTCGTCTAAAGGTATACAACACCTTCACATCATTGAAGGACATAAATGGGGAGGGATACTGAAAGATTTCAAAAGAACATCTTCCTTTTATCATAGAGCTAAAGATGGAATATGGTTGGATTTTTTAACAGAAGAACCCCAAGCACACTGCTTAGGAGACTAAAATTTGTGACAAGATTCAGATTTGAAAGCGTCAACCTGTCAGAGAAAAAAAAAAAAAAAAAAATCTGAAGAAAATACGTGAAGAAGAATGGCCCAATATCTCGAGAGGCTGTAATGGCAAATATAAACTATGAGACTAAACTTAAAAGTATTTTCTTTTTCAACTGTTCAATAACCGATACAACCATATCCACATTTTCATCAGTTGAAATGTATAAATTTTTGGTCATTATTCTCAGTAGCATTGGAAGCCAGTTGGATATGAAATTTCAAATAGATCTGACAATCAGAAATTAGCCAATTACTAAACTAATCTTACGAAGGGCATTGAATACTTATAAAATACATACACACACATGATTTTTCTTCAATATTTTCTTGGGGGTGGGAAAAAAATATATATATATACACATCATAAAATTTAAAAAAAAACAAGTTGTCACAGACATTCCAGAAGCACAAGACTAGTAAATGAAAGGGTTGATGTCTCTAGCAATATGCACTGCACAAACAAGGATGAGAAATAGCATGCCAAATAAACCAACCAAACTTGAACAAAATATTAAAATGCCATTTAATGAAATTGGAAAAGGGGATAAATAAATCAAACCAAAAACCCAAATTGATCTAGAGCAACTTTAGCATACCAAGTGTTGAAGTGACAACTAGCAGCAGAGTGAGGTTGGCCTGCAACAACAACAACAACAGTAGCAGCAGCAACAAAGTAGAGTGTTACACAAACTCAAGAGGAGGACGATGACGCACTGATGGTAGCGGTAGCATTATCAAGACCAGCCACAAAAGACAGAGGCAGGTTTGGAGATAGGATAGAGATTTACTCACCTCGCGTGTGAGCCGAAAGTGCCGGGGGCTGCCATGTGCAACCGGCGGCAGAGGGTGGTAACCACAACGCTGGAAATAGAGGGTCACCACATTGTGCAATCAACCGAAGACAGAAGAGAATGGAGTATTCAGCTAAGAATTGCAGCCAAAAAACACACCAGGCACTGTGCATACATACATTCATCCATCCATCATATTCAAGCACTTGGCTTCTTCATGTAGATTACAGACGGAATTGAGCATTCAACCAAAAAGATAACATAACTCAGGATTTATCTGCACTGGTAATGCTTCAAGATGAATATAGGTTACACAACATTTTGGTTAGATTTGTATGTACAAATTATGATTGGTAATGCTCCAAGATAAACAGTTATTTGTGGAGGGAAATTCATAATTTTTCATCTCATTTTCCTGATAGAAATTTTCCATTGAATAAAAAATACTTTTTGTTTGTCATGATTTCAAGTTAGATTCTCTTATTGAGGATATTCAGTATCTGGTGATATTTGAATCCATTAAAAAAAAAGTTCATTCTGAGGCTATAGCTCCCAAGTTTTGAAGATCATATTTTTAGAATCAAAACTATATAAACATAAATATCAAATTTGCTGCCAAGAAATGGAAATTATTATCAAGTAAATATATCTATTTCAAGAATTAAATATTCTTCATTCAGAGATAGAAGGGTTAGGAATGACGTTCGTTAAATTTTTTCAATAAACTTGACAAAACAGTAAATAGACGAAATTAAAAAAATCCTATCTTCACACAGCAGATTATCTTCACTTCTGAATTTCAGAAAGCGAGTAACAAGTGAGGAACATAAGAGGTTGAATGTCAATTTCCATCATTGCAAATTAGTTTAGATCATACATCTCAGACAATCTGCTATACATCTACATAGCAAACACACCAACATACAGCGCACAGTGTGTTGTAGTGTTTAGATCACAGACACCCTCGAGAAAATTTAGAAGAGTACAAAAATGCCAGACAAAATTCATAGCAACAATAAGTAGCTGAATTGATTAGAACTCTTTAAACTCATGCCTTTCAGTTTTTTTAAAATTTTGATTCATTCTTTGCGTTTGTTGAGAAAATCAAAAGAAAACAGAATGTCAAATAACCCTATCATGTTACTATGAATTTTATTAAGTTTTTTGCATTCTGTCTATTTCATTGGATATTTTCACCTACCCCAGTCTTCCTGTATTCGCCAGCTACCACGGTCACATACTTCAAAAGAAAAAGGAAAGAAAATACACGGGAATCAATAAGAATCGGCAGTATTTTTTTTTCTTTTCAAAAATCATTCCAAATATTTTTTCTACATGGCATATATGGCTTTCAGAGATTTATGCATTTTCTGTTTGCATCCTAATGGATTCATTTTCATCATTCTTAACTAACCATGTCCAAAGTTTGTTTTTTTATCAACTAATTGAAGAATAAAAAAAATCCATTTGCAAAGTGATATAAATGTAAACAGCAAAAGAATGCATGGATATAAACTGCTTTTTAACATTAGAACATTTCATACGGCATAGATGAACATGACAATAATTAGTGTTAAAAGATAACAGATCATATCTGCATGGATGTTTAGATAATGTCACAAGGAAAGCTGGTGGAGGAAAAAAAAAACAACAAAAACAAAAACACTTATTTTAAATGATCCAAGAGGGGATCAAAAAAGCTCATTTTAATTGAAAGATTAAAAATAATACCTCAAGGTAAAAATAAAATACAATTAACAAACAATAGGCATCTTATTTCTTGAATGGTGTAAGTGCAAGAATCATTAAGCAATAATGGGAAGAGACATTGAAAGAATCTTTCAATAGTGAGGTTAAGGAAAGTTTATAAGAAAAAAAAAAAAAAATTTTACAATCAACAATAAAATTAGAGAATAGAGCTGGAAAAATGCCTATTACAATTGAGAATACTATATGAAAATATCTTTATCCAGTTATTTACTGATGTCTATGAAACTATGAAAAAAAAAAAAAAAAAAAAAAAAAAAAATCAATATATAACAGCCACAAATTACTTTCCAATTCTATCATAAAACAGCAAATGATCACTTGAATGTTAGTTTCCAAAGCAGCAAAGAATTAAGTATAAAATATCTCTGAAAATTCAATGTAAAATGCAATCCTCTTTGAGAAAAGTTGCTTCATCAATATCATTATTATCTCAGCTTATGAAAGAGGAAGAAAATTTCATATTTTCAATCCACAAGATATAATTTGAGAGCTACAATTAATTCATTACAAAAATGAAGAGATCGTAGTAAACTGTTTGGGTTTGAGAGTAGAAAAACAGTGTAAAGAACAACAAAGCCATACATGATACCAATTATAATCAATGCAGCCACATTAGACACCAGCCTATCAAAGTAGGTAATTAGGTAAATTAGTGTGTATACACGCACAAACCATATATGCCAGACTACTACAAGACAGATGATTTATAAGAATTGGAGGATTAACTCTCACAGTAACCCATCCGAACTCTACAACTATGCACATTGAGCTTTAGTAGACAGCCACTGGTCATAATATCAGTGCATTGGACAGTGTTATATTTTCATAGTTTAGAATTCAAGAAAAAACAAACTGTCTTGCATACTGGTGTACACAGTATGTACGTGTATAAATAATCAGTACCGCATAAAATACAAGGGGAGGGAAGGACCCCAACCCCCCAAAAACAGACAAACTCAAATGGGCCATTTTTTTTTGTAGTTTCAATTAAATTGAAAGATCAAAGAAATAGTATCTAATCTGGCTGCTACTAATGAAAACTACTGTTTCCATGGCTACAAAAAGTAAAGTTGAGGAATTTGTCACCTTAAAGATAAAGAGTACTTTTTGGTGATAGGTCAAGTGCTAATATCCAAAAAATTTACCTGGATATGGAGACACTTACAGAAAGACATCTAAAAAGAGATCTTCCTGTAAAGGCTTAGAGGTAAGAAAAACATTGAAATGAACATAATGATGGTAGTAATAAGAGCCATCCACAATGTAATAAAGAGGGGAAGCCAGGAAACAGGATTATTTTCAAAGAATGAAAAGATAAAACTTTGGAATGATTTTTCCTTAAGGCCAATTTTTCTCATTGATGTCTCCGTGCTCTTTCCAGCCTGATTTCTTCCTAGGCTTGCACTAGAACAACATCCGTGCCACACTCAGACTCGTCAGGATGACCCACACATCCAATCATCAAGAAATCAGTTCAAGATCAGTGAAATAGACATTATCATGCAAACAAATCGTGATTAAATTTTCTTGACATAATGTTAATCTTCTCAATTATTTACACTATAACTGACACCTTCCAACATCATGTATTTTCTTAAAATCTATACCTTTCCTGGAACATTGTACAATTGAAAAAAAAGAATCCCCTCTCCCACATTTTGAACAATCGAATGATGAGCAAATATTTTTGAGAATAGACAAGAAAAGAATTTTAAAATGAAGCAGAAAGTTTTTCAAAACAAATCCTCAATTTTTCAAATTACATTTTCAAACATGCATGATAAATAGCATCAGAGTAAGTGCTGTATTTTGTGGAATATAAAACGCACCAACATACAGGACACAGCGTTAGGTTTTTGGTAATATAACCTATATAGTTATTCAAAAATTGCCTGGATCATTAAACTAAGACTATTGATAGATCCCAAGGTTAACCTTGCACAGTTCAAGGTTATCTTGAAAAGGATATATGATATTTTTTTCAATAATTTGTTTTTTTCGAAAAAAGCAAACTGGCTTTTTAGGTAGGATGGCTTTGAAAGAGCCATTTCTGAAAGCAGATGAGACTAAAACAAGTCTCCATATCAATGGAAGTTTTTGAAATATGTAATGGTCAATTTGCCTCATTATTACTGATAAGACAATGATAATATATGCCAAAAAATTATAGTAAGTAAAAAATTTCACTGGAAATCACCCTTAAATCTAGTTTTATCGATAAGTGAATATATATGATTAAAGTAAGACAGTAATTCAGAGAATGTATTCTCATGATTAGTAGCATCCTTCAGTTACAAATAATCTAAAATTGGGATAAAAATATCAATACCCAAAAATAAGGTTATTTTCATGATTACTAATTTAACACTTTGCTATTCAGAAGGTGAAAGGAAGAACAACATACATAACTACACCTTTTTTCTATATCATATTAGAGGGACAGAAAAATAAAAATAAAAATAGAAATACGAAGAATTATTCTGTTGCAGATTTAAAAAGTAAAATTATAAAATACTCAAATTACTTCCATAAGGAGAGCACATAAATCATCAGATAGCCAGATTGGAAAATAGCTAAATACTAATATTCCTTTGAGCCAAAAATTCATGTATTGAAAATTACTACTACCAAACCAATACAAAAGAAAAAAAAAATCCATTTTTGTACAATTGACATGTTCCAGGTGAAGAAAAACTTAACAAAATATACAGGATTCAGAAAGGAAAAACTCACCTCTTTTTCTGCTCGTTTTTCTTCCTCTAATAAAAGTTGAGTAGAAATAAGAGGTGTCCACCGTAAGCAGTCAGGGTCGACATCAATTCGTTGCTGCAATTTGGACTTTAACTTCTGCATATGTTCATTGATTAGTTTCCTATTCACCAGGATAACAACTCTACAACAAAACAAAACACATGCACATCCATTTCAATGATTTCCAAACATTGTTTTTATTTTACCTAAATTTGATGAATCATAGACGAAAATATTCATTTCCAATAAATTTTTTCAATTTGAAAGTTTTCTATAGTTCTGTTAACTATTTCATTTTTGGTCTGAATTTCTGAAAATTATACACCAATTAGCTTGGACTTAATAACCCAGATAAAGACAACAGTTTGAGTAAATAAATTGGTGTATAACAATTATTTTAAAAAGAGTTTTATATCTGGAAAAAAATCACATACAAGTTAAAGACTTCTTGAGAAACACAGAATTTTCATAGTATTACAATATTAAGTATGGAAAATGGGATTCATCAAAAGAAATTAGAAAAATCCTAATTTTTGCATTACATTCCACATGTATTTAGTACTTTCCATAATAATAGTTAGCATGTACTGTAAACCTTGCAAATTATTGCGACTTCATTCTCAACTGGATGTTCCAGGAATGAGACATTGTTAGAGTGTAGGCGTAGTTCAACAAATATAAAATTTGACATGCATGTCATGTAAGAAAACCAATGTAAAGTTATAATTACAGGAATTTTACTCGTCTTCAAACTTTTAGTATATTTTGAAAATATTATCTTCCATAAAAAAAGAAGAGCCTGAGTGTAATATTTTTCATCAAGATTGTCCTAAATCATATCTTAATTATATTCAAGTGAGTGAGAAAATGTACGAATCTGAATTTTCACATTTTATTTAAAAAATTAAATAGAATAATTTTCAAATGGAAGATTTGTACTTGCGAAATACTTTGATGAATAAGAGGAAAGGGAAACATACTTGTCATCTTTCTTAATGACCAAATTGAGAGCTGTAAGTGCTGTAGCAATATCATGAGGATCCATTCCTGTGGCACGGCTGATAGCTACAGATTTAAAAAGCATAAAAGAATTAATTGAAAATTTAAAAAGAAAAAGAAAGATGAGAACTCAAGATTATTTAGGATACACAGTAACAGTAAAGTATTTTGCAAAAGAATAAACACATTTGTGAAAGTCTTATACAAATGAGTGATGGAGGTGGTAATAGAATTTTCAATTCATATTTGGAGTTACATGAGAATGTTTAATATTGCAGATAAGCTGTTAATCAAAATCAATCAGACCTAAATTCTTCATTAAAATATATCAATTATATTGAAATTATTATTCATAATATTAAGTTCATAACATTGAATGCAAGTTGTTTCAATTTTTCATACTGTGTTGTAAAGAAAAGAAAAAAAAAAAAAAAAAAAAGGAAAAAAAAAAAAAGAAGTTTTTAGACACATTTCAACTGAAGAACTTAGTCTCAACTTCACTCACAGAGTTAATCCCCATGAAAAAAAAATTGAGGATAAATAGGTTTACCTGGCTTTCAGCAAGTAAAGTGTTGAGCAATTACCATTAATTCATATGAGAAAATATCAGAGTATTCCCAGACCAAAAACAATAAATATCAAATGTTGGACTGACATTTGGGCCTTATTATGTTTTCTCCACTATCCAAATTAAAGTTATGTACAGAGAACCAAGAGATACTGTTGGAATGCAGTTTACAGACTTGTTATAAGTGTATAAGCATTTGAACTTTTGTTCAGTCGATCAATTTTTCTACTCAAAAATGCCAACACAAATTCTCTCATTCAAGCTAGCCGGATAATGAAAATGTTGCTTACAGATTGCAAATTACATAAGTTATCATATTACTTACGTCTACATAATCCTTTCCTATAGGTGAATTAAAGTGAAAAATATAGGAATTTCACCCTACAGTGAATGATTATTTAAAAATATAGAGATGGTTTTGCCTTCAATATTTTCAAACTTTCAGTTGCAATGGATCTTATCAAAAAATTTACAAAATGTTTTGTTCACCTTTGATTGTAATTTTTGAATCCTTCGATCTATACAGGTACTCAATCATGACACTTTTCCAATAGGCTTGATAACTGACTTTTCCTAATTCTGACAATGGTTTTTCTGGGGATCCAGGCTGTCCCTCTACCCGAGATAACAAATAACCTGAAATAAAAAGCAATTGACATTTTAAAAGATTTGAATTAATTTTTCAGTAGGATTTATTCAACTACTTAACATGTTCAAAATATCAACTTCAATGAAATTTAATTAAAAAAAATGAGTACTTACTGAAATCTATCAAGAATCGACCAAAGCCTTTTCTTTGATATGGTGGTATAGTCATAATACAGGATACATTGTATTTTTGTTGACAATGTTTTTCCTACAACAAAAGAACAAACAGAAGTTTTATTTTTCTACAAAAAACTACAACTTCCAAGGAATTTTGCCAAATGAACATTTCAGTTTTTTAAATTAATGATTAATATCAATTCTAAAATAAAATAATTACAGTTGTGCATTTCCCCACCGGTACCAGAAATCCAATAAGCGCTCTCAGAAGTTTGGTTTTCTATGGTAATGATATGAGGGAAATCATTCTTTGTTCCAATGTTATCATACGAGGAATGATGGGGATTGTTCAATTCAATAATTTCATTTTTTGAATATTTGATTTTAGTTTTGAATAATACTTTCGTTAAAGATACTTTTTGCATGGTTATATGTGAACTATATTCAATTACTTGGTCAAGGATAAGATAGTTAGAGTAACCCTTTTCAAATGGTATTTGTTATCAGAATCTGTCAGTCCTTAACACTCCATTTGAAATAAATTAAAGAAATTCAATAATTTTTCAATAATCTGAAGTTGTTAATAATATTGAATGAAAAAGATTCCAATGTTCAAATTTTAACTGATGTTGATGCCATCAGCTGGTTGTTCTGAACTAAAAAAACCCTGATCCAGAGTAATCACAATAAGCAATGTCCACTGCATTGTATATTTACTTCATAATTGCTGCTATCATTAGATATATGTTCACATCAAAAATTTGACAAAAGCTATATTTCGAAATAACTTGAATGAATTATAATAAAATTATGAAAAGTAAAGAATACTCACCTTAGAAAAATAGCCTATTATATGGCAACCTGTGTTGTCATTAGATGTAAGTACATAAAATAGGAATGGTTCAACATCATAATAAAGTGTCTTGTGGTCAAGAAACAGCTTTGCCAATAGGCACAAATTTTGGCAGTAGATCTTGCTCACATTACCATCAACTTCAAATACTGACAAGTCATCTTTCCGATAGATTTCATTGGCTGGCGGATGATCCAAACCACATTTATCCTGTAAGTGAGAACTTGAACCTTTCATACCAAGATTACTACTCAAGAACATGTAATTAAAACAATTCTAAAATTTCAATTTTTTTTTTTTAGACACTTGAATCTTTCTGAGGCTTGGATGGAAATAAGAACAATAACGAACAGAAATTTCAAAGCCAATACAGTAACCATGCTTGTAACATGAATTGATCTATTTTGCAGCTATTATAAGTGTTGCTACTAACTTGAATGTTGTACATGACATTATTTTACAAGTCAAACTGAACAGTAAAGTTTTCTGCAATGGTTTTTAATAATCACAGAAGAAAATCATAACTATAATTTTCCTTAATTATATCAAATCTGGTTGCAATTTTATGCATTCGTCATTGCAGGATTGCTGTACTAATTTGTAGGCTGAGTTGGACAGTTAAAATAAGAAACTCAGATTCTGTATCCAAAGCACTTATTGGTGTTCCCCAGAATAACACTCAATCTAGATTGAAAATGTTGAGAAAAATTATGTGCAATCAAGAAAAATAAATCCTTTTTTATCTTGAGCATCAGCTGCAGTGAAGTAAATGTAAACTACTAAAAGATTAGTTTGTTACTCATTAGAGCCTAGTTCCAAATTAGTAGTCAAACAGATGTGTAAATTACACATCTATTTGCTAAGTTTCAGATAGTTTCATAAACACACAAGACAGGCCGATAGACTATAAAAGCCCAAATCCATTTCATCATAAAGCACCCCCTTAATTTTAATTTCTTGGACATTTGATATGCATTCAGCAAAAGGGATCAGCCGGGAACTGAGAATTGTTTGAAATTTATCCAGATTTATTTCCCTTGAAAGCAGAAATTGGGGGTAGGGTAAAAAGGAGAAAACACAGTTGTACATTGACTTATGACTGACTAACAAAACATCTGACGTGATATATCAGTTGCTTACATAAGGGAAAAAAATTTGGAAAAAAAAAAAACAAAAAAACAAAAAAAAAAACAACACACACTGTACTTAACATTTTTTGTTATCTCAATAACACCTAATGGTGATGTGGATTATCATTGTCGTCTTATTTAGTGTATCTATGATAAATTTTTGGCCTTAAAAAAACAAAAACACAACATATAGTCTACTACTATCACCTACATTATGTTTTTTTTTTTGTTTTTAATCGGTAATGTGCAATACTGTACATCATAGTACAATTCACTACAGCAGAATATTGACATTTTATCAACTATTGTATTTTGACATGTGTATGTACGTTATAGAGGTTTAGTTAGATATGCATCTCATGGTATCTCATGTCGATTTACACCTGTCTCAAGTTGCATCCATACTACCAGAACGTAATCCAGATGTAAATATGTTGTGGGCTGAAACCTATGCAAATAACTGATAATGATTCTCTACAGGAAAGATAAGGAGTATATATTATTTGGTAATTATAAAAACATTAGCTCAAGTCTAAATAGACAATCATTTAAAAAAATGCATTCAATATGTCTTCATTTTTTTTCAATGAGAGGAATCAAAATTGTAACAAAGAATATACAGAGAGAGAGAGAAAAAAAAAGAAGGATTCTTACCATATGCCTTTGTAATATACTCCGACTTTTCATAAATTTTAAACAAAATTCACATATGTACAATTTTGGTAATCTACAAAATAAGAAAAAAATAAGGTCAAAATATCTTACAAATGCTGATGATGCAACAGTTTTTCTACATCACCTGACGTATGGTAACAGACAAAAAATATGAATACACTTGGTGTATCATTACAGCAGATTATCGGTATAAAGCAAATTCTAGTGAAAAGATCAAGGCTATTTTTTGCTTTATGATATTTATACTTTCCTATCAAATGAGTCAATTTTCCCAATGATCAAGTTTCTGATGTTGAAAATATAAACATTACAAACTCATATTCAAGACACTTGTCCCTGTTTTTTTTCCTAAATTTTTATTTGCGAATTAGTGTACTTTGCAGCACCCCCGACTTACTAGTACAGTAAGCTACTGTAATTATTTGTGTATTACACACACCCCTAACCATAGACTGCGAAATTCAGGAGGGGAAAAAAGAAAAAAGATCTTGTTTATAATATGCACCATGTCTGCGCATGGCAAATAAAAAGCCAAAAAATAATTTGACCCTTTATCAGGAACTGCGCGGATACTGGATGGATACTTTTAAGAAAAAATAAAAATAAATAGAAAATTAAAAAAAATGCTGCATCATGAACTCCCTAAATGGCTGTGAAGATGACATCCTTTTGGGGGGGAACAAGGACAAGATGACTCTGAACATTGAAGATGACTAAGACATCTACAATGCTGACAACATGGATGAAACTGTAGTTCATCTTTGAAACAGACAGCACTGAAGGAGACTCAATATCAACATGAATAATATATTTCAAACAACTCCAGTGTTTGGTTAGGGATTTAAACTATTCGTTGCACATTACTTAGCTTGAACCATGCTGTCCTGAATATGGCCATGCACTTGGCCTAGAAAAAGTCTTGTGTATTATACCCTAGTTTTGGATACACATGATTACAGCATCTAATTCTGAAGTATTTCCCAAAAGTTTCTCGCTAATTATAGGTAGCCTTTTATTGGCTGAGAAATACAGTGATCAAATTTATTGCAGTTTATACCAGTAATAGTCTAAATAGCTTGCTTTAACAATTTTTTCTGCCAAGTATATTTTACTGAGCTACAAAAGATGCTGCAGTGATTAAGTTTGTAAATGGGAATTAAAACATGGCACATACCTAGCATATTCTTGAGGATATGGTGAGGAATACCAGGTTTGAATTTCATATTTGCCAAATTCTATGCATGGAGGAAAGCGTCCCTGAGTAGTATCTGGAGGTGTATGAGATGATGAAGGTGAACTTGGACATGTAGGTGTTGCAGTGGTGATGGCAGCAGCAGCAGAAGCAGCAGCAGCAGAAGAAGAAGCAGTACTGTGAGTGGAAGCAGTGACAGAAGTACTTGCACCACTACCAGATGAACTACTACTACTACTACTACAACTACTACTACTACTGCTGTTGTTGTTGTTGTTGGTGTTGCTGCCACCACTGCTGCTGCTGCCGCTGGCTGTATTTTTCTTCTCAGACCCATTGCAAGATGCCTAAAATTGAAACAATTTCCATTTAATGTTCATAAAAATATCTGATTTATAACAAATACAAGGTGTGGCTATCAAACAATGAGATTAGGCTTACGTAAGTCACCCACAGTATGCATGCGCAAACCACTTGGTATATACTGACCAATAAGCAAACATATACAACCCCTGAAAGTTTTAATCCACTCGCATCCTCAGTTCACAGTAACGCTTTGCTTGAAGTATAGATGTTTTTCTGATATATCGTTAAAGTGGTCAGTTTGAAAATCAAGATGCATCAATTTTGAACTGGAAACTATTGAGCTGAACGGCTATCACAGGATTGCCAACTTGAAAAATATTTTCTCACTACTTCAAGCAAAATGCACTAAATTTGAAAAAGTGCTCAAAAAGAGTCAAATAAAAAATATTCTCAAGATAATCTAGAGATTCAATTCATAGAACTGAACTAATCAATTGATGGAATGATTTGGTTCATCTGTGTGTGTGTGTGTGTAATTTTCAACTGTAAAAGTATAACATTCTAAACCTCTAACATCTTTGTGATTTAGTCTCTGAAAATGCTCAAAAGTAAATAGAAACAAAAGTTCCATTAGGACTGGCTGCAGGACAAATGTTTCAAGACTAATAGGTGGACTAATTTCTGGGCATGATACCACAACATGGGATACAATTGGGGGGGGGGGATCTCAAGAGCTAGTGGATATTTGAACAAGGAGAAATTTCCCAACAGTGGTGACAAATATAAAGGCTTCAAGTTCAGTTAACTCACAACACGATGAATTGATATAATTCCAGTACAGTAAAACCTTGATATAATGAATTTCAGCTTTAATGAACTTGTGGTTCATTAATTTTGGGCAATACAATATTTTTGGAGACTCAAATTTGATTCATATAAAAGATGGTGGGTGGGGTGTTCTTCACCGGTTGTGAGCATAAAAATGTCACATGCCGAAATGCTCATCTTTCAACGAATCTTAATATCACTATTTGAGAAAAAAATTCCACCACCCCAACATACACAAAATAAATAAAAATGTATTTTCAATCTAGTCAATATACAGTATATCCATCTAATATAACTTTTCAAGAGTTTTTAACCAATTCATTGGTTCTAGTATTCAACTGTTTTAAAGTCGCTTAAAATATATCAATATAAATGGCACTTTTTTTCACACAACTGATGCAGCTGGTGAAGAATACTGCCAGTGTTGCCTGACATTACAGAACATATGTAATATAAAATAAAAAGACGCTTAAAATGTTCAAGTAAGGCAAAATAATGTGCACATATAACTTGCTGTCTTTTCACACAGCCAAAACGAGCAATGTGCTGGATTTAGTCCAAAAAGCAACACCGATGAATCTTTTCATAAGCTAAAAAAACTTCATGGGAAATTATGCACATGTGGCAAAAAGGATTTTGAGAAGGTTGAGAATCCAATTTTAGTCTACTCCATAAGTAAAGAAAAAGGAAGGAGCTTCAGAGACAACTAATGGAAGAACTATAGTGCCACTTTGATCCGTGGAAAACCAGAATGCAATGGCATAGAATGGGAATATATTGGATGCGAAAGGAATTGAAATCCATGGTTTCATCAAAATTGAATTAGAGCATTAGTTTCATAGCCAAATCTCATACATATACAATTGTTACCATTTTGAGCGAATATATAATGAAATCTAAAAGGCAATTGACCAATAATGAAAGTTGATTAATACTTCAATTTTTTAGTTTAATAATAGCTGCTATCAAAAAGTTTCAAGACTTCTATGAAAAGCATTATTCATACTTCATTTACTAGAGTTCCAGCCATGCTTGGAACAATCTCTAGATCCCACTCATCAAGTGTGTTGAGCACCACCATGGATTCATGCTGGATTTCCTCAATTGTGTCATAATTGCAACCCTTCAGCGTGAACCTTTTCTTGGAAAAGAGAAAAAAGTCACAGGGAGCCAAATCTGGCAAGTAGGGTGGGTCGGACTAGGCTGCTGCAGCACAAAAACTAGCATGTGTCCAATATGCTGTGAGCAGACACTCCGTAAAGTGGGAGCACCCAAATCCCATCATACCACAGCTTAGGTCATTTGGGCTGAATGTTTTCTCTGACAACTCAGAATGGTACGATAAAACATCGAAAGTCTGACCTCAGGGGATGAATTCAGGGTATACAATCCTGTGAATGTTGGAAAATAAACAATGAGCATGCTTTTGGTCGCACTCCTGACCCGCCTAGCTTTGTCTTCAGTCTTGGAGATGATAGGCTCTTCCATTGCCAAGTTTGCTGTTGTGTTTCTAGGTTGTAGCAGTGGACCCAAATCTCATCAACATAGATCATTCTTGATCAAAATGACCAGCAACTTTACTGATAGGGACCCAATGATTTTGAGGCACAATTCGTCCAATTTCAACATTTTCAGGGGGCTTGTACTTGTTGACCCCTGGTCATCCTTCAGTGATGTTGTAAGATGCCACTCAGAACATAATTGACTCATATGATAGATCTACTTCAACATTTCATTTCATGTCTCTGTTGTTGATTTCCCTTGTGTGACATAGAATTCGATGTTAGCTCTCTGCTCAAGTATAAGGTTCATCATGAAATCACAACCAAGCATGTGAATGGAGTCACAAAAACCCGAGTAATTCAAGTCCGAATGTTCTCTGCATAACGACTTGTGACGATTATTCTTACTTCCTGTGGTGAGCACATGACTGTCCCAAAACCAACCGTGGAACAGCCTTGGAACTTTTTGATTGCACATGGTACATACATACATTTGTCCATTAACATTAAGAGGAAACCCTTTAGAAGTTTTGCATAAAGCATGGTCATTCAATAGCTTGAAAAAATATAGCTGTATTAGGAATAAGAGTAATATTCAAGAATAGCATGGAAGACGATTAGAATAAAAATTGAAGCAAATATTCTGAAAATTATGAATTCATGAAAAATATTTTACCTCAAGGAGGGCTTGCTGAGCTTTTTCCTGAGCACGCTTAAATAAGTCAACATCTTTCTCTGTGACTCCAGGAGGCAGTGCTAGAGCTGCTGTGGCTCGACTAGCTTCAGAAGAATCTAAAATAAAATACAGTTGATTTTTAATGATTATTGAAGAGGATCAAGGGAGAAATGAGTCAGCAATTTGTATCAGAATATTAGCAAAAACGAAGGGGAGGCTATTACTGGAGGTAATGTGTTCAGCTTTGAATGTTCTAATTCTATTACTTTCATGAATTTAAAATTATCATGTAATGAGACCAGTCGAATGATAATATATGTACCAATGGGAAAAAAAAAAAAAAAGAAAGAGATCCTGACTACTTCCAAATTGGACATTTTAAATGAGTTTCAGATATTCATGTAATGTTCATGAATATCAGTGAATAAGAACAATCAAGTCAATATCATACACAGAAATAATTGAATGTTCAACTACACAAAAGAAAAACATTGAACTATGTTGACATCCAATTTGATAAGAGTCATTAAACAATGCAGTGCAAAAAATTGACAGTTCTTAGCTGAAATAAGAACAGCTAAAATCAATTCATTGTACATTATGCAAGCATTGTTTTTTTCTTCAGATTTAGTCAGGTTATTAATCAATGATACTTAGGAGCTACCTGAAGTCATAGTGATTGCCCCGAAGACCCCCACCTTTCTTATTCTATTATCAGTAATGCCATTTGTGTTTCTAAGCTCTAGTGGAAGGCATTTTTCAAAATGAACATTTTCACAGTTTTTTTTTAACCAGCAACCATATCTGACAGGATATAAGATCCCCCCAGCCCTTATTTCAGCATGGAATAGAAGTAAAAAATGCATTTCCCCCAAAATTCTTCTCATTTATAACCAAGTTCTTTAAACTCATCCTTGAGTTCTAGCAAAAGTTACATAAATCTTTCGAGTATTAAAAAGAAAAAAGAAAAAAAAAGTACAGGGTCTTACGTGCTACTTAAGAGCATTTTGAAGAGCTTAATAATCAGATAAAAGTATTAAAAGTTACTGAAGATGGTGGGAGGGGTTTAACAAAAGAAAAGAAAAAAAGCTTTTGATCAGTCTAAATACATACTTTTGTATTCTAATGATATATTACCAAAATTAAATATAAATTATCTAAGATAGAAACTTCAAGTGTTTGTATTTAATGATTAGTCAATTAAAATTAAATAATTCAATGTAAATGATATAACAGAAGTCAAATAATCTCACTCAGACAGGACAGATTGATGAATGTTAGAATAAGTAAATAATTCATTGAAATATCAAGGAAAAATGTCAGATGAGAGGCAACAGCTAAGCAATAGCAGCATTGAGAAAAAAAAAAGTATAACAGGAATAAATGAGTAAGTGCCAATGAAGAGTCCATTGCATGGGAATTGGGAAGGAGGATCGATAAGTTGATATTCGAGGGGGAGAGGAGGGGAAAATGAGGAACAGGTAATGGATTTATTTACCAGATAGGTGAAAGAGAGAGAGAGAGAGAGAAAAAAAAAAAAAAAAATGAAACAAGGTGAAAGGTGACATGAAAAGTGCAAGCAGCAAGTGGGTATAGTTTTCCAATACAGTAAGTAATGACTGTTAGGAAAAAAAACCTATGGCTAAAAAAAAAAAAGGATTCAAAGGAAACAAAGAAATATAAATTTATAATATAAGATACATGCAATTATCATAAAGAAAAAGCTGAAAAGCTAAATTTATGCATTTGTTTCTGCAAAATAAAAATTCAGTGTCTGTAATTACTTGATTTGCAATCTAGAAAAATAAAGTCTACAAAGTAGCTATATAATAGATATTCCAATTATATATTGTAGTACCAAGGTATATTCATCTAATAACATTTAGGTAACCAGAATAAAATAAAAATGGATTATATACAAAGGTGCATAATCAATTTATTAGAAATACTATATACCCAGGGGGCAAAACCCCCTTGACAGGAGGAGGAGAAAAAAAAAAAAAAAATAAAAAAAAAAAAAATAAAAAAAAATAAAAATCAGACATGGAATGCTATAAAAGGTTTGGACCCAGAAATGATATCTGGGACCTTCCAAGTGCATAACTTAGTCAACTAGCGAGTGGAAATCTACGGGATGGTTACGTGTTATAGATGTTCCTGCTCTGAAATCCACTACAGGAAGCCAATACTAGGATATTACTCTACATTCTCCACAATGTCCAGAATGATGGAGTTGACATCCATGCCAAATACATCATCATGAGCCTGTACTATGGTGCAATGCACTCAAGTGATCTACCAGAGCTAAGCGTGAGAACTGTCAAAATTGCATGAAATTTTTGTGGCACTTTCAGATTCATGCCATGCCTTTTGTCCACAGTCTGAATGGTAGAGATATCAATAGTTATTCATATTTCACTGGCAAAAAAAAAGGCAGGATTTCAAGAGAGAACAAGTCTGAACATACCAGCATCTTTTTGCTTGCTGAGAACCCATCCAATGATATAACATTACCCTCTTGTCCGAGAACAATATCTCACTACAGCTGTGTACACAACCACAGCTGATCACTGAAGATGCTGATTTGGGCAAACAGGGCATACAAATTTCAGAACTACAGATCAACCCTCTTAAAACTGGCTACTACTGGTAGTCCAGTCTGGTAAGTGTGGATGAACAAGACAATCTCACATGGATGAGTCAAAATCTGCCATACATGTTCCTGTGCAAAAAAGCAGTTCCATGCTGCACATGGACTGGCAACCAAATGCAAGATTCAGAACACTGCAACATTTGAGAATAGTAACCAAGAAGATTATTAGAAAGCAAAAACTGTTCACTTCAGCAAATTTACTCAAAATAACTGCTATGCCACTACAATGGACACCATAATTTGTTACAACATTGGGCATTCATATTTAGAGCAGGTTACATGCTTAGAATGGCAATTTTGTTTTTGAGCACCGGTCAAGAGGATTGTTTTTCATTCAACTCCTGTTAAATCTGTCATATTTGCAGATGGGAAACATCAATCTGTAGTTAACCAAGACGATCTCTCTCAGACCTAGTTATAAAGTATTTTACATCCAGGAATTCTATTTCTTTGAGTAACAAAATTGTCCGTTTTTTAAAAAAAACATTAGAATTAGTGTTAATAATTTGGCAAGCCCAAATACATTTAATCCAGTTTGGTTTGACCTAGAACAATACCTACCAATAAAAAGGGTGATGCGGAAAGCAAATCATTTGCTGTAGCAACAATTTACAATTTCAGCTGCCTGTAGGTTTCCAGTGGCTAGCTGACTAGGTTTGTCCATCCAGACAGTCCTCAATAACATTTCTGGTTCTTAATCTTTTATAAAATTCCAGGTCTGTAACCCCCCCCCTCAACTGCAACCTAGGATATAAATTCAGTTTTAAGAATACAGTTCAAATTTATGTATGCACTGATAAGGGCTCTTAGTAAAGAAGAAGACAGTATCTTTCATCTTTACAAATACTAACTGTGCTTTTTATTTCAAGAGAGTAGTATGAGCTGGCACAGTGATTCTCAAACGGGAGGCACTTGGCTCACGAGGAAGAAATTTTCCAAGGGGAGCAATTTTAGCCAGGGGAGAAATTTCCTAAGGGGAGGAAAATTAGCCAATGGAGGAGAGTATAAGTATAAGGGGAAAAAAAATTACAAGATGACAATTCAAAATAGGAAGAGGAATAGGGGAAACCAGGGACCATAAGGGGAGGACTGTTATCTGCGACTGAGAACCACTGAGTTAAAATAAATAAGTGGAAAGAAAAAAAAAAAAAGAAAAAAAAAAAGAAAAAGAAAGAAAAAGAAAGAAAAAAAAAAGAAGAAAGAAGAATATACATAGTTCTAATAACAATATAGAAGTTAACTCATATTACAAGAGTAAATGATGCTAAAATTCTTAAAACTGCATATCTGTTCCTTGGGGAGAAAAAGAGAACCAGGTATAACATTTAAACATCAAGCATACAAAGATTTTTAATTGTGAACAATTTCATAAAATTAATTTTTTTCATGTGAATACTTTCGAAATTTTGATTCAATTAAAAATTCATGTCAAAATCATCTAACATCAAAATTTATAAACTTTTGACCATATTAAAGAAGAGAATTATTCAAGTTATTGATATTTAGATTAAGATAACCTAGATGAAATAGATATTAGTAAATTGAAGAACTAGTCTATTATTTCAAATCACAAGCAGTTTTAAACTAATGTTATGGTTTTTGTATAACCTTTCACTAATAACCTATAAAAGGTGCTTAATGCCATAGTTAAATCGTACCAGTATATTTAGATGAAATCTATGGGACATATTTATAAATTCAATCAGTCATAGAAACCCTGGGATATATAAGTCCCAGAAGTATCAAAATTTCCAAGTACAATATTAAATTAACCTAAGTCTTTAAATCAGAACTAGTAAATGAAAAATCAAACTCTATAGAAAGTATTCAACAGTAACAACTAATTATGTACTTACAAATGAATTAATAAAAAAGTGCAGGTTTGAAAACATGTACCAAGGGATCTTTCGAATAAAGGAATTTTAATGGTGCACAGGAAAGTGACTTGGAAGGGGCAGAAATCCACCAAGTGTCCACAACAAAAACTATTACAGATGGTCACAGTAATAGATATCAAATGTGTAAATTGAATATCCAGAACAATAGAAAGGACAGGAAGAACAGAAATGAGGCTGTAAAAAGACTGACTGGGGTAACTGAAACTATAAGAACAGCAGATGCATTAATTACTATGACTCATACTAGTCATAAAAAAGGAGAAAAAAAATAAAAATAAAAAAATAAAATAAATAAACATAGCATAGAAGGCCCAAGACAAAAAAGTACAACAAAACCAAATTTTAGCAACAGGGTTCATCTCTAAGAGCAGCAGCCAGAGCCTGGTATTAACCAACTGGTCCATTGGTCAGCATAAAAGAGGAACACTAGGTTAGTTCCTGACCAGCCAATAAACCTGGGAGGGAGATAGACAAACAATAGATGGCATTCTTGAAACGTCCAAGAAAGACAATTGAAAGCTTGTCCAGCCCAGAGTAAAAAATATATTTGTTCAAGTAGTGGAGGGTCAAAGGGGACAAAAGACATTGATGCATACTGGGAGAAATTTAAAAAAAAAAAAAAAGATAAGAAAAGAAAAAAGAAAAAAAAAAATGTAGCAAATTCATTTATTCGCTACTTTAAGTGCTTCAGTGCTTTGGAGACACCACAAACGTCAAACTATGGGATAGGGTACAATACATTGAATGGGAATGTTAGACCTTTAAGATTTGTCAGGCAGTTTATGATTTTTCTGGCCACAAATTTGCAAAATTAAAGTTTGGGACATTGGCTAAGCTGAATTTTCAGAAATTAAATGCTACAATAGTCATGTTTTTCCTTAGAAAAATCAAAGCTTATTGAAAAAAAAAAAATTAAATAAATAAATAAAATAAAAAATAAATGAATAAATAAAATAAAAATAAAAATTAAATAGATAAAAAAAAAAATAAAGGAAAGGAGAGAAGAAAAGAAAAAGATTTGAGAAAAGAAATAAAAAAGAAAAAAAAAAAGAAAAGACATTTATAGCCATATCTTGAAATTAACTATAAAAATTCAAAAATTGAAGTTGGCTACTGCTTTCAAATATTTGAAGAGATATTTAGATTTGTAAGCAAAGTAAAATAATAATTTGAAGATAAACGAAATATATGGAAAATACAACGTATTCATCAAAATCAAAAAGAATTTTCGAATTTCGGAGTCAATCTACAATTGACACAGATTTTATTTGGAATAGAGAAGGTTAATATCAATACTATTCAATTACTGTCAAAAAATTCAGAAATATTTGAATTTCTATGGAGATGATTTTTTTCAGAAAAGAAATTACAAATCTTGTTTGAATGGAGTAGTCCACTGTTTCAAATGGTGGGTCGGAAATATCAGTGGAAACATTAATTTCAGGTGGAATAATCCATTGTTACAGACAGAAGAATGAAGAAGAAAGAAAAAGAAACGAAAAAAAGAAAAAGAAAAACAAAACACTGTTCATCATATAGATAGATGCTCTATCCTAAATGTTAACAGTTAGGGTCTATCGCAATACTTTTTTTAAAAAAAATCTCACACGTAAATGGTGTAATAATAATGTAAAAGGGAAGATGGCAAAGACTTATTTAGCAACATTTATGTAAACCTGAATGATTCTGAATTAAAGAAATATTACATGATGAAATTGAATTCTTCTCTAGATAAAAAAAAAGGCACCTATGTACAAAGATAAGCTCACAACACAAAAAGGCAGAATATGGCCAGCAATGCCAAAAAACTTGAATTATAAAAAAAATACAAAGTGAAAAATTCAAGAACAAGAAGCGAATGAAGACTTAAAAAAGAAGAAAAAAAAAAAAAAGGATTAAATGTCAATAAAATAGAAAACGAATTTAGTCAGACTTTAGTTCAAATGAAAAATGTTAACACATGCAATATTACTCTATTAAATAAACTGGTATTATATATAAGATTTTTAAAATGAAAAGCTCATAAAGAAAAGCTAACATCAGAAAATTAGTTCCGACTCATGTTTCAACAATGTAATTGCTTTTTCCCCCACTCTTGATGTTGTCTAAATGTTTTGGATGATTCATTCTTCAGTCCTCATCAATAGTATAATTCAAAAAAAGAAGAAAAAACAAAAAAACAAAACAAAAACAAACTGACACTTGAATAAGTGAATTAACTTCACTTGACTCTTCTTAAATCATACACCCAGTGATGTCTGAAGAATAGATCAGCCAAAAAGTGAAGGCAAGATCAAGGATGGGAAGCAGAGATTCAATTGCCTGAACCAAAGATAGAATGTTAATGACTCCTCTCAAAGTTATAGACAATACAGAAAATTAGTGTTAGGAAGTTCAACAGCTATTTACCTGGAATAGACTCATCCCTTGCAAAAAAATAAAGGAAAAAAGATACTTGAACAAAGAATACTAAGGAAAAATCTACACCTTAATGCTGGGCTGGAAATTTTGCAAGCAATCTTTAGAAAAAAATTACAGAAGAAATTTCTAGAACACCATAGCCTTTTATTCAAACCAGAAAACCACAATAAAATGCAATAAGATATCTCCGAAAACAGAGCGAGAGCCTAAATTCTTGAGTAACTTATAGAAACCCAATCAGGAGACTGCATTCCAATATCAAACAAAATGATTCAAGTTTCTTCCAAGAACAACATTTCAAGTCAAATCACAAATGTTTAGATAAAAACAAAACGGAACTGATAAAATACATCCTATTCTTTAACAATGAATAAATAAAAAAGCAATGAACAACAGATATGCAACCAAAAATATTAGGTGTGGCTATTGAATAATGAAACTGGGCTTCTGTGAAACAAACCACAGTGCACTTGTACAAACTACGTGGTATATATTGACCAATATGAACATATGGACATTAACTATCTCTGAAAGTTTCAATCTGCTCGCATCTTTGGTTTTCTGACCAGCCGTTAATAGAATTGAGTAATGTATCAATTTGAACAAAATGGCTACCAAATCTTTTCATACGCTAACTGATGTTTATGGGACAGAATGCAGGTCATGTGCAGGTGTGTTAGTGTGGCACAAGAAATTTTATCAGGGGTCAGAACTTCAGGATCAACCTTAGCACAAACTTTTCATATTCAGATTTTCATGCAAAAATTTGCCCAATAGTTTCTTTATCAATGAGATCATTACTGCAATCATTCTGATGCTGTAGTGTCAATTTTTTTCCATAAAATTTCAATTTCTCTCCACATTGCCACCAGATCTTGACATGCATGAGTATCCAGTGTTCATCTTTGACATCCTCTTGAATTTCACAAAATCTCTTGTGCCACTTTAAGAGTCATACTAATTTAAAGAATGTATTCATTTTAAAAGATGAGACAATTAGGAAAAATGAAAGATGCAGATATTTTGAACATTACTTATAAGCGGTCAATGGTGAAAAATGACTCAAATATATTCGAAAAAAAAAAAAAAAAAAAAAAGAAAAGAAAAAAAGAAAAAAGGGGTATGTTTATGAAAAATCCCAAGTAAATGTTTAAAACCAACTTTGTGTGTAAAGCAATATTTTCAAGAGATAACAAAAATAGCTCATGAAAAAAATTACTGTTCATACAATTCTCACAAATAAAATATTTCAGTGAAAAGGAAATGTAACCTAGAAAATTAATCGTATTGATGCAAGATGTAATTATTTTCTAGAAGACTTAAAATAAATACCAAAGAAAAATAGCAACAGAAACATTTATGAAAGTAAAATCAGTTCAAATGCACACACATGCACAATACTCAAAATGAAAGTTTCAATCTTATCAGCACTGCTCAACTAAATTACTTGAATTTAATCCATTTCTGAGATGAGGAATTATCATTATCGAAAAATGATCCACTTTGACTAGTGTCCTAATTTAGGTTGTTATAGTAACCATATTCTGATTGTTTCGTCTTCCAGCTTTACAGGTGAGTCACAACTGGTAACCTTTTGGGAATTTCAAACCCAACTCTTTGTTCATCCACAGAGGTGTAAGATTGTTCTCATTCCACTGTAAATGCTAGAAGATATCTCATATTACTTAATTGCTCCTAATTTAATCAATAGACTCAATGGTAGGAGGCAGACAAGAGACTGCACCAGGAAGAATCAACTGCTACAATACATCCTTTAGCATAGATAGCAGAATGAAAACAATCTACCCCTTGGACAAGACAAAGGGTTTGGTTTGAAATTCTTAGATTATCAATAATAATAGACACCTGAAGCAGGCCAGAAGGTATAACAACAGTATTGTTGAACTATGACAATCAAGATGAGGACAATAGTCTAGGTAAATCGGGGCATAAAAAAACGATTAAAAAGTTGGAAAAAAATTATCTCAGTTTACGAAATAAAATGATTTGGAAATATAGACAAAATCATATATTGGGTACAACTGACCATAGTACAGGGGTGTGGAGGGAGAAGAATCATCTTGTATTTGGAAACAAAATTCCATTGAAGTAACAATATATCAAGTGAAAAAGTTGGACCAAAGCAGAAAAAAAAAAAAAAATAAAAAATAACTAATTTGAAATTCCCCAAAGGTGAGTTTATGTGTTACTTAAAAAAGTCAGTGAAACTAAAAAATGAATTTTTTTACAATTATGCATGTAGCTGTTCACAATAGAAATGCCTATCATGTGAGAAAATAATGTCTTCGACTACTTCTCATACATTTTTGGAGGGCATTGTTCTTAGATGTGAACTGATCTGACCTATCAACTCCATTTCCTGGATATAGCTTCAAATAGCTGTTTACACTTGAATATTTTGCCATCTATTTCCAACCTTTTCCTTTCTTGTCAGAATCTAATTAACTATGGTGCAAAAATTGCACGATAATTTTCTCATTTTGAATGCATTATTTCATTGTCAAAGCAACCATTATGTCATCGTTTTAGGAGGAAAGATACTTCCAAGCGTCAGGTACCAAAGGGTCAACAGATGAAGTATTATAAACCATAATCAATTTTGACAACTACTTTCCTTCATCTTAATTTCTTTGGTCCTCCACCCCCTAACTCGCTATCATAAGTTGATGGCCGAACCAAGTAAACAGCATTGACAGGAAATAAGGAATTTCTCAGACAACTCACTTTGTAAATCTGATCCATGCTGTTCACTAACTGCCATAGGTTGACTGACCAAGTTTCATAAAAAGCGACTAGAAATTAAGATAAGGAAAGTAGTAGTCAAAATTAATAATGAAAGAAAATCCAACTTTTTCAAAGTTAAATAAATCTACAGAATTGTGTTGTGAACCACCCACACATCCTCAGTTATCAAAGACAAAACATTAGCAATTGCAAATGATTCAATACGACCATTTGTGTACACAGTGTTTTCATGCACCATCAAGACATACATTATGTCAATTCAGTATTTGCTTAACTTTCTCTTCAAGGGAAAAAAAGTCTGCAATATGAGAATACATTACAACTATTAATCATTAATAGTACCAAATACAAATTTGAAAGCCTATTTCTATATATATCGAAAAAGAAAAAAAGAAAAAAAAAAGAAGAAACATTTGGCTATAGATGTGAGAAAGAATAGACATGAGTTTTGAGCCACGTGTAATAGCAGGTAGCAATGATAAGAGAGTGATGGTAGTGAGAAAGAAGAAAAAAGGAAAAAGGAAAAAAAAAAAAAAAAAGAAAGCAAGCATTGCATTAAGTGCCAACAACCCAACAACATGCACTCGTGTAGGCCAGAACAAATGGATGGTAATGATGATATTGTGGTGTAATCATGGACTGACAACAGAGAGCATGCAAAACGGAACATGATGGAAGAAACCAAAGCACAGTGAATGGCAACTCATGCGGCAAGAGGCATGCCTGTCAATGTGCCAGGGAGGGATAAATGTCTACTATTAAGGTCTGAACAACGTGATGATATGGTGAGGAGGAGGAGGATGATGAAGAGGAAAGGGATGACTAAATAGGGTGGGCCAAAAAATTACTACTAATAGCTTGCAAAAAAAAAATTTAAAAAAATTCAGTAAGTATGTAATTAATTAAGACGCTTATTATCTTCAGTCTCTTACCGGAGGGCCGGGGCCGTCCTCGCCCTCGCACTCTCCCTGTTGCTGGTGTGTCAGTTGAGGTGGGTATATCTCTGACTTGGCGTGTTGGTCGCTTGTCGGCTGAGGGAGTAGTGTTGGTAGTAGTGGTGGTGGTTGTGGTGGTAGTAGTAGTAGTGGTGGTTGTGGTGGTGGTGGTGGCAGTAGTAGTAGCGGTGGCAACAAGACCTCCAGGTGCTGCAAGATCAGGTTTTGAGTAATTACGACCCCTCCCTCTACCCCGACCCCTCCTGGACGGTGTCGGTGTTGATACTGGACTATCCTGAGTGGCAGTGTGTCCCACAATAACAGTGCCCCGACCCCCCACATGTGCAGGGGAGGTATCTACAGTACTAGATGGTAAGTGACTGGTGTTTGCTGATTCATCTGTAGTGGTTGTAGGCCGCTCCTCCACATGTCTTATTCTACGTATTCTTCGAGGGGGAGTGTACACAGGTATATTACGTTTTCTGGATTCTCCCTGTGCAGTAAAGAGATGAGATAAACCATCAAACAGCCCTTTAAGTTGTCCACTACCGGGTGGTCCCTCCACTTTCTTGCGGCCTTTGTTGGCTTGCAACAGTTTGGACTTTTTTAACAATTTACTAGCCGCTTGCTGAGAGTTACTCTGGGACTGGGATGACAATTTAGACTTGTTCTGTAATTTTATACATGAAGAAGAGGAGGAAGAGGAAGAGGAGGACAATGAAGAAGAGGAGGAGGAGTTTGTGTTACAGGTGTTCAAAGATACCCGTGATTTACGCTTATTTGAGGGAGTGAAGAAACGAGATAAGCCATCGATAAGGCCTTTGGGTTTGTTGAGCTTGTTCTCGAATGGCAAAACAGCTTGGCCCACGAGCTCCCTTTGATCAGTTTCTGGCTCGCTCTCAGACGATGAACACTGTTCGCCATTTTGTTCAAGAGGTGGTACTTTACCAGGATGATTTTCATGGTGTTGGAGATGTTGATTAGGAAGTTGGCCCCTTAGGCATGGACCCGCACTGCAACTACTGGGTGGAGGAGAAGGAGGAGAAGTTGAAGATGTGCTTTTGTTGCGCTGTCCTCTAAGTCGCAACTGGCTGCTACCAGCACCAGTACTCCCCCTAGTTGTTGGTGGCTGCTGCTGTGTTGGTAATCTTTGGCAAGCGTACTGCCTGAGAAAATAAAACAGCATTAAATACATCCTAATCTTCAGGAAAAGACGAAGCAAATAACCAATAGAACTCTTTAAATAAGTCTTTCCACACTTACCGAATTAAAGGAGTCATATACATTCACAGAATGAAATTTAAAATAAGATATTAATAATGTGCAACGAGAAAGAAAAATGAGGAAAAGAAAAATGAGAAAAAAAAAAAAAAAAAAAAATCACCAAGAATTACTACTCCAATAGTAAATTAGTATGTTACAAAGGTTGCAAAACAGATGTTTACACTTAAAAAAGAAAAAAAATAAATAATTTTCTTAAAACGGCATGTTGCTGAAAGAAATTGACATTTTGAATGATATGAACGAGTAAATATAAAAAGACTAAAAATAAAAAGGACATTATAAAACATTCAAACAATGTGCAGATTATTTCAAGTAAAATGATATGTCTATAAATTGGTGTAAGTATTAGTGTACAAATATATGAGGGGAGGAGATCCTTCCAGAAAAACAAAACATGCACACTCCATGGGTTTTCTATATTGAATTTATAAAATAACTAAATCAGGTAAAAATTAATGTAAATGCACGGAATAAAAGATGAAAATCTTTTTAGAAATGTGTTTTAACAAAGAGGAGTAATTATTCTCTGTAATAAATATAAGCTGTTCAATAAATAGACAAAGGTGATCAGCAAGAAGAGGAAGATATCTGAAGACACCTTTACTTTTCATTCATTTACTTACAGCATAGGGATATGGATATCAAAAAATGAGCCTCTTATAGCTGTTTTATAAACTCTTATTGCTAATCAACAAAAATATAGAATATCCCGGCAAAATCATTTCAACAAAGAATACAAAAATGTACAGCTCATGTTAATTTTTCTTCTGTAAGTATCTTTGAAGCTTTCATGTGGGAAGAATTCGATATATAAGGATAGAACAAGAAATAGATTCAATAATTCAAACTGATAAAGCTAATTTAAAATATTCCTGGTGTCTACTTACTTGATTGAGCCATTTTTAGTACTGGTTCTCAATGATACTCTGTCTGTCCCATTCCTCAGAGGTTTGGGGTTGTTCCTGGGTAATTTAGCTGCCATATCATTACATTTTCTGCCCCGTTTGGTACCTCTTGGATCACAAATTTTACAAATCCAAGAACCTGAAGAAAAAAAAAATTCAATTGAATTATACTCAGCTATTCTAATATTTTTTTTTCTCAGAGAAATGATCAGGAAATTAGATTGCATAGCTGTCAATGGTTAAAATGTGGAAGTAATTACGAGATCTATCCAGCTATTTTGAATATCTTGAAAACTGGTAATGTGGCATCGATGTAACTTGGCAACCAAACAGAGAAGGGACCTGGAGTGTATGAGTGATCAGACACTGTGTCATGATTGAGCTGATTATGTCATGATTGAGCTTGTGCAACGTTTTCACTGTCACATTTACAGTAACCTAGAGTCATCATCATGCAGGATATTTTGGACCAACAATGCAGACCTTGTATGATCAAGTATAGTAATCAAGAATCAATTCATTTCCACATTTCATCTGAGCAAACAAAATATGTGTGTAATGGGTTAAATAAATGGGACAATATGAAATAGAAATATGTAAGGATTTTCCAAATTAGCGAACAAGAAACTAAACCATACCTTTTGGAGCTCTGGACAGAGGTGGATCACAGCATTCCATATGAAAGCCTCTGTCACAGGAATCACAGAACAACATATCCTGAAAATAGGAAATTGAAAATCCATGTATAAGAAGTTCACTGTGGTGTTCACATCAGAATATTTAGTATCAAAAGAAACATTAAAAAATGTCACAAAATAAGAAAAGAAAAATTTTTCAAATTCAAACCAATAGAAATTTCTTTCAAAACTGAACTGGATCAATGAATTGAAGAGATTTTAATAAACTTTTCGGATTAATTGTTAAACCTGTCAGTTTAAACTTTAAAACATTTTTATAAATTATTCTTCAAATTATTCATACTTGGACAATCAGATTACTATTCCAGTATTTCAGGAGAAAAAAAAAAAAGAAAAAAAAAAAAAAAGAAAAGTTTTTGTGACAGTTTTAGCGAAGAACCTAGCTGGTAAATTTTCCGTATTTTCTGATTAGTTAAACATCATTAGTTGAACAATAGAAAATGAACAGAACAAACCTCTTTTCCTGACTTTCCACAAAAAGAACACATTTTACATTCTATACATTGCCACCGCAACGTCTTCACTTTCGATGTAAGATCACTGGAGAATTTTAAGCAAGAGGGATGACCTGCAAAAAATTGAAAGCAGAAAATATCAACTGCTACAAACCATTAAATTAAAAAGATTTAATAAAAGATTTTTCATTCAATTCAAAGTCATTTCAGAATAACTGAAGTAGTGGTCTTGTATACAAATATTTTGCAAACTTTTTTGGCTATGGCGTTGAATTTCTCTGGCTAGATGAACATTTTCTATATTACGGAAACAAGACAAGTATCTAAAATCAACTCAAGATAGTTAAGTAGGTGGTTAAAGGTAAGTGTACACTCATACTTATCATACTTCACCTCAAGACTCCCCCGCACAGACAAGAGGGTTATCTTGTGCACATGACGTTCCCTGCCACTTAAAGATCCCATAATTGTTGGGAAAACCCTCCCTAAATATCCATCCATCAAGTCAAGCCATTCATCCATTATTTACAACTATTTTTCAGCTTCAGAGTATCAATGAGCATTTATATAGAAAAAAAATAAGAATATCCAATCAAATCCAAATCAAGAACCCCTGAAGCATCAACGCGACCCTCATTTAGGTTGCAACCATGGGTTTGAACCACTGTTCTATACTAACTCTGCATTACACAGATGGTATGCAAAGGAAACAGTCAAGAAAGCCAGATGCCCCCCTCCCCCATTTGATAAATTCAAACTAGGAGTTTCTCTAATTGTTCTTTGTTGAATGTAATGAGTCATCAATTTGATACATTTCATATCATCCCTTTGTTTATGCATCTGATATTATACATCATTTTGACACTCCAATTAAAAAAAAAGAACCCCCCCCCAGGACATAGTTTGCACCATCACAGAAAATTGATCATAAGACCCCAATTAAAAAAACGTTTCATATTCAAATTAAGAATTGCTATGTAGAAGGAAGTATTTTTATAAAGGATTCAGAATTTCCCAGAAGATTACCAACTACAGATACTCAAAGAAGGCCAGAGGGTACATTGTGATAATAATGAATAATATGGGAACACTAATCAGAGTATACAGGTGTACAATGATAATTTTTCGCCTCAGATATTCAGACAAAATCTTAAATTGCAAAACTAGCTTATGTTCTTGGAGATGTGAAGTGATCCGACTCAATGTGATTCATGTTAACAGGGAGTTATGATTCACTAACAAATGTTCTGACTAAAATGGTCAATAGAGCAGGCTAATTAGGTGATCAAAGTTATAGGTTATAATAAGAGGCAAAAAAATGCTAGAAATTCTAGCATCAACCACTATCATAATTCATGTAACTCAAGCAGAAAATATAATTATTATATTGTCTCACTAACATTAAATAAAATGCTAATTTATATTGAAACTTTATATTCACTGAACTACAAAACTAGCACTGCATGTATCTCAAAACCGGCATAGAGAATTTGAAGGTTGTTCATATACAACACAGCTCAAGAAAGTATGGGAAAGCCTCGTGTCCTCAACCCCGGAAGAACTGATGGTGGGTAAATGGAATACAGTAGTGTATGCAGGGAAGTAGTCAATGCCTCTGTATGTTGCTAAGGTCCTCAAAAAATTCCTGGTCGATGCGAATGGCCCCGTGGTATCTTCAGGAGGTCCTCAAAGGCAAAGGCTGGCTCTGGGACCTGACCACAAGCTACATCTGTGGATGTCAATTTGTGTTCAGGCAGGTGTTGGTCTCTGCAGCCATTTTTGATGTGTCAACCTTTGGGGGGTCGGGGGCTTTTCCAAATATTTGAGCAAGAATGAGGGATGACATGACAGGACACCAAGACTCTAGACTATTTTCCAGGCAGTCAAGTTGGCTAAGGATAGTATGACAAGCAATGTGTTTGCCCCCACACCCCAAAAGGAGAGAAGGATGTAACACATGGTTTAAGGGTATGAGCTAAAAATAAAGTTGCCCAACCAATCATTTTTTTTTCTTAATTTGCCATTCCAAATACTTGAAGAAGAATGACAGGATAGCAATTCTTATGACAATCGATTTACAGACATTACCAGGCAGGTAGGTTTTCTTATATAGATGTGTGGCCAAGCAGTTATGCATAAAATCATGCAGTGCTCCTGAGCATCCACCACCAGATGATACCCATTCCAAATTGGAAGATATAGCAGACTCGCTGGACTATGAAATACCCAAATTTTAAAAAAATGGTACAGAATATTTAGAGAAATTTTTGGCATATATCAGAATATATAAGGACATCCCCAACCATACCTGTTTATCATCGAATTACAATGAATTATTGGGTTCTGAGGAGATTTTCTATTTAAATTAGCAAGGATGATATTTTTACCTCACATGAAATACTGAACTTATGAACTTGGTTCACAAATTTCAGGAGCTATTATATGAAAAATTGTGTCAATGCCCACCAAAATCACCCCTACCCAGTTGCAAGAGAATATAAAGAAATGGAATTGTTAGCAATTTTACAAGTGAACAAAAAAAAATTAAAAAAAATAAAAAATGAATGATCAGTTTTGGATTTTCATGTTATTTGCAAAGAATGTAGAGCGACAGGTATCTTTTGAGGTGGTATGTCTTGGGAGTAAGTAATAAATAAATATATAAAATGGTATAATCCCATCTCTAATATTCAATTCAATCCTATAAATTTAGGCGTATAAAGACAGACCCTACTCTACAGGATTTTGTAAATGGCTGAATCGGTTGGTGATAATCAGCGAAAGAGAGCCCATGTAACTATTTATTGCATTAGAAAGAATAACAGATTAATTTTACTGATTTCAAAGCGCAAGTAAGTTCCATAAATTTGTAAGTTGTCTCAACATGAAAATAATTTTCATAAGCTGTCGAGAATTTCCTTGGTTGAATGTACAAATAATATCAAAATACCAACTTATACTTTCAATCTTTTGATACGTCAACATTAACACTGAACTAAAATATCTGACTTGGAGTGATAAGTTTTACTATTTTTAAATCATTTCATTATTGACCACTGCAAATTAGTATTTTTAGACGTCTTAGCTATAATTTTCTATTAAACTAAAACTTTAAATTATTAGAAAATATGGTAGGGTAAGTCCCTAAACTTGTTTAGTGTTAGTTTATTACAACCAGCACTTGCATAATTAGAGCAATTTATCAGGAGTTGCTTGAGAATGACACAAGTCTATCAGATTAATTTGATAAACCGTTGTGAATGGGCCTTATCCAATTTTGTTCAATTGCATAATAAATGATGATTGAACTGAGCATTATTTTTCATTAAAATATCAGGGGTCATGATTAAAGCACCTGCATGTTATCTTTTAAAGTAGCGCTCTTCTATGATACCCTAAAGATAAAAATTATGTACATATTTAGATGCATTTAAAAAGGTTTTGTTTTTTCAATGGACAAAAAGACCAAATAAGCCCCATCTGCTCAAATCCCGACAGTCAGTGAAACCAAGTACTTGATTCTGTTTCAGAAAAGATATACTTACATCAGTCATTTTTTTTAATAGTTGTAGTGAATATATATATATATATATATATATATATATATATAAAAAAAAGCATACTTTGATTTGTACAAAACAGAATAAAACAATGGAACCCATGATTTTACAAAAATCCATGGTGAGCACATCATTCATAGTTCAGAAATTTTTGCAGTTATATACTCGTGTGTATATTTGTTTTCTGTAATATGTATTATTAATTAGAATATTATAAATAGATTTTATCTGAGGTAAGCTTAATCTGTAGTTTTTTTTCAATAGTATAGATCATCTATTCAAGAATTTTACATGAAATTATTTCAGAATTAAATATTGTTTAGCCAGATAATCCCCTATCCGGTAAAATTGGACCCAGCTGGGTATCCAAAACTCATATCTATTACATCACTAGTGATATGACAGTCTGACCAATAACTGTATTTACGTTGTTCTTTGTAAATGTGAAAAGATCTCCACTGGAGAAACTTGCAGGTCTTTCAAAGAAAGCCATTATCAAAGGTGAAATAGAAAGATCTAGAAAGGCAGACCATAACTGGAGAGAAAAAAGTGAACACTATCCTCTCTGGGGCAAAGTCCAAATTATAGACCGGGAATACTCTTGAAATGGAGGGAAATTAAGGAGGCAACTCGCATCAACATGTCCATTGTGTAAAAAAAATCCTTCCCAAGATGAAGATTTTATTTACCAATATCACAATAGAATGGTACACCTGAAGACTAGCACGCAATTTAGCTAATACCAACAATATTTTCAAGTTGGCAGATTTCTTAATTTTGTAAATACTTACATTAGTAATTTAATAGCTGCAAGAATGGATGCAGAAAATATCAAATTCATTATTTCACCTTCTTTTACTCTTTGGTGTTTACGTATCTATCAGAGTCATGTTTGTCTCTGTTAAGTAACTAAAGATTAGGTTTAGCCTTAGATGTTCAGGATAGAAACATTAAAACCAGATGTCAACAACCCTCCACCTTTTGCTCCAGGGTTCGAATGATGTCTTAGAGATAGTGACGGCACATTCGATTTCATTCTCTATTTGAATAAAAACAAGATTTGTGGTTCTTGGACATCAATGACGCTCTCCAAAATTCAACACTGTTTTCAATATTTTTAGAATTTTCATCCATTAAAGTAAGCATTCAAACAAGTCTAAGCATTTGAAAACAATTCGGAAACAAAAAATTCAATGCTAGTGGCAAAGTCATTCAAACCATTTTCACTGATAGAAAGTAATCTATATGGATTTTACTTATTACTGAGTTACCGAAAGTCTAGTTACAATTGCCTTGTATCGAATGATAGTTCTCCAAATGTGAACCAGAAGGGTTACTTCATCTACTATATTCTTCAGGGTCATACCCAGTTAATTTCCAGTTGTTTCTGAATCACAATGGCCAACTGAATGAACTCATGAAAATTGAGTAGTCAGAAAAGAGTGGTAAGACGAAGGGTGGGGGGAGAAGAAAAAAAAGGATGCTGTTTATAATGTGTTTCTCTCAATGAGAAGTTTGCTTCTGAACTCTCAATTGCCCTTCATGTATATGTTATACAAGTTTAAAAATCAAATTTCAATTCAAACTTGTGAGTCTAAGACAAGTTAGTTCTGTTTATCAACTTTCATCCAGATGTTATAGAAACAGACTAAGAAATTAGAATTCATAGGAGAGGTTTGTACCTCTTTAATTTGGAAATCTTGGTTTTTGGTCATTGTTGGACCAAAGAGAGCAGTTTATTGATTTTTCAAACAGTGTAGAAAATATAACAATATAATTTTAATAATTTAATATTTCATATAAATAAATAAAAAATCATTTGTGTTAGTTTATGCTTTTAAATTGGCTGTATTACAAATAATTTACAAGATTCAGAAAATTTAAAACAAAAAACAAAACATGTCTATGCTATAACAAATATAGAAAGAAGATTCAGTTCCAAACTGCGGTTAGTTATTGAATATTTGGTTTAACGAGTCGCTACATTAAGGTTCATACGTTTTGAAACCAAATCGAAGTACTCTAGTAATTGAGCCAGATTGAGAATATGAGAATTGATAGACCACAAAGTGCTGGATTAAAGAGGTACAAACTGTATCAAATTTGAGCTTTAACCATCCTCATATACTACCATCAATTTCTTCAACAGTACACCATGATGTATTGGATTCAAAATATCCGAAGCATAATCTTGAGCTATCTGGATAAAGGCAAACATGATACTAACTTGAAAGTTCTGGAGTAACAGAGGATTGCACTCAGTATTGAAAATTTGAAACACCAGCATGTTAACTACTGTATAATCACAGGAGATTTACAAAGAGCTTAGATTTGATAGTAAAAAGAGAACACTGATAGTAACAAAATGCATTTACAAACCATGTGCTTCTGCACAGAAACTAGTTTTGTTTATTGAGGAGAATTTAAGAAAAAAAAAAAAAAAAAAAAAAAAGAAAAAAAAAAAAAAATCAAATTCTGGGCAATGTATATTATCTTCTATCTTTTTATTTTTATTTTTATTAAAAATAAACAAATCAAAAAATGACTTCTGATGGTCAGCATTGTCTAACAACATATACAGGCTTCCCCTGATATTTGAAAGAAGAGCATTCCAATAAAAACCTCTTTGGGAGACATGGTGTAAAGCAAAGATATTACCATCAATTCATTTGGGAAATTTTTTTTGAGCTTTCTCAGATCTCGCCCAAATGGTGATGATGGTACATTAGGCTGAGTTGGAATAAGGGGTAATTGAAGGTACAAAAGAGTGGGGTAGAGAGAGAGGGGGGAGGAAGAGAGCAAGCTCCCTCTGTAATGGCTTGCCACAAAACAATTACTAAATGCCCAATTCATCTTTCACTAAAGTGAAAGTGGTGTAAAACAAACTTTTGAAAAGCAGACATACTTGTATTATGAAATTCACATTAATAAGTACATCATCATCATCATGATTAAGTACACAAACGTGCACATTTTCCCCAGCCAGCACTTTAATACAACATACTAATGAAATATTCTTTAGTGAGCTTTTTCTTTGATTAACCTGAACATTTAATATCTCAGACAAGTTTTCAAGAAACAACTGTACTTCATAGCCAAGCTTTTATAGCTCATAATATTCATTTCCCACACTTTTTGCAAACAGTAAATACTAAAATTCCAAGTAATTTTTACATTCACTAATATTCTTCCAACTCTCAAGTTTTCTAGTATATTTTCTTGTTCAATAGTTATCCATTCTGTAAATGGCTGTTTTAGGATCTCTCGTAAAAAAAATCATTGTGAAATTGAATCTTTAGAATCTTAATGTTCTAACCTAATAATGCATCACTGGAGCTAATTTTGCTCGGGTGGATTTTTTTTCTAAAAGGAAATTATCAAAATAATTAAATTGCTAATGATAAAACGAGCTTTTTACTTTTTTTTTAACTTGTTTCAACATCACCTAGAAAAATAGTAACTGTTTTAGGATCAAGTTTATTTCTAGAGATTTCTATGAAATATTGAATGCATATAGCATTTTCCCAAATTAGTACTGATGGCTCTTTACCATTTGCAATGTTTATTTGAAATGCAAAACGTTCCATTGTGGAATTCATTTCAACAATTAGAACTTGGAATCAAACTAGTTGAAATTTCTCTCTGAAAGTCTACTTGAAATATTGTTTACATCAGTAAAATTTTGGTAACAGAATGACGTCAATTTCAGTTTAAACTGTCAAGTGAGTAAAATGAATATTGCTCTTCGAAATTTTTCAAAACTTCCTTCATAAGTGCTTATCAAAATATTTCAGAATATAAACATTAGTCAGGGATATGATTTTTAACCCAAATCTGAGTATTCAGATTTATCAAGAAGCTAGAAAGAATCTAAAAATACTTTCTGCTAGTTGAAAAATACCATACATGCAGGACTGTAAGACTAATGGTTTACCAGAGTATTTAGAGGACCACCACTCACTGCAACTCATCCAAAACCCAACTGCCCATAGTGTTGGTAGATGGCATTCCAGTTGCAATACCAGCGCATTGGATGTAACATTGTATTTGCATAATTTAAAAAAAACCCAAATGTCTGTCTTATATACTGACATAAGTGGCATTATAGATCAACATATTTCAACTCAGTTTTGTTTTTTTTTTCTCTCCAAGATTTTGAGCAATTTTCATTGATAGTATTATTCTGAAAACTTGTTTAGAATATTATCAAAATTTAATTATCATTAGTATAACAAAAAACAAAATAGAATTTTCATGGTCAATAGAAATACTTAGTTATATAACAAAAATTGGTATTGAATAAAATGTTGCATCATTTCTTGGCTACCAAATTTCACAAGACAAAATGTTAGTAACTATATCAATTATAGTCTTTTCAACCCTCCACTGCAGAATTTAAAAAAAATGATTCTATATGACATGGCAATTGAAGTATGAAAAACAAAAAGGATAGGAATAAAGCTCATTGGGGTTTAGCAACATTACACAAGATGAGACAATGAAATGTTGATTGACCAAGTGACATTGAAATGTACAAGAAATGACAATATAAGATAGGAGAAAAGTGCTACAAGTGAAAATTGGTGAGCAGCTGTAGGGAATGATTGCTGAGTAAGTGCTGAAGAAGCCCAGGATGATAACCCAATAATAGTGACTGTATTTCCTGGCATAAAATGTGCTTTTTTCCAACACCATCCAAAATTTTGAGAGAAAAACAAAAGCAACCATCCTCTGTATCATAGCAAGGTCATCCTTTGAGGTTAGAAGTAACTCAATATCCAGTATGGCACCAAGATGACATCAGAATGAAATGTGCATAGACAATATAGTATTTATCAATTAGATAAAAAGGTAATGCTCATGTATTTTTTACTGATTTAAGCAATCTGTTCCATATTACAGATTAAATTTGAGCACTTATTGAAGATACAATTTTCTTTGGATCATCTTTGCATGGACATGCATACATGCTAATAAAGTCATATAAAGCAACCTAGGTATGTATGATTTTATTCAATATAATTCAACATATTCACCAGGAAATAATGTAATAACTGAACTCATGTAAATTCAAAATACCATAAAATACTGCATTTAAATAAAATATTGTTCAAAAAGTAAATACAGGTCAACTTGCAGCAGATGTAAAGATGGCAATGCAAAATGTACTTAAGAAAAAAGGGAATTGGCACTTGTTCATTTTTCACATCATCCCAGTTGCCTTTGCTCAAAATTGTTCATCTACAGTCAGGCTAGTGATTTCCACCTAAATTATATTGCATCTCATGTTGAAGTTAATGGAGTGATAACAATGATGGACTGGGCTAATTTTCACAGGGAGGTTTGCTCCAAATGGAAGCATATGGAATTCGGGGCTTGGATAAAACTGAACCCATTGTAGTTGAAATGGACAAATTAAAATTTTTCAGATGGAAGGTGGTGCCCTTGTTTTTGGTGGCATTGAGCACAATACTGATCAGAGCCTTCTGGTTTGTATGCCTCACCAGGATAAACCAACTCTCGAAGCCCAAATTCAACATGTTCTCCTGGACACCCATCTGGTGACAGATGGCATATGTGGACAAACAATATTCACATGCATGATGTTGTAATTCATCAAACTAATTTCACAGATACTAATGAAGAAATTCACAGCCAAAATGTCGAAAACAGATGGATATCAAATTATACTTTTTAATAATGTTTTATTCATTTTTCAAGTGTTCATGTACTGGTTAAAAAGCCCTATAAGTTTGTACACTTCAAAGAAAAGATTACCAGTCTTTGAAATAGAACAAATGCATTTATAATAATCTACATAAATACAGACCATAGTCACCTAGTTAGTTTGTCTGTCTGTCCATGTCATGGTGTAGCTATAATTTTACTCTCTTCAAAGCTGATTAAAGAGAGGGATTGAGCAAGACTTATATGACCGAGAACAAAGTTCAAAAAATAGAAATATCCTAAAATATTCATCTATCTATACACCAAAAAATCACGCCATTTCTGACAGATACTATGCTAATCTGTCCATATAATGAATAGTGATATTTACTGTTTGTTTATCTGTCTGTAACTACTGGAGCATACAGATAATACATTTTGATTCTAGACAGAACCCACAGATACTCTGATCCTTGGCAGAAGTACCAATCCATAAGTAAATAATCCAGTTATTTATAATGGTTACTATGCTAGTATAGTATGATGATCAAAATTCTTTGCAGGAAAAGTTTCTTTTCCCCTTCAAGTACAGTTTCAAAATCCTATACAACCAACTGTTAGGAGATAAAAACTTACAGGTAAAATTTATTACACAATGGAAGTATAGCATTGGCTCTACTTTTTTCTGTAAGTGTATACAGTATGCAAGAAATTTCTCATTCATGAAAATCATAAATAATTTCTATTCAAAATTCCATCAAAAAAAAAAAAAAAAAAAAAAAAGGATTATACACTTTATTTCAAATTGTCAATCAGGGGAAATAGCATCAACATAATATAGAGAAGTGTAAATATAATCCCTTGAATGATAAGGGCTTGGGTTGTTATACAAAGAAATGATATTTTCAAATGGATAGACGATATAAGGTTAGTTCTACATGAAATTCATAATGATAAAAAGTAACTATCAAGAAATTGGATACTAAATATATGGGGAAAAATAGCAGATTAAAACATTTTGCACAAACTAAAAAGATAGAGTGAATAAAATTACTTCTGCAAATTCGTGATTTAGTTTTAAATAAAAATTTTAAAAAAAGCATACATGGAATCTAATTCTTTGAATAAGATTGCAATAAAATATTTTACTTACCACTATTTCCACAATCAGCACATGAGATCAATTCCTCAGGTACACTATTCCGATTTTGATCGACAGTTCCTAAACAAAAGCTACACAGTGGAATAGGTTGGGCTCGTTTCTGCAAAGAAAGATTGTAGAATGTTTAAGATTGTCATGAAAAATAGTTAGAATTTAAATAAGGAGAGAAATGCACAAAGAAGTCAAGAAAAATTTAGTTATTAAAGTGAGAAATTGAAAACTTCCAACAATTAACCAATAGAGAGAGAGTGAGAGAAAAACAAAACAAAGAACAACCAATTCAAGTTGTTTTTTTCAAAATTAGAAAGCCACTAATTCTTGGGATTTGGTAAAAATTAAAAATAATTCAAGAAAATTGGGGAATATAACGAATTTCTTAGATGAAGCATTATCAATTATAACTTCATCTCAATTGCTTTCTTATTGTACAGACCCTCATTCTAAATCCATTAGAAAACAACGAGCCTCGGTAGAGGTTTACTGTGCGTGCTGTTGTGTTAGGGAACTGAAATGTTGATTCAAGTTCAGTTCAATATCTGTCAGATGAGTCGACTCTCTAATATAAGGCAGCATTGTGTTCATAGTGTCTGATATGATCAGTATGGTGCTTAAAAAGTTAGTTTATATGCTGGCACATACAGTATTTTTCTATTTCCTATCCATGTCGCTGACCAAGACCCATAGAATGATAGAATAAAAAATAACTGAATTAAAACGAAGAAATACTAGTTGGAAAATGAATGATAAAATTGATTTAGAAGTGGGAAAGTTATACTACAGGCCATGTCAGATTGGTACCATCAAGATGGAATAAAGGTATATTACATAGTATCATTTGCCATTCTGTCAGATTAGGTAATATAACACTAAAAGATTTATAACTGATCATGATTTAGTGCTATCAAGTAAATTTGACTCAAAATGTATTATAATGCACAAGCAGAGAACCAGTCAAAAATGAGGGTAACATTTTTGCTGTATTATAGTAACAAACCAACTAATACACAGAAATTGATTCTTCTGATAAATTTAAACTAAAAGTTATTGAGCAAAAGCAGTGCCAGTTTTATAAGTTTTTAAATTTGCAGTGATAAGAGGAGGAGTATATAGTAAATACAGTAATAAATATCAAATAAATATTTTTTAATTGTAGCCCATTGTATGCTCTTTCAATCCATTTGTAATGACTATTTTGTTCCCGATCAACTCAAAATCATGCCTCATTTTATTTCTGTAACAGTTGCTTATATGTATGTCATCAAGCTATCAAAGGTTGTGTTTGACAGTTGGGGGTCTTAATTTTATATATTGGTTTGGATTAGTGTGACATACAATCAGATATCTGCACAAAAAAATGTGACAATGGTATTTATATTGGTCATTTGCTATTGTATTATATTGTACCACATGAAATGTCAAATTCGAGATTAATCACGATCTGGTGTTTTCAAGTTGAAGTAGGTATATATTGTATTGTAAATAAAGATATTGTACTGTTCAGGTTTATTTGTTTTTTCACCCTTGAAAATATGTGGTCTACACTGCAATCAGGACTACACTTTTGTAGAAATTCCAATAGGGACTCTATGCAGCTGAAGCAGGGATAAACATCGATTTGGCTTTGGAGAAGGATTTGCTTATAAGAAAATACAATGATGGTTTTGAAAATTTTCCACTGAGGAGAGAGGTAGTCGAGATAAGCCTGAAGGAAGATTCAAACATCATCACCAACAATCAATTGAAGAAAATTGTAGAAGATAAAGAGATATTAATTCAAGCTCTTTCAGTATACCTCAGACTTTCTCCTCTTACTAAATTTGTCATTTGTGCAGGGGAGTATAAAGGGGGGGGGGGATCTGAAGTTCTGAAGAAGAAAAAAGGAAAAGAAAGGAAAGAAGGGATTTTTACAGAATTCAAGAGAAATAGAGGAAAAGAGGGGGAATTTCATATACACCATCAGTTGACTATGTAAAGCTTAGTGTAAACTGGTTAGAAGTCAATGGGAACAAATTTCAGTATATGTTTTTACCTCATATTTCATTTCTTGGTTATATAAAAAACTTATCTTGAACCCTTTATTGCCTACTGATCTGTGGTATTGACCAGTGAAAATTTCCAGTATAACAGGAATTATTGTTCCCGTGCAGAATGTCACTAGAGATCATAATATGGCAGGCTTTTTCAAAAGTGATTCAGATGACAAAATTTCTGAGGTTGATTTTACTGAATGCAAATATTTTACTACCCACAAGTAAAAATGACTTCATTTCATGAAAAATTGCCAGTTCTATAGAATTTAGTCCCAGAAAATCAACAGCATATCTTTTCTGCTCCTTATTTTGAAAATATACATTAGAAAAATCGAGAGCATAATTGTTTACACTTATGTTTCTAAAATCACATGTCAATTTTCCAGTGATACTTTTTGTTTACGTTTACTTGTAGCACATGTATTTTCAAAGCTTTCCCATTGTTGAGGAGTTTTTGATGGAAGCTCAGGTTCAAGTCACTTGTTTTCCAAAGTTTGCTTCTGTTCAAAGGGAGATTTCAATAATCAAATATTGGAGGAACTGCACCTTTCCTAAATACAGAAATCCAACTGATTTGACAGCTTCTTGGTCCATTTTAAAACTGTCTTTGGTGAAATGATGCTCTCATAACTTAGTGTTTAGAGGGCCAAAAGTTCACCTTTTCTTTTCACCCCAGCTCTGCGTAATGTGTGGTCCACTGGGAAATCTAACACCTATACCTCATTTCACATTACCATTCATAGTGGTGCACGATACCATTATCATTAATAATATCAGATCTTAGGCTATATTGGGAGCAGAAATTGTCAGCTGTGACATAAAATATCATCATAAAGACACACAAGTCACGCAACACTTTTTTTTTTTGTTAACGAAAACTGATTTATCAGTCATATGAGAGGACATATTGAGAGAAAAGGATTTTAATACTGTTTTTTTGAACCATTTGGATTAAAGGGATTTGTTTCAGTTGACCTTCAAAGTAGGGATACTTTAGGTCAACTGACAAGAGGTATTGATGGGGTAACAAACACCATCCTACTTATACTACAAGGGATATGATTTTGGGAGAACAAGGTTTGGAATGAGCCTCTTGGGTTTGAACTAGCTACATTGTTAGATAGTTAATTTGCTTTTTGAGTGCATCCAAATTCCTATCAAAAGGTGCCAAATGTATATTTCAAGAAGACTTTGTGAGGAAAAAGAGGAAATATGATGGGGGAGGAAGAAAATATGAAGGTGGGAGAGAACCAAAAGGTGATGTGGAAAGTTATATAGACTACCCAGCTTTTATGATGGGAAATGTTGGAAGAAGACAAAGAAAAAAAAAGACCCATTGATTCCATAGACTATTATAAAATTATTCCTTTATGGTAATCAAGCGCATTTTGATTGAGAGAATATCTTCCCCCCCCCATCAAAATCCGACATTTCATGTAGTACAACCTACCAATATAGAAGAAAAATTGATTCTCTAAATATGAACATGTAGCAAAAGCTATTTCCAAACAACTTTATAAATGCATCATCATGTTGTTCAATATGAAATTGCTGATTTTTTCAAAACAAAATAATTGGAAAAAAAATCTATTAGAAAAAAATTATTCATCGACATCAAAATATTACTCTCTCAATACAGATATTCTATGCTGAAATAATTCTTCATCCAAAGAACAAGTAAATTTATTCAAAGTTCTCTGATAAAAACTTGTGCCAGTGAAGAAGAAGCCCCTATGCTTCAAGAAAAAAGGGGTAATCTGTAGTTGAGAAGCCAAGTGAATAAGAAGGGTGTAATGAAGTCAACATCTTCAACCAAATCAACCTTAGTAACATCATTTTTGCAATATGCAAGTGAGCATTAGCATACAACAAAATGACAACCTTCCTCTACACCAAACTAAGTGTGTGAGTGTGTGCACATATGCAATTTCAAGCTGATCACTTATGTGCATTAACACTGAACATTGACAGGTAGTATAGCAGTCGTTATGTGAAAATCCATACACATAAGCTGCTGGTATAGTGTCACTGACATGTGCATTTTGTTTACAAACAGCTGAGTCATCATACATGTGAAGGTGTTGATGTGACAGGGACTAACTGCTTGGCCACTTTGAAAGTAGTAAGGTTTTATAGAGCCACTTCTGTTCCCATCAAACACTCACTATAAACTTCCAGAGAAGCAGGTTGAGGTTTCAATTTATCATACTGATCTTCTTTGGTCATGAAGTTTATACTAAATTTCTAACAAAAGTGATGATGGGATGTAAACATACAAATGAAATGTTTCATTTTTTTTTTTTTTTTGGAATTCAACTCAAATGGAACTCATTCACAATATTTTACTTGTCAACAACTCTTGAAGAATTTGAAATGATCCCATCTGGTTTCACTAAAGGACCTTTCAATAGAAATTTTCACCTTAGCCTTTTATTTCTCATCAAGTGACGGTTTTACAAATGGACAACTCTACTTGCCAAATTTTGAAAAAAAAATGGGAATTTATATTTGTTGAAGCTTCATGTCTTCTATGATCAAATATACAAAGCAAAAATCATGATTCATAATTCATATCTGACAAAAAAATAGAATCAAGTATTTTTTATATCAACAAAAATCATTTAAACTAGAGTGTTGTCCGTCACATGATAGGGTTTTAACATTGCTTATACAATGGTAGGTAACATCAGGTTTTGTCATTCATACTTTCAGCTGTCCCGTGAAGTGCTTACAAATTCAAACAGGCTTTCATCACCTATGGGTAAAGAAAGATAACTCAATATCCACTTGGCCTTTGAACCGAGTTGACAGGTAACAGAACCTGCTGTAAATAACATTTTTCACTATATTTCAATCTTTAGCACAGTAGGCTTTTGTCAAACAGAATTAATCTGGTCACTGCAGGTGACTCCAATCATAGAATGTTAGTGTGAGTGAATATCAATTTCAGTCATATATAAACAGACACACAAGTGACACACCATCATAGTTATTGAGTAAATACTAAATCAACTAATTTCTGTTGAATCCTATCTTTTTTCTGCAATGGCCATTTGATAATGGGAAGATTTTTAGTAAAAGAGTTTCAATTATGTCGGCTCACATCAATTATGGCACAATTGAAGTACTTTTCGACGAAACAAAATATTGAAATGAGAACCTGCTTGAAGTATGCAAGAGTAATTTTTCCAATGATTAACTCAACTGTATGCTATTTCCTTGCAATTGAAATCCAACTTGAAACTTCAAAAAACATTTAAAGCCAACAGAACATTTAAAAAATTCCATAATGAAAATTTAAAAAAAAAAAGTTTGAGATTGTCACAATAGGTGATGCTTTTGATACCTATCTAGTTGAGAGGAGCAACATAAAATATACCATTCTACGTGAAGATATTTTGGGGTTACGTATATGGAGGACGTATCGGGTCTAAGATCTTAAATATGTACAAAAAAAAAAAAAAAATTAAATAAAAATAAAAATAGGGGGATGTGATACATACAATACAAAGCAACGGACATGGGCTTTGAAATATATGTTATTGTACCCAGGCTGTATAAAATGACAACTGTCTAATCAATTGCAGAGGATTAATCATCAAGAATATACAATATACATATTTATCAGAGTACAGCAGCGAACTTGTATGGCACTACATTACCTGCCATAAACGACGAATATGAAATGGAGTACACTAACAAGACCCGATTGCCTTCAATTTTGTGACAATGTCATAGTGTTATTTCTAACCTTGTCAGAACACCGAATTATTGTTCAATTTGTATATGACTGATGGGCCAACCAATGATCTGTATATTATAAGTGGATAGCTTGAAACAAATTGAAAAATTCAAGGGCAACAACTTGATATATATTACTTGACTATATCCCTTTAAATTTATAGAAACTTTGCATAAAAGACATGATTTGCTGGGGTATTAGGGGGGGGGGACTACTGCTCATAATCATCCATGCAACTTGTAGACATCATTCTTGTGCTTCGGTAGAGAGTTGCTAGTCATAATACCAATGCATTGGGCGTAGAGTAATATTTGCATAGATTTTAAAATGTTTTTCAAATGTGTCTTAAATGCTAGTAAATATGGTTTTCTGTATTAGTATCAAAGACATGAAAGCAGAAAAATTGGTACAATCAAGAATTCACTGAACAAAAATATTTTGGTTTCATCTTTGAAAGTGAAAGTCAGTAGCAACTTGGAGCATTTTGTACTTTAAAAATAGTACTATTACTAAAGAAAGATTTACAAAGTGTTAAGTTCGTTATTTCGGATTAAAAAGCTTCTGTTTTGCAAGACTGGCGTGATTACTTAAGTAGTACTGATCAGCCTAACAGCTGAAAAAAATGTAATTTCAAAATTATACCAAGGGAGATAATTTCCGAAATATATCTAACAGCTATGAAAAATGAGTCATTAATGTATGCAGATTTAGCGGGAAACAAAATACAATAGCAGTGTGACAGATTTCATTTTACATATTTTGGAGCAAAAATTATTCAAAAATGGATTACACATCAGTATAAGAAGCACAATCCATGTAAACAAGAAGAGCAGTTCAAAAATTGAGCAACGCATCATGTGACACGCATTCTTCCCTATATACAACACAGTTAGCATATGATAAGAATTGGAAGCCGAAGGTTCGTTTTCACCGAAAACTTATTCACTGCAACATTTTTTTTATGAAATGGTCAGAAGAACAGTCTACTTCAAGCAATGTAACAGTGAAGTGAAAATGTGAATGGATTGAAACTTCAAATCGTTTATGCTTGCTCATTGGTCAATGTATATACATCATGTGGTTTGTGCATGTGTGATCGGGTTCAATTTACATAAGCCCTGTCTGGTTATTCGAGAGCCACACCTCGTATATCTTTTCTACAATGAGTTGCCTATTAGCATTTTAAATCATGTATACTATCACATCAATGGTGCTTAGATTTGAAGAAAGAAAAAAAAAAATTGAAAGCATCAAAGAATATATAACTGTTCTGACACTGTCCTCTCCACATTTCCTGACTGCATATGAAATACACGATATACAAGCTGTTGAAGGACGAGTTGTCAAACTTGAATCATTCTAAACAATAAATTCGGAGTAAAACTTCCCATTGCCATCGTTATTCAAAAGTTGAAATTAAGATCAAATTTAAAATCTTGGAATCAATTTCACTAAAACAGCTTTGAAGTTGGATACATACTCAGTCAAATTCATTTGGAAATATCAAATAAAGAATATTTGTACCCTAATTAAGAAGCAGCAACTACTTTTTCAAAGCAGCCCCCCCCCCCCCTAGGTTTATATAAAGTTTGCAATATAAATGAGTAGATCAGGACTAAACACTTTCACACTTCCTTTAAAATGTTTTAAGAATTTTGTATTCAAGATCAAAATATTAATCATCTTGCATGAAAAAAAAAAAAATCCAAACCGTGTACCAATTGAAATTAGGCAAGCTTCAATTTTATCCAAGAACAAGGCATTCAGTCAGATATGATTTTTTTTAAAGTATTACAATATGAATCCATACACACACACACACATATATATATATAAAATAAATATATAAAACACTTTTCAATGAGCACACATAATTCCATCATTTTTTACAGTTACTATTTGCATGAAGAGAAAATAAAAACAAAACATTGTTGGAAACAATAAGTAACGATTGAACATTTAATATTTTGTTGGGTACTGAATAAACACAGACCAAACATACGTTTTTTGCAAATCTGTAGCACAAAATATCTTTTCTTCTTGGCAAAGGCAAAGGAGAAAGGGGAGGAAAAAAGTGGTCTCGTTTAAAACCTGACAAATGACCAAAACAACAGTTCTAATTCACTCAGAATAGTTTGTTTTTTCCTGTAGACTCCTTGTAAAACATAGCACCACAGCCACAGCACATCAGATGGTGTTGTGGTTTCAGTAGCAAGTAGGTTTTTACCTTCTCTTAGACATGGCCTCATATGGTTCAACTGTCTTATTTACCCAAAGCTGAGAGAGAGAATTGAATTCATGCCTTTGCAAGAGACATTGTTTTGAAGTGAACACAAGCGGCCTTGGCTGAAACACAAACCTAGTTCATAGATTCTATGCCAATAACCCTTATGCCACTTCACACCTGATTTTCACTGGGATTAACAGAGGTATAATCCTTTCAATAGCAAGAGCAACAGTCAAGTGGGAAAATGAATAACAACACATACGAGATTTTTTTCTGATTATAATTGTCTGGGATAATCAGTTTTCATTAAGGTAGTAGCTGACTGATTTCTATTCTACTGCCACATCTTCAAGTAAGAATCATTAATAGGTACCTAAAAATCGAAGTGACAGTTATAGTGCACAGCGAGTAGATATCAAGTTGGAGTAGCAAGATATGGAAGAAAATCCAAACTCATCCCACATGATACAGAAAGCTGTTAAAATATACAACTTCAAATACTTCAGGCTAACACTACTTCCTACTTTCAATAATGCATTCCATCAACTTCATTTATTAAATGTTTACAACAGAATGAAAATATTCACTCATCTTAGTACTAGATGGAGCACCTGGCATTACCCCAAGGAAAAAAAACAAAAACTAAATCTAACAACACTAGAAAGCAAATGATATCTAAAAGATTTCATGAAATCAAATAGGGGGAAGGGGAGAGATGCTTGCGTACACTCCAGCACCAATTGGGCAAGTGGACAGGTCTGCATAGCCTCTTCTGAAACTTCAAAGAGTGAATTTCTCATAACTGTGAATTCATTCATGAGCTCACTTTTGGAGCACATGCTCACACGTCAAAGTGGACTATTGGCTTTAAATTGTTTTTGAGGTATTTGAGTTAGGATTAGGGTTGCTAAATTGTTTATAGAACCCCCTCTTACAAAACCTTTGATTATTTACTTCTTCAAAAGTGACAAATTTTCTGGATGGAAGGTCTAATAGATTAAAAGCATATGAAATTGAAAGAAAATTCTCCTCCCGGTTTTAGTCTCTGTTCAACTATTGAACTAAATTTGTTTCTTAACGTTTTTTTTTCTGTTTCCACCAGTTTCTTTAGAAATACAAGGATGTTTTCTTACTCTGAGCATGAATGCAATTCATCACAGAAATTGATAGTTTTTGTTTTTGTCCAAAAATTTCCAATATGCCTTTGTTCTTCCTGTGATGCATTGTACTCTAATAGATACACATTGTTGATCTGTATAAGTACTAATAGCAGTTTTCTCCATAACTTAGCAACTTTCCATGAATATTTGGAAAAAAAAAAAAAGGATTATGTATTAGGTTTTATAAGCTACAAATGAAATTGGTAGGCTCAGCACTTGTAAGTGATCAACTATTGAGCACAAACCGAACTGAACTATTTTTGCCTCTCAAAGATTGAGAGGTGAAGTCGTCAGCTTTACTTGGTATACCAACAGGAAGTTACCATTAAGAAAAAAAACCCCCCAAAACTTGAAACAATGGAAAAGCCTCTCATTCCACCCTCCTGAATGACTAATGAACAATATTCAACGACCTGATAGGTCATGGTTCAATCCGCCTGGCTTGAAAAGACATGATTATCCAACATTCTCATGAAATTTACTGATACTTCTTTATTATCTGTATGCCATTCATTTTTCCATCATTTAACCTCATCAACAAACTGAATAGAAATTGGATCCTTCAGTGACATACTCCTTAAAAAGGCACTTCTGCAGTTCGATAGCAATGAATAACAGCTTGAGGTGTTCAACACATGCGGACAGGATGTGGGGATGGGAAGAAAAAAAAAAAAAATAGACGAACACTTGAGTGATGAACAGATAATGAAGTACCAATTCAAGTTTATAAATACTGACTTGAAAAAAAAAACAAAAACAAACAAACTCAAAACAGAGAATATGAATCACATGAAAGTATGATTCTGAATAAAGGTATAAATTTTAAAAAAATGGTTATACCAATATTACAAAAGATTGAAGAAAATTTTGGCAGCCATGGAGTTCCTAACTGTCTAAATTGGATCATTTCAATGGAACTGATTTGAAAATTTCACTTCTTTCAAATAATGGAACGTTTTGATTTTCTTCCATCAAGTCTCATTTCTTTATACCAATCAAAGTCACCTACTGTTTCAAAAATGGTACATAAGAAATAAGAGGATTCATGAAAGAAAAATAGAACATTCCAGTATTTGAAAAAGGTGGCCAAGTGTCATAATGTTTACAATCGAAGGACCCAATTTTGATGGTAAGAAACTATGATTGCCACATTGTTTTTACAGAAATAGCAATAAATGTGATGTTTTAAATATTTACTTTTTGATTGACTTCACACAACTTTCATATAAAATACATGGATCATCACTAATGGCAGTACAAGTCAGCATAGTTGTCATATTCATAATAAGCATCAAACTATCTTTTCAAATTTCTGAACATAGGACTGGTTATCAATAAGTTACTCTGTTCACCACCTCATGAAACCTGAGGATCATTCAAGATCTTCAATACTTGCTGAAGTCAAAGTATGGATAAAAATCATTCCACAAATAATCATAGGTCCTTTGTGAGCATACAAGATGAATAACAATATTGTCATATTCTACACTTTGAGTAAGGCATTCGTTGCTCATATGCTATGCATCAAAGTATGGGGCACAATATACTTTATTCAAGCTGAAGTGAGAACTCAACTTCATCACCTGATAAAAATTTCGACTGTATATGATTAAATCAGATTTGCATGAAGAATATTTCTATAAGACAGAGGAATTCATAAGTAGAGTCCAACTCTCAACTTCAAATCTAACTAAAATGCTTAGAATTTCATATACAAAACGATGGATATAAAATTCAATGCCTTTGATAAACAATTAGAAATCTCATTTTTAAAAAGATCTTGAATGATTCAGTCTAGTAATCGAAGCTTTCCAAAACAATGAAATGATCCTACATTCCACTGGCATAATCAAGTGGCAGCATGTGTGTGTGTTCCAAGGAAAGATAATCCTGACTGAATAGTCTCCCCTTGTTTTGGCTGGCGGCATTTCTCAAGCCAAGTAAACATTCGATAGTTCTTGAATCAAGCTTCTGACAAAGAAACATTGATCTATCTACTTCTTGGCAGAAAATGAAAACATTAATACAGAAAGGAATTTATTGGAAACAGTTCCATTTCTAACGAAGACAATTATGGTAAAGGTAGGTTTTTCGTTAAGTTATAGACAAAAATTAAGAGTAGTAAGATAATGATATAATTGTCTAGACACATTTTCAAATAAGAAAAATATCACATTCAATCATTTTTTAAACAAATTATCTTGTTACAATACTGCAGAAAATAAATGCAGAAATATCAAGAATGTAATTCAAGTGCTGATATTGAAATCTAGACAATCTTTTAGATGAGGACTAAAGTGGGTTTGTCAAATTTCTTCAGTGTTGAACAAAAAAGTTAATTCCTGAATTAACCAATCAAAATTATACATGAATACATACGAAAAATATCGATAAGCATATCTGATAAGAAGTATATGACAACAAAACCACGTGTAAAACCCATTTCAATGATTTTTTAAACATGTCAAATTCTACACAAAAGGGATTTTGGCCCAAATTTCTGAAATAACAGACTCAAAAAGTTTTTATGGTGTTTTGAACAATCAAGTATTTGCATTGTGTTTATGTCATGTGGGTTTCAAGAATACATTACAAAAGATTAAAATTTAAGGGTGTGAATTCTTTTGTAGCAAAAAACAAGAATACAAAACGTTTTTGTTTATACTGACCTTGCTGGCTTTAGCGGCGAATGTTAGTGAATTGTCGCTTCTGACAGACGACATTTCATCATCCAATTGACCAGCAGGGACCACACTGCTGCCCCCTTCGCTGCTGCCCTCCACCGAATCCGACTCGCCGCTGCTGTAACCGACTTTGATCAATCGGCCATACTGGATCAAACGACCAGATCTGATCCCTTTCTTGAGCCACAACCTGAGTTGCTGATTAAGATTCACGCCGTCCGGCAAGTCGACATTGTGACTGCGGCTTATGTACTTCTCGATGTTTTTCAGATTGGAGCCGCCGATCTCGCCGAGTTCCTTAATCGATTTGACGATCAAACTGACCAGATCGGAGCCCTTGTCAATCTTGAGCGTGCGACTTTTCAGCTGGGACACTCGCTTTGGGTCCTTGTAGGAACACAGCCCCTTGTTGTAGACCTTAAGGACCGTTCCTTCCTTGACACACAACTCCAGTTGGTGCTCGATAGTATCGCGGCTCACCTTGTTGTGGTATTGGCGCACGGCATTGCAGATCCTGTCAATGCTTGGCCTTTGTTTTTGGTGCTTGATCTTGCGGATGGCGTCGAGGAGCCACTTTGTATAGTTTGGGTTAGCAAGCCCAGGCTGCAAGGAATCCTTAGCTTCTCTCACCATATTTGGCTGCAGTTGAACTTGAACAATTCAGCATGACCTGACAAACAACTTTTTATAACATTATAAGATTTTTTCAGGATGACCCACGAGGGTGATGACACTGGACGTATACTGCTGAAGGATGATAATATTCTGGTTTTGGATGGTAGTGTTCTAGCGCTGCTGTTAAGACGTTTACAATCAGTTGTAACAATAGCTGGAGTCGTTGGTGTTGTGGCTTCTTCTACAGACCACAATGATGGCGTATAGGTGTTGAAAAAGCAACCAAAATAGCGAGATATTAAAATCCAAAACATTTGAGATCCAACCTGATCATGGATTTAGGATGGGATATAGGGATTTTTATACACGCACACATACACGCACACACTGAAGTGTATATTTATATATATACACCGATCTGTGCAAAGATTATCCAATTTCTTTTCTCGAGATATTAAAAAAAATATATATGTATTATTTATCCTCTTGATACACCTTCACCAGGCCTCAGAAAAAGAATAAGCAAACAAATGCCAATCGGCGAGGAAAAAAGGAAAAAAACTCTCCGTTTCTTACAGAGAATTCACATAGCTCCTGTGTTAGTCTTCCAAGACATCAACAACAAGGGTTGCCTAAAAAAATTAAGAAAAATTGGTGAACTTGACACCGAAACTGCATCTTGTTATTTCCACGTGTTCCGATGTTGTCGAGAACCTGCCAGAAAATAGAAAAAATCGGAATAGAAAATACAGAAAAAAAAAAAAAATCAGAATAAAAACGGATATGAAAAAAAAAAAAATTATATAAGATATCCTTCGTAAAATTTATAAAATATGTCAGTTGCTGGATGAAAATAATGAGGCGAGAACAACAAAAGAATCTGAGTAGAAATCGAAAAAGAAAAGCAAATAAGACGAGAATTTAAAAAAAAAAATCATCTTTAAAATAAAACAAAAACAAATCAATTTCACAAAGACACGAGAAGTTAAGGTTTAATAATAGACAATATTTCAAAATGTGGCCTCGATCTTTTTGTTTAAACGATAAAAATAGACGTGTAAAATATTTAAAAATCGACAATCAGTATACAACTACTTGGATATGTAACAAAGGGGGTTATTCTTAAAATAGTTGAAGCGCTTTTTTGCCTTTTTTGTTTCTTAGCTTTTCATTTTTGTTTCGATGGCCACTTCTTTCAAATGTGTACATAGAGAAATTTTAATGTTTACCTACGTTTGAAAATAAATAGAATTTGAAAAAATAATAACAATGAAAAGAATGAAGAAATTATGCTCAAATAAAACTGGAAAAATAGAGTAACGATTAACGTATTTATAAATTGGAAGATTATTAGTAAGGCGAGAAAGAAAGAAAAGCCATTCTAAGTCATTTGAAAATGAAATATTGTTGGGGACTGTAAGCATGTCGGAAATAAATAGACAAGGACGAACATAACAGAAAATTGAGTTTGATTGACAAATACAGACATTTGTGAAAGCTGTGATCAGGTTTAAAATCGGTTTCAGAGGAGAGAAAGCAAAAGCAAAAAAAAAAGTGGCGAGAAAGTAGATTCAGTCATCACCGTCTTAAAAAAAGTCATAGTACTTATGTATATATCTAGACCAGCCGACACAAAGGGGGGAAAATCCGAGATTTGTAGGGGTGAAATGACAACGTTTTTTTATAGCCAATACATGGATAAGATGCAACGGGGACAGAAGAAATAAATAAAAAAAAAAGGCACGTACACACACACAAAGTTGAAGAGATAGATTTGTTCAGGGGGTTTGTAAAATGGCGACTTTTCTCGCAAAGCAGCATACACGGTTAAGGCGGCCATTGAAAGAAAAATGGCGGTCCAACCACCTCACCAGTTTCAAAACAAAATAATAATACTATTAATAATGATGAGGAACACATCTTAGGCTACGAAAATAATTTAAAAAATTTAATAATACAAAATAAAAAATTAAAAATGACGACAATCCCTCCGATTTAGAAAAAAAAACAAGAAACCTTCACAGCAACGAGATCAGAGATGACGCAAAAAAACGATAATACAATTAAGAGAGGAAAAAAATACATATATTTTCACATATGTGCGGGAGGGGGTCTTGTTTTAAGCTGTTGCTCGAAGAAATTTATCTGTAAAAAATCAACCTTACTTACATCGGTATCGATTCCTGTATATTATAGTCCTCTTCTGCAGGCTTTCCGCTGCTTAATAATATCCACATCGACCGAGGCTTGGTGGATTTGACACCAAAAAAAATTACATAAAATGAAACAGAATATGTGTTAGTTGCTCCATTGAACAATTGGCCATGCAATATGGCTGCCACGAAATAACAGACGCTGGCCTATTCTTAGGGAGAATTGAGATTCTGATCAGGCCACTTTGGGACCGTTTTTGAATTTTCACGGCCAGCCCAGCGAACGAGGGCGGCCAGATCGTTGATTTAACCAGTCGCTGTACAAATTCCAATCGATTTAGAATATAGGCGACGGGCAAAATGCCGGTTTTTGGGGATTAATAATGAATCTTAGTGCCAGATCAGTGACCTAGTTCCCCCCAATATGACTCCCGTTGAAACAATTTGTCCCATTCTCGACAATAGTGCAATTTGATTGGTCGATGATGGTAAGTGATACGTTTTTGGTGCCACACTATGGCGCCGGGGAAGGGAGAGACGAAGAAGGCCAAGAAGAATAAAGCAAGGAGGGAAAAAAGAAAAAGGAGAAGAAAAATAAGACAAGGCAAAGCAGCTAGCAGCACTACTCACACGCACATGCATACACATATACATAGACGCACACGCACACACACGGACAATTAGAAACATACGCACGCACATTGAAAGGAATGAGAGCGATCTCTTTCTGTCTTCTAACACACATGTGTACGTTTATGTGTATTTATCTCTGTATGTAAGCGTAGGTATTGGCTTTATTTGTTTCAATGTAAGAAGCACGTGTGGTTTAATATGTGTGTGTGTCGCGGATTGGTATGTGCATCTGTCTGTGTGTATATATATGCGTGTCAGCAGCTGTAGGAAGAAAACACATCTTTTAAATGTACACACGTTTAAATTAAAAGTGTTTTTGCATTTCGTGTCGTATGTGTTTCTGCATTTGTTAAATAAATACACAGGGGTTTCTCAGTGTGTGCACGTTTCTATTTATTTGCGTCTTACAGTGGCTTAATAAATAAATAAATAAATACATGTGTGTGAGACAAAATCTATTTTGCTTTATACCTTTTTTTGACTACTTACACGTATATTTTATTGTCAATTAATTGTGTGTATGATGACATACACTGTGTGTGATTATTGTTATGCATAGTGATTAATCTCTCACTACATGTGTGTATTTACAGTAATAGGTGTGTGATTATTACCTACATTACAATATGCATCAAGTATGTAATGTATATGTGTATGTTACTATTATTAATGGTGATGGCTAGCCGGGTACTGCTTAAGAGCCACACACTGCTACTTCAACTATTACAACTGCTACAGCTTTCACTCTTTCCCCCCTTTCTCTCTCTCTTCATTACTTGTTGTAGTGATTATTATCATCATCATTATTATTATTATTATTATTATTATTTTCCTCGTCATTATTATTAGTTGTAATTCCTCTTCTGCTGCTATTGCGAACCAAACCAGTGATACTGGCTGACTGACTTGAAATGAACCGACAACATGTAAACAAATGCTTAGCTCTATACAGACTTCTTCACAACATATGACAGACACTCAGAAAGGGCACCAGAGAGAGAGAGAGAGAGAGAGAGAGAGAGAGAGAGAGAGAGGGAGAGAGAAAAAGGGAAAGAGAGAGCATATATATTCACATATGTAAATACGTAGATATAAAGAGAAAGAGGACAATGGAAAGTTAAAAAAAAAGTGATGGAATATGCATACGTCTACTTTACTTACTACACACAGAATAATAATAATAACCTAATGTGTGTCTGTGTTTAAAGAAAAAAAGGGGGGATGCGGTGGTGATGGTGGGGGTGAGCACATGTAGATGTAAAGATTTGTATAAGTTTATAGATACAAGTTTATGGATACCAGCATTTAAAAAAAAGAGAGAGAGAGAGAGAGGAAGGAAAGAACGGGTGCTAAAATACCAAGGGAGAGAGTGAATGCACGTTAAAGAGACAGAGAGGGGGAAGGGAGCTAAGTTAAAAAGGTAATAAATAGCAGGGAGGGTGTGAAAAAAGTGGTAGACATGAATGTATAGAGAGGAAGAGAGATAAGGAGAGCCAAGTTAAAAAGGTATTAAATAGCAGCGGGGGTAAAAAAAGAGTTAAGGATACTGGTAGATATTAATAGAGAGATAGACAGAGGGGGAAAAGAGAGATATAGCCAAAAATTGTGAATGTCAGAGAAGATGCAAGAAAACTGTATGAGGAAAGGGAGAAGGGAAAGAAAGCAAATATAAAGTGTTTAAATGTAGCTTGGGGAAACTAATGCATTACACTTCAATACGTAAATATTTCTATGTAAATCGCGCACTTCACACATGCTAGATCATTTTACAGAATTGGAAGTTTACATATATACGTACACAAATAATACACTTATATCCCACAGGCAATTTAGGTTTTAGATATATTTCAGCTATTCATCATTTTCTACCCATATCCGCTGCGAGTTGCGTTTGATTTCTTTCGTGACCTAATATAATTTCTTGCCATAATATTTTATTTATTCTAATTCTTTATTTCAAATTATTCTCAAGATAATCTCTCTATGCCATGCACTTTTGAATTTACAGTTAATAGTTATTTAATTTATTCGTTTTCCCCGAAACACTCTTTTAATATTTTGTTATATTTTACCTCTTCAGGGTATTTAAGAGAACTTTAAAATAAATGAATAAGTGAATGAATAAATAAATATTTTTGAGGTTGGTTGATTTAGAAAAAAATATACTTACTTCAAAAGTATTTCGAAGTTATTTTCTTAGTACCTTTAGATACTTATTTCATTTTACTTTTAAACTTAATTAAAGTTTTTATTTTATTTTATTTTCAGTTATTCTATTTAAGAATATACTAGTCTCAAAAAATATTAAAAATGGAACATACACAATATTTTATTGTAATTGGTTTAAAAATGCGATTACATTAAAAACTGATATATTTCTTAATAAAAAAAACTTTTCTGACGATTATTTTTTACTCACAATTATTTGATCAATGATCTTTTTCTCTACAATAGAATTTTGTGTTATTTGAATAAAATTCTAAAGCAGAGAATTAAAAAAAATAATGCTAAAAAATATTCAAGAAAATAAAATGAAATAGCTTATTTGTAAAAAGTCAACGAAGTCTTTAAAAAAAGAAGTATCTCATTAAAAAAAAATTAGACACCAATATCATCAATTAAAATTTTTTAAAGGTTACGTAAGTAAATAGACACAAGCGAATTCCATCTTTTATTTCTTTCTTTATTTGATAAATGGATATACTGCTGTTTTCATTTTCTTAAAATTGTACTCTTGAGTGAAAATTAAACATTTGATCGATTTCCTCCTTGTATGCGATTTGGGGAACAACATCAGCGTGAGATTTTTTTCTCCTTGAGACATATTTACGTGGTAATGAAAAACTATATAAAAGTACGTGTTAATACATTATATCTTCACCTCCACTTCTCTCCTCTATAGTTTTCTCTAATCTTTCTTTCTTACTCTCTCTCTTTCTCTGTGTTTTATTCTAATTATCATTATCTCCTCTCAGTACTTGAAACAACCACCCTGTCTCTTTCTTTTTTTCCTTTTTTTTCGCGTTTAATAGCGGCATTATAACAGAGCAGTTTATAACACAATGTTAAATAATTCTTTCCGCCGTTTCGTCAACCCCTCTCAAGTCTTTATCCCCCTCTGCATTTCTATCTGTCTTTCTCTTTCCCTTCTCTCCACGCTTTCACTCTCTATTTTTTGTTACTTCGTCTTCACTTTCTCTTTTCTTTTCACCTCCTCCAATTATTTCTTTTCCCTTTTCACTCTCCTTTCTTTCTCCTCTCACTTCTGTTTCCCTTTCGTATCAGTTTCATTCTTTCTTTCTCCTCTCCTTTCCCATCTCTCCTCTCTTTCTCTGCTCTATGTTTTCCTTTTCTTTTACTTCTCTTCGTTTTCCCCCTCCATGGCTCTCAGTTTCTCTCTTTATCTCATTGTGTCATTCTCACTGTCTCTTTCTCTCTCTCTCTCTCTCTCTGCCCCTCTATCTTTCTCGCTGTATCCAGATTAATCTTCTCTTTACTTCTCTTTTTCTTCTACACCTTTTCTTCATTTTTTTCTCTCCCTGGTGTCTATTTCATCCCGTCACTTAAAGTGCTACCTCTATTAATACTTTCCCCCTCTAACCCTCTCTCTTACACGTTTTGTGACTCTTTGTCTCTCTCACTTTCTTTCTGACTGATTGAGCTTGATATTAGCTGTTCCGTTCTTAATAAAACAAGAAAAATAAAGAAAGGGTGAGATAGATAGACGGAGAAAGAGAGACAGAGAAAGATAGAGGGGAACGAAAGAAAAGGAGAGAGAGAGAGAGAGGAAGACAGTCATGGGGGAGGGATGGCTGTCGTTGGGGTAGGGTTGGATGGGAGAGAAAACCAAACCAGGTATTATCTAAATAAATTGATGATTTTAAAAAGAAAACACATGTCAGTGTTTATTCTCTCTCTTTCCTTCTTTCTTTCTCTTCTCCCCCCTCCTGCTTCAACGAAAGCAAAAATCGCTATCATCCACTTATTTATAAATTCTTCCTGTTTAGTTTATGTATGTATCAAAGTGAATGCTGTGTAGACAAGAGAGACAGAATATATTACATTACGTATCTTATTGAAAAACTGTGGGTGGTAGTGATAAAAAAAGGACAAATGTCTTCCTTATCTGAGTTGCTCTGTAACACGCACACAAACAACTGCTTCAAATCAGCTGAATTTAAGACTTTGAAAAAAAAAATTTAAAAGTTAAAAATAAACATAAAATGAATTAATTTTATTGGGCTGATATGGACAGAATTAAATCACAATATCAATCGAAACAGATTTTTACCACACGTAAATGTTGATTCAAATTACTTCCCACTTTTTTTTTGTTCATATTTTTACGTGTTTTAAAATACCGACTATTTTTATGAATCTCGCGCCAAAAATGCTATATGGCTAACATTTAACAAAATCTAGCAATTTTGTCTATTTTAATTTATTGATGATAAATAAATTAAGCGTGGAGTGAAAAAAAATATACAGATCGTTTTGTTTGTCACTATTTAATAAATTTAGAAAAAAAAGACATGACATATCATAATTCTAGTATTTATTTCTTCAACTGTTCGAAAGGTCGGGCGATACGATTATTAATAGTTATGATGATTCAAAGGCTCTGCCAAGCTAATCTTAAACATCTCCTGTCTGTGATTATTTCCCGTTTTTCTGATTATTATCCTCCGCCCCCACGTCAACCTCCACTCCCGCCAGCCACCATGGTCTTCTTTCTTCATTAAACTAATGTTAAAAATCTCCATCATCACACACAAAAGAAAGGAGAAAGAGAAACGGAGGTGGGAAGGGGGGGAGAGGAGGGATTGAAATCACAAAGCAAGCACTCACGAGTCTTTAAAAAAAAAAAGAAAAGAAAGAAAAAGGCCACCTTTTTCTTTACTCTATATTTTCTGCACTCAATTTTATTTATACCCATTCGCTGCTCTCCTCTCTCAATCTTTGCTAATTCCTCATCTTCAATATTTATTTTTTTCTTTCATTCTTTCGCTCCCTCCTTACTCTCCACCCTACGTAAACTCACACACGTGAAGTGCGCGCGTGCGTGTGTGTGTGTGTCTGAGAGAGTGAGTGAGTGAGTGAGTGAGAGAGAGAGAGAGAGAGAGAGAGAGAGAGAGAGAGAGAGAGAGGTTAGAGGTTTATTTCGTTTGAATAATGTGGGTTTTGTGTGTTCCAGCGGAATTAGTCAACTCATGGTTCGTTGCCAGAGTTTTGTACAAATTGATTTATATACAGTTGTTGTCCAAGGCTTGAGCAGTTATGTGTTGACCAGGGAGAGAAGCTCTGTGTATGTGTGTTAGGGAGAGAACCTGCCTATGGTCTCTCTCTGTGTCTCTCTGTCTCTGGCTCTGTCTCTTTCTCTCCCTCTCTACCTAGTGCGTGTGTATGTACCTTTGTCACTGTGGTTGCCGAGGAGAACTGACTATTTATCTGTGTGCTTGCTTGCTTGCTTCTTCTCCCTCTTCTTCTTGTCGATATGGCTCTGCTCTTGTATGCATTGACAATCAAAAAGGATATTGAATTCAATATTGTACCTATTCCTTTTGGACAGTAAAAATGCACACAGCTCTATGACATCATAGCTTCGGGCTACACACACGGGAGGAGTAAAAAAGAACAAGGGGGTTGCGGCAAGAAGAAGACGAAGGAAGGAGAGATAGAGAAGTGTACGGAGCGAAAGAGGAAAGGTTGCAGAAGCAGGGGGATTCTATTTGATACATCGTCATTATTTTCATTTATTAATGTTTAGTTAAATGCAACCGCACAAAGACGCCATAAAATGAAAGAGGAAGAGACAGAGACGGAGGGAGGGCGAGAGTGCATAAGAACAACGGGGGCAATTAATAAGATTAAGTAAGGACTGTTTATACATAGGTGAATTAGATAAATACATTAAATAGATCATGGAATTGATTGACAATAATAATAAATAATTTCAGGTGGTGGAATATTTTTCAGGGCCTCAAGAGCAAATTATACCAGCGTGCATTTTATTTCCCTTGTAATGTTAATAAATGATTATCCATCTATCTAACTGTCTCATCATATCTATCTATCTATCTATCTATCTATCTATCTATCTATCTATCTATCTATGTCTCATCATATCTATCTGCATATCTATCTATGTCTCATCGTATCAATCTATCTATCCATCTATCTATCTCAATCTCATCATATCTATCTATTACAGTCTCATTGTATCCATCTATCTCAATCTCATCATATTTATCTGTCTATCTATCTCAGGTTCATTACATCTATCTATCTATCTATCCATCTATCCATCTATCCATCTATCTATCTATCTATCTATCTATCTGTCAGTCGCATCATATCTATCTCATCCTATCTTTCTATCTCAATTCCAATCGCACCATATCTATCAATCTCAGTCACGTATCTATCTCTCTATTACAGTGAACAAAGGATAACAAATGCACTTAAACATAATGAATCGGCTATTTAGGATCGGAAAATGATGTTATACTTAAAGAAAAAAAATAAAATATTGGAAAAATAAATTGCATCAGAGAGAGAGAGAGAGAGAGATAGAGAGAGGGAGAGAGGGAGAGAGAAAGATTTTTCAGTCAGCATTCATCTCCTCTCTCTCTTTCTTGCCTCTTCTTTTCACTGTGTCTTTTTTTCTTTCTTTCTTTTATTTGTCCAATTCTTCTCAAGCTGCTCGCTTTACTTTCTCCTGACCTTTTTATAATTTATTGCTATTTATTCCGATTGTGGCACAGCAACTACCTGTTAACACATGGAGACAGCCAGTGACTAGCGACAACAACAACAACAACAACAACAACAACAACAACAACAGTGCTCTTGGCAAAGCTGCCGTTAATACTTCTCACTTTCTCCACCCAGTCTTCTTCTTCTTGGTACGTGAAGGAGGAGAATACATATGTGTAAGTATGTGCGAGTTGTTTGAGGGACTGCTTTGTTGAATTAGTGATTAACTGTTTCAATAGATTGTAATGGCCTGGAATGAATTGGAAGGTTAATAAATAAATAAATAAATAGATAGATAGATAAATAGATAGATAGATAGGTGAAGATTTGGAAGGAGGAAGGGAGGAACAAGGAGACAGAGAGAAAGGTTTTTTTTTGGTACTGGCTGTTCGAAAGAGAGAGGAAAGTAGAGATAGATAAATAGATGGATAGATAGATAGATAGATAGATAGATAGATAGAGAGAGAACGAAAGGGAAAGAAAAACATAAAGAAAGATTAAAAATAGAGAAAGAAGGACAAAAATAGAGAAAGAAGGTGGAATATTAAGTTTGAAGTCGTTATTGTTGCAATCGTTGTTGGCAATTCAAAAAGAGGGTTAAATTGGATTTGAATAAAAAAGCAAAACAAAATCCCATAACCCCAGTGAAATCGAGAAAATAACGAAAAACCAAACAATTTCCTGGTTCACAAGGGTAGCACGGGATGAAAAGGGTTACTTATTAAATCATTACATGACTAAGAGATAACAATTACCGGTTGAAAAGAGTAAAAAGAGAAAAAAGAAAAAAATACCTTTTGATAATTATCACGTAATGTTGTTTATCTACCTCACAACGAGGTCAGAATGTGACATAATGTTGAGTTTTGTGTGTGTGTGTGTGGGGGGGGGGCCTTACACGCGTTCATGTAGGTGGTGCCAGAAATCGTCCAGTTTCCTCAGCACTTGCTTTTTGGTATGCCTCAGGCATCAGGAATTGACCCTGATTCTACCCCTCAGTGCAATGGTGAGGTGCAGCCTGCAGGAGAATTTTTCATGGAACTAGACCTTGAGTATTCTGTGAACTTGTTCCCAAGGCAAATGAGAGATTAATATTAGAATTTGTATTTATTTACAGAAAACACATGGTTGAAATGAGTTTAAAAAAAACAAACAACATATAACTATTTAAATATGTTAAGTAATCGCTCTCTGGTGCTTTCGGGTTGGGGGTATTCATAATCCCCTGCCCCACTTTCGTGTATCAGCATTGTTCTTGTCCAGGGCGAGACAGCATTAATTGGACCGTGCCTGTTCCTTGGGGATCCGTCACCAAGGAAGCACCTCCCGATTTCATTATTGGAATAGGGTTAGCGGATACGACCTGATGCCTTTGGCAAAAGCTGGAAGGCCTGGGCAATTTCTAAACCCACCCACATTCTAAAGTGTGTTGAACCCTACAAACCTTGTGTCGTATTTGCCCTTGCGGGGAGGCAAATGTCTACCAGCTTTGGTCTTGTCTTCCAACAAAACAGAGCACTAAATAAGAACAGATCTGCCTAGTTCCTGGAGATTCCAATTCAGAGGAAACACTTCCCCATTGGATGAAACTTGCAGCACGGGCTGCGGGAAGTGCCTCTACCAACATGCATGCATGTGGGACACAACACTAAACATATTTGCCTGTGTGAGGACTTTTTGGGGCTAGGACTAGTCTTGTCTTGTCTTTGAGCAAGACACCAAATTGATTCAGATGTCTATAGTCTTCAGAAATTCCAATGGAACAGCCCCTCCCCCACACACACACGCACATGGGCCTAAATAGCAGGGTTGCCAGTCACTTTGATGCCTTTGTGGGACAGGCTGCGGGAAATGGGCAATTTTTGCCTCTACCCAAATGTATGCATATGGGGCACCATATCAAACTGACCTTGTGTAGTATCTGTCTTCAAAAATAATGTTTGCTCTCTCTCCAGCCTTTCATGGCTGGGATCAGCCATGTTTTTGCTTTCAGGCAAGACAGAACGTAAAATTGAAGATGTGCCTTGTCCCGTGTAAATTCCAACTCTTGGGCAGCACCTCCCCATCATACCTAAGGGGAGAATTGTGGATTGCCCTGACACCTTTTTGACACTTGGTTTCTGGGTTCTTGTATTTTTTTATATAAGTAAATAATGATGCATTGCTGATAACTCTACCATAGAAATGCATTGAATATCAATAGGGAAGGGATTCTCAATGGTCAGAAATAAATGGAAGCATTAGTGACAGAATAGGGCTTTTGTATTTATAATTAAACAACAAACCGTAACAATAAAGTCTAGTATGAAATTATAGAATTTTCTTGCCAAGAAAGACATTAAACTTGTGGCTGACATTTCACTAAATTACTTTGTTTTCTCCAAAGATTCTCTTCTTGTGCAAATGAATGTTTTAATTAGTCCAAGAAATGTCAATAGATTTTGAGAGTTGTTTTCTTTATTTTCAGATTGAAATTGCATTTTGTTTTGATTTCAGGAAGACATTAAGGATGTTTGGATCAAAGCCATTTGCATATTAATTTGAGCATTCATTGATTTCTATTAGTAAAATGTCACTTACAGCTTGTGTCCTGTGTAGCAGAAGGTATTTTAATGCAGTTGGGTCAGCCATATTTGATTTGAAAGGTCTGTCAGGACATGCATTTCAGGGAGACATTTTTGTATGAAGCTTTTAACCCACTTTCAGTTTTAAGCAAATGATTGGATAAAGTTTATTACATAAAATTGGATATAGTCTTTTCTTTATCTTTTTTTCTCTATTTGATTTAAGTGATGCTAAATAATGTTAGATGAACTAAATGAAGCAAGCAAAAGTTGGCCTCCACATGAACTCCAGGAAAGACACGGTGAATGAAATCGAAAACGCAGAGCTGGATGAAGAAGACCACCACATCTACCTAGGATAGCGAGTCTCAATGAAGTCATCAAAAGAAGAAGAGATGAAGTGAAGAATCGCACTAGGTTGGCAAGCTTTTGGTTGAGCAAGCTTGACTTTCAGGAACAAGAAAATCCAACTAGTCCTTAGAAGAAGGGTATACAACCAATGTATCCTACCAATAGTCACCTATAGAGCTGGAACATAGAACCTAACCAAAAGATTGAACCTCAAACTGAGAACCATACAATGTACACATGAGAGAATCATGGTCAACCTCACATGGAGAGATCATAAAGCGGCTCTGTATATCAGAGAAAAGACAGGAGTCCGAGACATCGTAGAAACTATTAGAAAACTCAAATGGCAATGGGCTGGACATGTTGCAAGACTGTCAGACAACCACTGGACATTGCGACTCACGATGTGGATCCTAGATATCATATGCAAAACTGTGGCTGACAGAAAGTGAGATGGCCTGACGAGCTGTATAAATTCAGAAAGCACTGGCTCCACGATGCTCATGATAGAGAGGTCTGGCGAATCTTGAGGAACGTCTTTGTCCAACGACTGACACTAACAGGCTGATGATGATAATGAATAAGTTATACAATAACATCAGGAGATGAACAAAAAGAGTGGACTGTAATAATGGTAATTAAAGAACAAAACAATTTCCTGGAGCGAATGCAATGCTTGATTAAGATTTTGTGGGCCCCTGGGCAACAGATGCTGTGTGGCCTCTTGTTGAAGAAAACTTAAATTCAAATTTACAAAGCTAACATCTATTAAAAATGAAACATCTGCTTTGTGTAATTTCTTGGGAACAAATTTCTCCATCAGTAAATTGTAAGTTCTTGAGAAGATTATTTCCAATTGCAAGTTTATTTTTTAGACATTGTTTGATGTCACAAACCATCATATTACATATATGTGTACAGTAAATTGTTCCTTTTGCTGAAGTATGTTTACTGCAAATGTATATATAATATAATCATTGGATGCTTTTTTTGAATAGTTAATTTAGAGTACTTATACCCTGATTCAGCTATGAAATTTTCAACTAATCTCTTGGGCCACTACAGCAGGTGGAAGCCCTAGGGCTACAGCTCCTAGTATCCATGCTCTGATATGGTACTGGGTGAATGTGAAAACTCCTCAGGTAAATTCATTTGTTTTAACTTTTAATTCATCATATTTTATAAGAAATGATTAGCTTGATTATTCCATAGATTATCCAGATCTGTATCCTCATCTTTGTTATTTTTAGCACAAAGTTTCTTCTCATATGTTCTTTGGCCAAAATGAGCAGATAAAAATAAGAAAGATGAGGATAACAATAAAAATGATTTGTGGAATGATTAATGGTTGGTTTGAGTTCAAGCTTGGGAATGACTCTCATAATGTCTTCTATGGGAACTTGCATTTTTGTTTCAGGGCTTATACAACCTAAAAGACCCAATAATTATACTGGCTGTACCAAAATTTAAAAATCTGATGATATTAGGTTGTTCAGGAAACAATGTCTCATTTTTGGAGACAGATTGAAAACCAATTCAAGTGTAACACAAATCAAATTTATTTGTCAAAAACTTGATCTTTATTAAAAACAATGGAAAACTCATTGTAAAACTAATTATTTTACTCTATGATGAAAGAATCTGAGTTTCTAAATGAAAAGAATTCTCATAATGCTGATTTTTTTCCTCTTCTCTAATTTCAAGGGTTTTCCACTGCTCTGATTCAATGAAAATTCAGAAGTCATGTTACAAAAATAGCAGACTGTCGATGGGCATTGCTACTCACAACATGGATCCCCAGAGATCACATGCAACCGAGGCCGGCAGAATACAGACTGGAGAGACGAACTAGACAAATTCTGAAAGTATTGGCTCTACAATGCCCATGATAGAGAGGTATGGCAAATCCTGAGGAAAGTCTACGTCCAACGACAGATCTTAAAAGACTGATGATGATGATAATGATGATGAAATCCAGAGAATAGGGATGGTAAAGTAGATCCTCCAAGCTTAAGGATTTGATCTTCTTCTCCTGGCTTTATTTTACCGAGTAAGAGCTTGCTCTGTCATTTTGAAGAATGGCACCTTTTCTCTTTACCAAAGCTGGAGATTTTGGGAATAATTTTTTTCAATTGTGTTATTTTGGTTGGTATAGATTTTAGTGATCATTTGTCAAAAAATAGCCATGTAAAATATACATGTTCTTAGGTATGCAGATATGAAAACTCTGTATTCATTCTCTTTAGGGATGACTTTGTCAAAAACAATTTACCACGACAAAACATGTTGTAATATAACATATTTAAAGAAATATAAGTTTTCATTGGCATCCTCGATTGTCTGTGAAATTATTTATCTGCTTTCTTAATTTTTCTTTAATTGTAGATCAATTATGTAATTAGATCTAATTTGAGCATAAGACACTGCTGAGAGATACCGTTGAGAACATTAAATGTGTTTATCAGGAATTACGCACAAGCAATCATCTTCTTCAAATGATTTACTGTAAACATTTACTTGATCTTTCCAGCAATTTTGCATTGATTATCAAACATCTCCAGTTATTCTCAATTAAAGTGGAATACAATTACATAAAAAACAAGATAAATTTGCTCCAGTTCGAGAAAAGACAGGCATTTTTCTATCAGCTCAGAGAAGCTAAGGTAATGAAAAAGAAAACCAACGAATCATTAGTTTGTTGGAAGAATCTGATCGTTTTATTTCATGTCGAACTCTGTTTTCATGAAATATGTCAACTAGGCGAGATGATGACAATGTAGACAAAATAATAGAAATTGTTATTAATTACTTGAAATACAGTTGCAGTGAAATTTCCTCATAATTTTGAGAATTGCATTGACATATTGTTGTTGGGAGATACAATTATTTCAGGTCAGCTTAATTATTTCTGTATGTATACTCCTATTTATGATATAGATGAAATTAAAACATAATATAAACTGTCTCATGGTATTGCTGTATTACCTCATTATGACATTTATTTGCAAGTAAGGACACTTGATGTTGCCTTGGTTAAAACAGCTTCTGATATAAGAAAATTAGCTGAGTTGTCTTTTAGCTTTAAGCAAGCAAGGACACTTGATGTTGCCTGGGTCAAAACAGCTTCTGATATGAGAAAATTAGTTGAGTTGTCTTCAAGCTTGAAGGTCTGTACTGAAAGTATCCAGCCATTTGATATTAATGAAAAAAATAGCCTACCTAGGGTAATGGCACATTGGTTCCCTTCAAAGTACTCCCCTACGGATCTCATATACTCATCCCAGCTTCTTTCCACTTTTCAAAACAGTCCGTGAAATCCTTTTCTGAGATCGCCATCCGCTACCTCTCACATTCTTTTTAATTTTGTCCACGGTCTGAACTCTCTGTTGGAGAAAGTCAGAAGTCACAAGGGAGCCAAATCTGAACCGGGGGTGGGGTTAGGGGTGGGATGACAGACCCTGGTGATGCAATATTTTGCCAAAAATCCTTACACGAGTTGTGAAGAATAGCTCAATCATTGTGAATGTGATGGTCACAAAGTACACAAACTCACTCAATAATGTCTCACTGCCGACAGAGTAACCCCATGTGCAGTAAGATCCCCTCTGATGGTTTGCCAAAATACATTAACATACTTGTATAAATACCATCATGAAAGTTCCATAATCCACCATTAAGTCATCATACAGATTCTGTAAATTCGAAAAACCTCATCCTGTTCAGTGGCTGAGAGAGTTGCATTATTATCACCAGTGCTACTACTGTTTAATCCTTAAGAGTAGCTTGGGTTCCAAAAGCTAGTTTTCAAATAAGGCTACAGACTTATTGATGTACCTATCCACAAATGATATCTATTGACCCAAAGTAGATTTTTCCATTACTCTGCCCTATAAAGTTTGAGGTGGAAGTGCTGGTTGCGTGTTAAGTATTCCACTCTTTACTCATCTCTCTCATTATCCAGATGTACAGTATTCATTCTTCCAACTCAAAAATTAGTTCTTAATTCATATTTTTTCCATTGATCAAAATACCGCATTTATTCAGTGAACCCTTAGCTGTCTCTCTCAAGACATGGAGATGTGTATCAAAAATTAAAAAAAATGATGAGCATTGAGATAGGACATTTTAAATACAGATAATATGGAAAAAAAGGCGCCGCAGGATCATCATCATCATCATCATCATCATCATCATCATCATCATCTTCAGTCTCTTATTATCTGTCGCTGACTATAGACCTTCCCCAGGATTTGCCACATATCTCTGTAGTGGGCATCGCAGAGCCAATATTTTCCTAACCTGTCCATTCCGTCTCGCCATCTCTTATTCTGCCAGCCTTGGTTCTGCTATTGATCTCTGGGTATGCGTGTTGTGAGTCGTGATGTCCATCGGGATGTGAACACATTAATTTGACATTAAACAAATTGGGTGGGTTTCGTTAGTTTGGTGTTCCACTTACCAAGTCTATACATGCACATGCACACACCAAATTATTTTATATGTTTGGGTCAAGGAAAGAAATTTCTGCCAATTTTTAAACAGAAGATTGTATTCATATAATTCCTCAGTAGCATTATTCTTTCATCAAAATACTTTCCCTGCCTTCCTATGACCTTACACAACCTTTTAGTTGAATCATGTATTCCATCTCAAGAGGTTGATGCAGGAGATTCTAACATTGTTTTAAAAAAAAAAAAAAAAATTATTCATGTAACTTCATAGCATCTTTATTCAGTCATTAAAGTATTTTCCCTGGTATTCTATGATCTTGTGCCACCTTTCAGGTTTGGTTGATGCAAAAGTTTTCAGCATAGATGAAGCAACAAAAACTTTTATTTATCAAAATTCATAGTCATCTAATACTCTCCTTTGCCTTTTTGACCTTACCCACAATTCAGCTGAATTGCATGTTTTATCATACCAAGCAGATGCAAATGTTTGCAGCATATGTGGTGGGACCCAAACTTTTAGACATCAAATATTTTCCCTGGCTTTATATCACCTTACGCCATGTTTCCGCTGAATTGTGTATCCCATCATATGAGAATGGTTCCAGTTTCCATTCAATGAACTCCTTGAGGGATTTACTTATATTTTGAACTGGAGTCAAGTAAATGACCATCTCTGGGTGTCAGGTGTAGATAATATGTTGCATGTGGAAAAATTTCCAATCCTATCTCCATGATCACATGATCATTTATGGCGTTGTATTTGCAACATGTGGACAGGCCTTGCCATCCAGAAAAATCACTGGTTGACCTCCTTGCCAAGAGGAAGATCTTTTTTTATTCAATACATCATTCAAACAAGCCAGTTTCTCAATGTAGTGTTGTTCATTTAAAATGAAGAATTTTTTTTTCAATCCTTTCAAAAATAAAGAACTTGGAGGGAGGGTTTGAAAGCTGTTCTGGACCTAGCCACAAATTTTTAATAATTTAGGATTCTTGTGATAAAACTGGTGAGTATATCACCAAAAATCAGGATTTTTACTAATGATTATAAATGCTGTTTGTTTGCATTAACAATGGAGAGCTGCACAAAATACAAAGACGCTTTTAAGATTTCTGACATTGCGAAAAAGATGGTACAAGGAACTTTTGCATCGACCCTATATATTGAAGGTGCTTTAAAATCACCTGCTTGAATATTGAATCCTTCCTGCACTAAACTGTTTGCAGAGAAGTTTTATTAGAAACGACTGTTCATATACACTTGTCCATAACCCGTTGCTATGCGAACGGTTATCATGTATACAACAACAGGCTTAGTGGATGACTGCTACTAATACTATGTGTGACAATCATAGTAGGAAGGGAGAGGGAAGAAAATAAAGTTACGTAGTTTAATAAGAGGGCAGGAAGGGAGAGGAGGAGAATAGAAGATTAGGTAGTTTAATAAGAAGGTAGGAAGGGAGAAAGGAGAAAAAAGTTAGGTAGTTCAATAAGAAGGTGAGAAGAGAGAAAGGGTGATAGCTGCTACTGGTAGAATAAGTGAGACAGACATGGTGCTTAATTGGCAGAGGTATGAGCTCTCTGAATGCATGTAGTTATGTATTTACTTTATACCCAAACCTTGGTTTATTTTTACAGTAAATCTATCTTTTGATACTAGAGAAGTTGTGAAGAGTTGTAAAAAAAAAGCCCCAATACAAAACAATAATCTTAAAATATTGAAGAGGCATTCTTTATAGAGCTTTTATTTATCAACTTGAAGTGTATCAATCACCCTTATTTTTTTCATGATGTTTTTGAAGTAATCGGTCAAAATAGTGCAATAATTAGTTGTTTGTGCAAGCTGCGTGATAAGTGCATTAGAAATAAATAAATCAATGAAAATTAAAATAGAAGAATGGGCTATTAAGAAAGTAAGTGCTGCTGGGGAAGGAAAAATAAAATTTCATTTCCTGTAAACACAAAAGTGTTTTGATATTAGCATAAAACTTGTTAATAACAATAAAAGTCTTACAGCAATTAGGAACTGTCAACCAGAACTGTCATGAAAACTTAACAAAGGTTTCTTTAATTTTCAAGCTGGTCTGGCTGGCTATGTCTGTATCATGCATACAAGCCACATCAAAGGAGCTACATGGATGAAAATATAAACATTTATTCCTTAATATGTCTAGAAAAAAAAACACTTCCTTTGTTTTTTTTTCTAAATTCCTAATCTTAAGTAGATTTTTAGTTGGGAGATGGGGTTAATTTGCAATATAAGTTAGTGCTAAATTAATCCTTTAGTTTGTGGCTGGCAGCATTCATGCTTACTTTTAGGAAATTCTGACTTTTTTAGTGATCACTGTACAACAGAAAGCAAGAAAAGTAACTTATTCATTGATCACCCCTTTTTCCATATTCTAATTGGTCACCCCCAATATGGTAAGCTGCCCAAAGATGTCGGTCATGTGACGGTCTCTATTGATTGATCAACCAGACCTGTTATATTCTATGATTTGTCTTATTAATGTGTTAATAGCAGTAATTTGCATTGATTGAATTGATAGCTAAAGTTGTCTAAAATTATTCAGTTTATGAAATACTTATATATATTTAGTCAAATATAAGTGTTCTGAGCATGACCATGGGTGGAGGGGTCAAATGGAAATTTTTTTTTGCAAATAAATATGTGAAAAAGAAGAAAAATTCCAAAAATCAATAACAAGAGAGTAATATGTGATAGGCCATTTTTTACTTACATTTGTGTCATAGTTTTTTTAGCAGTAGAATTGACAAAAGACAAAAAAATGAATTTATAAGAAATTTACCAGAGAAACAATGAATGCATCTATTTATAAGGAATAGACAGATGAAAAATAGAATAATAATTTTCTATTTTTAAGGTTGATTCATGATTATTTGTGATTATTTGGGGTTTTTTATTTATCAAATTTCTTTATCTAGATATCAGAAAAATTTCGTTAATTGTTCTTTGTCCGAGTAGAGGAGGTGGGTGTCAGACCTCCTGGATCCTCCTCTGGATCCACATTTGCTCTCATGTGGTTTCTTTTAAGCAACAGGGAATTTCCTCTCATAAGAATGAATGTACTTTAGAGAGTTATGATTGAGTGTGTCATCTTACATTCTTTTTGATTGAATAACAAACAATTTAATGCGGAAGAGTTATTCATATAATAGGCCTATTCTGCCCCTAACACTTGCATTGATTTCTTGACCACTAATAATATCTTTCCCTGTAATTTTCAATGCATTTCTATTGTAAAATTTATCAGCAATGCATTTTGATTATATATAAACAGCATTGCTCTGTCAAAAACACTTGCATTAGTTTTTAGCCTTGTTCTGTCAGTAACACTTGCATTAGTTTTTGCCTACTGACAATCCTTTTATTTCTAAGTTTCAATGCATTTATATGATACTCATAGTCCAACTTAGTCTGTTATGCTTACATTAAATCCTGATCACTGACAACTACTTACTTCTTAGTTTTCAATGCATCTCTATAGTAATATCATTTGCAATGCATTTAGATTATACATATAAAAGGCCTAGTCTGTCAGTAGTGCTTACATTAATTCTTCACCACTTACAATTGCTTATCTTTCTGATTCAGTATTTTAAAATTATGAGCAGACTATTATAAATTCTTCTGATTGGATGCAAATCTTTACCATTTCTAGTCTCCAGACAAGCCTTTGAAGTTAAGAGAAGAGAGAAAACTATTAAATGATAAACTCTTTGAGTATATATTTACTATCTCTCTTCAAATGTAAAATGTACTAATAGTGGAGCAGCTAAGCCAAATAATTGTGGATTTCGTAATAAAAACATATAATTTGGTAAACTTATAGCCAAAAGCATTCAAAAAAATTTTGGATATTGAGCCATGATGAATTTTCAATATTTTTCAAAATGGCTGCCAGAGACAACTATTTTCAGATTAATTTTCTTATTAGTGATGGATATTATATGATATTAAGGCTATAATGCAAGTCATTGAAAATTCAAGATGGCGGCCATTTTTCAAGATGGTGTCCATTTTTCAAGATGGTGTCCATGACACAATTCCAAACTCAAAATAAGTGATAACAATAGCTCTGGTGTGGACACCAGCATCTGACCCCACTCATGGTGATCATCTTGAATTGTGATATTTGTGATTTGACACCAAAATCATCCACACAAGACTAGTTTATGCAACTTTATTACACTAGTTATGGTGGCCATCTTGAATTTTCAATGACTTGCATGCATTAACCAAATGGCTGATCCCTGGAACTATGTATTTTATATTGGTAGACACAATATTTCTTGTTGAAAATACTAGGGATGTCATTCTATGATTTTTATCATCATCACCATGAATACCAACCTCATCCTGAACACCACCATCAATACCACCATCACCATCATCATCACTGGCATTACCCCCGCCACCAACATCATCAATATCCTCAATGATGATAAAAAAAATGATAGCCAATAAAATGTTTGGATGTATTGATGAGACCATGCTTAGCATTCCAAGCTAATCTCCATTACACTTACAACTGAGCCAACAACAACAACAACAGCGTAATAATAATAATAATAATAATAATAATAATAATAATAATAATAATAATAATAATAATAATAAATGACGACTATGACGACTACTACTACTCAGAAAAGGGACCAGTCAACCTGCTGACAGCTTACCTGGAAAAACTAGCTTATATGAAAAATAGAAAACAGAAAATTCTTGTCAGAATGAATGTATGAATACACACAGCATACATCATTTATGAATATATAGAAGTATATTTGGTGGAGAGTTGTATTGTCTACATTGTCTGAAAAAAACTGCCTCCTTTTTTTTTTCCTCTCTATAGGCTTAGGTCTATGGTTGAGACCCGGCTGGTGACTTACATGAACTGAAATCAAAGCTGCCACCGCCGCCAACAACAACAACAGCAACAACAACAAAAGAATAATAATAATGATGATGTTATTTCCTTTTAAAAAAAGTTTTTTTTAATAATCAATTGAATAAATTACAATGAAACAAATTTTGTTACTTTTCATTTATAATCCAGATCATATTAAATCGAACCCACTATAGCTATTCATTAGGACCCGACATTAGAACTACTAGGTATCCAATTTCATAAATTTCCACGTTAACAGGGAATATCCACAAGCAAGGCTCATCCAGATGACCGATGTTGTTGAGAGGGAGAAAACTTTCAATAACAATGAAAATAAAACATCTAATGATAGAGCGCCCCTGGTTTAAAGGACTTGCTCCAATCTTGCACAGGAATCATCAAATAACGTTGAATGATCACCCCGAATTCGATGCCGTCTTTCTGAAGCCTCCAATACCATTGCGACTGAAACTTTCGATCAATGTGAGTTTCCTATCAAGCAAAGTTTTAAAAAAAACACCAGGACGCAGTATTAGATTCAAAAGACGTAGTCACTCTTGAAAACTAAGTGACCGAATCGGGTAGACAGAAAGAGTGAAAAATGTTGGATCTGGTAGGACGTGATATTTCTGGAGGTTCTCGTCAATCAAAAATGTTGTTTATGCCACTGAAAGTGGTAAACATGACATGTTGTATGTTGGATTAACATCTACCATAAGCATTGCAGCGATGTGAAGCATGGACTGGCAGAAACAAAGTTGGCCAAGCACTTCAGTGAGAGCAAGACATTCTGTCTCGATAACGAACTCTTAGTGCATGTCTTCGAGAGGGCAGACAGGCCTCGACGCTCCTGCACACTAAGAGAGTAAGTGGATTTGAGATTAAGGACTCGCGTGAAGACGGTGAAGAGCAGTGAGCTGGGTCGTATTCACAACAAATTATTCAACGAAATTAGAAAAAAAAACCCCCACAAACTAAAAACAACCAAAACGCCACGTTGTTAGAACCAATAGATATAACCTTTATTCTTCAATTTTGTCTCCATTGAGGAACACAAAGTTTTCATGTGGGCCGTTTGAATTTAGAGGGAGTTAAGAAACATGGAACCTAACCTAGAGACAGACCTACAAACTAAGAAGTATGCAACGTGAGCATGAGAGAATCATACTCAACCTTACATGGAGGGATCACAAGACAGCACAGTATATAAGGAAGAAAACGAGAGTTCGAGACATCATAGAAACTATTAAAAAGCTCAAAATGGCCATGTTGCAAGAATGAAAGACAACCGATGGACATCAAGTCTCACAACATGGATCCCCAGAGATAACATGAGAAACTGAAGCCAATAGAACACAAGGTTGAGAGATGCACTGGACAAAATCAAGAAATACTGGCTCCGCAACGACCATGATAGAGAATTGTGGCGAATCGTGGGGAAGGTCTATGTCCAACGACGGACATTAGAAGACATTAGAAGACATGATGATGATGATGATGATGATGATGATGAAACACTTCCATTTTATTCAACTCGGGCATACCCATTCAAAAGGTACATGATCGGAAGGGGCCGAACTATGTGTGTTGTCATGTAAAATTATCTGTTCGTCGTACGAAACAACGGATTCGAAGTATTTTGGTTACTCCTCGCTAATGTTGTCAAAATATTTTTATGTCTAAATTTGGATGTATGAATTAAGAGAACGGAGAGAAAATATACACTTATTTATATCACATTGATGGAAAAGTCATTTCTAGTACCTTATTTTCCAATAAAAAAAAACAAATTGTAAAAGAAGCAGTTGAATATATAGAAAAAAAGCAGAATACAGTTCCACAAAATTGGTTTGATAGAATTAGAAAAACAGAATAATTTGTTTATAATGTCGTTAATGGCAATAATCAAAACGGAATTTCAATAAAAAATCTTTATTTAGATTAAATTTAATCTCAGTCAATAGAAAAATTTGACAGAACAAGAACACTGATTCTCTCTCTCTCTCTCTCTCTCTCTCTCTCTCTCTCTCTCTATATATATATATATATATATATATATATATATATATATATATATATATACAGACACATAAAACATTTTAAATTTATAGACACACGCTCATGAACGTTATATCCATTCTAAGATTAATTTTCATTGTAAATGGAGCAACCATCTCATAACGAGAACCGTGCATCATCTACAAACTTGACCCTGCAATATCCGGTGCACGGACCAACATATCTGACAAATATCGTACAATGGCCAGTTGTCAAGTAATCTCGGTGCACACACACACACACACACACACACACACACACTCACACACACACACACATTCCTGAAATTGTAGTAAGGATGAAGATATATGTACAAAATATCGAATGATTTCATAAAAGTTCTTCAACAGTTTTGTTTCATTTATTTTTGATATTTCCAAGCAAGGCGTGATCGATCGAAAGTTATAATAATAATAATGATAATAATAATGATGATGATGATGATGATGATTATGATGATGATGATGTATTATTATTACTATTATTATTATTATTATGAAAAGAAAAAGGAAAAGAAGAATGTTTTGATTTTTTTAAATACGTAATAATAGATAAAATAAAGCAAAACTGAAAATGTTCTATATATTTGTATGTCTTCTGTCAAAATTCAGATGTAAAACAAATTTGAAAACGTTAATGTTGCGTTCTGCAAAGAGAAACAAAATAACATTCGAACGTCACACATCAAAGTTCCAAATAACGTGGTGCTTTTTAGAATTATTTTAAAAAGGTTGGAAAAGTAAAGTCACACACATTAATGTTTTTCAAATTTGTTTTATATTTGAATTTGGTTGAAGAGGAAATACGACTTATCGAAAATTTTTAATTTGTTTCATTATATTTATCATATCATATTTGAAAAAGAAAATAAAAAGTTTTGTTTTTCTTTTTTCTTCAGAAAAAAAATTAATGAGTAAGGCGTTTTCGATCGTCACATATCACCACAATAATAATAATAATAATAATAATAATAATAATAATAATAATAATAATAATAACTATTCCCGTTTGATATATTTTGTATGATTTCAATATAAATACATCTTTTCTCAAAAGCTATTCCACAAAAGTGAACCATCTGGTTTACACGGTAAAATATCCTATTATCTTTCTTATCATTATCAAAGTTTATTACTATGAAATTGACAGGTTATAAGTTTCGGGCATTTTCATCAGCATGTGTCAATATCGAAATTCCCGAAAAAAAAAAAAAACGAATGAAAAATCAATAAAATGACAAGAATTTATCAAAATTTCTCATTCAGTATGAAGTGGCTCTCTTAAACCATGACCACCCCAAAAACAAAAACAAAACAAAAACAAACTATTAAAAAAACTCAAATGGCAATGGGTTGACCATATTGCAAGAATGAAAGACAACTGATGGACATCACGACTCAAAACATGGATCTCCAGAGATCACACGAGAAACCGAGGCCGACAGAACACAAGATGGAGAGATGAACTAGACAAATTCTGGAAATACTGGCTCCATGACGCCCATGATAGAGAATTGTGGAGAATCCTGGGGAAGATCTATGTCGAACGACGGACGTTAAAAGACATGATGATGATGATGATGATGATGATTCTCTAATTTCCAGTAGTTAGTATGCGCAAAAAAATCGTATTTGGCCCTTAGGACATTGTTTCTTTTTTGTATTTGACCTCATTGCATTGGACGTATTTGCACTGTTGGCACTTTTTTCATTGGACGTGGTAGCATTATTGGACCTTTTTGCATTGGTCGTTTCTGCATTTTGGACGTTTTGTCTTTGGACCATTTTTAATGGACATTAAGTACTTGGACCAATAGTTTGGGACATTTTTCTATAGGACATTTATGATTAGACGTTTTGACTAAGCACCAAGCATTTGTTGCATGAAATGATTGTTTTTTCCTTTATCAGGCTACGGACCAATTGATGAACCTATATATCTCCTTTTTACAATGATTTATCTATGTACGCAAGTATGGTTATATGCAAGTATATATGTACACATACACACACGCACACGCACATATAGTTCTACGAAGGGCAGAGGTAAGAAGCCTCTAGGTCTGAAGCGAAGGTTTCTGTCTTACCTCGTGGTATTAGATGGGATAATGGATAGTCTATAGCCACACTGAGGAGTTGTAATATAACGAAACAGCTGTCTGTGGATGACACAATTATTTAATCATTATACACACACACACACACACACACACACACACACACATATATATATATATATATATATATATATATATATATATATATATATATATATTACCAATGTAGGAACCTTCTGTTTGTCAGTACCAATATCATGTAAAAACTGCAATAGCCTAATGTTTAGCATGCAGAATCACCAGACATCCAGTGGCATAGGCTATGAAATGTTGACCTCGGTGGTCACATGAGGTCACCAGAGGTCATTTCTAGCCAATTTTAGTAAGAAAACTTGGAAACAATTTTATATAAGAATTTTTCTCTTATCATCCCTCTTACGAATGGCGAAAAGATTTCTAACTATAAAATTAATTTTCTTACAATTTTTTGGTGTTTTTGTAAAATTCATCGCTTTCTGTCAGTGAAATGGTGGCAGTAGGAGTATTTGCCAAACAGAGAGAGAGAGAGAGAGAGAGAGAGAGAGAGAGAGAGAGAGAGAGAGAGAGAGAGAGAGAGAGAGAGAGACGGGTCCTTTAGTGAATCGCTTTCTTTATTTCACTTCTTCCACTTTTCTTTTCCAGTTGCCTTTATTGGATCATTCCTATTAGTTGAGTTGAAAGTGATTATTGTATTTGTTTTTGATTAGATGAAGCATTGTAAACCATAATCATTATTATTATTGAAGACTATTTACCCTCCTCTGATTTTTTTCAGTTGCTTTATTCATCACAACTCAACTCAAGTCGTCAATCTATGACAATGAATAAAAAGTGTGGATCGGAAGTAGAGAATAAGTTCTCGGTGTGAATAATATTCTTCCATTTTTTTGCATTTTGTAAGATGGAATATGTTCATGAGTTGAAGTTATTTTTCCCTGGCTCACGCCGACACCCTTGCTAATATATATATATATATATATATATATATATATATATATATATATATATATATATATAAAAGATGTGGATTCGCTACTCAAACTAGTTCATGTTTCTGTCCTCTCTGGGCCTCATCAGATTTCGCCTGATGAGGCCCAGAGAGGACAGAAACATGAATTAGTTTGTGTAGCGAATCCACATCTTATTATTTATTTCCAGCTTTTCTTTATAACAACTTGACTTTCGAAGTCTAAAGTTGAATGTATCGAGCACTCTATGAAATAAACCCATCACATATCAGACGTTGCTTTATATTATGCTATATTGCTAACCTGATCTGTACCATATATATATATATATATATATATATATATATATATATATATATATATATATATACATATATTAGCATGGATGCCCAGGCGTTATTACATATGTGTGGACAGATTCTCTCCCGTGAGATTACTCAGTCGGCAGTAAGACGCTATTGGGTGAGCTTGTTTGTATACTGTATGACCATCGCATTCACAATGACTAAATGATGCATTCTTCATGTCTCATGCAGGGTTCTTGCGAAACATCACTCAGCTCGACCAATCCTCCAATTTACCAGATTTAGTCCCATGAGACTACTGTTTTTTTTTCCCAAAAGAGGTTTCAGACCGTGTCCGACTGATGGCGGTCCCGAAAGAGTACTTTTCAGACTATTTGGAAAAGTGGAAAGGACACTGGGATAAGTGTATGAGGTCCCAAAGGGAATACTTTAAGGGGGCGAGGCATTGGTATTTTTCTCGTTGATATTAGATTGTTGGATAATTTCGGGACACACCTCGTATTATCAGCTTAAGATAAATATTTTAGTCCCAAAGAAACAATAAATAATTTGATCTTATAAATCAATTCTGTGTTTACCAGTCTTATTTGGTCACTTACATTTAATGTCAGTGATAGATAGTCATATGATTTTGGAGCCGATCAACAAATATGTGAATTATACAGCAGTGAGTTACGCATCCCTACTTTAGTAAATTATATCCGTTTAAAAAAAAAAATAAGTCACATGAGACTCTTCTTTTATTTTCCCTTTACCAACATATCAGGGAAATAGAATCTTACCAACATCCCCATAAGATTTAGTCAGAATGACAGGCACCAACAGGCCATGACAGTAAGCCACTTGCTGATATTGCACAAAATTTCCGGCAATATATATTCATAGTCTAGATAGGTTTACTGATTTAAACAGTAAACATTGAAAAACCTGACATTTTTTTGGTCACTTCAGTCACTTATTCCCCAATATCAGTTAATGTAATTTATGTAATTTTCCTCAGTGGTTTTTGTTTCTGTTTTGGATATACTTCCTTATGGTATTATGAGTACTTTTTTCTTGTTGGGATCATCAGTTGTTCACCACGTAACTGTATCGGGGGTTTCAAAAACGAAACAATTATATTATTTCAATATATAGCTTATGGCATGCTTGCAGTCCATTATTTTATACAGGGTATTGTCATAGATAGATGTAGATAGATGTTATTTTATACTACACATCATTCAATTTTTTGAAACAGGTCTTACTTATGTACATTACCCCAAAACGTATTTAACGATGTGGGATCAGTGAGTATAACAACAGATGTGACTCGTTGTTCGTGCTGCATCTATTGAGTGCTCACCCACGTGATTATTAAATCCGTTGTGTCAGTTCTAACCTTAGACTGCATGCAAACCGACTTATCATCTTTAAGAATATTAATTACATAGGAAAACTGTGAGTTGATTCTTCACCACCATATTCAACCGAAGAATTTGACAATTTTTCCACTGACTGTATATATATATATATATATATATATATATATATATATATGTGTGTGTGTGTGTGTGTGTGTGTGAGTGTATTCCGCTAATCACTCCACCTTTGCAACAAAGTAAGAAGACATTCCAAAAATTTTTAAGCAGTTTCGACATTCCAGACATTCCCACCCTTCAGAGATGTTCTATGGAGCAAGAGATGTATCCATTTTTGTAATGTTAACATTTCTCATGGACCATATTAAATCTCAGCGTAAGCATGACATTAGTCTTCATGTACTTGGGCCAATTCTTGAATGAAATTCTATTATCTTTAGATTTTTCTTCTATTAGGTATGGTGACTTGGTCAGAATTGACATTAATTTTTTTTTCAGGATACTGTAGAGCATTGTTGTTTTAAGAGATGAGCAGTACAAGATGAGGCGTTTGATGTTTTCTCGCTGTGGCCTATGATCAATGGGAGGGCTAATTAAGACTGACAAGAGAAAGAAAAGGGAACATTATTTACATTGGTTGACCATCCTAGAGAAATGGAATCCCACAGAGAGAAACCGGGCCATATCCATCAGGGACTAAAGCTTGTAATCCGTACAGGTTCACCTTGTTCGTCCTAGTACCATTTCGTGTTTTGAGAATAAACCTCTCTTGGTTGACACAAAAAATAAACGAAATATTTCCATACATCGTTTTAGCCTTGTTATTCTGGTGGGCGGGGGCTGGAGTGTAAGATTGTTTACACCAGTGATTTCACAACGTTTATTTTTTGTCTCCGGCCCTTTTTTCTCAGCTGTTCCTGTGCCCCTAGAAGTTTCCTTCTGAGGACCAACTCAAAGACGTGGTAACGTAACACCCACTATCATGAAATTCGGCATTCTAAATCTAGCCTAAAGTTTATATTGATCATCAGATACTGGTGATAAAGGAAAACTATCGATGTCCCCATCAATCCGTTTTTTTTTGCCCCAGTCAACGAAGTTGGAGAGGTATATGCTTTCGGTCGTATACGACTTTCCATACAAACGATATCACCAAAAGTACTCCATGAATTGCAAGTAAATTCTGTACAAGGGTGAACAATGGGGTAAGGAAGAGTTGGAATTTTGGGTTGGTTCCAGGAATTTATTTTTGATTAAGAGACATTTTACTGTTTTTTCATACATTCATTTACACGTTCATGTCAGCCCACACGATAATCTTAAAAGTTCTCAATGCATTTCATTGAAGGGTGGGCAATAGGGTATGAAGGAAGTGTTACATTTCGAGGTAGATCCATGCACAATTACCTCCCCTGACAATAGAGATTACAGAGGCATGCGCTCTCCGAGTGTTTCCTAATTTTGTTTAATCCATTCATAATATATATGTCTTAATATATCATGATATATAAAATATAGAAAGAGCCGTTTTTTAAAAACCTAACTTCTTTTTCTCTCCTCTCCTTCCCACTGACTCTGTCACACTTATAGTATCAGTAGCAATCATCAGTCGAGCCTGTTCTTGTACTTATGATAAACGTCGGCGAAACGATGGGTCATGGACAAGTATGTTAATAATGTTAGGCTTGGACTATATCCAAACTTTGAAATCTGCCCACCCATTTTGGAAGAGAGATGCAGAATTATTTACTTACGTTTATTCCAATATTGTTATTATATTACCAGCAATACCAAATTAAACAATGCATATCTCTTGGAGAAAAATGTGTTTATGTGTACCCAAACTGTACAGGGATCAAATCTAGTTGAGTTAAAATTTGGCACAGGCCTGCTTTTTAAGAAAGAAATCCTGGAAGTGCGGTCGGCATGGTAGGCTTGTGATAAATTTCCGAAGAGAAGGAAAATATGTTATTTCAACATGTATCTGATGAATAAACAATTATTACTGCCACAACCATCGGAATTATCTGACCTTACTTTGACTTGCTATCATGATTTGTCGAGAGGGAATATATACTGTATGTAAAATCTACAAATATAATGAACAGTTTGATTTTTTTAAGCTTCTCTGTTCGTAACAATGAAGGTGACAATTTCGCTGATAAAAATATCTCCTTCCAACCATTTGAAAAAAACGAATTCAGTAGTTTCTTTCATAAGAAAAGTAATCTCATAGAAATTCAAATATATCCGTAGATTTCTTTTCACGGCGAATAACTAATATATATATATATATATATATATATATATATATATATATATATATATATATATATATTATATATGTGTGTGTATGTGTGTGTGTGTGTGTGTGTGTGTGTGTGTGAGTGTGTGCATATATATATGTATGTATATATATATGTATATATATGTATATGTATACATATGTGTAAATATATGTTTATATATATATATATATATATATATATATATATATATATATATATATATATATATGAAACGTAATTATATATAAAAGATGGAAGGAACCCCAAAACATACTTGTAAGTAATTGAAAGGAAGTAAAAAAGGAAGTAGTAGAAAAACTCGAAAATATTCCTAAAAAGCACACTCGTGTAAAAATATCTTGTAGTATTTCAATTGTCAGAAAATGTAAAATGACAAATTCTCCAAGTCAACACGGAGAATTGTTTTGATCTTAGCTTCGGGAAACAAAGATAGTATCAAAATACAATGAATCTAAATTGGTCGAAAATCAGGGTTCTATTTTTGGATCCATTAGGGATGAACGCGAATGCAGACCCCGACAAGGAAATAGCGTAACCGAGTCTCTCACATACGGAACTACCGACCCAAATGAAGTGCTATGGTAAGGCTTCACACTAGAAGAATAACCTTGCTGCTCAACACCAGCTAAGTATTATTCATACAGCCTAGAAGACGGGATGTGACACAATGACGGTATTTGTGTGCCATACATACGTGTGGATAAGAAGTCCCAAAATTCACTTAGTCCTCGCAACTAGTGTCGTAAGGACACCAGAGCAAGATTGCCCTGGACGCAGGAAGAATCCTGATCCCATTTTTCTTGACTACACTGAACAAAACCACGACTCAGGAAGCCTCATCGGCTATGACATTGCATCTGTATCCATCTGGTCCAAAATGGCCAGGACATCCTGGCCTCAAGACGAATCATAGGTCGTAGTATTTATTCACCTCCAAGCTACGGTTTATTTGATACCAGTTCGAGTTTAATGTGAGTTCCTGCACTTAATCCTCAAAAATCGTCGAATGTCGCGAGGACATTAGAGCGTTCTTGACTTGGTCACAGTATGAATCCTGAGTTAGCATGAGTAGGGTACCAGGACGAATCCCGGTCAATACTTTTCAGAAAATTCCGGTGCCAGGAGGAATCCTGGACCCTGTAAGTACACATTGTTTCTTAAACAATCAATTCTTGTATATTCCTTCCTCTTATACACCCCTTCTCTTTTTTGGATTACTATTTTGATCACAATCAATGAATAGAATCGCTGTTTGTACAACTGAATACTTAGCAATAAACAACTTACTTTCCCCAAGAGTCCCCGCCCCCCAAAGAATCTATTGCATCCGTCTCCACATTGCGATTATCGTCTAAAATCTACACGTTGACCCCCCACCCCAAAAAAGGGGTCAGGTCTGAATAAAGAGAAAGAAGACAAAAAAGCGGTAATTGAGGTTCACTTGAAATTAGCCTCGACATTAAAAAAAAAGAAAAAAGGTTTAGTGGCCGACGACACCGGCCAAGCCACCAATGCTCTCCCTAAAAACCCTCGACTAAAGGTGGTGGCTCCCCAAATCAGTGGTTATTCCTACCATTTACCAGCGACGTGACTGAGCTCGTGTAGAGAGCCAATATTGTACCCACCTCGTCAAGGAGGGAAGTCATTGGTCGATCTGCCCGTGCTGGGGAATATCAAAAAAGAGAACAGTGTCAATCTTTGTGATTGACAGGAAACAAACAAGATTGTCAAGTCGAATAAGAGACAGTGATTACGACTAAGATCAAAATCGAGGACACAGAACTGGAGGAGTAGACCACTACGTCTACCAAGGACAACGAATCTCCATGAGACCCTCAAAAGAAGAAGAAATCAAGCGAAGAATCACACCAGGATGGCAAGCCTTTGACAGAGCTAGCTCAACCTTAAAAAATAACAAGATTCCATTAACCTAAAGAGAAGGGTGCATAACCAATGCATCCTCCCAATAGTCACTTATAGAGCTGAAACATGGAACCTGACCAAGAGACAGACCCGTAAATTGAGAACCATGCAACGTGCACATAAGAGAATTATGCTCAACCTCACATGGAGAGACCACAAGACAGCACAGTACATCTGAGAAAAGACAAGAGTCAGGGACATCATAGAATCCATTAAAAAGCTCAAATGGCAGTGGGCTGGCCATGTTGCAAGAATGGCAGACGACCGATGGACATTACGACTTATGACATCGATCCCCGAGATCACATGCGCAACTGAGGCTGGCAGAATATCAGATGGAGAGACGAGCTAGACAAGTTCAGGAAGTACTGCTCCGCGACGACCATGATAGAGAAGTGTGGCAAATCTTGGGGAAGATCAATGTCCAACGACCGACGTTAAAAGACTGATGATGATGATGATGATGAAGACAAATATTATCCCTCTGGAAGACTCACCCCTCCAAAAAAAAAAAAGACCCCCAAACCAAAAAAAATATCAATAAAGTGGAATATTGGGGACAGAAGTGGACCTGAGTGATGATGTACTTTGTCTAGCTGCGTACCAGGGGAGCAGTTGGCGGTCTGTCTTATTCCAATTCGTGGGTAACAAATGGCGATCTCTTCCGATTATTTGATCACATCTCCATCCCCTCCTTTTTGGACATGGACAGCCGACAACTTCCGATGATCGCCACCTGGAAGAAAGAAAACATAGATATGATAGCCCGAGACAGACAGACAGATAGATAAAGTGATTGATAGATCAAAGGCAGTCATCCCCCACAGCTTGTTGAGGGAAGAAGGCCCCTGAAAAACTAGCACCCCATTCCATTCGACCTACCACTGTGGCCGAGAAGGATCCGCCTACCAACTTGACCGTAAACAACCGGTCGACGATTGGGTGGCATTTTGCCACACCTTCCGTCTTCTCCTTCTCTAAAAAAAGAAAAAAGGTTTTGGTTGCTTTATGAGAGACTGACGGAGATAGGCTAGATGGAGGTAGGTAGGCCTAATTAGTGATTCCCGTGTCCTCAAATGAACCCAAACCGGAGGACAGCGGAGAGATGCAGCAGGAAGAAAAAGCGAGAAGTACAACTTATTTGAAGAGTAAGGTATCAAACCTTGACAAGAAGCATGTTGCATAGCGTTTGCACCTTTGCACATGCGACTCCGAGGACAACATAGCGAGATCCAAGTGACGTACCACGAGAACAAGGAGCGAATAGGATCCGGAAGATTTGAATTGGAAACGAAAGTCTAGAGGAATGGGACGAGAGAAAGGACTGGAGAAGAGATGGGCATAGAAGCCGAAAGTGTGCATACCTTTTGGTGTTGTCTTCAGTTACATAACACTCTGCCAGTGAAGCTGTGAACAAAACCATAATTCGTATTGTAACGTTTGCAAAATAAATCGATTGAGACAGGTGTTATGTGAACGAATATTCCATTTATTCAGCTTACGTGTTGTCCTATTAATAGTGGGTGACCATCTATATTTCATAAGAGCCAAACGTTGAACGAAAACGTTCTCAAATCATTTCCCCCCTTTCAACTTTCCAAATAGACCATAACTGTCATGCTATTTTCGTTAGTAGAGTGTCTTCCTTCCAGTTCTCTACTCTGTCGACTTTCCTTTCCTTTCCTCTCTTTATCAGTCACTCTCCTTTTCTCTCTCTCTCTCTCCCACTAAGTTGAGGTCAATTAGCTGCGGCCAACATATCTTTGGCTGGAAGATACGCACAAAAGCACGTTCGCTCCGAAGAATGTCATTTTCCCCAATTGATAAAACATAAAATTTCTCAAAACCCTCCCCCGAGGCAACTCTGGTCTCTTGTCATGTAACCAACAACAACGTGAAATTTGTTGGTTAGATTTGATTAATTCCTCGTGATGATTGCTGTTCTGATGTCCGAATTTTGGTGTCCGGATTTAGTTGATTATAGCCAGACTAATGCCCCCTTCTTTGATAAGACGCTGAAACGTCTTGGACAATTATCAAAACATGTGTGTGTGTGTGTGTACACCTCACCAACATACACAAATACACGTCCGCTCCAACAGACAGCTGACATGGTATACACACGTGTACATATTCACACACGCATGCACGCATAAGCCCACTGA